>CM074726.1:62011157-62718538 GCA_037306005.1 Rhinophrynus dorsalis | reverse complement strand
TCAAAATATTGTACAAATTTCCATGGGAATGAGAGAGGATTTATAATGCAATTATGTCAGTAGTGGGCGACTCCAACTACTGTAGACTACAATTTCTATCATCCCCTCGGTCTTTCCCTTTTACTGTGCTCATGAGATTGCAATGCCTCTAACGATTCTTTAGTGATACTGTGTGGTCTACACAGAAATGGACATGGTAGTTGTCATGATCCTGTTAGGGTGTCTCAAGAGACAGTTTACAAATTCAACCCTTTCAAGGCCAGAGGGGTGCAGAACACAGTGTAAAGCATTATGTTTTCGTCGTTAAAGGGATTAGATTACCATGCATTGAGCAGAAATTGAGATCCGATGGTTCTGCTAGTAACTCCTATTTTTGTTCACTTACATGACATTCAGGACTAACGGATGATGTTATTTTCAGCAAAAAACAAAATTCAAATGGGACATTTGGATTTTCTGGGCATAATAAGGTAAATGTAGAGTTACTATCTTACATCTACTTTAACAGCAAAGGCTGCAACATAATGCAATTTCCCGGTGACTTCCAACAATGACAGATTCCACAAGGCATGCCTGCAGCTAAAGCAGAAGGTAGGAAATCTTTGGTTGGCTGCACTCCCTACATGATTCATGGTAGTTGTAGTCTCTGACAGAAGAAGTGCCAAGGGTTGCCAACCTCTGACCTACATCAGACCCTATTCAGGAAACAGCTGGGTTTCAGCACTGTTTATTTATATTGGTGCATGCTAGATCCAGATATCATTTTATACCAGAAGCCCTCACCCCAGCTCATTGTATTAATTGCTCATTAGCCTGCTACTGATCCTCTGTAGGAAATCAGTTAGTGAAATGGAAATACACATTGAACATTCCAGGAAAATTGTGCTAATGAAGTTAACCCTTAAACCTGCTGATAAAATGAGCAATGATCTGATCTGCACCCACAGGAGAGACTTACTACAATACAGAGAAGTGTTTCTCTGCAGGGTGGAGTGGTACCTTGGTGGTATTCGGACAATCACTTAGAGGTGCCCCATTTCTTCTATGAAGACTTTGGAAAAAAGTGAATGCTGTTTCAAATGCCTATTTATGGAACTTTTATCTCTTTAAATGCCAGAGCGATGAGCAACACACTGCAGAGAAATGTGTTGTTCACTCTGGACACCGGCATTCAAAAGTATAATGCACAATACTATATGCTCTTTAAAACTACCTAAAAAATGTCCACAGTGCCTTGAAAATTCCTGACTGATTGTTAGGGGTGCCTTGACTGAGACCCACTAATATTACAGGCAGACTGGCATCTATCAAGCTACGAATTTCCCTTTACAAGAGCCAAATATGTTTTTTTTATTCCTCCTCCACTTATTTTTTTACAAATCTCCTTTTTATCAAGGCTGATTAGGTTGGGGGAAAAAAAGACAAAAATAAGACACAAGTCTGCAAAATTTAGCCCTTGCCATATCACCTTTGTTAATCTAGAAGAAGGTAAAAAAAACAAAAGAAAAACAAAAAAACAAAAAAAAAAAAAAACATTTGAAGCCATTTCCGGTGAAGCCATAAAGGGATAGTATTGCCAATATTTTACAAAAATGAATCTTGTAGGCATTAAAAAATTAAGCTAAATGCCACCCCCAGTCCCATTGGAGGCTCTTCAGCAGAGCCGAAAGCATGACATTGGAAAATAATTACTTCATTGGAGTGGTCTACAAAGTGTGCCTGGTTTGCAAGCACACTTTGTAGACCGTTCCAGTGAAGTAGTTCTCTTTCTCTCTCACGACCTCGGCTCTGCTGTAGAGCCCCCAACGGTCCTGGGACCGGATTCCCCTACAGTCAGCTAGAGCGCTGACTTCAGAGAAAGGGGAGGGAGAGGAACTTTGGTGCCGAATATCTCTCAAACAATAAAGGTCTGAGAGATGGGACTGGAGGCATTTAGTTTAATTTTTTAATGTCTACAAGATTCATTTTTGTAAAAAAAAATTGGCAGTACGATCCCTTTAAGTGCCTAGAAACATTCCTTCCTGACTCCAAATGGCAGTCGGATATTTCCCTATATCAACATATTATCTGTATTGAAAAGCTGTAAAAAAAAAAATCTCTATTTGGTTGTGAACTTTACTTTTTTTGAAAGCATCTATAGAATCTACAAAGTCCCGCCCCCATCCCTAGGCAAGGGCAAAAAAAAAAAAAAAGTCCACAGCCTTACTGAAAAAGATCCCTGCCTTTGTTTTAGTTGAAAACACCTTTCCTCTAGTCTTTAACTAGAGAGTTATTTGCACTGGCCTTGAATATATTTGTAAATAGTAATAACATACCCCTTAAACCATATCTTTCAACATTTCAAATGGCAAAAGAGGGACACTTTTGCTTTAGGTGGTATTGCCGTAGCTGGTGGGTGAGGTATTACCGAGAATTTGGGGTTATTTCACGAACTATTGACTGAACTGAATATATGATTTAAAACAAGACCAAAGTATTTTACTAACACAGACAAATTTATAAACATATATACTGGAGTTTAAACAAATCAATGTGAGTTTTATTGCTGTGGAGCAATATGATACACTTATATACACACCACACAGTCTGATCTCCTATAAAGAGGGACACCAGGTTGATACACTTATATACACACCACACAGTCTGATCTCTTAAACCAGGGACACCAGGGTGATACACTTCTATATACACACCACACAGTCTGATCTCCTAAACACAGGGACACCAGGTGATACACACCACACAGTCTGATCTCCTACACACAGGGACACCAGTGTGATACACTTATATGCACACCACACAGTCTGATCTCCTAAACACAGGGACACCACGGTGATACCCTTATATACACACCACACAGTCTGATCTCCTAAACAAGGGACACCAGGGTGATACACTTCTATACACACCACACAGTCTGATCTCCTAAACACAGGGACACCAGGGTGATACAATTCTATATACACCAGACAGTCTGATCTCCTAAACACAGGGACACCACGGTGATACCCTTATATACACACCACACAGTCTGATCTCCTAAACAAGGGACACCAGGGTGATACACTTCTATACACACCACACAGTCTGATCTCCTAAACACAGGGACACCAGGGTGATACAATTCTATATACACCAGACAGTCTGATCTCCTAAACACAGGGACACCAGGGTGATAGGCTTCTATACACACCACACAGTCTGATCTCCTATAAAGAGGGAAATTCAGAACATTTACATCATATTTTACAATTAAAGGAGGGCAAATTCTTAAGATGGTGACTATTTAAAGGACCAATGCAATTGTACAAGTATGCACTCATATTTAAAGTCAAATTGCAGTTCTTTTTTGCCCCTTTAAGGAAAATACTTTAGGCATAATAATATAAAACAACAGCACATTACAAATATAATGTACCCTCCAAATGATCAGAGACCTTTGTAGCACACAACGGGTTAAAACTGTATTGGTTATGAGGTATGCCGTTTTTCACATTTCTGTTTTTACATCTCCCTTTATGACGAAATCCACCCCCTCCCTTTAAATATTTAGATCTTCAATTTTCTTGTTCTACCTCTTTTCACCCTGGCATCAAACTTGGAAGTAAAAACCTTAAGTAGATTTGCTTCTCAGCAAAACAACAAGCGATTCATAATTAATCATCTCGCTGTGGGCTGAATTCACAAGCAAGAAAAAAAAAAAAAAGATAAAAGTAAATAGGATTATCAAAAAAGAAAAACAAGTGAACGCACAATGGCAGATTTGCTTTGGGGCAAAAAAACTTTTGCTACTGTATTCGGGTTAGGGCTGGATTCCATCACGGGGCTAAATTATATCATGGATCCCAACATTTCAAACAGCCAGAGATGGACACTTGTGTTTTAGGTGGTGAGGCTGAAGGTACGTGGTGGGCAGGGCATTACCCAGAATTTTTAGGTTGTTTCATGACCTACTGACAGCTCTTTTCGTAACTGAACAAATGATTTAGTACAAGATCAAAGTATTCCATTTACACAGACTAATTTATAAACACATATAGTGAAAATATAAACAAACATTAATGTGAGTTTTATTGTTGTGAAGCGATGTGATACATTTATATACACACCACAGTCTGATCTCCTAAACACAGGGACACCAGGGTGATACACATAAACACACCACACAGTCTGATCTCCTAAACACAGGGACACCAGGGTGATACACTTATACACACACCACACAGTCTGATCTCCTAAACACAGGGACATCAGGGTGATACACTTATACACACACCACACAGTCTGATCTCCTAAACACAGGGACATCAGGGTGATACACTTATATACACACCACACAGTCTGATCTCCTTACACAGGGACACCAGGGTGATACACATATACACACCACACAGTCTGATCTCCTAAACACAGGGACACCAGGGTGATACACTTATATACACACCACACAGTTTGATCTCCTAAACACAGGGACACCAGGGTGATACACTTCTATACACACCACACAGTCTGATCTCCTAAACACAGGGACACCAGGGTGATACACTTATATATACACCATACAGTCTGATCTGCTAAACACAGGGACACCAGGGTGATACACTTATATACACACCACACAGTCTGATCTCCTAAACACAGGGACACCAGGGTGATACACTTATATATACACCATACAGTCTGATCTCCTAAACACAGGGACACCAGGGTGATACACTTATATACACACCACACAGTCTGATCTCCTAAAAAGTAGGGACATCAAGATGGGAAAGAGGGACAGAGGGATTTGGATCTCAAAGAGGGAAACTTGGGAGGTATGTGATAGAACTAGATTTATCTCAAATCTATTCAAGCCTGTGGGGACATTTGTAGATAAAAACTATCAATCAAATTGTTAACAGCGATGGGATCCAACCTAGAGCTAGCGTAACTGGGACTTTCTTGTCAAGAGTAACAAGACGGGCATGCCCAAATGACGGATTCACTTTATAATCTAAAAGGGGCTTAAAGAGATGGTAATAATTACTTTTAAGGTTATTTTATTTAGTAGGCATAAAAAATATGCACAACGATGTAAGGCTTATCTCTGAAACCTTTATGGTTTGAGATATACCTTCCTAGTGTTACCTCGTGAGAAGAGTCAGCACCCTAGATGACAGCTGCAGAATCTGGTCATTTGACCTGATGGTGGCTCTTCAGCAAAGCCGATCTAAATATTAATACTTCATTGGAACGGTCTACAAAGTGTGCCTGGTTTTCAGGCCCATTGTGTAGACCATTACAATGAAGTACTAATATTTAGATCACGTGATTTCGGCCTGGTTTGCAGGCACACTTTGTAGACCGTTCCAATGAAATATTAATATTCAGATTGCACAATTTCAGCTCTGCTGAAGAGCCTCCATCAGGTCAAATGACCAGATCCTGCAGCTGTCAGTTACAGTTCTGACTCCTCTCACGAGGAAACTTTAGGAAGGTTTATGTCTCAAACCATAAAAGTTTCAGAGATAAGTTTTACATCGTTGTGCATATTTTTTTATGCCTACCAAATAAATAAACTTTAACTAAGTATTACCATCTCTTTAATCAGGTAAGTGTGACTGTGAGGAGGGAAGGCAGAGTGTCTGTGCGACAACCTCTATCCCCAAGACACACTAATCAACTTTGAATACAGTCTCTGGGGATGATTTGGAGAACTTTCAGGTCTGACGGCATTCATTCCATGTAAACCCAATGAGGCTGGCGTAGTAGGAGCTATTGGAGCCATTCTAGAGCAACACCAAATGCACCATGAGGCAAAAAGAAATATTCCCCAAATTCTCATTGATATAAAATGAGAACACTAGACTGTTAGAGAGGATTCCACTGCATTACTTTCAAAATTGCCTTTTAAATCAAGGGAGAAACTTATTTGTCCTGCTATAGAGTTTAGCAGGCTCTCTAGGCGTGGTGTCCTACCCAGGGTGCAGTCTCTTTTAGCCCCACTAGTGCCTTTCACAGAGTGTTAGTGATCCATTAACCCTTTGAGTGCCACAGGGGTACACGACGCATTGTAAAGAAACAGGCCCACCTTAACAGGTGTTCTGCATGTTATATAGCAATTCTTTGGAGACCTCACTAGAATTCGACGGGTTAAAAGTACATTTTAAAATCAATGGGAATTTGGGATTTTTACTTGTCCCCAATGGAGCAGTCACTAAGAGAATTATGAGTCTCTCTCTATTCTCTATGCATACAGTCCAGCAATGTGTTATCACAATGTGAAACGTACTCTGTTTCCACCCACAGCACCAGCATGCTCATTTTGCTACATGGAAGATATTGGAGATAGAATGACTGTTTACTTAAATCTCTTCTCAGTGTTCCGTGACCCCTCACACAACCATTATGGAACGTTTGCCATGTATTGTTTTGTTTTTAAACATTTTCCATAGTGTACGTACCCAAGAGTCTAAAGAGCACAAGTATCCAGAGTATGATTCACACTTCACTTAAAGCCAACAAGTACGCTAGTGTGTGCCTGTTAACCCTTTGAATGCTAGAGAGATATCCAACGCAATGTGCTGGATGACTCCCTTTGAGTACCAGAGATGAATTCATTGCATTTCAAAGCAATGGGTTGGACACCTCTCTGGCAGCACTGAATGCTCTGTGTGATGTATTAGAATGCTATACACTCCCTGCAGCACTGAATGTTCTGTGTGATGTAATACAATGTTACAGTCTCCCTGCACCACTGAATGCTCTTTGTGATGTAATAAAATGTTATATTATCCCTGTAGCACTGAATGATCTGTGTGATGTAATACAATGCTCAATGCTACAGTCTCCCAGCAGCACTGAATGCTCTGTGTGATGTAATACAATGTTATACTCTCCATGCAGCACTGAATGCTCTGTGTGATGTAATACAATGTTACAGTCTCCCTGCAGCACTGAATGCTCTGTGTGATGTAATACAATGTTACAGTCTCCCTGCAGCACTGAATGATCTGTGTGATGTAATACAATGTTACAGTCTCCCTGCAGCACTGAATGATCTGTGTGATGTAATACAATGTTACACTCTCCCTGCAGCACTGAATGTTCTATGTGATGTAATACAATACTCAATGCTACAGTCTCCATGCAGCACTGAATGCTCTGTGTGATGTAATAAAATGTTCTACTCTCCCTGTAGCACTGAATGCTCTGTGTGATGTAATACAATGGTATACAGTCCCTGCAGAACTTAATGCTCTGTGTGATGTAATACAATGTTACACTCTCCCTGTAACATTGAATGTTCTGTGTGATGTAATCCAATGCTCAATGCTACAGTCTCCCAGCAGCACTGAATGCTCTGTGTGTTGTAATACAATGTTATACTCTCCATGCAGCACTGAATGTTCTGTGTGATGTAATACAATGCTCAATGCTACAGTCTCCCAGCAGCACTGAATGCTCTGTGTGATGTAATACAATGTTACAGTCTCCCTGCAGCACTGAATGCTCTGTGTGATCTAATACAATGTTACAGTCTCCCTGCAGCACTGAATGCTCTGTGTGATCTAATACAATGTTACAGTCTCCCTGCAGCACTGAATGATCTGTGTGATGTAATACAATGTTACAGTCTCCCTGTAGCACTGAATGATCTGTGTGATGTAATACAATGTTACACTCTCCCTGCAGCACTGAATGTTCTATGTGATGTAATACAATGCTCAATGCTACAGTCTCCATGCAGCACTGAATGCTCTGTGTGATGTAATAAAATGTTCTACTCTCCCTGTAGCACTGAATGCTCTGTGTGATGTAATACAATGGTATACACTCCCTGCAGCACTGAATGCTCTGTGTGATGTAATACAATGTTACACTCTCCCTGTAGCACTGAATGCTGTGTGATGTAATACAATGTTACACTCTCCCTGCAGCACTGTATGCTCTATGTGATGTAATACAATGTTACATTATCCCTGCAGCACTGAGTGCTCTGTATGGTGTAATACAATGTTACACTCTCCCTGCAGCACTGAATGCTCTGTGTGATGTAATAAAATGTTCTACTCTCCCTGTAGCACTGAATGCTCTGCGTGATGTAATACAATGTTATACACTCCCTGCAGCACTGAATGCTCTGTGTGATGTAATATAATGTTACACTCTTCCTGCAGCACTTAATGCTCTGTGTGATGTAATACAATGTAATATTCTCTCTGCAGCACTGAATGCTCTGTATGATGTAATACATTGATACACACTCCCTGCAGCATTCAATGCTCAGTGTGATGTAATACAATGTTACAGTCTCCCTGCAGCACTGAATGATATGTGTGATGTAATACAGTTTTACACTCTCCCTGCAGCACTGAATGTTCTATGTGATGTAATACAATGCTCAATGCTACAGTCTCCATGCAGCACTGAATGCTCTGTGTGATGTAATACAATGTTCTACTCTCCCTGTAGCACTGAATGCTCTGTATGATGTAATACAGTGTTACACACTTCCTGCAGCACTGAATGTTCTGTGTGATGTAATACAATGTTACACTCTTCCTGCAGCACTGAATGCTCTGTGTGATGTAATACAGTGTTACACTCTCCCTGCAGCACTGAATGCTCAGTGTGATGTAATACAATGTTACAGTCTCCCTGCAGCACTGAATGATATGTGTGATGTAATACAGTGTTACACTCTCCCTGCAGCACTGAATGTTCTATGTGATGTAATACAATGCTCAATGCTACAGTCTCCATGCAGCACTGAATGCTCTGTGTGATGTAATACAATGTTCTACTCTCCCTGTAGCACTGAATGCTCTGTATGATGTAATACAGTGTTACACACTTCCTGCAGAACTTAATGCTCTGTGTGATGTAATACAATGTTACACTCTCCCTGTAACATTGAATGTTCTGTGTGATGTAATCCAATGCTCAATGCTACAGTCTCCCAGCAGCACTGAATGCTCTGTGTGTTGTAATACAATGTTATACTCTCCATGCAGCACTGAATGTTCTGTGTGATGTAATACAATGCTCAATGCTACAGTCTCCCAGCAGCACTGAATGCTCTGTGTGATGTAATACAATGTTACAGTCTCCCTGCAGCACTGAATGCTCTGTGTGATCTAATACAATGTTACAGTCTCCCTGCAGCACTGAATGCTCTGTGTGATCTAATACAATGTTACAGTCTCCCTGCAGCACTGAATGATCTGTGTGATGTAATACAATGTTACAGTCTCCCTGTAGCACTGAATGATCTGTGTGATGTAATACAATGTTACACTCTCCCTGCAGCACTGAATGTTCTATGTGATGTAATACAATGCTCAATGCTACAGTCTCCATGCAGCACTGAATGCTCTGTGTGATGTAATAAAATGTTCTACTCTCCCTGTAGCACTGAATGCTCTGTGTGATGTAATACAATGGTATACACTCCCTGCAGCACTGAATGCTCTGTGTGATGTAATACAATGTTACACTCTCCCTGTAGCACTGAATGCTGTGTGATGTAATACAATGTTACACTCTCCCTGCAGCACTGTATGCTCTATGTGATGTAATACAATGTTACATTATCCCTGCAGCACTGAGTGCTCTGTATGGTGTAATACAATGTTACACTCTCCCTGCAGCACTGAATGCTCTGTGTGATGTAATAAAATGTTCTACTCTCCCTGTAGCACTGAATGCTCTGCGTGATGTAATACAATGTTATACACTCCCTGCAGCACTGAATGCTCTGTGTGATGTAATATAATGTTACACTCTTCCTGCAGCACTTAATGCTCTGTGTGATGTAATACAATGTAATATTCTCTCTGCAGCACTGAATGCTCTGTATGATGTAATACATTGATACACACTCCCTGCAGCATTCAATGCTCAGTGTGATGTAATACAATGTTACAGTCTCCCTGCAGCACTGAATGATATGTGTGATGTAATACAGTTTTACACTCTCCCTGCAGCACTGAATGTTCTATGTGATGTAATACAATGCTCAATGCTACAGTCTCCATGCAGCACTGAATGCTCTGTGTGATGTAATACAATGTTCTACTCTCCCTGTAGCACTGAATGCTCTGTATGATGTAATACAGTGTTACACACTTCCTGCAGCACTGAATGTTCTGTGTGATGTAATACAATGTTACACTCTTCCTGCAGCACTGAATGCTCTGTGTGATGTAATACAGTGTTACACTCTCCCTGCAGCACTGAATGCTCAGTGTGATGTAATACAATGTTACAGTCTCCCTGCAGCACTGAATGATATGTGTGATGTAATACAGTGTTACACTCTCCCTGCAGCACTGAATGTTCTATGTGATGTAATACAATGCTCAATGCTACAGTCTCCATGCAGCACTGAATGCTCTGTGTGATGTAATACAATGTTCTACTCTCCCTGTAGCACTGAATGCTCTGTATGATGTAATACAGTGTTACACACTTCCTGCAGAACTTAATGCTCTGTGTGATGTAATACAATGTTACACTCTCCCTGTAACATTGAATGTTCTGTGTGATGTAATCCAATGCTCAATGCTACAGTCTCCCAGCAGCACTGAATGCTCTGTGTGTTGTAATACAATGTTATACTCTCCATGCAGCACTGAATGTTCTGTGTGATGTAATACAATGCTCAATGCTACAGTCTCCCAGCAGCACTGAATGCTCTGTGTGATGTAATACAATGTTACAGTCTCCCTGCAGCACTGAATGCTCTGTGTGATCTAATACAATGTTACAGTCTCCCTGCAGCACTGAATGCTCTGTGTGATCTAATACAATGTTACAGTCTCCCTGCAGCACTGAATGATCTGTGTGATGTAATACAATGTTACAGTCTCCCTGTAGCACTGAATGATCTGTGTGATGTAATACAATGTTACACTCTCCCTGCAGCACTGAATGTTCTATGTGATGTAATACAATGCTCAATGCTACAGTCTCCATGCAGCACTGAATGCTCTGTGTGATGTAATAAAATGTTCTACTCTCCCTGTAGCACTGAATGCTCTGTGTGATGTAATACAATGGTATACACTCCCTGCAGCACTGAATGCTCTGTGTGATGTAATACAATGTTACACTCTCCCTGTAGCACTGAATGCTGTGTGATGTAATACAATGTTACACTCTCCCTGCAGCACTGTATGCTCTATGTGATGTAATACAATGTTACATTATCCCTGCAGCACTGAGTGCTCTGTATGGTGTAATACAATGTTACACTCTCCCTGCAGCACTGAATGCTCTGTGTGATGTAATAAAATGTTCTACTCTCCCTGTAGCACTGAATGCTCTGCGTGATGTAATACAATGTTATACACTCCCTGCAGCACTGAATGCTCTGTGTGATGTAATATAATGTTACACTCTTCCTGCAGCACTTAATGCTCTGTGTGATGTAATACAATGTAATATTCTCTCTGCAGCACTGAATGCTCTGTATGATGTAATACATTGATACACACTCCCTGCAGCATTCAATGCTCAGTGTGATGTAATACAATGTTACAGTCTCCCTGCAGCACTGAATGATATGTGTGATGTAATACAGTTTTACACTCTCCCTGCAGCACTGAATGTTCTATGTGATGTAATACAATGCTCAATGCTACAGTCTCCATGCAGCACTGAATGCTCTGTGTGATGTAATACAATGTTCTACTCTCCCTGTAGCACTGAATGCTCTGTATGATGTAATACAGTGTTACACACTTCCTGCAGCACTGAATGTTCTGTGTGATGTAATACAATGTTACACTCTTCCTGCAGCACTGAATGCTCTGTGTGATGTAATACAGTGTTACACTCTCCCTGCAGCACTGAATGCTCAGTGTGATGTAATACAATGTTACAGTCTCCCTGCAGCACTGAATGATATGTGTGATGTAATACAGTGTTACACTCTCCCTGCAGCACTGAATGTTCTATGTGATGTAATACAATGCTCAATGCTACAGTCTCCATGCAGCACTGAATGCTCTGTGTGATGTAATACAATGTTCTACTCTCCCTGTAGCACTGAATGCTCTGTATGATGTAATACAGTGTTACACACTTCCTGCAGCACTGAATGCTCTGTGTGATGTAATACAATGTTACACTCTCCCTGCAGCACTGAATGCTCTGTGTGATGTAATACAATGTTACACTCTTCCTGCAGCACTGAATGTTCTGTGTGATGTAATACAGTGTTACACTCTCCCTGCAGCACTGAATGTTCTGTGTGATGTAATACAGTGTTACACTCTCCCTGCAGCACTGAATGTTCTGTGTGATGTAATACAGTGTTACACTCTCCCTGCAGCACTGAATGCTCTGTGTGATGTAATACAATGTTACATTATCCCTGCAGCAGTGAATGATCTGTGTGATGTAATACATTGTTACACTCTCCCTGCAGCACTGAATGCTCTGTGTGATGTAATACAGTGTTACACTCTCCCTGCAGCACTGAATGTTCTGTGTGATGTAATACATTGTTACACTCTCCCTGCAGCACTGAATGCTCTGTGTGATGTAATACAATGTTATAGTCTCCCTGCAGCACTGAATGCTCTGTGTGATGTAATACAATGTTACATTATCCCTGCAGCAGTGAATGATCTGTGTGATGTAATACAATGTTACACTCTCCCTGCAGCACTGACTGCTCTGTGTGATGTAATACAATGTTATAATCTCCCTGCAGCACTGAATGCTCTGTGTGATGTAATACAGTGTTATAGTCTCCCTGCAGCACTGAATGCTCTGTGTGATGTAATACAATGTTACATTATCCCTGCAGCAGTGAATGATCTGTGTGATGTAATACAATGTTACACTCTCCCTGCAGCACTGAATGCTCTGTGTGATGTAATACAGTGTTACACACTCCCTGCAGAACTGAATGCTCTGTGTGATGTAATACAATGTTACACTCTCCCTGCAGCACTGAATGATCTGTGTGATGTAATACAATGTTACATACTCCCTGCACAGTTGGGGCACCTTCCCTTAAAATTTGGAGCTCAAGGCAGTTGCCTACTCTGCATAGTGGGAAATCCGGTTCTGGTTGCTTTATAAAGACAGCAGTGTACATAAATAATGTGAGAGACCATTACAAGTGTAGGCACTGGGAGCATCGAGAACTCTAAAAGGACTTTATATGTAACATGAATAAAAGGAAGTGAAATTATTAACTTCAAATGATGCCAAATATTAGGAGGGGTCCATAAGGTGAAATGATATACTGTATTACCCTACCTCTATATTACCCCTGAGCAACAACGGCCATTGAGTTACTCAGCTAGCCATACAATACTTGTGGGACTACACTTTCCATCATTTTCAGCCACAGACTGACTATGATAGGAGCTGTAGCCCACCAACAGCGGCACAGCCACTGCTCTAGAGCAGACACCACCCTTTTGGCAACCTGAAGCCCCAATGGATGATGTGAATCAAACTTTTTAACCCTTTGAGTGCCAGAGGTATCCAAGGATAAAAAAAAACTGGAAGGCATTGGGTTGTTCACCACTGTCCAAAGGACAATACTAGACCCAGCCCCATAACAGAATAATAGAGAGCTCCCTCTAAGAGGACAAACTTACAGGTTAATGGGTGTATAAGTCACCAGGTATGAACGATGATTCCAATCATTAAACTACCAACAAGCATACCTAGTAGCTTTCAAAATGATCTGACCCTAAGATCTTGTAAATATTAACCCTTAGAGCTCCCATTATATAGATTCTCTTTTATATGTTCCTGATCGCAGTAATCAAGGAGCTCCATTAATATACAACATCTTAAAGTATTAGCGTTTATAAAATATAGACATTACTAATACTGCAGCTATTATAAACCCCAGTTCCATCTCTCAAACCTTTATGGTTAGAGAGATATAGAAGACTAAAGTTCCCCACTATTTGTAAGCTGACGTCAGGAGATCCTGATCCCGGGACAAACAAGAGGCTCTTCAGCAGAGCCGAAATAGCAAAATGTAAAAAGAAATACTTTGTCGGAACGGTCCACAATATGTGGCTGGTTTGCAGGCACACTTTGTAGACTGTTCCAATTAAGTATTTCTTTTTACATTTTCCGATTTTGGTTCTGCTGAAGAGCCTCTTGTTTGTCCCGAGACCAGGATCTCCTGACGTCAGCTTACAGAGAGTGGGGAACTTTAGCCTTCTATATCTATCAAGCCATAAAGGTTTGAGAGATGGGTTGTTTAAGTTAATTTTCTAATAGCTGCAATATTAGCATTTATAAAATAGAGACATTACTAACAATTAAAGATATTACTACATGAACACAAACAAGACTTCTCCCCCTGTCTTCCTGGTACAAGAGGTACCAATTTAAAGACTAAAGAAGCAACAAACTAGAGCAGAATATATACTAGGTAGCACTTTATTCTCACACCCTGAGAAGTTGGCCCTTCGCCCTGAGATCTGGGTCAAAACCGTGAGCGTTCCCAGGTGTGCCAACTGATCACAGTTACCTCCGGCAAAGAAACAGTATTTTGCAGAATACGTTTTTACTGTACATACATAGTATCTGCATCAGTATATTTTATTGTGAACAGAAAACCAGCAAAATAACCATTTATATCACAGGCAGGAGATGTATGGAATTGAATAAACAACAAAAAAAAAAATATATATATATTTCTTATTCTCCAGTACTAAATGACATACATTTAAAGGGATAGTACTGTTTCATAATAAAAGTAGCTCTAATTAATCATCATAGTATTTGGACTTTGGAGAGTGTTATTTCAATTCTGTCAGAGTTGTAGTACAAGAGTAATTCAATGACAACGTATCCCCCTCCCACCCCTTTTACTGATGTAACATTGCTCAGCCAGATCAGAAGGGAGGTGCCCAGGTAGACTGCAGAGAGGGACAATCTTCAATTAAGATAAGGGAAAAACCTGAAAAACTTGTCAAGGGGGGCAGGGCTGTCATTGTTCTCATAGGAAGAAGATTGTCCCCTGCTGTTATCTGTCTGGTCTATGGACTGGATTCCACATCTGAGAAGAGATGGCTTCCACACTAGGTAAAAGGGGCGGGAGGAGAAACTTTGCTTGTGAATATCTCTCAAACCATAAAAGTTTGAGAGATAAGACTTGTATTGTTCTTCATGTTTTTTTAATACCTACAAAATAAAATAAAGATAAAACGAAGTATTACTATCCCTTTAAGAGAACTATCATTACAGCAAATAACCAGGACCTTTCCAGGTTTAGCTGCCAACTGAAAGCTGTAAATATCAGAAATTTTCCAGTGAGAGCCCAAGAATATATATTGCTCTTCAGCTCCCTGAAAAAAGTTAATACCCAGTGCAATGAATGACTGTACTATGTGGAATATAGCATAGAGCTTTACCTGTCTGTCTGCATTCATATACACAACAGGAGACAACAGACACTCACCCTGGGAATGCATGGCAGATGAGCAATGCTTTGCTTATCCATCTGGCAAGCAAAGGGGTTAAATCCTCACATTGCAACAAGGGGTTAATAATACACAGCACCCCCCTTTTTTCCCCCTTGAATGCCAGACTAAAAACCATAGCTCAACAAAGCCTCGGAAAATACATTCAACCGCTGGATGCTGTAGGCTAGCCAGACCTCCAGTTTAACCCTTTGAGTGTCAGAGGGTATCTAACACATTGCAAAGCAATTCGTCAGATACCCTCTCTGGGTTTGACCCAGATCTCAGTGTCAGATAGTCCTGTGTTGACTACTATATGATCGGGGCAAATTAATTGCTTAGTTAGTTTCTAACCTGGTGCCATTTGTGCCAGTAAAAAGACCTCCCCCTCTTGTGTGTGTGTACGGCAGCTACGTGTCAAAGATCCCTCTGTATCTGACAGGAGCATCTCTGGATTACAGCTAGCAGGCCCTTGGCGAGAGAACCCATTTCACCAGCAGACAACCCAAGACAGTCCAGCTGTTCAGGACTTCAATTCCCATCATCCCCAGCTAGCCGTTAAATGTAGTTCTGAACAGATGGAGGGTCTCGGGTTTCCCAAAACTGATATATATATTTTGAGCGATTCTAAGGGTTAATATTTTCAAGATTTCAGGATTGGCTAATTTTTTCAAGTTCCGGGATATTCTTGAAACACATGAAATATACATATATCAGAGTTCCACCCTAATTAAAGCAGCCCTACATAATGGGTTTTCTGGTAGGTCTGGTCAGAGAGGCATCCAGAGAGACACTAACCCAGCATCCACTGAGTTCGTGAGATAGACTTGGGACATTTGCAGCAGATCTAGGGTAAACCAATTTCACCATACAGGAACAAATAAAAAAATATCAATATAAATGTGTTTTTTTAATCATTTCAATACTTATATAGATAAAGCAACTCTATGCAGATATCATCATTACCATCTAAAGAGCTGATGTCATCAATATTGTACCGCTGTGATGCCACGAAATTGTTCTAATTTTCTTTAAAAATGTGCCCCAGTGATCCATGACACCTGCTGGGGTTTGTGAATGCGGAATACAGTAGGTTTTACAGTGCTAGAGGAGGGGTGGGTAACATATGGCTCTCCAGCTGAACAACAATTCCCATCATCCTCAGGACAGATTTGTAGTCCAACGACATCTACAGAGAGACAGGTAGCCCACCGATGTACTAGAGCCAGTGACAGATGCAGGCTACAAGCTGTGAACAGCAAATGCAACAAAGATGGAGGGATAAGAAGCATCAGCTGTCACAGGATGCTGCGGAAGGGAAGGGAGTGGGGGCCAGATCCTTGGAAGGGGAGCACATTTGGTTATCTGTTCATGTCCCAGGCCCCCCTTCTCCTGGCACTTACCTGCACAGCCCTGGTAAAGAAGACCCCAGCATCCGAAGCCAGCTTCTTCACATTGAAATCCATGTTATCAGTAGGGTGGAACTGTACAGTGAGCCAGGCATCAGCTGTCTGCTGTTGAGATCCTTCCCTCCAAGGTGTAATGCACTGGAAAGGCCGAACTAATCGATCCTGGAGCGCATCAAACGCTCGCACAGACAGTAGCCGTCCGAGGCTTCACATATTAAAATTAAAGGAGCAGTGCCTACCAGCAAAAAAAAAAAAAAATTTCATAAGCACAGCATTTGAGTGCTGATTCCTGAGTGTCCCTACAAACATTAAAGTGTACACTTAGTTTTTATATTTTTCTCTTTCTCTGAATGTCTCTGGATCTGGTAAATTAAGTGGAGTTTCTCTTCCTGCTCATGGATTCCTCAACCCCTGGCCAGCAAGGACTTTTTGTTACATTGGAGGACAAAAAGCAATTTTGGCCTTTTTAATATGTCTTCGTTAAACCATATTTTCCCCCTCTAATTCCTTTAACCTCTTAAGGACCAGAGATGTGTGTTACACATTGCTTTTCAATGCAATGCACACCTCTTTGGTCCTCCCATTTTTTTAAATGCCTTAAGGACCAGGGTTCTGGGTAGTAAGTTTCCCTTAACCCTTTAACGACCGGCCGCGCACACACGCAGCGGTCACTTAAGGACCACGGAGCATGTTTTTTTTTTGTTGTTTTCTGTTCCGGACTCCCTGAACAGTGTGCAGCTGCTGGTGGAGCCCGGAATTCCATGACGGTCATAGTACTTCATAAGTAGTTAACTCAGATATACCCATGATGTACTTTGATCGTCAAGAGTCGTTAAGGGGTTAAGGACCACTTTGGTCTTTCTGACGCGCCGGTACGTGTGACCTGTTACGCATACCGGAGTGCTGCATTGGGGGCTGAGAGAGACAGCTCCAGCCTAGGAGTGGTCAATTACAGAGCTCCTGGAGGAGTGCTGTAAGTAAAATGTATCATGTGACATGCTATGGTCGTCACAGTAACGGTCACAGCAAGGCACATGGTCCTTAAGGGATTAATGATAAGTAGGGCTTTGTATGTATGTGTGTGTATATATATATATATACAGGGCTTATAATTTTAAGTCCTTCGCTACTAGCCAGACCTGAAAAGTTACTCGCCACGGCAAGCCAAAACATACCCACCAGGGCTGAATTTCTACTCGCCAGGGCTAAATTTTCACTTGCCATTGGCTAGTGGTGAGTAGAAATTTTGAGCCCTGATATACATATATATATATATATATATATATATATATTATATAGTGGTATGAATTTTGCCCAATCTGAGTAAATAAACAGTGATATCACAGATAAAATCTCAGTAAAAATAAAAAGTATAAAATAAAAAATGCAAGCTCAAAGAAAATGTGCACATATACGCGATCAGATCTGATACTAAATTATTTGTAAATCCAGTTAGTGTTGATGGTAAATATTAACTCCCTCCCATCTGTTATGCAGCTCTGAATATATTCGAGGTAATGGCCCAGTGTATGAGACAGGATTGCGGGCAGACGATAACATACCTCCCAACATTTCAAATTGCCAAAGAGGGACATTCATGTTTTAGGGGGTATTGCTGAGAACGTAGCTGGTGGGTGGGGCGTTATCAAGAATTCTTAGGCTATTTCATGACCCATTGAGACCTCTTTGTCTAACCTAACAAATGACTTATAACAAGACTAAAGTATTTTATTTACACATACTAATTTATAAACACATATACTGACATTTAAACAAACATTAATGTGAGTTTTATTCCTGTGGAGCAATGTGATACACTTATATACACACTCCACACAATCTGATCTCCTAAAAAGAGGGACATCAGGGTGAGAAAGGGGGACAGAGGGAGTTGGGTCTAAAAAAGGGACTGTCCCTCCTAAAAAGGGACACTTGGGATGTATGGGGTAAGTAGACTATTTGAAGTTCACAATAGAGTTTGTTATTATATATCTCTCCTTTGATATATGACCTATACCTGGTCAAAGATTATATTATTTATTGATAATACCTCTCCCGTCTTCTTGTTGTCCGTACCTTGCCTCCACTGGGCTTGAAAAATCCTCAGCTGTATAGCGGGCAGGGATTCTTGGCAGATATTCAACTTCCACCCTCAAATATAAGGCGAAGCAGATGACAGCCAACGATGACGGATTCCAATATTAGATACAATGTGCACACTTCTGGTTTCTAAAAAGTGATATCGCAATGCTGTGTTCTCAAATCAGCTCACAATATAGACCCTTTCTGTCACTCAATGCCTCAGCCCATAACATCCCTCTCTATGATCCCTTCCTTCCTAGCACTAATCATGTATCTTCCATCTAAGCTACTTATGCTACTGGGATTCTACTCTGAAAAGGAAAGGGATTTTTAATATGATGGAAGATATGGACTTTGTGGTCTTTGAAGGGTCACACTGGAAGACATCACACACATCACACACACACCACACACACACCACACACACACCATACACACACCATACACACAACATACACACTTTACAAATTCTTGGATTTTTTTATTTAGCAAAACAGGACAGAAAAAGGTTTTTTGTTCCCTTTGTTTCCCTGGAAGTAACACGGGGCTTTGCAATGCGTTGGAGACCTCTCTAGCATTCAAGGGGTTAAAAGTATCATGCAACTCAATGGGGAACTATACACCAAAAAATAAGTCACTCTTAAACCAGAACTTTCATCAAAATTAAATTGCCCCCCATATCATTATTAATATAGAAATACGCATTAATAATTTTATTATGCTGAATAAGTCCAGCATTATTGAGGAAAAAAACTTGTTCGGCAGGCATCAGCAGGCAACAGCGCAGACATCTTGACAAAAAGGCATCTGTGAGTCTGCTGTGTCTGTCCCGGTCTCCTTCAGGACTGGTGAGGGGAATTCCGCTGTACCTTAAGGTACGAGAAGGGACTGACGACGCAGGCGCACAGAGCGTCTACAGCAAGATCTCTGCTGCTGATGCCTACCGAACAACTTGTATTTCTCATTAATGCCAGACTTATTCAGCATAATAAAAGTATTTATATGTGTATCGCTATGTTAATAATGATTTGGGGGGCACTTTAATTTTTTTATTAAAGTTCCGCTTTCATTTTGTTTATCAAATTGACATACCCACCTAGGTGTCATTCATATACCAGTCAGGAGTATCTATTTTTTTCATTATATCTATATATAGTGACCTCTGTTGTGGTCTGCCTCTAGTTTACCCCTCCTCGGAGCAATCAGTAGTGTTCTCTAGACCTGAGTGACTGAAACTAATTGCAGGATAGTAAAACGGAGATCAAATGCACACCAAAACAGTAAATGGAATTAACCTGACTGCTATCTGAGGTACACCTACCAGCTAAGTATGCGCCACTTATTCTAAGGGAAACCTTCAGTTTTAACATTGTCTATTAATATTACTCATACAGCAGTGACACCTAGGGGTTACTTTTTATTATTGCACATTTTCTTGTGCAGTAGTTATTTCTTATTTCAGAGTCATGATGTTCCTGGTCACTATGACATTATGCTTCACTTTTCTTTAATCATTAAACCCTTAACTTTCAGATGGATGAGCAACACTTTGTTCCAAAATGATCTGCACAGTGCACATGCCAATGGAGAAATGTGTTTTGTTTATGTAATGCATTTATTTTGACAATGTTTCCACAATAACTAAGACAGAATTTCAGTGACATCCGTTTTCCTTAGAGAGAAATAATAAAAGTATCTCCATGAAATTAAATGAGTGGAACAACTGTCAAATTTTCAAAACCCCTTGATCTGTAATAATGTTTTAATGAAGCATATTCCAGCAGAAGTAATTTGTTTTACTCAGCATGAAAAGCTCAGTGTTTTAGTCCACAGGAAAAGCTCCAAATCACATTGCCAGTTCCTGCAAACTATACAGGTTTAAATAATTTCAACATACAAATGACTCTCAAAATGAGTGCTTTCCAGGGTTATTTTGGATGCCGTCACAAAAGTTTTCATCTGGGCTCCAGCAAATGTACTGAACAGATGGATAGTGGCCATATTTCACAATTATATATAATATGGGTTACTCTTTACCTTTATTTAAAGTGCTATAAATGTGCCCCTGTCCCTGAAAGATATAGATACAGTTTTCTTCACACACAATCAGAAAGTTGCACACTGAAAAATCATAATTTATGAACATACACAGATCTGACTTTGATCTGCACAGATTCTAATGTAATTACAATACTTTTGAAGTTCCATCGGTTAAGCGCACAAAGTGCGCTTGATCGTTAAAAATAAAACTACTGATCATGCAGGTGGTCAACAACCACATAGTTTTTGATGCTTTAAGCCATTTTGATCGATCAAGCACAAAAATCACAATTGGTCTAGCCCCTTCCAAGATTCCTGCTCTATGCTTTGGATTCTAATCTCTTAGGGTGTGGAAGCAAGAGAAAAGAGGAGGTAGCAAGTTTACAATTTTATTGGCAGGCAATCCTGGACACTATATTGCTGTTGATGAGGCAATCGGAGGCTACAAATGGAGATGAATGCAATTAGTGAAGAGCTTTGGTTGGGATAAGATGAAGCAGGAACTAAGGTGAATTTCTCTGTTGAAAACAAGTTTTTTTTTAATCAGTGAAACTAAACCTGAGTTCACAAACTATATGTGAGCTGACCAACACAGTTTTCACTGTACATATTGGTCTAATTCCACAATAGAATTCAAGTTCTGAGGGTACAGTTTAACAGTCCATTGCAAGATCTGTGAATTAGCCTTTCTTGTAATGATACAAGCTTAACCAGTTATCCTATAGACTGCAAGTTATGAGAGAACAGTTTGACTATGGATTGTAAAATATGTGAACAAGCTTATCTTTCAAGTGCATGCCTAGTAAGTTATACTATAGCTTCTAATTTCTCAAGGGCAGTTTTCCTGTTGACCACAGACCCATATCCCTCCTCCTTAGGAGGGACAGTCCCTCTTTGAGACACAAATTTCTCTGTCCCTCTTTCTCATCCTTAAATCCATTTTTATGAGATTATTCTGTGTGGTGTGTTTATAAGGATATCATATTGCTCCACATCAATAAAACTCACATTATTGTTTATATAAACTTCAGTGTATGTGTTTAGAAATTAGTCTGTTTAAATCAATTAACTTGGTTTTGTTCTGATTCATTTAGTTACTCAAAGAGATGTCAGTAGGTCATAAAATCACCTAAAAAATACTAGTAATGCCCCACCCACCTTGCAATTAATAAGGCAATTTACCCTCAGATAATGCAATATTTAGAGGAGATTGACCAAAAGATTTAACAGGACAAATGCACACTAGATTGTAAAGCAGACCAGCCGGATGACATTCCCACCCCTAGGCTAGTACTAATAGAGGGTTCTGAGTAACAGGATTACCCTTTAGACATGTATGCCTGTCACTTTCCTGAAATAAGGCAAAGGTGACTTCACTCAACCTTGCAGTAAATGTTGTGGGATTAGGGGAGCAACTGAATAATTACTGAATTATGATTCATTAATTTTCAAGTGTATATGTTGTCCTTTTAATGATATTCCTGGTTCAGTATAGGCTGAACAACCAGAGTAACTAATACAGTGCGACACACTGCTACAAAAGCAGGGACGTCTTTAACCCTATGAGTGCCAGAGTGGTACGGAATGCATTGCAACCACTCTGGCACTCAAAGGGTTAACATCTGCACTGTCTCCCACAAATACGACTGCAGTAGAAAAATCCAGGATTTAGTCGTTGACATTTTCCCATATCAGTGCTGTCACTTTAACAGCAGACCCACCAACCAATAAGGAAGCGCGGCATCAAGGAAGCTAGAGAAGCATATTTAGCACTACCACCCATGTGATAAAAGAATGTTCCTGGTATGCGATGATTGGTCTCCGAGACCGACCAGCCAGAGAACGGCCCTTCCAATTGGTTACACGTGCTGTCACTCTTACAGTGCACGTCTCAATCCGAAGGCAGGGTTCGGCTGTTAGAAGCTGGAGGAGACACTGTCCTTCGGGAGAGGAGGAAGCGGTGACTGGAGGTAGGCAAGTGCAGTGTAACGAGGGGCTGTGTATGATAGGGAGGTGGGCAACATGTGGATCTCCAGCTGTTGTTGGCCTACAGGGCCCAGCATCCTCAGCCGGCCATTGGCCACATGTTGCTAATCCCTGGTTGTGTGTTACTAAGAAACCTTCGTGGGGATGATCTGTTTACATTTAGACAACATTAAATGGGTATATTGTGTTCCTACTATTGCAACAATTTCTCTTGGGTATGGTTTGAGAGGGGACATGATAACTTACTGTATAGAGCAGTGGGATAAAGTCTGCCTTTGGCTGGCCCTGGATTCTGGGAGTTCGAGAAAAGCTGTGGAGCCACATGTTGTTCATCGATTGCATTGTGTTTTGCCTAGGGAACACTATGGTGCTCTGGCTGTGCTCCTATTGCAGTAGTTGGGGGTTGTGTGAGAGAGCACCTGCTTATAGAACACATGGAGCAATGGGATTTAGTCTGCTTTTGCTGCAGAACCTTTTGGAAGGCACATATGTCAGTTGCTGGCTTGAAAAATTGTGTATTGCAGGGGTAGTCAATGCAGACTTTCTCAGGGCTCACTGTTCTACCCAAAGAAGGGCTTTGATCCTGGGAAAAAAAATAAAATATTATCAATTTGTATGGGCCAGTGAATTGTATAATATTGCCTATCTTGTCTGTTCTGTCTCAAGAAGTCATCAGTGGTTGACTTACACTTTTCAAGATGTCCTACAGCTCTATAAGTTGGCCTCCTTGTGTGAAGTTAAGGCTTTCCGTACTGTAAAACTGGACGAGGGACATCAGCGTGTGTTATACTATAAAATGCTGCTTGCTTATTATTTGGACAAATCAGTACTTGTACTCTTAGTGGCCATGGAACAAGACCGGGGTGTTGCCATCAAAGATCGGACAAGGAAATGTTGTGATTATGTTTTGTTAATTATGTGTTGAGTTGCCTTTTACGCAAAGAAAAGTGGAGTCATTCTGGTTCGATTCATCTGCACTCTAGGGGACGAATACAAACGTCACCAAATTCCCTTTTATTGCTTTGCAGTGCACTGGAGACCACACTAGCATTCAAGACCCATTTAAATCCGTTGGTTTGCCCCAGAATCTCTTCACATCTGCTTTGTGTATAAGGCTCAGGGCCCAGGGGTCAAAGTCGGTAAGATAAAGAGTGGGGCAATTCTGGATCAGAAGTGAAAATGAAAACTGACAGTGATTTAATTGTAGGATTTTTACTAACCCTTTGAATGCTTGAAAGGCCTCAACACATTGTTATGCAATGCATTGGAGACCCCTCTAGCATTCAAAGGGTTAAAAGCATAATTTGAATCAACGGCGTTCAGTAGCGTACAGCTGGATTTCCCTGGAAATTCTTCTCTGGTCCTTTTTGTGTGTAAGACTCATAATTTGTAATTCTCAAAAGTAGCCTGTGAAGTTATATAAATTGTGTCGTGTTAGGAAAGATACCAGTGTCACAAGATCTGGCACTGGTAAGACATATCTCTTATTAAAAACTAATGTGCTTTAATTCTAGGTTCCTGGGTGGAAGATGGGACACATGAAACTGATTGATTTCTTCCATGAATGTGACACGGAACAGTGGAATGCAGTCACTATACTGAAATAAATAGTCTACTGGTATATGTGTCCTGTGACTGCTTAACAACAATGGCGTTTCAGAGAGCGGAGGGGATGTCTATTATGCAGGCACTTGCCATGACAGTAGCGGAGATACCAGTGTTTTTGTACACGACCTTTGGACAGGTAAACAAACATTATCATTGTGTGCCTGGTGGATGAGCAATACATTGCCCGCAAGGTGGTGTTCATCTCCCGGCACTTAAAGGGATAGTAATGGTTCATAATAAAAGCAGCTCTAATTAATCATCATAGTATTTGGACTTTGGAGAGTGTTATTTCAATACTGTCAGAGTTGTAGTTCAAGAGTAATTCAATGACAAAGTATCCCCCTCCCTCCCCTTTTACTTATGTAACACTGTTCAGCCAGATCAGAAGGAAGGTGCCCAGGTAGACTGCAGAGAGGGACAATCTTCAGTTAAGATAAGGGAAAAACCTGAAAAACTTGTGAAGGGGGCAGGGCTTTCATTGTTCTCATAGGAAGAAGATTGTCCCCTGCTGTTATCTGTCTGGTCAATGGACTGGATTCCACATCTGAGAAGAGATGGCTTACACTAGGTAAAAGGAGCGGGAGGGGAAACTTTGCTTGTGAATATCTCTCAAACCATAAAGGTTTGAGAGATAAGACTTATATCGTTCTTCATGTTTTTTAATGCCTACAAAATAAAATAAAGATAAAACGAAGTATTACTATCCCTTTAAAACAGATCAACCCTTTGGGTACCAGAGGGGACTGCATATTTGTTTACTCTTTATTAAGCAGGATATATACGCTGCAATATATATTTTTCTACATTTAGCGATCCTATCCCTTTAAAGTGAATTACTGTAAAAAATATTAACTTTGCACATTTGTTTAACCTCTTTGGATACTAGTATTGGAGGCAGTGCATTGGAGATGTCTGTAAAATCCAGGGGGTTAATTATTCTTTTGCTATTGTAGATTTACTGACTAGACAATATTCCTGTTTTTATAATTTGCACCCCTACTGCCATTGTCCATTTTCTTATAGTTATCCTTGTACTTGCAGTCTACTTTCTCACAGCTAAGACTGTCTCCTGGTCTCCGGAAGGTGCTTTTTGCCACTGCGCTTGGCACAGTTGCCCTGGCTCTTGCTGCTCACCAGCTGAAACGCAGAAAACATAAGAAAAAGCAGATAACAGCAGATAACGGGGGCCTGAAACTGGGCGGGGTGCCTACGTCAGTCTTACCGGTCAGAGGAACTTCTTCTGTTAAGAAAGGTGCGTCCTTGGTGACACTTATTATAGGTGGTGTTTTAGACTATGAGAGCTGCTGTTTACTTTTAAGGTGTTCTCACGAGATATGCATGCTGTATATTTGGGTTCATTTACTGGAAGCGGTGCAAGGTACAGATTATACAATCAGTGTGGGACTTATGGATTGGTAATAAGCTGTTCTGACGTGCTAGTATTTCCAAGGATAAGGCGGATGGGAACTACATTTTAATGGGCCTGTAGAAATTCTAATAACGTGGGTGAGAGAGTGAAATTTTCTGCACAGCTTATGTAATATATTTAGGGCCATATGCAGAAAGACACAAAAGGAGCAATTCTGGAACAAACCAACTGCTCCTGATTTGCATCTCATTTGCTTTTTGAAGATGCAAGATGTGTTAAACCCTGTGAGTGTCAATATGGTGCTCATCACATTGCTCTGCAGTGAGTTGCAAACCCCTCTGGCACTCAACCCATTCACTACTAACGTTGTATGTAACTCATTGCCTTGCAATGAAAATTAATAAAAAGCGAGTCTGGTAGCAGGCTGATGGAGTGTTTATAGACTATTTCCAGAGAAAACCTATAACCCTATCCACAGAGCCAGATCATCAATTATGGTAACCTGAGCTACTGCCTAGGGCCCATCGCAATATGAGGGGCACTGGTTGCCAGTGATGGGTCACAGACAGAGGAGCTGCTGTTTCTGCTGCTAAAATCTTGTGTTAAATGCTCTTTATGTTGAAAGACCAGCATATTTCAATTACACCCACTTTCATTAGAGCCACAATACTAGTACCAGCTACCAGCACTCTGTGTCAGACGCACAGGATCAAGAGGTGTGGGGCCCCAAATTGGTACCGTGCCTAGGGCCCTATGGAGCCTTAATCTGTCTTTGCCTACCCATAAACCCAAAACTGCAGCAATTGTAGGATAAACCAACGGCACCATAGTAGACAAATAAAATGGCACATTAACCCCTTGATTGTTAAAGTGGATCTATCACCTTGAATTTTCTTTACATATTTTGAAAACTTCTTTCAAAACTGCCAGTGTGTCATGTTAACCAAAAGTCCAGCAGATGTTTAATTTAGGAAATATTTACCCTTTTATTTCTGGGAAAAGTGAGAGTGAAAATTTCCTGGTACTGCACAGACCTTCCATAGCATATGACACATCACTGAAACCTTCATTAGCATATGACATGTCACTGATACAGCATAAGTACCGCAATTAGCATACATTCGCATATGGTAACAAGTGTGAGTACCTCTACTGTACATTTGCTGGCCTTTTGGATAACATTTCACAGGCAGTTTTTAATGCAAACTTGAATTAAGGTGGAAATTCCACTTTAAAGAGCTGTCTAGTGAATTGTCTTGCAGAGCGTTGGTGGCCTTTCTAACATTCAAAGTGATAAAGAGTTAGAAATGGCATATATAACTAAAATGTATTATGTAGATACTGAAAAAAATGAATCCATCAATGCCAGTCTGATCTCTCAAATCTTTATGGTTTGAGAGATATACTGTTTTAAAGTTCCCCCCTCTTTTCCCTGATATCAGCTGTAAATCTGACAGAATGAAATTTGTGTCTGCTGACTCGAGGAGGCTCTTCAGCAGAGCCGAGATACTCCAGTCTAAAAATAAATACTTCATGGGAACGGTCTACAAAATGTGCATGGTTTGCAAGACCGTTCCAGTGAAGTATTTCTTTCTTCATAGCACTATCTTGGCTCTGCTGAAGAGCCGCCTGTGGTCCTAGGACCAGGATCTCCTTCTGCCAGCTAGATGCTGACGTAAGGGGAGGGAGAGAGGATCTTTATCACCTTTATCAGAATGGCATCGATTGATTTATTTTTTCAATATCTACAATAATACTTTTTATTTATAAATATATGACATTACTAACCCTTTAAGCATAGTGGTTAGTTGGCCCATGCGGTGCAAATGCTTTGGCCGACAACTGCTCCTCTTCTGCATTTTGCCATAAAAGTTGACCTCTCCTTTTCAAAGGACTGTTTTTCTGAGATTTGTCTCATTTTTGTGCCCTTCAATAGATCTATATGAAGGAAGCTTCTGCCACGAGAAAGTCTGTTTCCCGGCAGCACTTGGCAGATCTCCCAGTAATACTTATGTTCACCACTTTTGTGTATTTCAGGATATTCCCGCAGGGTGCAGAGTCCCAGCAGCAAGAGCAATGACACCCTCAGTGGCATCTCCTCTCTTGAGCCAAGCAAGCATTCAAGTTCCACACACAGCCTGGCTTCGGTAAGATGCCATTAGGCCTAGTTGGCTCTGGAACTGAAATTCTTTTGAGTGGATGTCCTGTGGTATGTGTGATTGTTTGCTCATTCGATATGATGACACTCTATTTAATGTTCAGGTTACACACCAACTTAAAGGGATAGTAATACTTAATAATTACTAATCCCTATACTGCAGTCATATTAAAAAGAAATGAATTGCCCCCAGTGTCATCTCTCAAACCTTTATGGTTTGAGAGATAATCGCTCCTAAATTTCTCCCCTTTCCCCAAAGTCAGAGTTGTAGCTGACTGCAGGGAAATCCTGTCGTACGACTTTCAGGCGGCTTTGCAGCAGATCCAAGATCATGTTCCTAAAAAAACAAATCTTTCACTGAAACGGTCTTCTATGTGTGCTTGGTTTGCAGTGATAGTAAAAGATTTTTATTTTTTTTTATTTTATTAACGCGACCTCGGCTCTGCTGCAGAGCCGCCTGATGATCATAAGACTGGATTTCCCTTCAGTCAGCTACAACGCTGACTTCGGGGAAAGGGGAGAGAGAGGAGAACTTTAGGAGCGATTATCTCTCAAACCATAAAGGTTTGAGAGATGACACTGGGAGCAATTCAATCCTTTTTAATATGACTTTAATATAGGGATTAGTAATTATTAAGTATTACTATCCCTTTAAGGCTTTATTTGCAAAAGAAAACTTGATCAGTTCTTGGGCAAGTCAAATGAACCATAGGGAGAAAATAACAACGTGCCAAATTCCCATTTATTTAAAGTGGGGTTTTAACCCTTTGAGTGCAAGAGGGGTACACAACGCATTGCAAAAGCAATGTGTTGCGTACCCCTCTGGCGCTCAAAGGATTAACCCCTTGAATGGTAGAGATGTCTACAATGTGTTGTATGTTGGAGACCTCTTTAGCATTGAAGAGATTAAAAGTCCCATTTAAATAAATGGGAAATTGGTGATTTCTCCCTTTTATGGCACATGTGGTTTGCTTCAGAATTGCTCAAATTATGCTTTTTTTGCTTGAAACTCTATGCAGAAACCAGGAGGAAATATTGAAAAGCAAACGCACTACAACATGGGGTAGAAATTAAATTAAAGTGAACCTATCACCTTGGTTTGCGTTTTTTCATATTTGAAAACTTCATTCTAAACTGCCTATGTGTCATGATAACTGAAAGTTCGGCAGATGTCTAGTTTAGGGGATAGTCACACTTGTATTTCTGGGGAAAGTGAAAGTCTCCTGTTACTGCACATAGTATCATTACAGTAGCACTATCACCCTATATAAAGCCCCACCCCCCATAATTAGGCATATGGCGATTAGCTTCTTAACAGCGCTATTATCGGGCACAAGTACAAGTTCTTAAGTAATCCTCATTCTTCTGAGACCGACGGCCAGGCTTGCATACAGACATCTTATCATAGAGACGTCTGCGAGCCTGCGCTGTCTGTCCTAGTCTCCTCTAGGAGGCGCTGCATGGTACCTTAAGGTACTGGAAGTGACTGACGGCACAGGCACGCAGATGCCTCTAAAGCAAGAAGCCTGGCTATCAGTCTCAGAAAAAGAAGGATTTCTTCAGATCGTGGTACTTGCACCCGATAATAGCACAGTTAAGAAGAAGCTAATCGCAATATGCCTAATTATTGGGGGTGGGGGCTTTATACAGGGTGAAAGTTCTGCTTTAAATGGAAAAAAACCCTAATTAGTATAAGAAATGTCAATGAAAATACTTAATTAGCATATGAAATGTCACTGGTACCACATATGAATATCTCCTTAACTGTACATTTGCTGTCTATCGTGTCACATAGACAAATTTTCATGAAGTTTTCAAATATGTAAACCTGAATAAGTTGATATGTCCATTTTAAGTTTTAATACCATTTGTATATGCAAGAGAGGGCTGGGCAATTATTTTGACCCGAGGGCCACATTTGTACTCAAATATTTGCTGGATGGCTGAGGTTTGTGCGTCTCTCTGTATGTAGTGTGTGCGTCTCTGTATGTCTGTGTGTATGAGAGAGAGAGAGAGAGGTCATGCTTTTGAAACAGCTGTGCAAAGAGACTATCAATTCCAGCACACTCTGCACTGATGATACATTTGTATCAAACTTGTGATCTGTCTTTCATTGCAGAGAAAGTCAGGAGAAATCGTTTCTCCGTTTAACACTGCTGTATTTGTACGACCAGTCAGATAAAATCGAACCGCATACCATATTTTCCCATTTATGAATCTATCTATAATATGTATGTGCATTTTATCTTCCTCTTTACTACACAGGTAGTGGCTGCAAATTCTTCTAGCACAAATGCAGGGCCCGCAGGACCATGGGAGTCACGTGAAATTGATGATCCTTTAGCAGGCGGTGACTACAATGCTGAAAACCTATATGTTCAGGGTAGGGTTTCTGAACTATTTCATTTTGCAGCATGTGCTTTTGAGCAACAGCTAGTTTTTTATAGATAAGACTGCAATCACTGTGTCTGACGAAACCAAGATATTTGTATATCTGGGCCATATGTTCCAATTTTCTTGGATTTGTCGTGTGTGTTTGTGACATTGACTTCTGTGACAAAGTGATGTATGTGCATGTCTACTAGAAAATGGCTACCAAGCTTAATCATAGCCTTACTCAAAAAGAAAATGCAGCTTCTGATTGGTGTAAGGATGTAGGGTTCCATTTTCACACTCATGTTTAGAACTCTGTGCTGAGGCCATTTTGTTGTAGCCCAGTACAGGAGTCACTTAATGTCACAGGAGTAAATGGGCAATTCTCCCACTACTGATTAAAACGTAGTGGACAAATCAAAATTCCCACTGACTTAAATGGGGCTTTTAACCTGTTGAATGCTAGAGAGGTCTCCAAAGCATTGATTTGGAGACGTCTATCAATCAAGGGTTTAAAATCTCTATTTAAATCAAAGGGAAGCTTTATTCCTACCTATGGCGTAGTTGTTTTGGCTCTGCATTACTCATCGTTTATAGTTTTGTATACAGCCCAGTTGTTTGGTGTAATGACTGTCATTTGGTTTTACTGGTTAGGGATGGAGCTTTTTGAAGAAGCATTACATAAATGGGAACAAGCCCTGAACATTGGTCAGAGATGTAGGTCTAACACTCCGACAGCTCAGACCAGTGCGCTCCTCAGTGAGAGTACCTCGGGGGACATGCTTGAGGTAGGTATACTGGAATTACTATAGTGTGCTTTAGAGCCCCCATAAAAACACACCTACCAGCTGAGACTGTATTTAGGGCTATTTTTGAAAGGAAAGGAAAAAAAAAAAAAAAAGAGCAATTCTTGGGAAAAACCACTCTCGCCACAGGGGAAAAATGAAAAGTTCCATTTATTTAACCCTTAACAGAGGGGTGTGCAACACATTGCAAATCAATTCTTTGCACCCCCCTCAGGTCCTTAAAAAAACATTTACCACCTGCTAAAAATAAACTCCAGCTTACGTTACTCGGGGCTGAAAAATGCTAATGGCTGCTATGAATCAGTTCTGCATGGATTGTTTCTTTAAAATTAACCCTTAATTAGTAATGGAGATCATGCCCACAGAGCCGGACATGATTCTTTAATTCGGTATTCCAAGATCCTTAACCCTTTATATGCCAGAAGGGTACGCAGTGCATTGCAAAGGGTTAACTCCTCTCACTGAAGTCTTTTTAAGAAGACTTTACTTGGAGGCGTTTCGGGTGCTGGAGTCCTGCAACAAAGGTATCATGGCCGCCTCCCTGCCTTCAAGGACATGATAAATATTAATTATGGAGAACCAATCCACAGGGATTTGATTAAACCAGGGATATTCTGACTATTTTTGTTTCCACAATATGCTGGAGACTGCTATCATTTAAAGCAGAACTATCACCTAAAACCAAAGTTTTGCCATGTGTTCTAATGTTTAACCCGACACTAGTGCTGTGTGTGTGTTCTTCAAGTCGCCTGGTAGTGGGGCACTTCCGTGTTCTACTGTACCCTGTACTGTCTCAGGACTTCCCAGCTGCCCCAGGGAGCGCGTTCACTCTCCTCTTCGAAGCTGGATTTCTGTGATGTAGCGTTACCGCAAACTCCGGTTAGTGCTACTGAGGTTGCAACCTTTAATACAACTATATACAACCTCAGTAGCATTGTAAATGGAGTTTGCTGTAACGCTATATGACAGAAATCCAGCTTCAAAGAGCAGCGTGAACGCGCTCCCTGGGGCAGCTGGGAAGTCCTGAGATGTCATGGAGTCCCGCAGAACACGTAAGTGCCCGATTTTGCAGGGCAAATATCTCCACTACCAGGCGACTTGGAAAAAAACACACGCACAGCATTAATGTCCGGCTAAACATTAAAATGCATGGTAAAACTTTGGTTTTAGGTGATAGTTCCGCTTTAAAGGGTTAAAAGCCTCATTTCAGTCAGTAGCCATTTTCATTTCCACCTAATGGTACAGTTTGTTTGCTCTAGAATTGCTCCTGTTTAGCTTGATGAATGATGCCCTTAATCTCTGGTGCAGGATTCCCAAAACAAAGAATTTTCAGGGAAACTTGAATCCCTATTGCATCGAGCATACAACCTGCAGGAAGAATTTGGGGCGAGTATTCCTCCGGATAACGCACTGATGGATTTGGGTAACTATCTGCGTTTTACTGTTTAAATCAAAAGTGTTTACCCCATATCAAACGGCTGTTCTTGGGTCCGTATTTTTAAAAGTGAGGATCTTATGGAAAGAATAACTACACCAGTTTTGGTGTTGGCACTACAACTCCCATCACCCCCCCTCCCCTCCAACCATGTGGTTGGGGATGATGTGAATTTTAGTGTCCAATATGTGGCTGTCCAAAGATTAACGACCCTGCAGCCACTGGGAGATGGTAAAATATTGGGCCTAGTCATTTTAAGTATAAAATATTCTTTTATTCCATTACATTCAAATCAAATTGTAGCAATGTGGGACTTAAATCAATATCCACCAGGCTGCCTATCACAATGAATGCATGAATGAGAGACAGAAGGAAACAATGTGCCATGGTCTGTGTTCCACAGTCCAAAGCTAATTAGAAAGGTCTATTTTTCCAAACAGGCATTAACCATTTTGACCAGAAAGATTTTTAGGTAAGACGTCAGCTGTGGAACACGCCAACAACAAATGAGGTCAGGTCTTATAAGTACCTGCTGGGAAACTCTGGTCTTTTTGTGGTGCCATACAAAATGTTTTTATTTTACTGTGCAGAGGATCCGAGTCCGATCATGTACAATTCTTATTATTTGGATTAAGATTCCAAGTCTAGAGTTAAAGAAGCAATACATTTTTACTTTGAGAGGAAAAGAAATATTATTTTAGCCGAGCAAAATAACTGTGCTCCTAAAATTTATATTTCAAACCTCTCATTTTAACTAAACTGTTAGCAGCAGTGCCATCTGGTGTCCAGACAGTTTTCCTATTGCAGAACCATGATTATAATGGCTCCACTTTTTTGTTATTGATCTGTAATAACTTTTAAATGAAACATCTCCCAGTAGTGGAGCACTAGTACTTAACAGGAAAACCCTCTGCAATATTATTATTGTTTATATATAAATATCACTTCCATGGGTGAATGCCTTATCATGGCGGGAGCGTTTGAGTGTGTCAGTGAATCCGAGAACTATGCCATAGGCAGCATAAATTTGGTCTGGAGATGAATATTAACAAAACGCAAATCATGTTTAAGAAATTTACCTTACCAAGAAAAATCACAGGAGATGGACAAGAACTAGAAGTGGACAAATATGTTTACCTTGGACTAGAGATGTCAACAGATGGAAACATCATGATAGAAAATGAGCGACAAATAAAATTGGGATGGCAAGCATTTGGAAAGCGTAGTACTGTTGTCTTTAAGATAAATTTACCACTCTGCCTTAATCAAAAGGTTTTTGACCAATGTGTTCTCGCGTATGACTGTGAAACAATGACACGGAATACCAAAGCCATACGAAAGCATAAGGTTACACAGAGATGGAGCGGCAAATACTAAACATACCATAAACGTAAAAAAAAGAGACTGGAAAAACATGTGCATGGATTTGTCAGCAAAGGTGTATGACTGGAAATGGAAAGCCACATAGCAAGAAGTCCTGATGGTAGATGGACCAAACAAGTTTTGGAATGGATTCCACTCAATACTAAACTCCCAAGACCAAAGACACAGTGGGTAGATGTAATTACCAAATTTGTCAGTAGACAGTGGCAACAAAAAAGGCACAGGACCAAAGTTGTTGGAGGCTTGTTGAGGAGGCTTTCAGCCTGCTGTGGATCAACAATGGCTGAAGATGATGATATTTTTAAGAAGGTTTGTTTAACCCCATGGATTCTAGAGATTTCTCCAGTGCATTGCAAAACCGTGCATTGTAGATTTGCCTTCCATTCAAGGGGTTCAATCTTTGTTGATGAATGGAGACACACATGAAAGTTTATATACCGTCCAATTGAACATTTACAGCAAGTAGTTTCTGTGTCTAATGTGCAGTGTTAGAGGTTGAGAGCTTCTGATATGGAATGGTTGATTTTGAATAAATTGAATTTATGTTTACTGTCAGCCAAGGTGGTCAATACCTTAGCTATGGTATACAGAGAAGCTGATGTATTTAGACGACCTTAGTTCATTCTGGAACAAACCATCCTATATAATAATTCGCTAAAACATGTGTAACGACATAGTCATGTGCAGTAGAAACTGCTGTGCGTGCTGCAGTCATGCGCAGTAGAGACTGCCCGTGCCGGGGGCGTCCAGCTCTGTATCAGCCGAGGTGCAGGCAGTCTCTACTGCGCATGACTGCCCTGTGACCGGCTGACAGTGGGACTGTGGCCCGTGTAACGGCTCTTCAACTAGCCTCTACCATAAAAGATAAGTACAAATGTCCTATTGATTAAAATGTGGCTTTTAATCCATGCAGTGCTTTGCAATGTGTTGGACTCTTCTGTAGCGTTCAAGGGATTAACACCCCCCCCCCCTTTAAATCAATGGGAATTTTAGGAAATTGTATTTGTCCTTATGCAGATGGCCTGTCCCAGAATTAATCCAGTTCCTTTTAGTAATTCAGCCTTGGCATGTTGTCAGGGAATTATCAATTATTGTATTAACATTTAAGAGAATGTAATTCCACTGGGCCAAATGTTCAATACAGAAGACGCCTAAAAAGTGGCGTCCTGGGAGAGCTCTGCTTTTAAATATGACTCAGATTATATAATTCTTGTGGTGGACAAGAATGTAAAAAAGAAAACGTTGGAGCTGAACTAAATTTGCAGGAGCCTATGAAGGGAAAATGTACACTGCTTTAAATAAAATGCTCCAAAAACATACAACCAAGCAGTGAAATTTTAGGAGCTCTGGCTGTAAGCTCATTATGCAAAAGTGATACTGTTTCATTTATCCAACTGAACCTGTCAACTTGTCCCTCTCCACTGATTATTGGATGATGGGTATATTCTGATACTGTGCTATATGAATGAGTTGTAACATTTTATGAATTTTTTTGTTGCCCACTACATGGGATTAACCTGACCTAATCAGGATTGAACCAGATTAGGCAGATTTTTTTTTAATCTTTGGCAAGGATTTTCATGTAAATCTTTACATTCCTAGTAACCAGTCTAGCAGACAAACTGTAGGATTGTTATTGACTTGGTTATTCTGCTGGCTGTAAAGATCTTTGACGGTACAGTGGATCCTATATCAGTGTGTTGGGTTAAAGGAGACTTGTTACATTAAGACATATTTTGTCTTGTATAGCGAATTAAAATCGGCCTGTATGTTGTACTAATTCTTCTGTTTTAATAGTTTTTGAGAAATTAACTTTTTTTGTTTTGGTAGCACTGCAGACCTACAAATATACTTAAAGTGGACCTGTCCTCTTGAACTTATTATGTGTGTGTGTTTTTTTTGTTTGGCCAATATGTAGGCAATTATGAATAAAGGTCCAGCAGACATATAGTTTAGGATATATTATTTTTTTTATAATGGCAGTTTAATTAGCATAAAGTGCCGTACTCAGGGAGATCAAAATATAGAGAAAAAAGTATCAATCTCTCTATGCATCTGCTGGTCTTGTGGCTAACAACACACGGGTCCTATTTAATTAAATGTTTAACCCCTTAACGACCAGTGACGTGCCACAGTAGTTTTTAAGTTCTTTAGATGTATTAATTATGTTAACGAAGGCATGCCATGCAGACACTTCCTGTCTTGTCCCTACATTATCACTCCCACTCACTGACACTGCTCAGCAATGCATTAACCACCTCCCCTAGCACTGACTTCCTGCCTTATCCCTACATTACCTCCACACTCACTGACACTGCTCAGCAATGCATTACCCACCTCCCCCAGCACTGACTTCCTGTCTTATCCCTACATTATCTCCCCACTCACTGACACTGCTCAGCAATGCATTACCCACCTCCCCTAGCACTGACTTCCTGTCTTATCCCTACATTACCTCCCTACTCACTGACACTGCTCAGCAATGCATTACCCACCTCCCCTAGCACTGACTTCCTGTTTTATCCCTACATTACCTCCCCCAGTCACTGATACTGCTCAGCAATGCATTACCCACCTCCCCTAGCACTGACTTCCTGCCTTATCCCTACATTACCTCCCCACTCACTGACACTGCTCAGCAATGCATTACCCACCTCCCCTACCACTGACTTCCTGCCTTATCCCTACATTACCTCCGCACTCACTGACACTGCTCAGCAATGCATTACCCACCTCCCCTAGCACTGACTTCCTGTCTTATCCTACATTGTCTCCCTCAGTCACTGACACTGCTCAGCAATGCATTACCCACCTCCCCTACCACTGACTTCCTGTCTTATCCCTACATTACCTCCCCCAGTCACTGACACTGCTCAGCAATGCATTACCCACCTCCCCTACCACTGACTTCCTGTCTTATCCCTACATTACCTCCCCCAGTCACTGACACTGCTCAGCAATGCATTACCCACCTCCCCTAGCACTGACTTCCTGCCTTATCCCTACATTGCCTCCCCCAGTCACTGACACTGCTCAGCAATGTATTACCCACCTCCCCTACCACTGACTTCCTGTCGTATCCCTACATTACCTCCCCCAGTCACTGACACTGCTCAGCAATGCATTACCCACCTCCCCTACCACTGACTTCCTGTCTTATCCCTATATTACCTCCCCACTCACTAACACTGCTCAGCAATGCATTACCCACCTCCCATAGCACTGACTTCCTGTCTTATCCCTACATTACCTCCCCACTCACTAACACTGCTCAGCAATGCATTACCCACCTCCCCTACCACTGACTTCCTGTCTTATTCCCACATTACCTCCCCCCTCTCACTGACACTGCTCAGCAATGCATTACCCACCTCCCATAGCACTGACTTCCTGCCTTATCCCTACATTACCTCCGCACTCACTGACACTGCTCAGCAATGCATTACCCACCTCCCCTAGCACTGACTTCCTGTCTTATCCTACATTGTCTCCCCCAGTCACTGACACTGCTCAGCAATGCATTACCCACCTCCCCTACCACTGACTTCCTGTCTTAGCCCTATATTACCTCCCCACTCACTGACACTGCTCAGCAATGCATTACCCACCTCCCCTAGCACTGACTTCCTGTCTTATCCTACATTGTCTCCCTCAGTCACTGACACTGCTCAGCAATGCATTACCCACCTCCCCTACCACTGACTTCCTGTCTTATCCCTACATTACCTCCCCCAGTCACTGACACTGCTCAGCAATGCATTACCCACCTCCCCTACCACTGACTTCCTGTCTTATCCCTACATTACCTCCCCCAGTCACTGACACTGCTCAGCAATGCATTACCCACCTCCCCTAGCACTGACTTCCTGCCTTATCCCTACATTGCCTCCCCCAGTCACTGACACTGCTCAGCAATGTATTACCCACCTCCCCTACCACTGACTTCCTGTCGTATCCCTACATTACCTCCCCCAGTCACTGACACTGCTCAGCAATGCATTACCCACCTCCCCTACCACTGACTTCCTGTCTTATCCCTATATTACCTCCCCACTCACTAACACTGCTCAGCAATGCATTACCCACCTCCCATAGCACTGACTTCCTGTCTTATCCCTACATTACCTCCCCACTCACTAACACTGCTCAGCAATGCATTACCCACCTCCCCTACCACTGACTTCCTGTCTTATTCCCACATTACCTCCCCCCTCTCACTGACACTGCTCAGCAATGCATTACCCACCTCCCATAGCACTGACTTCCTGCCTTATCCCTACATTACCTCCGCACTCACTGACACTGCTCAGCAATGCATTACCCACCTCCCCTAGCACTGACTTCCTGTCTTATCCTACATTGTCTCCCCCAGTCACTGACACTGCTCAGCAATGCATTACCCACCTCCCCTACCACTGACTTCCTGTCTTAGCCCTATATTACCTCCCCACTCACTGACACTGCTCAGCAATGCAATACCCACCTCCCCTTGCACTGACTTCCTATCTTATCCCTACATTACCTCCCCACTCACTGACACTGCTCAGCAATGCAATACCCACCTCCCCTTGCACTGACTTCCTATCTTATCCCTACATTACCTCCCCACTCACTGACACTGCTCAGCAATGCATTACCCATCTCCCCTAGCACTGACTTCCTGTCTTATCCCTACATTACCTCCCCACTCACTGACACTGCTCAGCAATGCATTGCCCACCTCCCCTAGTATGGACTTCCTGTCTTATCCCTACATTACCTCCCCCACTCACTAACACTGCTCAGCAATGCATTACCCACCTCCCCTAGTACTAACTTCCTGTCTTATCCCTACATTACCTCCCCACTCACTGACACTGCTCAGTAATGCATTGCCCACCTCCCCTAGCACTGACTTCCTGTCTTATCCCTACATTACCTCCCCCACTCACTGACACTGCTCAGCAATGCATTACCCACCTCCCCTAGCACTGACTTCCTGTCTTATCCCTACATTACCTCCCCCACTCACTAACACTGCTCAGTAATGCATTACCCACCTCCCCTAGTACTGACTTCCTGTCTTATCCCTACATTACCTCCCTACTCACTGACACTGCTCAGCAATGCATTACCCACCTCCCCTAGCACTGACTTTCTGTCTTATCCCTACATTACCTCCCCACTCACTGATACTGCTTAGCAATGCATTACCCACCTCCCCTAGCACTGACTTCCTGTCTTATCCCTACATTACCTCCCCACTCACCGACACTGCTCAGCAATGCATTACCCACCTCTCCTAGCATTGAAAGGGTTATGGGTCAGTGAGTGGGGAGGTAGTGTAGGACTAAGACAAGAAATGCCTTAATTTGCATAATCTATACATCTAAATAACCTAGTTTCCTACATCTAAAATGGATAATACAACATATAGGAAATATTTAAAAGCTACTTTGTTTTTAGGTGATAAAGATCTTTTTTTTTTTTTTTTTTTTTTTTTTTTTTTAAGTAATTGATGCCTTCTTCTTCCTTACCTAGAAGGAGCTCTGATGTTCTCACTTGCAGAAGGCAGGAGGCAGCTGCGTATGGACGATGAGAGCAGCACAACATCTGATGATTCCTTTTTCTCTGCAGCAGAGGTGAAATACTGTGTGTTGCTTCTTCCATTACAAGGCACTTGTGTATTCTCCACAACTGTAAATTAGATGAAGAGCATTATAAAGACAAACCATATAGCAGATATACACAAGAGTTAGTAAGCTGGGAGTCTGTACGTTCTGTTCACAATTGAATGAAAAGATCGTATCATTATTAGCAGCTGAAATTTGATTTAATCGAAGCATAACGGTGCTCATTCACTATAAGTCCTCCACACCACCTCCCACCACAACTTTCATCATCGATGTTGTAAACTGCAGGGCTAAGCAGCTGGAGGGTCTCAAGTTTCTCATCCATGCACTATATGATGTGGGAAAGAACTGCAGATAATGATTGCTCAGACATTTGTTTACAACCAAAACTGTGTAAACTGTCCTGATCAGAGAGCAATGGTTTAATGTTGGTGTTTTGTTTATAACGAGCTATATGAGCTAGTCAGCTAATGTACTGGGATAAGTTCCCTGTTTTATATTCAGAAAGTCTGTTACCTCATCTGAGCCCATTTACAGACAATCCTGGACAATCAGCCCAAGATTAACTATGGTAATTGGAGCCCTGGAGAAGGCAGGATTGTCTGCTCCCATGGGACATGTGTAAGACTACATTTTAGACCTCAGAAAATGTTTCCAGATGTTGTATGAAGTCCATAGTATTTAACATATTGAGTTTCAGAGGGGCATGCAACGCATTGCAAAGCAATGCATTGCGTACCTCTCTGTCACTCAAACGGTTAAGTGTATATAACCCCCAGCTCATTTTTTAGGTGTTAGTGTTTCTTTCAGAGCCTTAATGCACATAGAAATGAGCAACAATTCCGTAGCAAACCAACTGCGTAATAGGGAACAAATCATAATTCAGTTGATTGAAATGAAGCATTTAAGCTTTTGAATGCAAGAGAGGTCTCTAATCCATTACTTCTCAATGATTTGGCAATCTCTAGAATTCAAGGGGAAGCACCATTTGTATCAATGGGAATTTAGAGAAATCTTATTTGTCCCCTATAGTGAAGATAGTTTGCTCCAGAACGGTTTCTCTTTTGTGCATAAGTTTTTCAATTAGAAAAGTAAATAAATAAACCTATGTTTATGTTTTCCGGAATGTAACTTTTTCTTCCCTTTTCTAGCTGTTTGACACTTTACAACTAAACGAGGTTCCATTTGTACCACCCAAACCGGCAGCAGCTTATGAAGAAGCATTGCAGCTAGTGAGAGAGGGATCAGTGCCGTGCAGGACCATGAGGTGTGTGTGTGTTGTGTCCCCTTTAATTATGTCACACTGCCTCTCATGCTGGTCGGGATGGATCGTAGAGAGGGACAATCTTCAGTGAGAACAAGGAAAAACCTGTCAAGGGGGGCAGGGTTTTCCTTATGATTACAGTAGGAAGATTATCCCTTGCTGTGAGCTGTCCGGTCCCAGGACCAGATTCCACATCTGGTGGGAGGTGGTGTAACATAGATAAAAGGGGGCAGGAGTGGATCCTATATAACATAACTCGATAAATCGAATTTGTATGATTTATTATGATCGTTGGGGCCCTATCCACTGAAGAAAGAAGGGGTTATTCTAGGGCAAACCAACCCCACTGTAGAGGAGAATTTAAAATTCCCGTTGATATCACTGCAGCATTTAAGCTTTTGTGTGCCAAAGGTGTATCCAACGCAAAACCTCTCTGGCATTCAAAGTGTTAAAATGACAAACGCCTCTTTTTGACTTTGCATATTCTGGAAATGCTTAACCCTTTAAGTGTCAGAGAGTTTCTGAACGCATTGGAAAGCACTGGCATGGGTGAAGCAGGGACAGTGATACAATGGTGCACTAAGCCTACCTCTAAGACAGCTTGCAGAGCACTCGATGGTGCAGGGATAGTGCAACACTGTGTCACAATCCCTGGAAACAGAAATTCAGAGAGATCCTTGTCAGGGACGGTAAAAGAACAGACGAAGATGGGGAAAAAAGTATAGATGTTGAAAAAAGTAACAGACAATTTAACTGTACATATTTCAGTGCCAGAGGGGTACGCAATGCATTGCAGAGCAAAGCACTGGATACCCATCTGGCACAGAAAGAGTGCTACTTGCAGGATATGTAAAGTCAAAATTAAGGGTTACTGTTCCTTTAAGTAAATGCTACAACTTTCACGAGAGTTTAAGCTTTGTGCTTTGTCTGTGCTTCCACTGTTATAGGACAGAGTTGCTGGATTGTTACAACGATCAGGATTTTCTGGCCAAACTGTACTGCGTCCGTCAGGCATTCAAGGTAATTGAATTGATGAGCGTGCTCCAGTAAACCAGCTTTTCTTACATTATTTACAGTTTTTTTTTGTTTTATAGCTCAGTAAACTTTTATCGAAACATTAGTTCTTATCTGCCGTCAGATTCTTTCGGCCCATCTAGTCTGCGCATATTGGGAACAATATGGTAGAGCTTGTCATGCATTCTCATTTCCAGGAAAAGTTTAATTCAAAAGTTATTACAGTTCAAAATGTATTTATCTGTTTAGTAAAACTGCTTGGAATGATGCCATCTTGAGTTCAGACAGTTGTTTATTTTTTTCTGTTGCTATCTAATGGAGAGCATTTGAGCCTTACACTACAAGTCTCCATATAAACCGATAATATGAGACTAGGACACTAAAGGAGATACCCTTTATTAGATAACTGAATAGGTTTAGAGCTTTCGGGACCGTTTGGGTCTCTGTCACACACATTATCACGTTTACTCCAAGAGTATCCTGCTTTACCCACAGCTAACATGGTACTACCCTTTATCTTCAACCCTTTGAGTGCCAGAGGGGTGCACAATGCATTGCAAAGCAATGCGTTGCGTACCCCTCTGGCACTCAAAGGGTTAAAACGATAGTAACAGCTACACCTTGTGGTAACCGTTTCAGCAGGAGAATACCTACAGTTTTTTTGTTTTTTTTTTAATATAACTTTATTACTACTGTCTTAGTCTTATGTACAAATTAAAAGTGGAGAAATTGTGGTTCAAACAAACCGCACCATAGGCGACAAATAACAATTCCCATTGATTTTAAATTGAGTTTTTAACCCCTCAATTGCTAGAGAGGTCTTCAACACATTGTGGAGCGCTGAGTTGGAGTCCTTTGTAGCATTCAAGGGTTTAAAAGCCCCTTTTAAATCAATAGGAGTTTGGTGGATTTTTATTTCTCCCCATAGTGCACTTGGGTTGCCCCATAATCCCCCCCCCCCTCCTTTTTTTTTTTTTTTTTTTTTCTTGGAATATCTGTAGCATTTAATGGGTGATCAGACCATATTGTTTCTTGTAGAACTGATCCAGTTTGTCTATGTATTTAAAGAGATAGTAACCTCTCAGTATAAATGAACATTCGATTATTTGTTGTACAGTTCTATACCGTCACCAATGTTGTGATCTGTGTAGTTTTCGTGTAATTATATTATAAAGTTTCCCTCTCCTGCCCCTATTACAGACATTACTATACACCCCTCACATGTGAAATCCGGTCGCTTGACTGGACAGATCACAACAAGGGACAGTCTTCTCTGTCTGTCAGTATAAGGAAACCCCTTAGGCATGGTTTTCCTTACGATACAAGATTGCCCTTCGTCGCTATCTGTCCGGACCGGCTTTCTGATCTGAATACAGAATAGTGATGTCTGTGAAGAGGCAGGAGGGGGACACTTTGTAATATAATTACATAAATCTACTACACGGATCACAACGTTGCCGACGGTACACAGTTTTCTTGCAGAGTATAGGGAATAACTGAATATTCATTTATACAAAGACATTACTATCGCTCTAACACCCATTGTCTTTTTCACAATTTCAGGTGCTGCTTCAGGACGAAGGGAACCAACTGTTTTTTGGTGAAGTTGGAAAGCAGATGGTGTTGGGACTTATACTGAAAGCGGAGAAGGTAGAATGAGGTGGTGGTCGAGCGGTGTGTATGTGTGTGTGAATTACATATAGGATCTGGAGTGACCTTTTTACTAGAGCCTTGATACAAATTGAAGGTGACTGCTGCCATATGGAGCTTATTAACGAACCTAGCTTTGTTGGATTTCCTAATTTTTTTTTTTATATAGAATCCTAAAGGATTTCTTGAAAACTACGAGGAGATGGTGCGTTATTCACTAAAGGAGGACACATGGGCCATGACCCAGAGAGAACTAGAAGGACGTGGGGTAAGAAGAAGGTGCCCTTCATCGACTTTAGTTGGACTCTTATTTTGTCAAAAGTAGTAAATCAAGGGTACTTCTACTACTGGGAGATCAGCTCTAGATTTATTACAGCTTCTAATGTTTGCTTCTTAACAGTGCCACCTAGTGTCCGGACCAGTTATTCTGTTGCATTCTATTGGAGAGGCAAGCCACTGGCTAGCCTTCTCCTGCAGTGAATGTAATAGTAACATGTCCATTGCTTTGTGACTTTTGAATTATGCAATTGCCAGTGGGCGTACCCTTGTTTTACACAGCAGGGAAAGCCCTATGATATGTTTTTCACAGTAAAACGATACCATTCTAATATCATCAGAATACGAACATTTAATGCAGAGCAATGTAAACTGTGCTGTGTCACTGACCTGGACAATGCTGCCTTTATATACTGCAGTGGTTCTCAAACTGGGTTCTGTGGAACCAAAGGGTTCCCAGTAAAAGAACAAGTTGTTCTGGAACAAATGTAAGTAATGGCAGACAGTGGAACAAAAATGGGGTAGTAGGTAATGTAGTTGTGGTGCTGTGGACATAAGGAAAGGGCTTAAATGCATTATTTTCATGAATGACTATTTTTATTTGTGGTGCTGTTGGCTTGCTCCATAGGACTTACTTACTTTTCCTTCCTTTGCGCATATGACCCAAAGACTAGGACATGGCAGCAGTCATCAACAAGGTCCAGTGAAAGGTGGCGTAGGGAAGCCTGAAAATAGCTTTCTGTTGTCTTAGATACACATCACAGATCAGGGGCGGATTGTAGGGGAATACCAGCCCAGGCATTTTTTTTCTTTTTCTTAAAGCAGCCCACTAGCTGCACCGGCGTCCCTATTGACGCCCCCTTGTGGTCCCTGTGCGGCATGGGAGAGCAGGCGCCAGGATATTATGTCATATCCTGGCACTCTGCATTAACCCTTTGAGTGCCAGAGGGGTACGCAACGCATTGCGTACCCCTCTGCCACTCAAAGGGTTAACAAGGAACACGAAGGCTGAAATATCATGGGACGGTGAGGTGAGATCCTCTGATCTACCCCACCGGCTCATGATCTAGCGGCCCACCGGGGGATGGACGATCCCCCCCGATAGGACAATCCACCCATGTCACAGACATGTATTCGTGCTGTGCAGTAAAGAAAAATTGTACAGTCACAAATTGGTATCTCACACGAGAACAGCCCTGTGCCTTCTTGTGTAAGGGCACTTCAATACAGGGGTAGAAGAGAGAGGAATTCTTTTGTTTCATATGTTTTTTATATTATAAAGGGTGTACTCTCCTGCCAGCTGGAGTAATCCACACCCCCCATGTCCAATACTGTACGCAAGAGAAAATAGCATCTCTTAGTCCCTGTGTTCCCCAATAGTATCTGGTAAAGCTCCTCCTATTAGCAGACAGGACACCTCATAGAAAAAATCTTGGTTCCACCTGTCCTCTCCTTTAGCCAATGACTGTTTCACCTGCAATGCATTTTGTAAGAGTCCTGATTCACAGGATGTTCAGGGCTGGAATTTTATAAGATCAACTATTTATTTATGTACCTTGATAACTGATGATTTGCTGTGAGAGTCTATTTTCTTGCATCCTTCTATTGTAGGCGTTTAACCCTTTGATTGTTAGAGGGGTATCCAACGCATTGCGTCGGATACCCCTTTTACAATCAGAGGGTTAAGCATGTATATATTTTTCTCTCTCTTTGCGGTGACGTTATTTTTCCTTGTCTGAGTGCAGTTAAAAATAAAAATGATAACTCTTTATATTATTGTTTGTTCAGGTGGTCTGTATGAATTTCTTTGACATTGCACTGGATTTCATTCTTATGGATGCCTTTGAGGACCTAGAAACTCCTCCTTCCTCTGTTGTTGCAGTTCTACGCAACCGCTGGCTTTCTGACAGCTTCAAGGAGACTGTAAGCAGCCTGGGATACAAATTGTTAGATATCTAGGGCACTCTTCAAAAATCTAGTCTTGTTTAGTCTACCCAGTTTTTCTTGGGTTTTATATGTTATATTTTAGCCATGGTATCACCAGTAGTTTGATCATAAGAGCTCTTAATGTTTCATCTTGATGTAGGCACTGGCAACAGCCTGCTGGTCAGTCTTAAAAGCAAAAAGGAGGCTTCTTATGGTGAGTAGCCATTTTGGAAATAGTGGGGATGCAGAAAGGGGAGGTTTTCTTGTTTGTGTGATTTGCATGCATTCATTGTGTATCTTGCCATTTTATGAAGATCACTTAAAGGGATAGCAATACTTCATTTTATTTTGTAGGCATTAAAAAAACATGAAGAACGATATAAGTCTTATCTCTCAAACCTTTATGGTTTAAGAGATATTCACAAGCAAAGTTCCCCCTCCCTCCCCTTTTACCTAGTGTAAGACATCTCTTCTCAGATGTGGAATGCAGTCCATAGACCAGACAGATAACAAAAGGGGACAATCTTCTTCCTATGAGAACACTGAAAGCCCTGCCCCCCTTGACAAGCTTTTCAGGTTTTTCCCTTATCTTGATTGAAGATTGTCCCTCTCTGCAGTCTACCTGGGCACCTCCCTTCTGATCTGGCTGAGCAGTGTTATATCAGTAAAAGGGGCGGGAGGGGGATACTTTATCATTCAATTGCTCTTGAACTACAACTCTGACAGAATTGAAATAACGCTCTCCAAAGTCCAAATACTATGATGATTAATTAGAGCTGCTTTTATTATGAAACATTACTATCCCTGTAAAGGTTGTTTATTTATTTATTTGGGGGGGGGGGGGGGGGGTCCAAATGAAAAGTTTGTTTTTTTTTCCCTCCCCCTAATGAATAAGACAAGGGAACACACAATACTGGGAGATATGTAATTCAAAAGTTATTACAGTTCAGATTTTAAACTGTCTAGTGTGACAAGGTAGTGCTGTTTGTCTCACTTACTATGGCAGGAGTAAACAACGTCATTCACAAGTGCTGCTTACAATGCATGTTTTCTGGGTATCCCTGCTTAATTACATGGGATCAATTAAGGACACAGCCAGTGATTATCCATCTGTAAACAGAGATATCCTGAAAACCTGCATTTGTTAGCAACACTTGGGCATTGAAGCTGGCTACCGCTGTACAACCTGTAAAATTAAGATGCAATAGTCAGTGACTCAAGCTGTCCCACAGACTGCATTAAAAAAAAAAAGTGCCTTTTGGGCACAAGTTGGAGGTGTTACTAATTGTTTTATAAAACGTAATTTTGAATTTTAATAATGTTATGAATAAAAAATATCCAGCATGGGAATACTTTTGTATTCACTCAGGAAATGCCATATATTATTTTGTTATAACGTTTACTGCCCCTTTAAGGACCAGAGGCGTGTGAAACGCATTGCGAAGCAATGCTTTGCACACACCTCTGGTCCTTGAAGGGTTAAAGGTCACTTCTTATCGCATGACTCCATGATGGCTGTGTTTTTAAGTAATTTGCTGTATTTTTTTTTTTTTTTTAAACTTTTAACACAGGTTCCTGATGGATTCATATCTCATTTTTACTCTGTATCGGAGCACATCAGCCCTATCTTGGCCTTCGGATTCCTTGGGCCCAAAGAGCATTTGACAGAAATCTGTAATTTTTTTAAGGTATATTTTATATTCTGTTTTGGAATTCTCTGTATCGCTTGGGCTAACTGTCATGTACATCATAGTGCACTGTTGGTAGATCTGCTCTCCTGAGAACAGACCTGCAGGGAAAACTGGGGCTGCATTGTGAATCCCTGCGGTCCAGTGGGTGGGTAGGACAGGGTGTCTGAAGAGAGTCCCCAGGTGCACCCTTTGTTGCTTCCTCAAGAAGATACTGAACTGATCATCTCACAATTCAAACTCTCTGGACTGCACATACAGCCTTCATAAACACAAGTGAATGGCTTCCAAGCCAGACACTAAGGGTTTATGGGGGCCCACAAAGTTTGTTTCTGAACTTCAACATCTCCGCTTTAAAGGACAAGTAACACCACCTATAATAACACCCCACTTCCCTTAATATGGGTGGAAAATCCTTATGGCCAGTATGAATTCTGTCCTTGTGCCTTTGTTTTTGAGATGGCATCTTCAGTCAGTCCTGGATGTCTGTGGAGGCGGGCATGGCATGGCCTAGTTAACCCTTTAACAGTTTGAATGCCAGAGGGGGGTACCCCTCTGGAGCAGAAAGGGTTAAGGACCAGAGCAGTGCACAGAATATTGTGAAGCAATGCTTGCACTCTGTTGTGGTCCTTTAAAGGAATAGTAATACTTCGTTTTATCTTTATTTTATTTTGTAGGCATTAAAAAAACATGAACGATATAAGTCTTATCACTCAAACCTTTATGGTTTAAGAGATATTCACAAGCAAAGTATCCCCCCCCTGTTCAACCAGATCAGAAGGGAGGTGCCCAGGTAGATTGCAGAGAGGGACAATCTTCAATTAAGATAAGGGAAAAAGCTGAAAAACTTGTCAAGGGGGGAAGGGCTTTCATTGTTTTCATACAAAGAAGATTGTCCCCTTCTGTTATCTGTCTGGTCATGCAACCAGACTCACATCTGAGAAGAGATTGCTTACACTAGGAAAAAGGGGCGGGAGGGGAAACTTTGCTTGTGAATATCTCTTAAACCATAAAGGTTTGAGAGATAAGACTTATATCATTCTTCATGTTTTTTTAATGCCTACAAAATAAAATAAAGATAAAACGAAGTATTACTATCCCTTTAAGATTAGAATGTCCTGCTAGTGACTGTCAGGTCCTCCTCCACGGACCTGACATCCAGGACTTATTGAATAAATGTGCTGAACCAAAGCACAAGGAAACACAGTTATTTGGGGCTATTAGGGTTTTCTGTCCTTAGTGAGGTGTGGGGGGGGTGTTCGTTGTCCTTCAGTTCTATAAATATAAGTGTAGTTCTCACCATTCTCTTCGAGATTTGTAAATATCTGCATTTTTCCATTTCTCCGGCAGCATCAGATAGTTCAGTATTTGAAGGACATGTTTGACTTGGATAAAGTGAGGTACACCTCTGTCCAGTCCTTGGCAGAAGACATCCTCCATCTTTCCCGCAGGAGGAGCGAGATTCTTCTGGGATACCTTGGGGTAGAGACTGTATGTGAGATGAATGGAGATTTGCCCACTGAAAACAGAGATGTGGAACTCAACCTCTGACAGACAACTGCATTGAAGAAATATTTATACACATGAATGTAGTAGATCAATATTACATGACCTATGGCTCTTCAGCTGCTGGCGGACTGCATCTCCATTTCCAGACTTGTACTTTTTAACAGCTGGAGTGCCGAACGTTGGCTATACCTTTTAGTAGATGCACTAGCGCTCTAGAGACCTATTCTGGCTTTGTGGAAGCTGTTTGACAACCATATCAGTCTGTAAACCCCTTTTACAGACTAGTGTTCGTTTGTCTTCTGACGTATAAAGGGGTTAGTCATTTGTAACCAGTGTTTAGGTGAACTGTTCTTTGGGAGACCAGTTTACAGAATTCCTCAAACTTCCTTTTTTTTGTGTGTTTTTTTTTTTTTTATCATAACCCTTTGATGTCCAGAGGGCTATGCAATGCATTGAATACCCCTCCAGCACTCAAAGGGTTACTCTTTAAACCCTTGAATGCTAGAGATAGACAATGCATGGCATCACGTGCATGCAAGGAGTTAACCCTTTGAGTGACAGAAATATCCAATGCATTGTGAAGCTGCGTTTGATAACTCTCTGGCAATCAAAGGTTAAAGGAGAAGCAGTCATTGATTTTTTTCATATATACACACACATTTTTATTAGTTATATCAATTTACTTGCTTAGTAAAACAAGAGTACTTTAACCGTTCGAATGCCAAAGTTGTGTACCCCTCTGGCATTGAGACAGTTAATTCTAAAGCTATTACAGCCCCCCCCCCCCCCCCCATTAAACTGCAATTTTCCATTCTGGTCACAAAATGTTACCCTATTTCTATCATTATGCAGAGTTGTAGTCATTGATTGAAGCTCTCAGATAAAGTGCATTTTTAGAAAAAACAGTGTAGACTTCTTTACACAAGGTGGTGCTGTTGCTAGCCATTTGAGTAAAACAAAAGCTTGAGCTGTGATAACATTTGAATGAAAAATCTCCCATCAGTGGGGTAACCTTGTTTGACTCGGCAGGGAAAGCCCTTTAACATAGTAAATAAATAAATTAAAAAAGTGTGTGTTTGTGTATATATAAAATATATATATATATATATATATATAGTCTCATAAAAATGCTGTTCCTTTGCTAGGACTTTGCACAATTTAATGTGACCTATTTCCTTTCACTGGACACTAATGTGGAAATACATAACTAATATGTGAAATACTTTGCACTATCAAATTTCTGGGCAACATATACAAAGGAATGGAAGAGCCCTTTTAGGTTAAAGGGACAGTAATGCCCCAGAAAAATATTTAGCATTTTGTAGTGCTTAAAAAGTTTAATTGAATGCAAAAAAACTTATCGGGTTTGAGAGATATATGCATTCAAAGTTTGACGTTCAGCAGGCGATCCATGTCGGTAGACACGGAGGCTCTTCAGCAGAGCCGCAATCGCTTTATTTAAAGTGGAACTACCACCGCTAAACAACTTAAGCTTAAATAATTCCCCATCTGGTGACCAGCTGATTACTAGCGCTAGTCACCAGAATTATTACCTTGTTAAAGAGGATCATCAATTCTTGTCGGGCTGACAGACAGGACAGAGCGCAGACATCTTCCCATAGTGATGTCTGCACGCCTGCGCTGTCAGTCCCAGCCGGCTCTAGGAGGCGTTGCTAGGAGTTGTTTGGCTCCAAAAGGGACTGACAGCGCAGGCGTGCAGACATCACTATGGGAAGATGTCTGCGCTCCATCCTGCCTGTCAGCCCGACAAGAATTGATGATCCTCTTTAACAAGGTAATAATTCTGGTGACTAGCGCTACTAAGCAGCTAGTCGCCAGATGAAGAATTATTTAAGCTCATGTTGTTTAGCGGTATTAGTTCTGCTTTAAAACAAATGACTTCATTGGAACGGTGTACAAAGTGTGCTTGCAAACCAGGCACATTTTGTAGACCATTCCAATGAAATAATTCGTTTTAAATAACGCGATTGCGGCTCTGCTGGAGAGAGTTCCAGCTGACAGCAGGAATGACAAACTTTGAATGCATATCTCTCAAACCATAGCGGTTTGAGAGATAGGTGTTTTTGCATTCAGTTCAACTTTTTAAACACTACAAAATGCTAAATACTTTTTCTGGGGCATTACTGTCCTTTTAATGCAACTGCAGCAAAATTTCCCATTAATTTGAAAGGTCTCCAGTGCACTGTTCACAGTGCGTTGGAGACCTTTCCAACATTTATGGGATTAAAAAGCCCCATTTCAAGTTCAGTTGTGGGACAAATCAACTGCACCATGGTAGTGAAACACAAGTTCTCATTGATTTGAAATGGGGCAGTGAACCCAGAGACCTCTTCTTCTTTTTAAGAAGTTAAAAGCCCCAATTCGGTCAGTGAGGCGGATGTATTAAAATGATCTGGAGTCATTCCGGAGAAAACCAACTGCAACATACGGGACAAATAAAAACTCACGCAATTCCTACTCAGTTTAATCCTTTCAGTGCCAAAGGGGTATGCAATGCATTGCACACCCCTCTGGCACTGAAAGGTTAATGGGGCATTTAACTTCCAATGCTAGAGAGGTTTCCAGTGCATTGCTATGCACTGAGTTGGAGACCTCTCTAGTACAGCACTCATTAAAGGCCACGTTTATATCGATGGGAATGTTTTCACGTCCCCTATGGTTTGGTTGGTTTGCTCCTGAAAGACTCCAGAGAGGGTTGTGCACAAATAGGTGATAAAGTGGGGATATCTTCTCCAGTTACTGTGTTATTCTATGGAGCCTATGCACCAAGATCTCCTATGCCTATGTTTTTCTATAGGATAAGTTCTCTGCACTTTATCACACTTTAGTGCATCCTGTTTTCTTTTTATTTAACCCTGTTGAAATTTTTTTTTTTTTTGCCCTAGAATTGCTCATCCTTTTTTTTTTTTTTTTTTTCCTTTTGTACATAAGGACTTTTTAACCTTTTAATTGCCAGAGAGATTAGCAACAAATTGCGGAGCAATGCATTGCACACCCCTCCTGCACTCAAACGGTTAATCATTTCAGTCTAAGATGGTTTTTATAAACAGACTCTTCTGCCGGTAAATGATGAGATCACTGATTTTTAACTGGTTTTTTTAACATGTGTGTGTGTGTGTGTGTGGGGGGTCTGTTTTGCCGGTCTGATAGGAGCAGTTAAATATGATTTTAGTTTCTTTTGTTAGTGAAAAGAACAATGTAAATGGATGGTACAGGACACTACATGTTGGACAGAATTGATGTGGGCAGCAAGTACAAAGGAGATCTCCTGTGTTATTATTTAAAGGGGAAGAAATGTATCCTAATAACACTCTTTGTATTACTGTGGCCAGGAACTTATGACCTCTATGATTTTTGCCTCTGTCTTTGTTCAAGAGTTATCCCCTTCAATCAGTCCTGTGCATCATGTCCATGGAGATGGATGGACATTACAGGTTTTTTTTTTTTTTTTTTTTTTTTTTAAAGGGATATTCAAGTCTGGAAAAAAAAAAAGTGTTTGCAAAATGATACTTACAATTAAAACATATGTAATGCCCTGATTCCTATCTCTCAGACATTTATGGTTTGAGAGATATAAGAAAATAAAGTCCTCCGCTCCCTCCCCTTTCTGCCTGATGAGCTGTAAAGCTGTCAGAGATTAATCTGGCCGGGAGACCAAATTCGGCTCTTCAAGAGCGCTGTCATCAAGATATCTAACTATAAATACTTCATCGGAATGGTCTACAACGTGTGCTTGCAAACCAGGCACACATTGTAGACCATACCGATGAAGTATTTATAGTTGGATATCTCGATGACAGCGCTCCTGGAGAGTGCCGTCTGGTCCCGGAAGCAGGATCTCATGCCGTCAGCTATACAGCTGACGGCATGAGAAGGGGGAGGGAATGGAGTACTTTATTTTCTTATCTCTCAAACCATAAAGGTTTGAGAGATAGGAATCAGGGCATTACGCTTTTTTTAATTGTACCTATCATTTTGCCAACACTTTTTACGTTTTTAAACTGAAGCAGGCAGAATGCATGCGTGTGCTTAACCCATTAAAGGGACATTAATGTCCCAGAAAAAATATTTATCATTTTGTAGTGCTTAAAAAGTTGAACTAAATTACTTAATTGGAAAGGTCTACAAAGTGTGCCTGGTTTGCAAGCACACTTTGTAGACCATTCCAATGTAGTAATTTGCTTTAAATAATATGATTGCGGCTCTGCTGAAGAGCCTCCTCATGTCGGCCGACACGGATCTCCCGCTGTCAAAAATGTCAAACTTTCAATGTGAATATCTCTCAAACCACAGAGGTTTAAGAGATGTTTTGTTTTTGCATTCAGTTCAACTGTTTAAGCACTACAGAATGATAAATATTTTTCTGGGACATTACTAAGACTTTAAGTACTGGATAGGTGTGCAAAACATTACTTTGCAATGTACTGCACACTCCTCATCCTGAAATGGTTAAAATTACAATGTGCAGTGTGTGTCTTGTGGACCTGCAAGCAATTGTCATGTCCGCCTCCATGGATATGACTGATTGAACATGTTATCTCTTGAACAATGGCACAAGGACAAATTTTCATAGAAGCAATTTGGATTTTCTGGTCATAGTAAGGGAAGTGTGTGGGTTATTATTAGGTGTTACTTCCCCTTTAAAAAGGCAGAATCTGCAGTTCTGTCCAAACAGATACAAAGGACAATGATCTGATGTATATAAGAAGGACTTATACAGATGTAAAGGTATTGCACTGCAACAGACTAGAAAATAAGCAGATAGGCATGTAAATATTGTTCTAGATCTGTATATAACAATTAACATGATATAAAGTAATGTGTATAAAACAGGGCTGGCCTGTGGCTTTCCAGCAGTTGAGAGAATGATGCGAGTTTCCCACGGGGCTGTATTAAACCTTTGAGAGCCAGAGGTGCACGCAACACATTGCAGAGCAATGTCTTACATATACCCTTCTGGCACTGTGATGCCACTATCCCCAGGTCAAGAATTAAATAGCTGGTCCCCTTACCACCTTGATGGTTGAAGAGGTCTTCATTGCGTCTCAGTGTTTTAGACTTTGTCTAGCATACACATGGTTAAACCTTTGAGTGCCAGAGGGGTACGCAACACATTTTTTATGAAAACAATATTAAAGGGCTTTGTCTTCTGGGTACAAGGGAACTCCTACTGATGAGGTTTTTCATTTAGCCGATATATATATATATATATATATATATATATATATTTTTTTTTTTATTATTTTTTTTTAATTGCAGTAGCTCCATCTAGTATCCAACTTGTATATTTCTGTTGTTCTGCTCTCTATGGGAGAGCTTGAATCACTCACTGTAGTTCTCCATAGTAAGCGATACCAACAGCATCACCTGATGACCAGCGTAGAAAATTACATTTTAATGTTTGAATGAAAAATCTCCTAACAGTGTCAGTAGCCTTGTTTTGTTTTTTTTTACTCACCAGAAAATACCCTATAGTATTATTTTTCACAAAGAAATGTACTCTTCCAAGTCCTTGAAGACCGATGAGATGCAATGCATAGAAGCAATTCTTTGCACACCCTTCTGGTCTGTGAGTGGTGAAGCTTTAAGTGAAATGGAAGTATGAAGTATTGATTGAAGTTAATCAAATCTGTTGTGCTTAAGTGGAACTGAAATTTTGTAACAAATGGATTATTTTCAAAGAGCTTTCCAAAGCACCTATATTTTTACTTTGAGATATTTAGTTTTATTTATTTGTCAGTTTATGAAAATAAGCTATTTCTTCCTGGTAAGAAGTGGCAGTTGGCATGGGGAGCAGCGTGGCAGTGTCTGACAGATTCGAACTAACCTGACATAGTTAAATATATCTTAAATGTTTGTTTTAAACTTAAAAAAAATGGTTAAAGTTTAGCAAATGAATTTGGCCATCCTACAGCAGTCAGTTATATCTGTTTACGGTTTTTATTTGAACTGTGCTGTAGTCTGACTTCACTGGGACATATTGAGAATATTATTGTATCCCATTAGAATCTTTATGGTTACTCTGATGTAGACTGATAATGTCTATAATGTGCAGATCTGAACTAAGACAAACCTAACATGATGCAGAGTAAACACAGGCAACTGCAGATATTCTGCAATAAATCCTATATAATAATTTGCTAAGTGTGTGTTTGTCAGAAGCCTTCATGCACAGTAGAGACAGCTGGGCGCACTGCAGTCATGCGCAGTATAGACTGCCTCTGCCACAGCTGATAATGGAGCAGGGCTCCGAATACAGACCATAGTCGGTGCGCAAAGAGGACTACAGTCTGAATTTGGAGCGCCCCCGCTCCATATCAGTCATGGGGAGGGCAGTCTCTACTGTGCATGACTGCACAGCGGCCGATGCTGGGTGGCACTGTGGCCCGTGTACACTGGCTCTACAACTAGTACATAAATAAAATAACATTTGTATCTATAACATGGCTCAAAATTTCCACTCCCCATTAGCCAATGACGAGTGAAAATTTAGCCCTGGCGAGTAGAAATTCAGCCCTGGTGGTTATGTTATGTCTTGCAGTGGTGAGTAACTTTTCAGGTCTGGCTAGTAGCAAAGGACTTCAAATTTTAAGCCCTGTCTATAATATACTGTATGTGTAGGATATATTAAGAGAAACAGGCAGCGCCAGTTGGACTTCTTATGCAGCAAAATGGGGACAATTATTGTGTCAACGTTTCGGTCCACACAGGGACCTTTCTCAAGATGTCTTGATAAGTCTTTGTGTGGACTGAAATGTTCAATCAATAAATACCACCCTTTTGATGCATAAAAAGTCCCACTGGCAATATCTGTTTGTATGAATATGTAACATACTTTAATGATTGTTTAATGATACTTTAATGATCATTTGCAATGCGTTGCGTACCACTCTGACACTCAAAGGGTTAAGCGGCCTGTACCTAAGTGCTCCACGTGATGTAGTCTTGCTTGCCTCACTCACGCAATCATGCGCAGTAGAGACTGCCGAACATGCACATGACTGCGTCTGACAAACATCCTAGCAAATTATATATTATTTCCCCCCAGGTTGTACACTAATGAAATGTAATCTCTTGAACTGGTCTTCTCTGCATTGGATGCACTGCTTACATCCAACGGTTTAAAATACTAGTGTTTTATCTAAAAGAACGACAGTGGTGTCTCACTAAATTCCCATTAGACTGACAGACTTGTGCAAACACTTAAAAGAAATTAAGCTAATTAAAAATGTTTTTTAAATATTTTTATGATTTGAAATTTTTTCCTCTCTCAACCTTACTGTGTTACTTGTGGTGTTTCGTAAGATCTGTTAACCAGTTAATGACCAGAGCAGCGTGCAAAGCATTAAACACTCTTGATCATTAAAGTGATAGTAATGTCTAAAAAAAACTTTTTTGCATTTAGAAGAGCTTAAAAAGCTGATCTAAATGCAAAAAAACATATCTCTCAAACCGCTATGGTTTAAGAGATACGGGCGTTTAAAGTTTGATTTCTCCTACTGACAGCTGTAAAGCTGTCAGCAGGAGATCTGTGTCGGTCGACACAGTGGAGCTTGAAGTGCCGAGATCTCGTTACTTACACGGAATCCCTTCATTGGAATGGTCTAAAACGTGTGTCTGAACACTAGGCACATGTTTTAGACCATTCCAATGAAGGGACTCAGTGTAAGTAACGAGATCTCGGCACTTCTCAAGCGCCTCCATGTCGACCGACACAGATCTCCTGCTGACAGCTTTACAGCTGTCAGTAGGAGAAATCAAACTTTAAATGCCCGTATCTCTTAAACCATAGCGGTTTGAGAGATATGTTTTTTTGCATTTAGATCAGCTTTTTAAGCTCTTCTAAATGCAAAAAAGTTTTTTTTTAGACATTACTATCACTTTAAAGGGTTAATATATAAGTTGCCACCCCCCTATTAGTGGCATGGTAGAGACTGTAGTAAATGTAAGTTGAACCCCCATTTTGTCTGTATGACAGTGTTACCTATATCCAGTGCAGGAGACAGGCAAGCAACAGACCTCATGTTTCAATTCTCCACTTACATCATAAAGGAGAAGTAACATTTCTTAATCCTAACCCCCTACTTACCTTATAATGGCCAAAATGTCCTAATGTTGCCTTTGTTGAAGAGATAACAACATCTTCTCGGAGTTCTAGATGTCATGTCTATGTAGGCGGGCATGACCATTGCTAGCAGGACCACAGGACACGAACGCAGCCCACTGCACATGAAAATTTTAACCCATTAAGTACTAGATGGATGTGCATTTCTTTGCATTAGCCCTAAAAGGGTTAAGTAAGCTCACACACTCTGTCTGCTTCAGTGTGACGATACCGCCAGCAACTATCATGTCTGCCTCCAGGGACGTGACCTCCGGGACTGATTTGAAGATGTACTGAACAAAGGCACAAGTGTCACAATGCACTGTGTATTCTCCTGGCATTCAAAGGCTTATGTACATGATCTCTTACAAAGAAGTCTTCTACTGCTGGCATACTGTTATCTGTCTATACTAATGTGTCTTTACTTACTTCGATCTAAAGCAGTGATTCTCAACCAGGGTGCCACAGATTTCCACTTAGGGTGCCCCTTTTTTTCTATACAAATTTTGAAAAATACGTGAACTTTCAGATGTTTAGTTATTGAAATGATTATGGACAGATGTTTATTTTTGTCATTCTAATTGAGAGGTCTAAGAGTAACCATATTTGTTTTGACTCCCCTTTTTAACCCCTTAATGACCACGTGACGTGTGAGAACGGCACAATTTTTTCCCTTAAGGACCGATGAAGGTCCTGGCAGAATAATTGGAATCTGACAACTAGAGGGCACAGTTATTGGGGGGGGGGGACACAAACACAAGCTTAAACTGCAATGACTGGAAATATAAATCTCTCAGATGTGGGACTACCCTTATACTACTGAACAAGAAAAGCCTTAAATATGCAGCATAAAGTGTACACCCATCCACCACTCACCAGGTTAAATGTATATAACCCCAGATCATTTTAGGTGTTGATGTTTCTGTAACACTTACAGGGAAGCAGCCATACTGTAACAAAGGCATGAGGATATTATGAATCGCATTGTGATAGATTTTACACCTTTTTTATTTTCTATTGAAACTCCTTTAAAGAGATTGACAGTTATGACAGATGGTTTCAAAGCAAATTGGATATTGAGCCGGGGAACTATTTCACACACACACACACACACACACACACACACACACCACACCACACCACACCACACCACACCACACCACACCACACCACACTACACTACACTAGAAATTGCTCCAGAGGGCTTTTTTGTTGCCTTCCTCTGGATCAACAGGGGTGTTATTGGCATGGGCTGGACTTGATGGACGCATGTCTTTTTTCAGCCTTATCTACTATGTTACTATGTCAGTTATGCACTGTTGTATCCCACAAGAAATGCTGCTAATTATATAGCATCAGTTAAAATAGTTGAAGGTTTAGTTTTTAGCTCAATGTGTCTAGCAGGGTAATCTACTTGTATCTGAATTAAATGTATTGCTCGCTTTAGAGAAGTGGTAGGTAACTTTCACTCCAACTATTGGAGACTACAATCCCATCATCCCCAACCAGCCGTTGTAGTCTCCAACAGCTGAGAGCTATAGTTTTGACATTTCTTGCCCCAGTTTCTCTCTATTTTGGATACTTTCTCAATTTTTAGAGATGCCTTTTAGCTGTAAGTTCCCACAATCGATTGTTTCTCAGTGCTGTGTACTGTTGCTCATTATCACTTGCATTTTATTTTTTTTTACCCTTTGAGTGACAGAGGGGTGCTGCGTTGGCTACCCCCTCTGTCGTTCAAAGGATTAGCACTGTTTTGTGTAATAGTGATTGGTAAATAAAATTGATGTTCTGAAAGTTTTAATATATATATCACTCAAATGTTTGTGGTTCTCACATACTTTTATAAACAAAAGATAAGCTGCTGACTGTTTAATAAGCAGATGATTTTTCAAGCTATGTGAATATCTATTTGGCCTTACAATAAAAACATTTCTAAAATGTCTGTTGCTAGTTTTTCACATATATAATGGCTACAATAAGGGGCATGGCTTTTGTTTCTGTCATGGAAGCTTAAGAATTAAGCTCTTTATGTAGAGGAACCTAGAAATGGCCTCTGATCCCACACTTCCACTTCTCAATATGCTCTGGACCCAAGATGTGATGCAAAGGAATTGGTCTGGTAGTGAAGTTGCTAAGTCAATGGTGTCCCACAGGAGTTTCACTGCACATTTATGTGTTGTGGCACCAAGCTTAAAGTATCACACTTACCAAATATTTTTTTAGCGTTTTGTTTCATGCACATACGTGTCACACAAGTTTAGTTTTCACCTACATATGTTAAGACTTATAGAAGAATGTGTCTTGCAAGCCAGGCATGCTTTGTAGACCTCTCCAATGAATTATTTTAAGTAGCGCTATCGCGGCTCTGCTGAAGAGCCTCTGCCGGGACCAGGATCTGCCTTTGTCAGCTAAAGCGCTGATGTATGAGAAAGGGGAGGGAACTTTAAATGGTGCAATATCTCATACTATAAAGGTTTGAGAGATGGGAGGTAGGTTATTCTATTTCTCTTGTAAAAATGTATAATATTGTAGATATTAACAACAAAGTATTAGTATCCCTTTAATGCAACTACACTACCATCCTGGGCAATTTGGGACACATGGGGGGAGATGCACGAAGGGTGATAAAGAGGAGTTAACTTCTCCAGTGATGTCACTTCTCCAATTCCTGCGTTAATCAATGGAGCCCATGCACTGAATGAAGATGTTTATAGCGCCACAAGTGTACAAAGTGCTTTACAATTGAAGGGTTTTGACAATACAGGGTTACAAGTGCTTTGCAAAGTGATACACTAGAAGTGAGGTCACTGCCCAAAAGCTTACGATCTAAAGTATGCACTACAATTTCTCATGTGGGAGAGAACTTACTGCATACTAGGGAGAATACCAAGACCTGGAGAAGTTCTCTCCACTTTATGACCCCTTAGTGCATCTCTCTTAGAGTGTCTCAAGTGGGATGGCGTGCAACATCAGCAGAGAACTTTGTACAAAAGACTTAAAGCTGCAATTCTACCTCAGAATAGACACTGCTCTTGGCTACTATGGAATTAAATCATACAAATGAAGTTTAAATCATTGGGAATCTAAAAGTAATGAACGTAATGTGAAGTTTGTATGGTGCAGCTGGTTTGCCCCCACAATTGCTCCATTTTTAGTTTGGGCAGATGACCACAGATGTCCTATTTGAATAGTTGGGTCTTTCATTATTACTAGAATCACCTTGTAATAGTTCAGATCACAGAGTTGAGCGACATGAAGACTTCCAAGTTACAACCGCAACCATACCCCTGGAGTTTTAGTCTGGCCACAGCACCAGCTCCTCACATTTCTACCCCTGACAGAATATGTTCTGTCATTGGCTAATACAAAGTAATCCATAAAAGTCGTATTGCGTTTTCTTATTGGCTAGAATGTGGAACACCATGCCCTGTCATTGGCTGTGTTAAAGGCGTATAAGTGTTGTCGTCGCTTATCTCCCTCCTCTCTTCTATTATTGGTCCCCTCTTTAGTCGCCTTGTTTATGGATTGGCCGAGCCTGGTCGTATCTTTTTCCAATTGTTCTCCTATTGGTTGTCACCGCCTTCTCCCTGTCTCCCTATTGGTTAGTTCCAAACGCCCGGTATCCGGGTAAGATGGCGGCGGTAGAACAGTGCTCGGTCTCTGCTCAATGGCGCCCGGTTTCCTTTACTCACGTAGAATACCCTGCAGGTAAGGATGCGCTTTCCTCTCGCCCCTGCCTTGGTCTAGCAGCTCCCGTTTGTCAAACGACAATCGGGTATTGGAGAGGTTCATAAGAGATTGTGATCCTTTCACGGGGGACACTCTGAGTTCTGCGCATGCGCTGAGTCAATGAAACCTGCTGCCAATTGCCAAACAGTGAGAGGGTATTGTGCGCAGGCCTGGAAACTCTGGATGACTGCAGATACCTGTGCTTCCTGGTGTGGAGTCTAGGGCAATGTGCACCGATAAAAGTGGAGCAATACTAGGGCTAACAGATAAAATGTTCCATTATTTAGATGGCTCCTTTAACCCATCATATGCTAGAAAGGTCTGCAGAGCTCTGCTGTACAATACATTGGAGCACCTAAATAGGTTAAAAGTGCCAATATAATTAGTGGGTATTCATATATGCTCTATGTGGTGTAACTGTTTTGCCCCAGAGTTACTTCATGTTTAAATGTACACGTTCCCCAATACATTTAGCGAAATAAGCCATGGTTATTTTAAAACAATAATAATCTAACCCTTTAAAAAAGAGGGGTGTGCAACCCTTCAGGTCCTTAACCCTTTCAGTGATAGAGGACTGGCACTCAAAGGGTTAAATTTAATGGTTGTCAATCCTGTTTTCTGGTAGAATTAACAGTATCAGGGATTCTTTATACCATGGTCAGTTGCCCGCATTTGCTGATACCTATTTTAGGTTTGTATTTAGTTCAACTATCTTAACCCTTTGAGTACCGGAGGTGAATTATATGCATTGCAGAGCAATGTGTTGTGTATCTTTCTGGCATTCAAAGGGTTTATGGTGTGATATGCTTCATCAGGCTGACTGATATTTGCCATAAATTAAGACCCAACCATGTAATGTCAGAATCATGTATGCATTTTCAAGATGTCAAACTGTCAGTGTCCAGTTTCAGACTACAACAGAGCTCAAATGCAAAATCTGACAGCTGTATGGAGGGAAAACAGATAACTAAGTTCTTATGTTAGATAATTAGAGAGAAGTTCCTCTTGAGGGGTAGAGCATTGCATCATGGGAGTTTTTATTAGTCCGCTATGGTGCAGTTGGTTCTCTCTCTAATTCCCGGTCTTCCCACTACATTGGCCTCACTGTGTACACAGGAGTCGCGGCTGTGCTAGCAGCCACAAATCTATGTGGCAGGTATTAGTATTTCTATATCCATGAAATTGTCTGAGGATCCAGAAGAGTGGATATTTGGAAATATCTGCTTACTAACCACTCTGTCATTCTCTGTTTGTTTTATAGGAGATGTTTATGGGCAGCTGTTAGCCTACCTCAGTCTAGGTCCAATCTTCATTCTCATCAGTTTTGTGACACTAATTATATTCAAAAGAGAACTTCACACGGTGAGACTGGCAGTAAACTCTCTATCATTTAGGTTATTTCTGAGAGTGACTCTGTTGTTTACCTTTTTGATATTTTTCATCCTAGATTTCCTTTCTGGGGGGCTTGGTAATCAATGAAGGTGTAAACTGGTTAATAAAGAATATAGTCCGGGAGCCACGTCCTTGTGAAGGTATGCAGGGGGACTGCTTATTTGAAGTGTTGAGTTGTGGTAGCTTTTCTTTTCAGAGTAAAATCTTAAATGGCTTCTATCTGTCTTGCTCCCTCTCATCCTTTCTCGCTCTGCCTCCTTTTTCGCTCTGCCTCCTGCCTCCTTTTTCGCTCTCTCTCGCTCCCTCTCATCCACTCTCGATCTACTGTCTCCTTTCTCGCTCTCTCTCGCTCCCTCTCATCCACTCTCGATCTACTGTCTCCTTTCTCGCTCTCTCTCATCCACTCTCGATCTACTGTCTCCTTTCTCGCTCTCTCTCATCCACTCTCGATCTGTCTCCTTTCTCGCTCTCTCTCACTCCCTCTCATCCACTCTCGATCTACTGTCTCCTTTCTCGCTCTCTCTCGCTCCCTCTCATCCACTCTCGATCTACTGTCTCCTTTCTCGCTCTCTCTCGCTCCCTCTCATCCACTCTCGATCTACTGTCTCCTTTCTCGCTCTCTCTCGCTCCCTCTCATCCACTCTCGATCTACTGTCTCCTTTCTCGCTCTCTCTCGCTCCCTCTCATCCACTCTCGATCTACTGCCTCCTTTCTCGCTCTCTCTCGCTCCCTCTCATCCACTCTCGATCTACTGCCTCCTTTCTCGCTCTCTCTCGCTCCCTCTCATCCACTCTCGATCTACTGCCTCCTTTCTCGCTCTCTCTCGCTCCCTCTCAACCACTCTCGATCTACTGTCTCCTTTCTCGCTCTCTCTCGCTCCCTCTCATCCACTCTCGATCTACTGCCTCCTTTCTCGCTCCCTCTCAACCACTCTCGATCTACTGCCTCCTTTCTCGCTCTCTCTCGCTCCCTCTCATCCACTCTTAATCTACTGCCTCCTTTCTCGCTCTCTCTCGCTCCATCTCATCCACTCTCGATCTACTGCCTCCTTTCTCGCTCTCTCTCGCTCCATCTCATCCACTCTCGATCTACTGCCTCCTTTCTCGCTCTCTCTCGCTCCCTCTCATCCACTCTCGATCTACTGCCTCCTTTCTCGCTCTCTCTCGCTCCCTCTCAACCACTCTCGATCTACTGCCTCCTTTCTCGCTCTCTCTCGCTCCCTCTCAACCACTCTCGATCTACTGCCTCCTTTCTCGCTCTCTCTCGCTCCCTCTCAACCACTCTCGATCTACTGCCTCCTTTCTCGCTCTCTCTCGCTCCCTCTCATCCACTCTCGATCTACTGCCTCCTTTCTCGCTCTCTCTCGCTCCCTCTCATCCACTCTCGATCTACTGCCTCCTTTCTCGCTCTCTCTCGCTCCCTCTCATCCACTCTCGATCTACTGCCTCCTTTCTCGCTCTCTCTCGCTCCCTCTCATCCACTCTCGATCTACTGCCTCCTTTCTCGCTCTCTCTCGCTCCCTCTCATCCACTCTCGATCTACTGCCTCCTTTCTCGCTCTCTCTCGCTCCCTCTCATCCACTCTCGATCTACTGCCTCCTTTCTCGCTCTCTCTCGCTCCCTCTCATCCACTCTCGATCTACTGTCTCCTTTCTCGCTCCCTCTCATCCACTCTCGATCTACTGTCTCCTTTCTCGCTCCCTCTCATCCACTCTCGATCTACTGTCTCCTTTCTCGCTCCCTCTCATCCACTCTCGATCTACTGTCTCCTTTCTCGCTCTCTCTCGCTCCCTCTCATCCACTCTCGATCTACTGCCTCCTTTCTCGCTCTCTCTCGCTCCCTCTCATCCACTCTCGATCTACTGCCTCCTTTCTCGCTCTCTCTCGCTCCCTCTCATCCACTCTCGATCTACTGCCTCCTTTCTCGCTCTCTCTCGCTCCCTCTCATCCACTCTCGATCTACTGCCTCCTTTCTCGCTCTCTCTCGCTCCCTCTCATCCACTCTCGATCTACTGCCTCCTTTCTCGCTCTCTCTCGCTCCCTCTCATCCACTCTCGATCTACTGTCTCCTTTCTCGCTCTCTCTCGCTCCCTCTCATCCACTCTCGATCTACTGTCTCCTTTCTCGCTCCCTCTCATCCACTCTCGATCTACTGTCTCCTTTCTCGCTCTCTCTCGCTCCCTCTCATCCACTCTCGATCTACTGTCTCCTTTCTCGCTCTCTCTCGCTCCCTCTCATCCACTCTCGATCTACTGTCTCCTTTCTCGCTCTCTCTCGCTCCCTCTCATCCACTCTCGATCTACTGCCTCCTTTCTCGCTCTCTCTCGCTCCCTCTCATCCACTCTCGATCTACTGCCTCCTTTCTCGCTCTCTCTCGCTCCCTCTCATCCACTCTCGATCTACTGCCTCCTTTCTCGCTCTCTCTCGCTCCCTCTCATCCACTCTCGATCTACTGTCTCCTTTCTCGCTCCCTCTCATCCACTCTCGATCTACTGTCTCCTTTCTCGCTCTCTCTCGCTCCCTCTCATCCACTCTCGATCTACTGTCTCCTTTCTCGCTCTCTCTCGCTCCCTCTCATCCACTCTCGATCTACTGTCTCCTTTCTCGCTCTCTCTCGCTCCCTCTCATCCACTCTCGCTCTACTGTCTCCTCTCTCTCTCTCTCTCTAGAAACCACTTAGGATTTTATATACTGCGGTATATAAGTTTTTAAAAAATTATTATTTATTCTATTTTGCACAGGAACACATGCAACAGTAAACACAGAGTATGGTCTGCCTTCCAGTCACTCTCAGTTCATGTGGTTTTTCTCTGTGTATTCATTCCTCTTCCTTTACTTAAGGTGAGTGACTAGTATCCATCTTCACACCATGGGCCACATATGTGGGGCCAAGTATACTAGGCGTCACACATGGCTGAAAATTCTCAGTAGTGGGTTGAAGAAAAAAGCAGACATGCCACATGGGTGTTAGCTCTCTAACACTCAGTGAGTAAAGGTGGAACATACTGTTCTCTTCCCAAACTACTAGAGATCATAGTGGGGGCCCCTGTAGAAGCCAAAGAGGACTGCATTATGCCCCTTGGCTGCTGGTTACCAACTACTGCCTTAGACCTCTGTCTGTGAGAGGCAACCAGGTTTACTCAGAGGCCCTTGTGTGACCTCGGTGTCTTTAAAAGGGTTGCACATTATAGTTTGTTGAACTGACAGTAGCAGTCCCTGCATCCCTCCTAAGACTGTGAGAAATGTGCATGCATGTGCCATGGAGGTTGTACTGTAGGGAAATTTGTTCTAGAATTGTACAATTTTCATTTATTTACTCATGGCTCTAATTCTAACGTCATCAAATATTTCTCAGCCAATGCTTATTGCTGCTTCGGAAGATGCTCAGTTCAGAGCAGAGACACACACACACTCTCACACTTTGCTCCTGGTCACTCAGTAGAGCACCTAGTTATACAGCATAGCAGATCAATGTGTTACACACATCTTAGCCATGCAGAAATGTTAATGTGTCCTTGGTCACTTTCTTCATGTATCCAGTTAGTGAGAGCAGCCTTAATAATGCAGTTCATTGACTCTCACTGGACCAAGCAAGGCTTGTACTGCAGCACCTCTTCCTTGGTAGTTTCCTGACCAGAAAGAAAATGGTAGAATTTTAACCCCTTGAAGAGTGTGCACCTTTTGGTTGTCAATGGGTTAAAATCCCCCCATTCTCCTTTCTGGTCAGGACCACCATCCTCTGGTCCTCCGGGGGGGGGGGGGGTTTAATATATGTAGTTACGCATGTTAAAATGTTGTGGAGGATTGCACTTTATACCCTTTTGAGGGACAGAGGTGGGTGTCTAAATCTGCTTCACAAACTGTTGGACACCCCCTTTGGCCTGCAGAATGTTAATGTGTGTATCGGTAATTTTCTGTGTTTTTGAACATGTCCTTTCCTCTCCCAGGATGCATCAGACAAACAACGCGCGATTCCTGGACCTGCTCTGGCGGCACGTCCTCTCACTCTGCCTCCTGACAGCAGCATGTCTAGTCTCATACAGTAGGTATGCACAGTTCTGTAATACTTATACTCTGCTCTGCTTGATTTAATTGGGATGGATTATCAGGCAAACTTTTCTTTGTTTTTTCTTAATAACTATAGACAAAGAAACGGTAAGTGGCAAAAGCAGTCGGCCAGGTTTTTGTGGTCAACATTTTGCTCCGTAACAGAGAATTGTGTAACCCTGAGACAATCCTTTAAAGCCAAGAGGATAATCCATTCATTGCTTCACTTTGCTTTGTTCATGTCATTGGAATGCCTTTTGCAGTGTGGCATTCTTCAATTTACGTGAATCCACCAATAGGGAATAGTCTGCTGTGGACTTGAAGCAGTAGATCAGTCAGGCAGGCTCTGTGATCTCTACAGGGTCTCAGACAGATTGTTCACAGACTGGAGCAGTCAGTTTCAGCCTCTTTCAGCAAGATGGTACATATGACCACTTATACCAGCTTCCTGAATGTTGTCTATGCGGTACTTAAGGGTACATGTACCCGTAGATTGATGGTTAATAGCGTCTCTAATAAAGTACAAATTGCCTTTTTTAAATGTAGGTAGGCCCTCTCATGGATTTGTAGCAGAAATCCCATTCTTAATACCTCTCCCAGACCCCCAACCTGTTTGGCTTTTGGGTGATGAAGAAATCCTCCCTGTGGGTTGATCACGTGTAGATTATGGGCTGTATGCAGTAAGCTTAACCCTTAGCGTCCGGTGACGTACCCGGACCATCACGCTGGTCCGGCACTTAAGGACCAGTGACAGTCCAGGTATGTTACGTACTTTTACTCACCGTGCTTCTGTAGGAGCGTGGTGAGTAATACCGGGGACTGAATTTGATCGCTCCAAGACCAGAGCGATCTCTTTTAGTCCCTCAGTTCGGCGTGTCGCCCCACGTCATCAGTCACATGGGGCGGCACGCCGAAATTCTCTATCGGGTCCTTAAAGGACCACACACCCCGCGACCGCTGGTCGTTAAGGGGTTAAGGAGAAATTTTGGAGCAAACCAACTGCATCATAAGGGACATATCAACTTAGCTAAAACTGATTTAAATAGGGCTTTTAACCCCTTGAATGACAGAGGCATCCATGCAATGCTTTGGAGACCTCTCTAGCATTCAGTGGGTTAATTGACCCATTTAAATGATCGAGTTTTCATTTATCCCCTGTGCATTTGTTTTGTTCCAGAACTGCTCCTCTGTGAGAATACATCCCTATGTACTAACTCTCCCTTTCCCTGTAGGGTCTACTTGGTGTATCACAGTTGGAGTCAGGTGACATACGGAGCAGTGGCAGGAAGCATCTTGGCCATTGTGTGGTTCGCTATAACCCAGGAGATTCTAACCCCACTGTTTCCTAGGATTGCAGCATGGTAAGTCATGTCTGATCGGAAGTAAACTTGGACAAAGAATAACAAAGCCTAATTATGAGGTATAGGGGAAGCTGCTGATGTACCTGGCTCAGTTTCTGGGGGGGAGGAGTCGAGAAAACGGTAAGAGGCACCTGAACTCCTTTTATTCTATATCAGGTCAGTGAGTCTCAGCCAGGGTGATGTGGCACTTTGTTGTGCCAAAGACACCCACTTGGTTTCCCCTTTTTCCCCACACAAATATGAATGACTTTTAAAATGTATATCAACAGAAAGTGATATGCACAATTTATTTCTATTATTTATTGTGAGAGCTTATAACTTCACTTGTAAGCTTCATTGCACCCTTGGCAAATGATGCACCATATTACTTAACCCTTTGAGTGCCAGAGGGGTACGCGACGCATTGCACTCAAAGGGTTAATAGATTAACTTTGGGACAGAGAGTTTATCTCCCTTTTGTGCATCTCCTGCTGCCGTGTTGTCACCTCCATATTGTCCAAAGAAAAGGCCAAACAATTCAGGCACAAACCAACCGTACCATGAAGCACAACTAAAAATTTCCCTGCTACAGAGGTTGTCAATTAATTGCTTCTCAATACATTGTAGAGATCTCTAGCATTTAAGGGGTTGAAAAATCTTAAACTAGATCTGTCACCTACCAGTTTTAATTCTGATTTAAAGGGATAGTAATACTTAACATGTAAAAAAAAATATATATATATATAAATATGTGCGTGTTGTAGGGTTTATCCCCCTTGAGTAAATCCCTAGGTACTCTCATCGCTGAAAGGTGTTTTATTCAAAAGTTATTATAGCTCAAACTAGAATTTTTCTGAGTGCAGTATCACAGTGATCTGAAACTGTACAGTGGAGCTGTTGCTACACCATCTTATGGACAGATCTGGTCAGATGACCATAAACTTCCATAGGATGATGTAACAACAGCACCACTATAATTTCAGGCCACTGATAGTGCTCCTAAAAACTTCAAGTTTGAGCTGCAATAACTTTTGAATAAAACACCTTTCTGCAGTTGGGAGTATCTTTGTTTTACTCAGGGCAATGAACACTACAATTCATATTTCTTTACATATGAAAGAGATAGTAATACTTCGTTTTATCTTTATTTTGTAGGCATTAACAAAAACATGGAGAACGATATAAGTGTTACCTCTCAAACCTTTATGGTTTGAGAGGTATTTACAAGCAAAGTTTCCTCTCACTGACCAAAACGGTCAAGTCTGCCATCTAGCTGTCAGATTTGTAATCTGGTCCGCGGACCGGCCGTGGCTCTACAGCAGAGCCGAGATCGCGAGATATAAGAAGAACTACTTCATTCGAATAGTCTAGAACGTGTGCCTGGTTTGCAAGCACACTTTTTAGACCCTTCCGATGAAATTGTTATTTTTATATCGTGTGATCTCGGCTCTGCTGAAGAGCCAGCGGTTGATCTGTGGACTGGATTCCAAATGACAGCTAGATGGCAGACTTGACTGTTTTGGTCAGTGAAGGGAAACTTTGCTTGTAAATACCTCTGAAACCATAAAGGTTTGAGAGATGGGACATATCGTTCTACGTGTTTTTTTTAATGCCTACAAAATAAAATAAAGCTAAAATGAAGTATTACTAGCCTATTAAATGTATCCATTTGAAGTGTCTGTACAGTTTTTGGGTGCTGAGCAATGTCTGAGACCTCTCAAGTTCAAGGGGTTAAATGCCCGATTTCAATCAGTTGGAATTTTTATTTTCACCCTTAGAACACAGTGGTTTTGTCCCATAATTACTCCAATTTTTTTCAGAACATAAGAGACCAAGGGTTGGATTCTATTGCAGGTGATAAATGTTAACATGCTGCTATGATGTATATACAGTGACATAATTTAAAGGAGCAGTAAAGTTGTGTTTTTTTTTTTAAATGAAAAATATATATTGTAGGGATTTTTCTATTGAGTAAAATAAGAGTACTCCCACGGCCGAGAGATTTATATTTCCAGAGTTATTACAATTTAAACCCATGTTTTTTTACATTAGTAGTGCCCTCTAGTGGTCAAATTCTAATTACATTTCCTGTTAGAGTCTAACGGAGAGGAAAGTCAGAAAAGTCAGAGACATACAGTTCTCCATAGAATGTGATAGAAACTGCTGTGTCACTTCCTGTCAATTAGAACTATCAGGAAGTAAACACAGTAAATTCACTTCCTGATTATTTGAACTTCTATAATTTCTGAATAAAACATCTGACAGCGATGGGAGTGACCTTGTTTTATTCATCAGGAAATTCTCTGTAAAATGTGTTTTTTTCATAAAAAAAAAAGTTTACTGCTCCTTTAAGTGATGTTAATACAGTAACAGACTGTAAGCCTACATGAGACAGGCATAAGATTATCCTGATCATAAGAAAAGTCCAAGGACCAAATAAGGTTTGAGGTATTTACAGTAGGAAAATGGGCGACTAGATGGGCTGAATGGTTCTTATCTGCTGTCCATTTCTATGCTTCTGTCATAAAGTGGTGCTCACTTTTACGTATTCTTTTGCTGTCTGTCTCCAGGCCACTTTCTGAATTCTTCCTAATCCGAGATACCAGTCTGATCCCCAACATATTGTGGTTTGAATACACAGTTACCCGAGCAGAAGCCAGGTAAGCACTGAAAAGGAAATTTAGTGATTACTGGTTTTAGCCTTGTGGTCATAGACAAAGAGAACAAAATCTTACACCCAGGCCACTGCATATGTAGATTTAGGGCAGGTATGGGTAATTTGAGGCATTCAGCTGCTGAGAACTACATGTCCCATTGGATGGTAGAGGATGTTGTCACAGTTGAGTCTCTTTCCGGCACAGTTCATTCCCCGTAGACCAGGGATGTGAATGTGAGGCCTTCCAACTGCTGCCAAACTCCCATTATTTTGGCTGGCGGGGAATGATGGGAGGTGGTCTGGCAGCAGATTGAGGGCCTCATGTTGCCCACCACTGCCATAGACCCTTTGCTTCTGGCTTGAAAGCCCAACATAGTGGGTCTCTGGGGCCGACCCACTCAACTCATAAAGATTGTAACTAAGAGCCGTAGACATCCAGTTTGTGTTCCAGACGAGGTGGTCTTTTCTCTGACTCCCCTGCACAGCTGACAGGAGAGGCTTTAGGGCTTCACAGTACAGCCCCAGGCCTGTTACTAAGGCTGCGTTCACACTGGTGATTTGTATGACAAGATGAAATGGCATATAAAAGATTATACAGATGTGCAATTTACGTAATTGGCATACTTTTTTTTAGTGTGGGTTGAATCACATGAATCTCTTTTCCACCCGTACTCCATTTCTTCAGATTCAATATTGCATTAACCCGAGATACTTGGTGCAATACCGTAGGAATCAATACAAATCACATGCACTGCAATGACGTGCTGTCAGACAGAAAGATGCAGCAAGATGCATTATCTTATGACATGCGCTATGCTTTTCCACAGTGTGAATAGTCCCATATGACACAATGATATCTTTCATGTGTGTGGTTGCTTCTTTTTGCTTTCAGATCATTGAAGTTTAGTTGCCAGTGTGAACTAGGCCTTAGTGCAGGGGTGACCAAGTTGTGTGTTGTTGTTTGTTTTTATTTGTTTGGTGTTTTTTTTGTTTTTTATTTTTTTCTCCCCCCTCTCCATCATGGGCCAGGTGATCTAAAAGCCATATGCTTGAGGGCCGCATTAATTTTGTGATTTATAGCCTGCCAGCTATTAAACCTTTTGAATGCCAGAGGGGAACTCAGTGCATTGCGAAGCAATGCTTTGTGTATCCCCCTGGCACTCAAAGGGTTAAAAATAGATTTAATAATTGATCAAATCAATGACATTACTGATATTTAACTATTCTTGAACTGTATGGTACTGGCAAGCAGATATTTAATTAGGCCTTTCTGACTTACAAGTTCATGTTTGCTAGTTAATTAGTAAAAAAAAAAAAAAAAAAATATATATATATATATATATATATATATATATATATATATATATATATATATATATATATATATATATATATATATATATATATATATATATATATATATATATATATATATATATATATATCGTCAGGCAGGGGCTGCATTTGTACCACGTCCATGCTTCAGTCCGATCACATAGGGGCAGATGTGGTAAAATATAACTGCCCTATACGATAATCTTGCCCAATAAAATCTGGAATCAAATTTTTCTTCTTCTTTTAGAAACAGACAGCGCAAACTTGGTACGAAGCTTCAGTGAGTCCAGAGTGAGCACAGCAACAGGGTGGGACATAACTAGTAGGATCCGTAAAATCATGGCAGCTGAAAGGAACTGAAGCCAGTAGAGACCATGCGCACTGAGGAACATTTAAACTGACGGACCAAAAGAGCAAAGAGAGGCCTTTACAGTGATCACGTTGTTTGTGGTTTGCTCACAGCTCTCCTCTGCATGTCAGATCCAGGGCTAGTACTCACACGCAAGCTATAAAATGAACCTTCTCCAACAGCGTGACGCAGGAGAGAAGGCAGCAAAAGAAGGCTTTTTTTTTTATTTTTTTTTTCTCCCCCTTATATATTTTTTTTTTTATTAGATGATCAAACAAAAATGCATATAAGAAGACCTTTAAAAGCATGAATATCCACCATACTATTTTTTTCTTTTTAACTGAAGCTTGATGGGCTGTGGTGGAAGAGACTGTGAATGACAAACATTCTTTGAGCCTTTTTGCATCGTTCTGTTTTTGGACATTTTCACGCTACATCATTGAAACAGATAAGGAAGTGACTGTTATTTTGGACCACACACTTCTAGGACAGAGGTAGACAACAGCAGACCCTCCAGCTGTTCAGGATGCCAACTCCCATCATCGATGATGGGAATTGTAGACCACAACAGCTGGAGGGCCTTGGGCTGCTCACACCTGTCCTAGGGGCTTCAGCTATGCTCCCCGAGGTGCCTAATTATCAACTAAGTGAGGGCTGGAGAGCTTAAAACAATTCCTGTTGCACTTTGTATAAGAGATCAAGAAGGAACTACAAATAACCCTTTTAACACTAGTGATTTATTGTTTTTATTTTATGTTTTTGATGTGTGAAAGGTGGGAGCATTTTCTTATTTCATTCCGACTTGAGCTGTATTGTTAAGGTTGATTTCTGAAGCATTGAATGAACTAACCATACACTGTAGCCTCTCACGTGTCTTGCCCTGGATCCTATGGTGATATTTAACCCCTATTAGTGTCCATTGGATCCAAGTGGACCTGTCAACACGTTTAGTTTTATAAAGAATTAACCCTTTGAATGCCAGATGGGTACTCTCCGCAATGTGTTGCGTACCCCTCTGGCACTCAAAGGGTTAACACATGCCTCCATGGTTATACTAGCTATTTTTCTGTAAAATAGTTTTTGAGAAATGAACCTCTGTTTGAATGGCACGGTGTGGCACTCTATGCTAATTACTTCTGCTCGAGGCCAAACGACCGCTTGCTGTGCTATTAGAAATGGCCTTCAGTATGTGGTTTCTGTCTTGATTCATTCATAACATATTGTCGGGAAATTTTGACCATGCCTGTAAACTTATTGGTATGAAGTGCCAGCAACAACTTCTCAAGTTATAGTAATTTTATAAACCTATAAGCAGTTATTAAAGGTACAGTAATATCCCATAAACATTTTTTTAGAGTTTTGTAGAGATGGAAAAATAAGCTGCCACAAATCCTCTCTCTCAAACCACTGTGGTTTGAGAGAGAGCCTCTGCTAAAGGTCCTCTTCTCCTGTTGTCAGCTGTAAAGCTGACAGAAGGAAATCCGTGTCGGCCAACACGAGGAGGCTCTTCAACAGAGCCGCAATAGAGCGAATCAAAAATAATTACTTCTTTGGAACGGTCTAAAAAGTGTGCTTGCAAACCAGGAACACTTTGCAGACCTTTCCAAAGTAGTATTTTTTAAAATCACGCTATTGTGGCTCTGCTGAAGAGCCGCTTGTCGGCCCCCGGACAAGGAGATCCTGCTGTCAGTTTATAGCCAACATCAGGAGAAGAGGTGGGAGAGGGGAATTATAACAAAGGATATCTCTCAAACCATAGAGTTTGAGAGAGAGGATTTGTGGCATTTAGTTTTTTTTTCCTCTACAAAACTCTCAAAACCTTTTATGCGACATTACTGTCTCTTTAAAGGGATAGTAATGCATAATATTTAGAAAAATGTGTTTATTCTCCTGATTAAAATAACGTTATCACCCACTATGGAGAGGTGTTTTATTCAAAAGTTATTACAGCTGAAATGTGACATTTGTGGGTGCAATATCTGTGGCCTGAAAATTTCTAGTTCCGTTGTTGCAACAAAATCCTATAGACGGCTCTTTTCAGTTGATCATAAACATCCATAGAACTGTGTAGAAACAGCCTCTCTAAAATTACAGGCCATTGAGTTGTTGCATCTGAAATCTGAAATAAATGTAATGTTTGAGCTGCAATAACTTTTGAATTAAACACCTCTCAGCTGTGGGAGTTCCATTGTTACACTCAGGAGAATAAGCCATGCACAATATTATTCTACATATTAAGTGTTACTATCCATTTAATTATATTTAAAGGGTTATTAATACTTGAAATGTAAAAAAAATATGTTGTGGGTTTATCCCCCTGAGTTAAACAAGAGTAGACACACCGCTGAGAGATTTTATTAAAACTTGAATTTTTTAGGTGCAATATCACAGTGGCCTGAAAACTTAGTGGCTCTGTTGCTACACCATCCTATGTAGATTTATGGTATACAGACCAGAGCAGTCCATAGGATGGTGTAGCAACAGCACCACTGTAAAGTTTCAGGCCACTGTGATATTGCACCTAAAAAAAATTCAAGTTTGAGCTGTTATCAATTTTTAATAAAATCTCTCTCAGCAGTGGGAGCACTCTTGTTTTAACTCAGGGGGATAAACCCTACAACATATTTGTTTACATTAAGTATTACTATCCCTTGTGTATTTTAAGATGACAAGTCCACTTTAAGCTAATCCCACAGTGCATGGATTTCTTACTATAAAACAGACCCTTATGTATTCTGTTTTAGCCTCCATAATCCAGTCCACAAGATGCAGCTGCATTCTTCTCTATCAAGTCAGTTGTATAACAATAAACCCAAAACAGACTGTTGATCTAATGCAGTGGTTCTTAAACATTTCAGTGTGATGGAGTTCATCAAATGGACAGACACAAGGCCCTTCTGTTATTGTTGGACTACACTCTGTTGGCTGGAGATGGTGGGAGATACAGTCCAACAGTAGTTGAAAAGCTTCAGGTTCCTTACCTCTTGCTTTAGTGGCCTTGAATACCCCTCTAACATCCAATTGTTACGCACAAAGAGGGGATAGTGGTGTAACTTCTCCAGTGCCTATGTTGTTCTATGGAGCCTATGCACTAAGATCTCTCCCACTTGAAAAAAAAATCTTATTGCATAGGCTCCATAGACTAATCACAGGAACTAGAAGTCATCTCCCCCTTATCACTCATTAGTGCATCTCACCCATACTGTCCACTAAGCAAATGTATCTGTATGTTGGTACTGGTAATTTAAAGGAGCAGAAAATGACTTTTATTGTGGGGAATATTTATAGAATATCGCAATCCAGGAGACTGACAACACCTGCAGGAAGTTAATAGAATGAAGGTGCTCTTTATTCAAACTGTATTCCATCCATAGTTTTCTCATTTATCAGGACTGACACAGGCCAGAACTATGACTCTAAAGTGGATTGAATAAAGAGCTCCTGTATGTTCCTGTGAGTGTGGCCATTCCCTTGGGTTGTGGTATGCTATTGTAGACGAAAACACAGGCTTGTGTTCGTTATAGTGTGTGCTATACCGCTGTCTATCATGATTCTCAATGTTCATCAATGGGACGCACCAACAGGTCAGGTTTTCATGGTATCCCAGTCTGATCACTGGTGTGTGTGTGTGTGTGTGCTCAGTGGAATTAATCCACTTGTGTTTTAAAAAGTGATAGTAATGTCCACAAAAAATGTTTGTTGCATTTAGAAGAGCTTAAAAAGCTGAGCTAAATGCAAAAAAAAGTATCTCTCAAACAGCTATGGTTTAAGAGACACAGGCGTATAAAGTTTGATCTCTCCTACTGACAGCTGTAAAGCTGTCAGCAGGAGATCCGTGTCGGCTGACACCGAGATGCTTGAGCAGAGCTGTGATCTCGTTATTTACCACAAATACCTTCATTGGAATGGTCTAAAATGTGTGCCTTGTTTTCAAGCACTCGGATCTCCTGCTGACAGCTGTCAGTAGGAGAGATCAAACTTTAAATGCCTGTATCTCATAAACCATAGCTGTTTGAGAGAAATGTTTTTTGCATTTAGCTCAGCTTTTTAAGCTCTTCTAAATGCAAAAAATGTTTTTGTGGACATTACTAACACTTTAATTAGGGAGAACCTTTAGATGTGGCCCAGGAATGGATCTGAGATTCACTGGCCCACATGTATAAAAGCAAACTGGAATTATCCTGGAGAAAACCAACTTGCACCACAGGAGACAAATAAAAATACCTGTTAAAGTGGAACTTTCAGTTACTAATGAGTTTCCCTTCAATAATTAAACATATGGCGACTAGCATTCTGATACATGTGTTATCTCTGTAAAGTGCTACAGTCTAAAGAAATATTTCATCCTCGAAGACCAGAAGCAAGGCATCAGAGCAGACATCTTGCCAGCGCCGTCCCGGTCTCCTGTACAAAGCAAAGCATTACAGTGTGCCACGTGGTAAATGGAAGGACTGACAGCGCAGGCACACAGAGGGCACTAACCTGCCTGTCAGTCTCCTAAGATGAAAGATTTCTTTAGAATGTGGCACTTTACAGAGGTAATACATGTATCAGGATCCTAGTCGCTATATGTTTAATTATTGAAGGGCAACTTATTAGTAACTGAAAGTTCCACTTTAAATTAAATTGTGCTTTTCAACCTTGGAATAACAGAGAGGTCTCAAGTCCTCTCTGGCATTCAAAGGGTTAAAAAGCTATGTTCAAGTGCATGGGCATTTAGGAATTTCAGTTTGTCCTCTATGATGCAGTTGGTTTGGCCCAGATTAACTCCAGATTGCTTTTATACATATGTGCCACTGTCCTGTTTACTAGGGCTTTCTGCTGGGTTAAGTTTGAGTGCTGAAGGTATCCAATACGTTGTAACACGGGTACTTCTATTGTTTGTAGATATGTACAAAACTTGATTACAGCTCCAACTGCTACATATGCTTACAACGCCGCCTGGTGTTCAGTCAGGTGTTTTGCATTTTATAGAAGATGTGAGCCCTAGCCTGCAGTTCATCATAGAATGTAACAGTTTTGAACTGTAGTGGCATCTGAACGAAGCATCAGCCAACAGCAGAAATAACCTTTGCAGTGGTGAAAGCCCTACAATATTTGTTTTCCATAATAAAACTTTACTGATCCTTTAAAGCCAACTCGTAGTTTAATAATTTAATAGAGTATGTTTGTTTTCCCTTGTTTACTACAGAATTTAACACATTTTAAACCGAAAACTGAACCCTTTACATGCCAGGGAATTATCAGATGCATTGGAATGCCAATGTGTCTGGCACTCATAAGGCTAAAATGTCACAGAACCAGACTCTCTGTCACTTATTTGTTTTGTTGACACCGAGGTAGTACAAAACCCAGCAGGAGACCTTTCAACTGACTTTGGGCGCAAAACCTTGTTTGTGAATATCAAATTGCTTGAAGAAGACAGTGTAGAATTCTTATTAACCAAGATGAAAATGAAAAATGTGTGCACAGAGTAAGAAGCATGAGGCTGCGTGCACGGGACTGTAACGTAACTGTTCATGCTGGCTGTGCTGTAAAACGCTTTTTCTCTGCACAGTGAGAGATGTAGATACAGATTAGAAGCTGGGTGGGGTGTGGGAGTTTACTGATAGGGAGTGAGGGGGAGAGAAAAACTGTTTAACCAGAAGGGTGTGCAATGCATTGCATTTGATACCTCTCTGGCACTTGTAGGATTAAATTGTCCCAGAATCTGACTTGCACTATAACCACAGCCTTGATCCCCTGTCACTAATATCTATGTGTTGACTACGAACACAGATGTTGCGCAAGATCCACCGTGAGACCTGTTGATGCTTGTTTGTAAATCCCAAGCTAACTTTACAGTGTTTTGCTTCAGGATGGAAGTGTTGAATTCTTATTTATCAAGGCTGAAATAAGTGTATATGAGGATAAGAAGCATGGGGATGTTTTCATTGGCCTGTAAAGTAACAGTTCTTGCAGGATGTGTGGTACAGCTCTCCTTCTCTTTCACTGCACTGGGAGAGGTGCAGATTAAAATACAGAGTGGGGTGTGAAACTTACCGATAAATAGTTTGGGGGGGGGGGGGGAGACAGGGACAAAACTGCTCAAGCCTTGCATATGCCTTTGGTCCTGAAAGGGATACCAAAATACTTTGTTTTTATTAGATTTAACCTCTTAAGGACCAAAGGATTGTGTACGTCCCTCTTCTCCTTAAAGGGTTAACACACATTTTATGGTGCTTGGTGTCTGGCTTTTAGTTCAACCACAATTGAATAAGGAAGGATCCCCCCTCTCGGCGGCTGCCATTAGATCTGTAATCCGGTTGTGGGACCAGACGGATGCAGCGAGGGACAATCTTCAGTCAGTAAGTATAAGGAAAATCCTGCCTCACTTAGGATTTTCCTTGTGCTTACTGAAGATTGTCCTTCGCCCCGCTCCTTCCAGACTGAGAGGCAGCGTGACACAGGGATAGGGGCGGGAGGGGGATACTTTCTGATTCAACTACAAGAAGACTTTGAGCTGCATTTTTATTTATTTTTTTTTTTAATTACACAAGTATTACTATCCCTTTAAAGAACTAGTAACCCTTCATTATGAATACTCCTGTTTTAGAGGGATTGTCCTGCTGAGTAAAACAAGGACATCCCAATACTAGGAGGTGATCTGTTCCAAAGTCAGAGTTTGAACAGGGTATTTGTTGGCTTTGTTTTACATTAACCATGACGTCTGGTAATTTAGCAAAGACAGCCAACTGTGCTCTAGCTCCATAGAAAGCTGTAAGAACTTTTCAACATGTCTGTTGGGGACTGTGCATGACAACAGCAAAGGTGACGACTGGTGCTTAATGCATGTGGCGAACAGCCACATTAACCTATAAACCACATCCACATGAACATGACAGTGGTTCATTAACCTGCATTTCTATATATGTAAATGAGCAGTTGTGGATGTAGTCAGTGCAAAATCATAAACAGATCGCCATCCTGGACCCCAATCAACCTTAATGCATAAACCCCATCTTAAGTTATTCTGTTTTATTTTGCTGGAAGGGAGAGCCACTGGCTACACAGTTCTCCTTAGATTATGACTGACAGTAACCGCTTCATTGCTTCCTGACATTTTGAGAGTTGATAACTTTTGAATAAAGCAACTGCCAGCAGTAGGTGTACCCTTTGTTTTACTCAGCAGTAAAAGTCTTTATTATAAAGAAGTATACAATATAAGACTAGTTTAAGAGCCAGTGTACACGGGCCACAGTGCCACACAGCACCGGCCGTGATGCAGACATGCACAGTAGAGACTGCCTGTTCTGCAGCTGATATGGAGCGGGGCTCTCCGAATTCAGACCGTAGTGCTCAGAGAGGACTATGGTCTGAATTCGGAGCCCTGCTCTGTAATCAGCCACGGCGTGGGCAGTCTGTGGTGCGCATGACTGCAGCGTGGGCAGCCTTCTCTACTGTGCATGACTGCAGCTTGGGCAGCCTTCTTTACTGTGCATGACCGCTTCTGACAAACACATATTTAGCAAATTATTATGTATAGGATAGGATTACCAACAGAGATGATAGTTATAGTCACAGATTTATTACAAATGGTTTGTAGGAGAAAATAAATGGACGGTTTGTTCATTACTAATAAAGGTAAACATCAACTCGATTACAACATGCAAACCGTTCCACATTCGTTTTTAAAAAGACACTTCCTCTTGGGGCCTTAGACTGAAAAGAAAACTGGAGTAACGTTGAAGCAAACTAGATACACCATGGGGGAGAAGTAAACATTTGCACAGATATACATGGGAATTTTTAACCTCTTGAATGCTAGATACATCTCCAGCCTTCACAGTGCATTCATGGGGTTAAAAAGCCCCATTTATAGTCAGGGGGTATGTTTATTCGAACCATGTGATGCAGATGGTTAGCTTCACTTCACTTTTATCCATAAGGCATCCTTAGAATTTAAAGTTCCAGCTGCAAATTACATTCAGGGTTCTCCATGTTGGCTCAAGCCCATTTATAAAAAGAAATCTACTTAATCTATTTACCTTGAGATCACTTCTGTCTTCGATTCTAAACGTACAGTGCAAATCAGAGTCTTAACCCTTAGAAGGATATAGTTGTATTCAGGTCATTGCTTTGAGGACATCTCTAGCTTCCAATAGGTAAAGCACCAGATCAGAGAAAAAACTAATTTTTTTCCAAATATTTATACACTAAACAGCGATTGGCATCTTTCATCCCCAACTGAGTTTTAGAGAAAGGCATAAAGTGGATTAGTAAGTAAACAGAAACCTTTTAGAGGACACATGCACATTGCAAAAGAACAATAATTATGGGGCAAGTTAATTGTATTGGGTGCAGACTAAATGGGGATATTAACCCTTTGGATGCTAGAGTTCTTTAATGCATTAAGTCTCGGTGCACTGGAAACCACCCTAGCATGCAGATAGTTGCAGCCACTTCTAAATTTATACCCCCATGGAAGGGGTAGTCAAATGTTGTACCACCAGCTGTTGAGAACTACAACTCTTTTTATCCCCTAGGATGATGGAAGTTGTAGTCTTCAATGGAGGGTCAACAATTGACTGCACCATACTCTTTCGCTGGGTTTCAGAAGAATTACTCTATTACATTGTACACGTGCCCCGAAGTTTCAGATGACAGTGTAGTTATCAGTCACAATGTGTGTGAAGTAACCCTTTGAGTGCCAAAGGATTTGGAACTTAAAAATTGTTATTTATAGGCACCAAAACAAAACAAAGCAAAAAAAACACACATTAGTTAAGACAAGAATATAAGATGGATACCTCTTCCTCGGAGTCCAATCATTGTGTTCTGTCCTTGTGTGAATGTGGTTAGAAGGTTCTAGGATTTAAGAATGATAATGAACAAGGAATTCTAACCACTCCCATTGTTCTACCTACTAGACACCAGCCCCACAGTAGTCACCGGGTCCCTTGAGCCGTATCCAGCCAGCTAAAGAGGTGTAATTCTGAATCAAACTAACTGCACCATGCAGGACAAGTGAAAATGGTTTAAATTCCCATTGGTGGAAATGGAGCATGTAACCACCTTAATTGCTAGGCGTCTCCCATGTGTTGTAGATTTCTGTAGAATTCGAGGGTTAAAAGATTCTGATAACCCTTTCAGTGCCGAAAGGGTGTCCAAAACATTGCAAAGGTTTAACATCCTTCTGGTACTCAAAGGGTTACAAAAGCATAAGCTTAGGCGTCCAATATGCGTGTAGCCCGTGGGCAAAATGCAGTCCGTCTGAGATGAAAGGGATGGTAATACCTACAATAAAGTGCAGCTCCGAGTTTTCTGCTTTCTATTTGTACCACGTATCGCTATATTTCAATACTAACAGGCTTGTCGTTCAACAGCAATCGCATCTGAAAGGATCCCCCTCCCGCCCCTTTCCCCTGCGTCATTCTACCTCCCATGCTGGTCCGGATGGAGCACGGTGAGGGACAATCTTCACTGAGCATAAGGAAAATCCTGCCTTCCTTCATCAACGGAGACACGATTTTCCTTATATTTACCGCATGAAGATTTCCCTCACTGCGCGCTGTCTGATCCCAGGACTGGATTCCACAACTGATGGGAGCCAGAAGGGGCTGAGGGGGATCCTTTCTGATTCAATTGCTGTTGAGCTACTAGCCTGTTAGTATTGAAATATAGCGCTACGCACTAAAAATAGAATATAGAAGGCGCGGTGCTGCACGTCAATATAGGTATTACTATCACTAATACTTTTACCAAACGTACTGGTATATAAACTGGTAGTGCAGCAAGGCCTAATTCCCTGCCTGTACAATACAGTTCAAAGACAGTTGTCTGTTACATATCCGTACGGTCATTGACTTGATCGATATATAAAAACATATTTTTGAATAGTTGGACTTCCTATAATTCATCATAATTACCAATAACAAAATTTATATTGTGTGTGTATTTATATTTTATATATATATATATATATATACACACACACACACACACACACACACACACACGTTGAAAGGCCCATTTACACGGGCCACAGTTCCATCTCTGTAGGCATAAGCAGTAGAGAGTGGCCGCGCCGCCGCTGATACGGAGCGAATCGCTCCGAATTCAGACTGGAGTCCTCTCTGTGCGACTCCGGTCTGCACAGTCTGTACTGTGCATGACTAAAGCGTACGCAGCCCTCTCTACTGAGCATGACAGCTTCTGACAAACCTTAGCAAATTATTATATAGGATATATATATATCATATTTATAATGCGGCATTCACAGATATGGCTTTCTGATCAAGTGACCCACGGATAAAAATCTTGGAGGCCCCTGAACAACAGGGCAGGGTTAACCAACCCAGTTCTTCAAGAGCTACCATCAGTGCGTGTTTTCAGGATATCCCTGAATGATCAAAAGTGGGTCAATTAAAGTGACAAACACAAATTAATCTTCCTGTACTCCAGCTGGGACATCCTGATAACGTGCACTGTTGGTAGCTAATGAGGACGAGGGTGGCCTACTCTTGCTATACACCTTTTCCTTCCACGGAGCATGGCCGGCGCTTAAGGACCATGGAGCATTTTCTTTAATGTGATCCAATTTAGGGGTCTGCAGCAGAGCTGCGATCACGTTAGTTAAAAAAAAAAAATAAAATAAAATAAATTATTTCACTAAAACGGTCTTGTACGTGTGCTTGCAAACCAAGCACATGTAGAAGACCGTTTTAGTGAAATAATTATTTTTCTCTAATTCGATCTCGGCTCTGCTGCAGAGCCACCTGATGAAAAATAAGACTGTATATCCCTGCAGTCAGTACAACACTAACTTCAGGGAACGAGGAGGGAGGGGGGAACTTTGCATTCGGTTATCTCTTAAACCATGACGGTTTGAGAGATGAACCTGGGGGTAACTGCATTATTTTTTAAAGAGCTACACTATGGGGATTACTAATATTAAAGTATTACTATCCCTTTAAGGTGTTAATAGCAGAGCCAGGTGATGCCCAAGGGCAAGTTTCCGTTTAGAATAAGTGTTATGGGACAGACAATAGATCTAGGGCTCTTCATAATGACAAAGACCGCCATCTGGTGATCACAACTGAAAATTGCAGTTTAACATAATTATCAAAACAAGTCAGAGAGGTCCTAACTTTTGGATGAATGCAAAATCTCCCAGCGGTGGCTGTACCGTTCTACTCGGCAGGGGGAAAAAAAAAGCGACTCCCACCTATGTGCAGTTGGTTTGATCTGAAAATTCCACCTCTTAAGCTTCCTGAATACGACTCAAGAGTTGATGAAAAAGAAAAGCGAAGCAATTCTGGGGCAACTCAACTGCGCTATAATGAAGAACTAAAAATTTCCATTGATTTTTAAATTGGGTTTTTAACCCCTTGAATGATAGGAAGGTCTACAACACACTTGCATTCAAAGGGTTATAATCCACCTTTAAATTAGTGGGAGTTTTTTGGAATTTTTATTTGTCTCCCTATGGAACAATTGGTTTGACACAGAATTCCTCCATTTTTCTTCGGAACGTACGGGCCTAAATCTTCTGCTTGTTACGGTTCTGCGCCGCCCTAGGAATCGTTGCTTGTGGCGTTATCCTGAAGGTGAGGAGGACCACGTTAGAGTTTGGATTTCGGGGTGCACTGTATTAGCTGTTGGATGTCGCACAGAGCATGTTCTAAGTAATGCGCTAGTCTTGCAGCGTTGGTTTCAGCGCAGCTGTTGAATGCAGATACAGAGAAGTTGATGTGCTCTTCCATGGGATTGTAGCACACGCCATAACCGTCGGGTACCACCGGACCAAAGCACATCACACAGTCCGTCTTGGCCGGCACCTGTAAATCGATAGAAGAGCGATACTCACAGCCTGATCCAGGAAGCTAAACCAGCACAATCATGGGGCAGACCAGCTGCACCACAAGGAGAATTAAAAAGCTGCCACCACTTAAATATATTTTAACCCTTTGGGTGCCAGAGGGGTACGCAATGCATTGCTCTGCAATGTGCTGCATACTCCTCTGGCACTCAAAGGGTTAACTCCATAAACGCTAGAGATCGCCAACACGTTGCTTTGCATCCTATATAATAATTTGCTAATGTATGTTTGTCAGAAGCTGTCGTGCCCAGTACAGACTGCCCGCGCCACGGCTGATAATGGAGCGGGGCACTCTGAATTCAGACCGTAGTCCGCGCAGAGAGGACTAGAGTCTGAATTAGGAGCGCTCCACTCCGTTATCAGCCGCGGGCAGTCTGTACTGTGCATGACTGCACTGTGGCCATTGCTGCCTGGCACTGTAGCCCGTGTACACAGGCTGTTAAACTAGTTGGCATATAAAAATAAAAAAAAAGGAATTTAAAATCAAATAGAGTTTTAGAAATTAATATTTGTCCCTGTATGGTGAAGTTGGTTTGCCCCGCTTTACCTTTGTACATACGGCCTTATGTACAACGAAAGAGAGGAGCAATTCATGAGAAGATCAATTGAACCACTGTGGATGGGGGGGGGTGAAGGGGCAAATAAAATATTTCCCATATTCCCCTTCACTTAAATTGAGCTTCTAACCCCTTGAATGCTAGAGGCCTTCTATGGGTTGAAAACCTTGCTAGCATTTAAGGGGTTAAGAGCACCATATTTAAAAAAATTGGAGATATCTGTCCCTTAACCCTTTGAATGCCAGAGTGGTATCCAACGCATACCCCTCTGGCATTCAAAGGGTTAAGGTGCAATTGGTTTGCCCCAAAACTATATCATTTTATTTAGTACAGCAGCCTCATTACGGGTTAGTAATGTTTCCTTAACATTTCAGCTGGGATCGTTCCTTATAATATGTACTATCGCTCCGTTATTTTTATAATGCTGACATTGCTATATTTCCGATGAAATTATATCATAAACGGTCTCTATCCTGGCCCTTATGCTGATGTCTGTCTTCTCTGGCTTGGAACTGAAGGAGGGTCACAACGAGGGACAATCTTCATTTGCTATAAGGAAAAACCTGTGCTCCTTCATCACAGAGGGCAGTGTTTCCCTTATACTGGACGAGGGAAGATTATCCCTCGTTGTGATCCGTCCGGTCAAGCAACCGGACTTCAGATCTGTGGGGAGGTGGCTTCCTTTACTATAAAGGGGCGGGAGAGGGACAATTAATATAATCTGAAATGTAGCGATGTTGGCATTAGCAAGATAAGGGAGGGATAGTACACATTACAAGTAGGGATCCCAGCTGCAATGTTAATGAAACATTACTATCCCTTTAACACTTTGAGAAAGGTGTTCATGGCATTGGATACCTCTCTAGCACTGAAACGGTTAAGATATTAGTTAGTACCTGGCTGGTGGAGAGATTGAAATGCATGGCTATTGCATAGGAGGTGTCCATGAAGAGCTCCGGAATGCTGACCAGATCTTCAATGGCTTGAAGCTTCAGTCCTAATAGATGTCGGTCGATGGCGTTTCCTCTTATAGCCTGTTGAACAGTAAACCGGGATTAGGTTCCTGCCGAACACTTACATCAGGGATGGGCAACCTTCCAGTGATACTATCAACTAAAAAAAACTCTGGTAATTCGGAAACGCTTTAAAAATCACTTATATGTTGTATTAGAAAACATTAGAGTTACACTGATGTATAGATTATGCCAATTACTTCGTGTTTTAGTTTTATATTACCTCCTTTATTAGCGTAAACAATTTTCCTTGCTGTGGCTGGTAGGCAGTGCAGCACTGAGCAGTGTCAGTGAGTGGAGAGATAATGTAGGGATAAGACAGGAAGTCAGTACTATGGGAGGTGGGCAATGCATTGCTGAGCAGTGTCAGTAAGTGGGGGAGGTAATGTAGGGGACAAGGCAGGAAGTCAGTGCTGGGTGAGATGAGCAATGCATTGCTGAGCAGTGTCAGTGAGTGCGGAGGTAATGTAGGAATAAGACAGGAAATCAGTGCTAGGTGAGGCGAGCAATACATTGATGAGCAGTGTCATTGAGTGGGGAGGTAATGTAAGGATAAGACAGGAAGTCAGTGCTAGGGGAGGTGGGTAATGCATTACTGAGCAGTGTCAGTGAGTGGGGAGGTAATGTAGGGATAAGACAGGAAGTCAGTGCTAGTGGAGATGGGTAATACATTGCTGAGCAGTGTCAGTGAGTGGGGGAGGTAATGTAGGGATAAGACAGGAAGTCAGTGCTAGGGGAGATGGGTAATGCATTGCTGAGCAGTGTCAGTGAGTGGGGGAGGTAATGTAGGGATAAGACAGGAAGTCAGTGCTAGTGGAGATGGGTAATGCATTGCTGAGCAGTGTCAGTGAGTGGGGGAGGTAATGTAGGGATAAGACAGGAAGTCAGTGCTAGGGGAGATGGGTAATGCATTGCTGAGCAGTGTCAGTGAGTGGGGGAGGTAATGTAGGGATAAGACAGGAAGTCAGTGCTAGGGGAGATGGGTAATGCATTGCTGAGCAGTGTCAGTGAGTGGGGAGGTAATGTAGGGATAAGACAGGAAGTCAGTGCTAGGGGAGGTGGGTAATGCATTGCTGAGCAGCGTCAGTGAGTGGGGGAGGTAATGTAGGGATAAGACAGGAAGTCAGTGCTAGGGGAGGTGGGTAATGCATTGCTGAGCAGCGTCAGTGAGTGGGGGAGGTAATGTAGGGATAAGACAGGAAGTCAGTGCTAGGGGAGGTGGGTAATGCATTGCAGAGCAGTGTCAGTGAGTGGGGGAGGTAATGTAGGGATAAGACAGGAAGTCAGTGCTAGGGGAGATGGGTAATGCATTGCTGAGCAGTGTCAGTGAGTGGGGAGGTAATGTAGGGATAAGACAGGAAGTCAGTGCTAGGGGAGGTGGGTAATGCATTGCTGAGCAACGCCAGTGAGTGTGGGATGTAATGTTGGAATAAGAAACGAAGTGCCTGCACAACATGACAATTGGCATAATCTATAAATTTAAATAATTCAGAAATTACTTTCCCATATAAATATTCATACAAACATATATGTGATTTTGAAGGCGCTCAGATTACAGCTTCCCTATCAGGATATAGCTAGGCAGATTTCCTTCATATAGCAGTGAATCAGATACATTTATATTGTGTTTTTTCCCATTACACCTGTAGTTGCCTGAATTTACAGAGCTGCCTTTAGTTCTCAGCAGAAATAAAATTTGTACAATCTAAATGTAAAATCCTAGAGAGAGTATCCCCGCCCATAAGTTTCTAGACCGATTGCCTTGATCTGAAAGTGATCTGAAAGTGAGCGGTTATGGATTACAGAGTTGCAAAGCAAATAGTAAATTGGAACACTTTCATTGTATAAGGCTGTTTAAAGGGATAGTAATACATTATTATTACTATCCCTCATATTGTATGTATGTATTTGCAAAATAATTTAATATCCCCCAGGTTCATCTCTCAAACCTTTATGGTTTGAGAGATAACCGAAGACAAAGTTCCCCCCTCCCTCCCCCTTCCCTGAAGTCAGCGTTGTACTGACTGCAGGGGAAGTCTGTCGTACGACAGGATTGCGGCTCTGCAGCTGAGCCGAGATCCTGTTAGTGACAAAGAATTAATTCACTGAAACGGTGTTCTACATGTGCTTGGTTTGTGCTTGGTTTGCAAGCACACATAGAGGACTGTTTCAGTGAAATAATTCTTTGTTACTAACGCGATCTTGGCTCTGCTGCAGAGCCGCATGGTGAAAGACAGACTGGATATCCCTGCAGTCAGTACAACGCTGACTTCAGGGAAGGGGGAGGGAGGGGGGAACTTTGCTTTCGGTTATCTCTCAAACCATAAAGATTTGAGAGATGAACCTGGGGGCTATTAACTTATTTTGCAAATATCTACAATATGGGGGATAGTAATAATAAAGTTTTACTATCCCTTTAACTTAAAAATAGTTTAAAAAAAAACCTTTTCTATTTCAGAACATAAACTAATACATCATGTATACACGAGCTGATCCAGATAACTTTTCTAACTGGGGTTCTACAGACCCATTAAATGTAATAATGCATTAACAGACACCATGCAAGCATCATCATAATTTATGACCTGTCCTGACTTGCAGGTGGATTTTTAATCTCCGTTTCAAATAGAAATATTTGCTTAGACTGAAATAGTGTTATGGAAAATCCATATCTGTGTTTAGACTTGCCTATATTCAGTGAACCCATGGATCTATTACTGATCCTTGTGTGCAAGATGCTTTGGAAATGGACAGGAAACTTTTATTTATTATGAAAAGGTATATATTGTATATATATATATATATATATTGGAAATTTCATCTTGAATCCATTGGTGACTAGTGTGCTCTATTCCGCTTTAGCTTACCATGTCAGTGTAAGAACGATGAGCGTTTACAGCTTTTCTCAGCAGATCCACTTTTTCCTGGTTCTGAGTGCGGAAGGAAGAAAAGTAACAAGATCAATTAAGGTTCCGGCACACGTCAACACTGCTGCTATTGACGATCAGAGAGGCAAATGCTAGGAAAGTATCAAAAGACTGTCCAGGAGAGTAGGTAGTTACACATTTAACGTGAAAGTCACAACTCCAAATAACTCCCACTTAACTTACTACAGCACCTTTAGGGCTATACGCATAAGTGGAACAGTTATGGAGCAAAACAATTGCACCACAGGTAACAAAAAATACATTGAAGACCTCTCTGGTATTCAAGGGGTTAAAAAGCAATATGTAACCCCTTAGATGCTTAAAGGGATAGTAATGTTTCATAATAAAAGCAGCTCTAATTAATCATCATAGTATTTGGACTTTGGAGAGTGTTATTTCAATTCTGTCAGAGTTGTAGTTCAAGAGTAATTCAATGACAAAGTATCCCCCTCTCGCTCCTTTTACCGATGTAACACTGCTCAGCCAGAGCAGAAGGGAGGTGCCCAGGTGGATTGCAGAGAGGGACAATCTTCAATTAAGATAAGGGAAAAACCTGAAAAGCTGGTCAAGGGGGGCAGGGCTTTCATTGTTTTCATAGGAATAAGAGTGTCCCCTTCTGTTATCTGTCTGGTCTATGGACTGGATTCCACATCTGAGAAGAGATGGCTTACACTAGGTAAAAGGGGCGGGAGGGGAAACTTTGCTTGTGAATATCTCTTAAACCATAAAGGTTTGAGAGATAAGACTTATATCGTTCTTCATGTTTGCAAAATAAAATATAGTTAAAACGAAGTATTACTATCCATTTAAGACACCTACGACACATTGCTAAACAATGTTTTGGAGACATCTTTGGCATCCAAGGGGTTAGAGCAGTATGTAGGTTTTTTTTTACTTATTCACTAATGCACAATTAGTTTGTCCCAGAATTACTCCAATTTTGTAGCTGCCCTAAGATTTTTTATTTTGATTTTTTGGGGCAGTAGGAATAACTAATGCCCAGTTTCTACCCCCTCGCAGGTTGTGTGTATTTATAGGTACACCTGATGAAGGGGAAAGAAACACTTAGCCTCTGTGCTGTTGCTATAAGTAGCTTGCCATAAACATTATTTCAGAATCATCAAGAGAAGAGAAATGGTTTTTCCCTTCACAATTAAAGAAACAATACAGTAACACTTAAAAATTAACTGGGGCCAAATATACTTAAAAACCCTGTACTATGTGCTAGCATCTGTAAAAATTATTTGTTTTCTGTGACCTAAAATCTAGTCTTACATATGCTCAGAGGGAACACACATTAATGACTTTTCCAGGTCTCTCGTTGATTGTGCTGGATTATCTGTAAACTGGCTGAGACAACATAATATCCTTTCTGAATACAAAAGCAGTGTGCATTAATCACAATCAATTCATTGAATTTTCTTGTATGTCTCAATACAAACATCATTAAATAAATGCTGTCTGAACAGGGCAGGTTATACCAGTTATAAAGCAAGTTTAGGATTATATTTTTGGGAAAACCTAATGTTTACATACACTAGCTGTAAGTAAACATTATCTAAAGTTATACCAACCTATTTCATTTTGGTGTTAGTGTTTCTTTAATACTATAACCCAAAATACTCCCAAATGATGCCATGATCTATAATATATGTTTATTCCTTGCCACTCACCTGCTTACTGGGGTCATCCATTCCCTGTACAAATTTCATGGAGTCCACAGAGGCTGAGCGGATGGTGTCCGTCCTCCCCAGGCGGAACATCCGGAGCGATGCGCTCTCGTATGTGGCACAAACCTGACCATATATCCTGTAAAAGTGACAAAATGCTAATAACATGTCACCAGGAGGCAAACTTCATTCGCCATCAAACATTTACCATGTTTTATGCACCTTTTCAAAGTATAGTAGGATTACTTGAACTGTTATAACTTTTGAATAAAACAACTGAAAGTGGTGACAGTGACCTTGTTTTACTCAAAAGGAAAAGCTCTATAACACACATATGTTTTCATTTAAAAAAAAAAAAAAAAAAGTTTACTGCTACTTTAAGCCCTTGGATACCAAAGAGGCATCAAATGCATTGGAGAACTCTAGTTGCTAAGGGGTTAATAATGGCCAGTAACTGTGTGAATCAACCAACTAAATTACTATATAATTTGGCATATGATACCATAAATTAGGAAGGTGCGTCTCGTGCACAGACAAGGGGATTACTCTGGCCAGTAACTATAGAGGTCGCACCTGCGACCGGGCATGTGCACTCCAGGGGCCCGTCCTCCCCCTGCGACCCCTCCGCCTGGTGCCCGCAATCTCCTGCCGGCACTCTAGTAATGCAGAGCGCTGGGAGATGACATCATCTCCCAGCGCTTTGCATTACTAAGAAGACCACGCTGGAGCTCCAGGTAGGAGATGGGGGCATTGTGGAGATTGAGGGGCATTGTAGAGGGGGTCGGTGTGGTCGAGGGGGACCAATGTGGTGGGGGGGCTGTGGCACTTCTTGTACCAGGGCCCGGAGGCTTCTAGTTATGACTCTGACTCTGGCCACACCCTCAACTCATCATATGGGCATGGTAAGCACCCCTAAGCCTCTTCCCTAAAAATGAAACATCCTAAGCAGTTACCTACTCTGCCTAATGGGGAAATCTGGCTATGGAGGGCCTCATAGATACATCCAATAAAGAAGGGCCTGTAAATTAAACTATCCAAAGCACTGCCTTCTGAATGCACATGGCTTAGCAGATCCAGTCCCAAAATGTTCCCATCCTTACCGGTAATAAGCAAGTTGTAATGCAACCTGGATAAAAGCATCTGGGCTCATCTTCTGTGACTTGGGGACGTTTTTTCCAAACGCACGAAAGACAAAAACTTTAACGTCCAAGTCATGGACCATTCTAAACAGAAAAGAGAAGAGGAGGCATTCGTTTACTAGTAAGAACAGTAGAAGAGTCAGCACTGACAAACTCAAGCAATAATCAGCACAAGCAATGGGTCCATGCATATGTCAACCGGGGTGGCTCAGTTGCCTATAAAAAACAAAAACCAACGGAAAAACACCCATAGCCAGGAAAATAAAGATTTTGGGGCAAACTAACTCAACTATAGGGGACAAACGGAAATTCCAACCCGATTAAATCAAATGTATTCTAAAGGAGTGGTGATCCCCTGGCTACAGTTCTCCATACACTGCGATAGCAACATCTACAGTACTTAAAATTATTTTTGAAACAAGCATCTCCCATGAATATATACATATTTTTCCTGAATAATACAACCATGCTGATCTTCTCAAACAGTAATTTAGATCTTTATCTCCACTGTTGCCTCTTTGCACTCACATGTTGAGGTTCTGCTTGGCTTTCTCAATGTCGTTCTTAATCTCAGGAGTGATGTTGAACCGCAGCTTCTTGGGCATCGGCAGAGGAATCATTGGCGATCTGATCAGCTCTGGCTTCTTCCTATATGAACACAGATAAGAAGGTCCAACTGCTTCTCACTTCCCATGTACAGAAAGAGATTTCCATTAGCACAAGACAGCAAAGAGACATGTAATGATGGACAGTCTAACCCAGTGAATATTTCATGAAGGGTAGGAGCACCCTAGATTGTCATCAGTGTGGTCTAGGGCTTGGAACTCCAGCTATTGCAGATTACAACTAGCCATTGTAGTCCCAATAGCTAGCATGCCATTGGTTGAATACCCTTGGTGCAGTCAAAGGAAGATTAGCCATGTTTTCAGTGCCAGAGAGGTAACAAGTAACTATCACTCAGACAGAACCCCCTTGACAGATCTGTTCTCCAGGGAGCAGACTTGCTGATAAAGCCCAGAACCGAGTCTGTGGCTGTATGGTGCAACTGAATAGTGGTCTGACCAGTTCAGTCTCTTGCCCCATGTACTGCAGTCCCCATAGACCCTCTGCCAAGGGTTTGAATTCCTTACACCATGTCCCTGGGGGTTGCACGTGACCTGCTTGGTTTGTGGATGAGAGCCACATAATTTAACGCTGCATTCCACCCAACAGGTCAGTTGCCTGAATATCTGATCAGATCTGTTTGGGACTGCACTGTGCACCCTGGACGTCTTACAAGTCTGCTCCCATAGTTGCCAACTGTAAAATGCACAGTAATCGCCCTTTGGTAGAGACTGAAGTCCATATTTGCTAAATTTTGTCAGACTTTAGTAATTTTGTAGCCTTTTGTTTAGCAGCGGTTACATTTATTAGAGCTGGTCACATTCCAAGTGATTAAAAGTATATTTTATTTGTGGACCAACAACCAGAATAATTGTTGGGTTCTCAAAAGACCTGGAGCTTGGATCCACCCAGACCATTAGTGTACCTTGAACCTCAACTGCACCATAGCCTGCAGAGAGCTTAGCACAGTGGTACACCATTGCATGGCTCAAGGTAGCAACAAGACTTTAGCCCCCGAATCTGTATCTAGCAACACACACAAAAAAATTGTTTGCACCGGGCCGTTCTATGATTAGTATCATTACTGAATGTATACAAGGTTAACGACAATTGAAAGTCTAACAAAATGTAGCAAAAGAACAGTGAACCCAAATAATAATACCTGTAACCTAAAAGGTCATTTGATCCCCAAAAACTTTCCATAGGAAAGTACTCACCCTGTCAATCTCCTGATCTATATGCTGTATGTGCTGGGTTAGGTGACATCTACTTCCTCTTATTGGTGACCCGCGAATATGGGCTTTGACTGAACAGACTTCCTCTCTCATCAAACCCTGTATTACAACTGGGCATGTGCAAAGGAAAATGGCATCATGTAATGGTGTATTGTTCTGATGTCAACATGTGGTGGCTTATTACTCTGCTGGTGACACAATGGTGTACTGCTCTGTGTATATATGTGTGTGTTTCAAACAGTGTGTGGGCCTGTGTTTCTGATACCATGACTGTGTGTGTTTGTGTATGTGTGAGAGACTGTGTGTGTGTGTGTGTGTGTGTGTGTATATGTATGTGTGTGTATACAGAAACCTTTTGCTCTCCTGGTGTAAAACAAAGCAACTGTCATTATCCCCTACCAGTTGTTGCCTGGTTCGGGGATCATGGGAGATGTAGTCTTCAACAGTTGGCGAGGCAGAGGTTGCTTTCCCCTACACTAAACACAAGGCATACACTTTATACCCTTTAGTTTACAGATGTTTATTATATTGGTTCATTGTTCCTTTAAAGCGGAACCACCATGTCACAAAATATTTAGCTCAACTAAGTCCCCTTCTGGCGACTAGCTGCCAGTCAGTCCCAGCCGGCTCCAGCTGGGACTGACAGCGCAGGCACACGGACGTTATTCTGGCAAGATGTCCACGCTCCGAGCTACTGACAGCTGGGGAATAAAGCATATATCTATTAAATAAGGTAATAATTCTGGCGACTAGCGCTACTAAGCAGCTAGTCGCCAGAAGGGGACTTAGTTAAGCTAAACATTTTGCGACATGGTAGTTCCGCTTTAAAAAAAAATTGGACATGGAAAGATAAAGTTGTTTTAATAATGGATAACCTAGCAGAAATTCACAGTAAATAAATCTTACGTATACTCCACAACGTGGTCCAGCAAGGCAACGATTGGCGGTCCTTCAGCGGGAGCATGTTCATAGACCAGCCCACACGATCCATCTTCTGCCACTATAAACTGGGGGAACATACAGTTCCATGAGTCTGAGGCTTAATCCATGCTGTCAACGTAACCCTTGCCCTCCCAGTGTCCTCCCCCCACCTCGTACCTGAAGGGTTTTGTCAAACCACCTGTTTCCACTGTTCCAGCGACTCCCTCCCCCATGCAGCATTTGAGCAGCAACACGACTCATGTAAAGCTCATCGGACACCTTGGGCATAGGGGCATCCAAGCACACAGTGAATATGCTCTTCTGGATTGTACGAACTGACTCTTTATTGATTTTGTCTGGAGAGAGACAGAAGGGTCAGTGACACTTACAGTTTTCTAATAATGAAAGTACTAGGTCACCTCATTCTGTAATGCCCTGCTGATGGCACATAATGGTGTTTTGCTTTGCTGGTAACATGCAATGATACTAGCGAACACACAGTCCAGTGCTACAAGGAAATCAAACCCGTCCCACAATATCCAGCACTGGGCTTGAAGAAAGAATTCAAGTGCAAGCCAAGGGCTCCCTCCAGCCCCTATATGCAACAAGAGCATAGAGACAAAAATAACTGTGCCGCTTCACAAAATGGTGTCCGAAAGACAAGTGTGTGTATGTGTGTGTTATATATAGAACGCGTTGGAGGAGGAAGACCCTAGCTGGTTACATTGTATCTGTTTTCAACAGCTCGAGTACTAAATACGAGAGGTGAACACTGCCTCGGTGATATTATTTCCCAGTGATTTCGGGATACCGTAGGTACAGTGAGACAAATTCAAGCAGTGGACTACGGACGGGAGAAGGTCAGCACTATTACAGTGAACATTGTGCATAATTGCTTTATTGACAGACCTCTGCCTGCTATCTATCCACTTCTAACAACACGGATTACGGACGGGAGAAGGCAAGTGCAATATTGAATATACCTCTGCCCGCTATCAATTAGCAACTATGTTGCATATAATACCTATGGAACCGATACACTAATCACTGGACAAACACCGCTATCTAGTTGTTATTGAAAGTGTACACTTATACGAATCGCAGTGATTTATAAACACCTACCTGTTATTTGAACTTTTGGGAGATTACTACGGGCCTATACTCAAGTGATCAACTTCCCAAGAACATTATTATATAACTTTTATGGAATACACATATTTTTATCATTTTTTATGTTTGATGGAGCTCCTATTTTTTAGTGATATCACTATATATTGTTGTATACCAGATACATGTACCTATTCTGGGGTATTTTATTATTATTTACTTAATAAAGTTTTGATATTGTATTATCTATTTGTTTGTACATTATCCCTATTTTATTGAGGATTAAGTCTAGCGCTCTCCTATAGTGTTTTGATTTATATACACGCACACAGATTGTGGAGGTGGAGCACTCACTCTTTTTAAGAGTATGACTTGCCTGGGTGACAGCCTTAACATGATTGTAGTGCAGTTAGTTTACCCTTCATGCACAACCCCCTCTGCAATAGACTGTTATGTCACCAGGAGAGCAGTACACCATTCCATGCACCCAGGACAGCAATACATCATCACTTGCCACCAGCAGGGAAGTATCATTGCATGATTAAGCGTGTGTAATGAGAAACATGTAGACTGTATACATCAAGTGATACATGAAGAACTGAGATGGTGATCCGATGTCTGATACAAATCCACACTGATTTAAATAGGGCTTTTAACCCCCGAATGCTAGAGAGCATTGCAATGGAGACCTCTCTAGCATTCAAAGGGTTAAAACCTCATATTAATCATTACGAATATTTGTCAAGAACAATGTTGATGTTTTACTCCACAACTGTTCCTTGTTTGACTCCCCTAGGACCTCAGTCTGTGTTGAGAAAATCCCCCCGTGCCTCGCAGATCTATGCTAACCTACCTTTAATCAGGTTGTTGTAGGCCTTGGCCCAGCTGTTCCTGTGATTGGTGGTCAGGATTCCGATAGGTTCCTTGTTAGTCTGCAGAGAAGTCCCCCAGATCTTCTCCAGCTGCGTGAAGATCTGATCAGAAGTCAGTGGGGTTCCATCGCTGTTATACACGTCCAGCTCAAAAAACTGATACAGGGTTAAACAAAGACAAGTCAGGGAGGACAAGTGATTCTGGAATCAACAGCACAAGTCTGGCTAATTAAATACGCTACTTTTAAAGGAGCAGTAAACCTTCTCGTGAAAAAAAAAAAAAATGTGTTATGGGGCTTGAGTTAAACAAACTACATCAATAGCTGATACATTTTTCATTTGAAAGTTATTACAGCTGAAATGTATTCATGTTTTCACCCTATGAGTGCCAGAGGGGATGCGCAAAGCATTGCCTTGAAATGCATTTTACAACCCTCTGGCACCCATAGGGTTAATGAATATTAAGGGATAGTAATGGTTCACAATAAAAGCAGCTCTGATTAATCTTCATAGTATTTGGGCCATGGAGAGTGTTATTTCAATACTGTCAGAGCTGTAGTTCAAGAGTAATTGAATGATAAACTATCCCCCTCCCCTTTTACTGATGTAACACTGCTCAGCTCAGAGCAGCAAGACTGTCCAGATGGATCGCATAGATGGACAATCTTCATGGAGCATAAGGAAAAATCCGAAAAACCTGTCAAGGGAGACAGGTTTTCCTTATGATCACAGTAAGAAGATTGTCCCTTGCTGTGAGCTGTCCGGTCTCAAGACCAGATTCCACATTTGAGGGGAGGTGGCTTACACTAGGTAAAAGGGACAGGAGGGGTACACTTTATCATTCAAGATTAATTGGCGATGCTTTTTTGTGAAACATTGCTATCCCTTTAACTTTCCTTGGCAGGAATACCAAATAATTTTCATAATAAAAGTTTTCTACAACTTCAAAGTATTACTATAAGCTACAGGAACAAGTGGCTCTTAATTTGTAGAGAAACGGTCAACTTTCCAAATAGTGACAGCATCCATCTTAACAGGATTTGCATAATTTTCCTCCTACTAACTCCACCCCTTTCGCAGAAGCAGATTGTTCCTGCCATTCTCAGAGGGTGGTGGGACAGGCAAGTAATTAATTATGCAGGTTATATCATATAGGTAAGAGAAGTTAAACCAAACATCTTTAAAACCATTACATTGATTGAAAATCAAATGGAATGGGGGAGTTTAACTGGATCATTTAATGCAGTGGCTCTCAAACAGGGTGCCGTGGGACTTTTGTGTACCACAAGATTCCATTTAGGGTGCCCCATAATTATACAAAGTCTTTGACAAGAATTGTGCATTGAATGCATATTTATGGATAGTATGTTTTTTTTTTAATATTTAAAGATTTTTTATTGAAGAGTAACTCAAAGTACAAAATAGACAAGCGAAAACACAAAATAGAGAAATCACGGAGAAACATCATATAACAAAGTATCGTAGCATATGAGTATCAAGAGAAATTCACAATTTCCGACATCAGTAATGTGGCCAAGTACAGAAGTAAGAAGGGGCCACCGTCAATGCTCTAAGGAGAGTCAAGAGAGGAAATGTGTTTGCTTATATAATATATGCCATTCATTATGTCCTGGGTCCCATGAAAAGTCCATGACTTGAGCATGAAAATATTGAAAACCACTGCTTTATAGGGATAGTAATGTTTCATAATAAAAACAGCTCTAATTAATCATCATAGTATTTGGACTTTGGAGAGTGTTATTTCAATTCTGTCAGAGTTGTAGTTCAAGAGTAATTCAATGACAAAGTATCCCCCTCCTGCCCCTTTTACTGATGTAACACTGCTCAGCCAGAGCAGAAGGGAGGTGCCCAGGTAGACTACAGAGAGGGACAATCTTCAATTAAGATAAGGGAAAAACCTGAAAAACTTGTCAAGGGGGGCAGGGCTTTCATTGTTCTCATAGGAAGAATATTGTCCCCTTCTGTTATCTGTCTGGTCTATGGACTGGATTCCACATCTGAGAAGAGATGGCTTACACTAGGTAAAAGGAGCGGGAGGGTAAAGTTTGCTTGTGAATATCTCTCAAACCATAAAGATTTGATGGATAAGATATATCGTTCTTCATGTTTTTTTAATGCCTACAAAATAAAATAAAGATAAAACAAAGTATTGCTATCCCTTTAAGAGTGCCTTGAGCATGAGGATATTGCGAACCACTGCTTTAATGAGGCACATATGGTGGGTCATATTGAAAGGAACATAAGAGAGTAATATTTTAGCTGTATATTCTGATACCTGGAAGTTGTGCACCACGGTTATGTGAGTCGGTGGCTTCTTCACTTGACTGTAGTTTACCACAGAGTCACGTTTAGGTCCTGGGATGCGGCAAGAAGATAGAATCTGGTAATACTGATTCATGCAGAGCTGTCTGCCTGCAAGATATTCCACCGGGAGAGTCTCACTGTGGGCAATAGAACCTTAGGTCAGAACTGCAGATGAGAAATGAGAGGACGGCGGGGGGGTATCACTTAACTCACTTGTCTATCATAGTCTTGAAGTCCAGAACACCTTCGATCAACTTAGCAGCAAACCTGAGACAACACAGAGGAGATATTAAACACAACACCATTTGTATTCATTATACCTCCAGAATGTTAAAGCTTTGTAATGAGTAGGAGAACTTTCTAGCATCCAAGAGGTTTAACCTTTTGAGTTCCAGAGGAGTATACAACGCACTGCTTCGCAATGCATTGCATATTGCCCTGGCACTCAAAGAGTTAATACAGCTAAGGACAAGCCAATGAGGCAGAAATTTCACTGACCCCCTCTAGTCCTCAAAGTGTTAAAGAGGCAGTAAACTTTAATATGAAAAAATATATAAATATGCCATTTCCTGCCAAGTAAAACTAGGGAGATAGTTTGTTCAAAGATGATTACAGCTCAAACTTTGTTTCATTCTTTTCATCGCAATATAATCTTCTATTATGGACACTAGATGGAGCTGTTCCTATCACTTGGAAAGCTGTAGTCTCTCCCATAGAGTACATTATAAAAAAATAAAAAAAATCTGGGACAAGCCAACTGGGGGGAAAATACATATTTATAAATAACCCCTTAAGGACGGGCCACACTAGCTTATCAGATTCAGGGCAACCTCAAATGGTGTGCAGCCGCACAGGGAGCCCTGAAATCCATGACAGTCCTGGCAAGTCAAGGGTCCTTACCCCAAGTCCAACCCACGACCATTATGGGTCACATTAAGGGGTTAAGAGGAATGCTTAAGTCATTGGATGCTAGAGACGTCTTGCAATGCATTGGAGAACCCTCTTGCATTCAAGAGGTTCAAATCCCCATTTAAGTCAATGTGAATTTTCATTATTCACTTATGGTGCAGTTGTTTTGCTCCAAAATTGTGCTTCTATAGCTTGGTGAATAAGACCCTTAATGTGTTAACAACATGGCCCTTTTCTAGGTAAGTGACCTACATGAGGATGTCAGGTAGATCTGTTTAAAGGAGTAGTAATCTTTTTTAATGAAAACCTGTATGTTATAGAGCTTTTCCTGCTGAGTAAAACAAGGGCACCCCCACTGCTGTTTAGTTGTTTTATTCAAAATTTATAGCAGTTTAAATAATCAGGAAGTGAATTTACTGTGTTTACTTCCTGATAGTTCTAACGGGCAGGAAGTGACTCGGCAGTTTCTATCACATTCTGTGGAGAACTGTATGTCACTGACTTTTCTGACTTTCCTCTCCATTAGAAATGCATATTTCTAGGGTTATTACAGTTTAAATGGATAGTAATACTTAAATTCTAAAAAATATATCTTGTAGGATTTATCCCCTTGAGTAAAACAAGGGTACTCCCACTGCTGATAGATATTTTATTAAAAAATTAGAACAGCTCAAACTTGAATTTTTTTAGGTGCAATATCAAAGTGGCCTGAAAATTTACAGTGGCGCTGTTCTTACACCATCCTATGGAGATTTATGGTCTGCGGACCAGAACAGTCCATAGGATGTTGTAGCAACAGTGCCACTGTAAATTTTCAGGCCACTGTGATATTGCACCTAAAAAATTCTAGTTTGAGCTGTTATAATTTTTTAATAAAATATCTCTCAGCAGTGGGAGTACCCTTGTTTTACTCAGGGGGATAAATCCTACAACATACATTTTTTTTTTTACAATTTAAGTATTACTATCCATTTAAAATGTAATAACGCTGGAAATATGCATCCTATCAGCAGTGTGAGTACTCTTATTTAACTCAACAGGAGAAGGCCTAAAATATATATTTTTCAAAAAAAAAAAAAAAAGTTTACTGCTCCTTTAAGTTCTTGGATGCATCACAATGTATAGGGAACCTCCCTAGCGCCCAATGAGCTAACTTATTCTCATTAACATGGAGTTGTAGTAAATCGGATTATAAGTAGATGCCGACTCAGGGAATTAAAGGCGTGGGAACCTCTCCATGTCAGCCACTTTGACTATTAAAAAAAAAAAAAAAAAAAAATGGAAGTGATTTGAGGTTTCTTTTACAGGCTCAGTGTCATCACTGTAATTGGACAGTATTTTGAGCTTGGCCAGTGCACAGCTGAGAATGGAATTAAACCTTGGCTAAGTGTGGGAAAGGTTACTGTGGACAAAGGGCAATGTTTCATCTCTTACCGCATCAGAGCAGGCCAAAGTCGCAGTAAAGAAATCATGTGTTACCTGTGGGAGTCTTACCTGAGCTGACCTTGCCTATCTACAAAGTCTTGCTTTGGTAAAACCACTCCGGGGCTTGAGTGAACCACGACAGGCAGACGGTACTCCAGGTAGGCAGTCTGCAGCCACCACTCAGAAAGCTAAGAGAAATCATTAAGAAGTAAAGCAGGTCAAGCGAAATAAAGTCATCTCAATGCTAATTTAAAGGGATAGTAATGTTTCACACTAAAAGCAGCACCAATTAATCTTTATAGTATTTGGGCCACGGAGAGTGTCATTTCAGTACTGTCAGAGTTGTAGTTCAAGTGTAATTGAATGATAAAGTATCCCAGTTCACTTTTAAAAAGTCGCATGAAAAATATTCTGCAGATAGAATCCGCATTAACTATGTCACCGTGTTTAAAATGGTTACATGAGAATCTCGCTCTGCATAAATATATTTACTGGCCGCCGTAGAGAATGCTAAGAAAAAAATGTTCTTGAGATAAAGCAATATGTTTTGAAATGAAAGGCAGAACAAACAGCGTACAGTGTATTACACCACAACTCCCATCATCCTTACCTTGCCTATTTCACAAAAGGAGACCTCTTCACCTGGAGCCATAACCTCTTGCCAGTCTTGCAGAGCGCTGCATGGCTCTCTTTCTCTCTCACAGAAATGAGTGAGCACCAGGGCCGGCGCTACCATAAGGCAGCTTAGGCAGCCGCCTAGGGCGCCGCAGCGGAAGGGTGCCAAAACGGAGCAGCAATTTTGTTTTACCCATTTATTTTAAATACATAGATATCTGCCACGAGGGAGAGCTGATTCATGCTACCAAGCACTCCCTCGCGCCAGAAAGCAGCAGTTACACGAGTGGGAGCGGAGTAGTGTTGTAGAACAACAGCCCCTGACGCCAGACAGTACAGCACGGCGCGGCTGTTTGTTCTTGGACTGCTGGGAGGATGCAGAGCCGGTACAGGATGAGCCCCGGGGAGGAGAAGGATGTCCGGGGAGCGCTGGGCTCAGGTGAGAGGCTCCCTGGCAGTGGGTGTGATATCCTGGTCTGCTCAGGCTCCCTGGTGTACAGATACCTGCACAGCACAATGGTCCCTATGGATAGAGACAAAGGCTGATGTATTAGGGATAGCTGGATTAACCCCTTGAGTGCCAGAGCACTGCTTAGAATTGCGTAGCCTACCCACTGGCACTCAAAAGGTTAAACAAACCTCACTACAGGGGGTAAATACAAATCCCCAATGATTACAATGGTGTTTTTAACCCCTTTGATGCTACATAGGTGTCTCAATCCATTGGAAACCTTTCTAGCTCTCTAGGGGTTAAAACACCATTTAACCCTTGAAGTGCCAGAGAGGTAACCAACACATTGCAACACAATACCTCTTTGGCACTTATGAATGGTATATGATATGATAGCCCTGCTGTATCAGCACTCAGCACTGTACCAATACTCGGCTCCCATTTTAACCCTTTGAGTGCCAGAGGGTACATTAGGTACCTCCTGCCTTTTAATGGATGGATTTTTTATCTATTTTACAGGTGTGCGCATATTGAAATAAAATAATAATCACTTTTAGAATGAAAAATTAGAGTGATGTGTTACTCACCGTACACACACACACACACGCACTGATACACAGAGATAAGTACACACACAGATACACAGAGATAAGTACTCACACACAAGCATACAAATTGGCACACTGATGCACAGACAGAGAAGCACACACACTTACACACTGATACCCCTACAGAGACTCACACATATTAACACACTTATACACATATAGGTAACACACACTAACACACTTATACTCATGTAAGGAACATACTCATTGACACACGCACTTATATACATATAGGGAATACACAAACACACCGACACTTATACACATACAGGGGTGGGTCATAAAGCAGTGGGCACAAGGGGCGGAGCCAAGGGGGCGGCAAAATTAGGTTTTGCCTAGGGTGGAAAAAATCCTTGCACCGGCCCTGGTGAGCACGTGCTTTTGAATTCACTTTTCCTGTCCTCCATAGCCATCACTGTACGATTTTTAACCAGGCGTAGCGGGGAGAGAGAGCCGGGCAGCGCTCTGCAAGATAGGGAAGAGGTTATAGCTCAGTTGAAGAGGTCTCCTTTTGTGAAAGGGGCAAGGATGATGGGAGTTGTGGTGTAATACCCTGTACGCTGCTCGTTCTGCCTTTCATTTCAAAAGATATTTCTTTATCTCAGGAACATTTTTTTCTTAGCATTCTTTACTGCAGCCAGTAAACAGCGACATTTAAAGAAGTGACATGAGAACCTTGCGCTTTTATGCAGGGCGAGAGTCTCATGTCACCATTTTAAACGTGGAGATATGGTTAATGTGGTTTCTAGCCACACAATATTTTCATGCAATGTTTTAAAAGGATACCAAGTATCCCCCTCCGGCCCCTTTTACTGATGCAACACTGCTCATCTCTGAACAGCAAGACTGTCTGGATGGATCACAGAGAGAGGCACAATTTTCAGTGAACATAAGGAAAAACCTGAAAAAAATGTCAAGGGGGGCAGTGTTTTCCTTATGTTCACGACTGTCACTTGCTGTGATCTGTCCGGTCAAGAGACCAGATTCCACATCTGAGGGGAGGTGGCTTACACTAGGTAAAAGGGGCGGGAGGGTGATACTTTATCATTCAATTACTCTTGAACTACAACTCTGACAGTATTGAAATAACACTCTCCATGGCCCAAATACTATGATGATTAATTGGAGCTGCTTTTATTGTGAAACATAACTATCCCTTTAAAGTGGCCCTGTTACTCTAAGACAAGTTTTAATTTGTTTTTACACCACATTAAAATCTGCCTATATTATCAAAGTAGCCATTTGTCTGTCCAATCAATATGAGAACAGAAAAAAGTTGCAATTATGGGGCAAAACAACTGCATTTAACCCTCTGAGTGCCAGAGAAGTATTCCACGCCTTGCAGAGCAATGCGTTGGATACCATTCTAGAACTCACAAGGTTAAATTGAGTTTTTAAACCCTTGAATGCTAGAGAGGTTGCTTATTCCCAGCGGTGCAGATGGTTCGCCACGTAATTGCTACACTTTTTTTTTTACACGTATGCCCCAAATTTACATCCACGATAACTCTTTCTCCAACCTCTGGAGTGCAAGAGGGGCCACCGACAGAATGAAATGCTTTGCTGGATTCCCTGGCACCTCACGGGTGATAGAAAAAAACAAAACAAAACAGTAATTTCTTCATTCTCCTAAACATTACCCAATTTTCTGTTTTCTTTGCTTTCCTCTCCAGCCCCCTTTGTAGCCGTTCGCCCACCCCAGACGTGCGGAAATCCTCCACCAGTTGCTTGGTGTGGCTCCATTCCTCTTGGCTAACCAAGGGTTCCAATGCCAGCATGTATTTCTCGAGGGTCTGCTGCAGTGGAGGGATGGGAAGGCGGGGTAAACCCTCCTGGTGCGCCAGGTATCTGCCAGGTAACTTTAGGGATGACACGGGCTTCACCAAACGAGCCTGTTTGGCCTGAAAAAAAAACAGACACTCGCTGGATAAAGTGATTACGTTTAAAAAGGAACACCAACACTTAGAAATGAACATATACACTTAACCCTTTGAGCGCCAGAGGAATAGCCAACACATTGCAATACCCCTCTGGCATTCTAAGGATTAAATCCCCTGTCCTTCATGTTAGTGTCTCTAAAAATTCTCTATTTGTTTCCTGAAGCCTAAAATCTAGTCCCAGATATGCCCTGAGGGAGCAGACCTTCCTGCCTTTTCCATGGTTCTCATTGTTTGCCCAGGAGTATCTGTATATGAGCCGAGATAAGATAACAGCTTTTCTGAATGCAAGAGCAGTGAGCACTAATAATTAATTAACTTTAACTCATCAATACAAAATGGCACAAATAACATTCAAAACAATGCTCTTTGAACAGGACAAGTTATATGTGTTGAAAAGCAAGTTTACGATTATCTTTTAAGGCTGTAAGACATGAATACTTTTTTCATGATACTTGTACGTACTTAGTCATATCAGCCTGGCTGCTGTATCTTCTTTGTGCCCAGAGCTGGATTAAAACGGAACTACCACCTTTAACAAAGATGGCCCCAAATAATTCCTCATCTGGCGACTAGCTGCTCATTAGCTCTAGTCTCCAGAATTATTACCTCGTTATCGTGAATTATCCACGTCTCCGGGACTGAGAGGCAGGATGGAGCGCAGACATCTTTGCATAGTGATGTCTGCGCGCCTGCGCTGTCAGTCCCTTTTGGAGCAGAACGGCTCCTAGTAATGCCTTCTAGAGCAGGCTGGGACTGACAGAGTAGACGTCACTATGGAAAGATGTCTGTGATCCGTCCTGCCTCTCAGTCCCCGAGCAGTGGATAACTCATATTAACCAGGTAATAATTTTGGTGACTAGCACTACTGAGCAGCCAGTCGCCAGATGTGGAATTATTTGGGGCCATCTCTGTTAAACGTGGTAGTTCCACTTTAATAGAATTGTTAGCTTTCATTAACTCTTTGTGATGCATTGAGCAACCGCATGTCACTCAGAGGGTTAACGCCTCAGAATGTGGCGAGTTCACACCTTGGCTCAATAGTAGACAGAGTGTATGTGGAGGTCCTGGTGCAAAATAATTCACCGTAAACTACTAAAAAATACCCTAAACATTTTCCTTCAGTTGGTCCCTTTAATTGGCTTTCCACGTCTTGCACCAATGGTAGCGCAGCTCTGCCCTCCCCAACCTAGGTTCACACAATGCTAAGCACTTACACAGAGAGAAGTTTACAGTGCTGAGTCTTCGCACAATTCCGAGTTTTCATACACTAAGAAGACTGTATTGTTGTGTCCCAGATCACCATGGAAAGGGATCTTCAGAGGGTTCCGAACTTGTATAAACAGGCAAAAGCTTATACTTAATGGTAAGGGGCCCTCAGTGTGCCCAAGCACTAAACAAATAATAACAGACCCTTACTTCCCTTAATCTGGGCAGAAAATGAGCATAAACATGGTGGGAAGGAGAAGAAGTGGGAGGAACAGGGTGGGAAGGAGTAAAGTAGGTGGGAAGGAGCAGTAACAGGGTGGGAAGAAGGAGAAGCGGGCAGAGTACCATGGGAAACTCACCACCACCAGAGATACAGACTTTGTCCCCGGTAATTAACTGTAAAAAACGGACTCTCTGAGGCATATCTGCAGAGGAGGGCAAGAGGGGCATATTGCTTAAGGTAAGTATGTAACTTCAGACATGGATCAAACAACCAACCATGTTTTTGGCTTTGCCCCCCTCTCCCTCCGGAAAAATGTCTGTGGACACCCATGCGCCAGTCTTCTGCTTCATGAATAAGGCCCAAGGGTATTCTGTGCTTGCACGTGCAGTGCCCAGAGTAACACTATGCACTATGTGGTTGAACACGAGCAATGACTACGACTCTCCATAGTAAGTGATAGATACAGAATCACATTTAAAGGGATAGTAATACTTCGTTTTATCTTTATTTTATTTTGTAGGCATTAAAAAAACATGAAGAATGATATGTCTTATCTCTCAAACCTTTATGGTTTAAGAGATATTCACAAGCAAAGTATCACCCCCGTTCAGCCAGATCAGAAGGGAGGTGCCCAGGTAGACTGCAGAGAGGGACAATCTTCAATTAAGATAAGGGAAAAACCTGAAAAACTTGTCAAGGGGGGCAGGGCTTTCATTGTTCTCATAGGAAGAAGATTGTCCCCTTCTGTTATCTGTCTGGTCTTACAACCAGATTCACATCTGAGAAGAGATGGCTTACACTAGGTAAAAGGGGCGGGAGGGGAAACTTTGCTTATGAATATCTCTCAAACCATAAAGGTTTGAGAGATAAGACTTATAGCGTTCTTCATGTTTTTTTAATGCCTACAAAATAAAATAAAGATAAAATGAAGTATTACTATCCCTTTAAAGAAATAAATAAAAAAGTGGTGTAACAACATTCGAGTGACAAATCTCCCACAGTGGGAGTACCCATTTTGCGCAGAAAGAAAAGAAGCAGTCTGTTACAACCCCCCCTCAAAAAAAAAAAAGTTACAGTGCATCCTGAGGCTCACTGTGATCATTAACCCATGATGTGCCAAGACCATTATCCATCATCAAAGGATGGAACTGCATGACCGGTCTGGCATGTCATTTGTCATGATGGGGGTTTGAAAGGCAGAGGGGGTACACAATGCATTGAAAAGCAGTGCACTGCGCCCCGCTTTGGCACTCAAAGGGTTAATGGAACAGCAATGTTTAAGTACCACAAAGATATGTCAGAGTAATTCCACTGTAGAGAAATTATTAAATCATCAGTGATTAACAGTTCAAACTGTCACCCGGTGGTGTAGCGGTTACTAATAGCCTGTAGCCTGATATTCACCTCTCCTATAGAATAAAGTCTTAAAATGTCTGAACACCAGGTGGCACTGTTGCTAACAGTTTATTAAAGAACTGTAGTAACTTTGGAAAAAAAGTGGGATTACCCTTGTTCTACAAGTTTACAATTCTGTTAAACCCTTTGACACTAAAGAAGACTCCAATGCATTCGGAGACCTCTAGCATTTTTTTAGGATTAAAATAAAAGCAAATTGTATGTTTTTTCAAACAAGTGTTAAACGTGCAGGGCCCAATTTTCCATTAGGCAATGTAGACAACAGCCTAAAGCTCCACATTTTGGAGGTGTGACTCAGCTGTGCTGACCACATCCACATTCTGAGTTGTGGGTGTGGCCAAGGCAGTTCCAGCGCACACACACACGCGTACGCACACACGCACGCACGCACACGCACGCACACGCACGCTTTTAGGAGGCCAGTTTACATACTCCCTTACAGTACATTTTTTAACCCCTTGGAAGCTATAGAAGCCCACTAGAAACCAAGGGGATAATAGCTTTTCTATGATTGCATGTTAAACAATAAGGGTATTTTCTGTACAATGTATTGGTCTCAGGGTGGAGTCTTGTGAGGATTGTGGGTGTGGTCATGGGTGGGGCTCAAGGGCTCCAGAAGTATAAATCCAGGCCTGAAAACATGTTGCTTTCTCCCTGCTCTGTCATTGACACAGTACAGCACACAACATGTTGGCTATTTGTAATCCTGTTTTTGTTTAACCTTGGCCTTGGATGAGAAGAAGTAGACTAAGGAACGCCGGCCATTGTACTGTACCTTATCTGCCCGGTGCTTGACATCCATTGCAGCGTTGAGATCACGACGAAGCCCCCTCTTTAACTGTCTGTCTCTCTAAGTTAACCTGTCCTGCCAGAGCTCCAATACAGCCTAATCAACATGCAGACTCAAACGCTTACAGACACTTTAAGCCAATTTACAGTACGGGTTTCCTCTGTCGAGAAAATAAAAGACCAGTCATTGAAATCTGTACGTTTTTACCATAAGAATACTTATCTGGAGAGCAATAAATTACTGATCCAATTCATATTGAGATGTACACTTTGAGCAGATTCAGACAGGTGATTTGATTCAAGAAAGCGCAGTAAAGAAGTATATTTAGGAGAAAGAAAAAAAGCTGAAGAGCAGCTGGGGGACATTTTAGCGGAAAACTATAAAAACAGAATTTGATGGCAGATGCGAACCATTCGGCCCATCTAGTCTGTCCATTTTTCCTACTGTAAAAACCTCAACCTTGCTTGGTCCTTGGTCTTATGTTCAGGATAACAGTATGCCTATTCCATGCCTGCTTGCATTCCCTCACTGTGTTAACCTATACAGCAACCACTTTTTAACCCTTTAAAGTGGAACTTTCAGGTAGTAATGTTGCCCTTCAATAATTAAATGTATGGCGACTAGCATCATAATATGTGTATTACCGCTGTAAAGTGCCACATTCTAATGATATATTTAATCTTCCAAGACCGGAAGCAAGGCATCAGTGCAGACATCTTGTCTGTGCTCCTGCGCCGTCAGTCCCGGTCTCCTGTAAGAACATTGCAGCGTACCACAAGGTAACCAGAAGAGACTGATGGCACAGGCGCGTCGATGGCACTAACCGAAGTTTCCAAAGATTAAGGATTTCATTACAATGTGGCACTTCAGAGAGGTAATACACATATTATGATGCTAGTCACCATATGTTTAATTATTGAAGAGTGACTTATTACTACCTGAAAGTTCTACTTTAAGGACCAGAAGGGTTTTCTGTTTCATATCTGTTACCATTTGCAACAAAATACATAGATCTATACTATAAAAGACAAAGTGGTCACATGACCACAATTCTACGGCATACCTGACACACCCCAGTGCAGCAGCTAGATGAAGATATGCATATCTCCTCCACACTGCCTGAGCTTGACAGGCACAGTGACCAAGAATTGTACACCTGTACCTGACACACCCCTGGGGCAGCAGCTAAATGAAGATATTCATATCTCCTCTGTACTACGTTAGCCCGACATGCACAGGGGCAAGGACTTCGCCCCTCTTCACTATTTCCTCTTGCAAGAAAAAAAAAACAATATGGCTAACTTCCACCAGCACCAACCTTTGCTTGCTCACTATGTCCTCTTTGAGCACAAAAAGAACATGGGATGCTTATACTGCCAGCACCCTTCACCTCCTCAGTAATCTTGCAGAAACAAACAAAACATGCCCCACTTACACGTCTACCACCCTCTGCATCCACACTTTTCCCCTTCTGTCCTCCTCTTGTTTCTGCGTCCTCCCCTCTACCTTCAACACATCATGTGTCACATTTAACCCTTTGAGTGCCAGATGGATACGAAACTCTTTGTACTGCCTTGCCTACCCTTTTCACGCTCAAACAGTTACTGGCCGTTCATGTCTCTAGCTCTCCCCTCTGCATTCTTCAGAACCTCTGCACTACACAACTATTATGCTGTACTTTTATTATAGCGTTGGATAAACACACTACTACTGTCCCTACTAAAGAAGGACACTTGGGATGTATGGACTCCAACTATTTTGGGGTTAAAATCCTCAAAATCAACAGGTATTTTCATTTCCCTCCCACTGTGCACTTCATTTGCTAAAAAATCTCTCCTCTTTGGTGTAACGGATATGGGCCTTACATCTATAGCAAGAAGGGCACTGGGAAAACCTGGCCCTGACCACACAGAAACCAGTCTGTGGGCCCAAAGACGAAAACACTTGTGAATATATTAGTTCAGCTAGACAGGGGGTTGTGTAGCTTTGGATCTCCAGCTGTTGCAGATTTTAACCCTTTGAGTACCAGAGGGGTAGGCAACGCATTGTGTTGCAATAAACTTTCCTACTTTCCTAGACACAAGTTCTTTCCTCACATGGTTAACTTCTATTCGCCAGTTCTCCACAAGGCCACACAAGATAATAAATCATAATGCCTCTTTGCCAGACTCTCCCACAGCCAGTATTGCTTGTTCCAGTGATCACGCCACAGCTCATGGGTATAAAAAAGGCACACAAGCCTACTTGTAACACAATACATTGCAGGCATTCTGCTATGGGTCTTCCAGCACACGCAGTACAGATACAGAACAGAACAGATGCAGGGGCTTGGGACAAACTGTATCTGACAGAAGAATCATTTATGTCTTGGTGCCAAAAATGTCTTGATAAAGTTGATTCAAAAAGACAAACTATATGTATAATGTAAGGTTTATCCTCCTGAGTAAAACAAAGGTAGTCCTAAAAAGTGCTGTATTCAAATGTTATTGTAGCACAAACTTGAAACTTTTAGATGCAGCATCTCAATGGCCTGAAATGTTACAGTGTTGCTGTTGCAACACCATCCTATGGAGATTTAAGGTCAATTTACCAGAGCTTCCATAAGATGGTGTAGCAACAGTGCCACTGTAACTTTTCAGGCCATTGTGGAGTTTGAGCTGCAATAACTTTTGAATAAAATATCTCTCAGAACTGAACATACAGCCATGTGATCAAAACCTTTCCATATAACGCAAAAGAGAGTGCATTCTTGCCTTCTGGTCAACATTCAGTCCTGTTGTGGAAAAAATTGCAACTTTAAGCTGTAATAAGTTTAAATTAAAAGCATCTTTCAGCAGTGGAAGTCACCTTGTTTTACACAGGACTTAGTAGCCTTTGATAAATCAGCCAGTAAGAGCGTTGAAACGCATAGGGTCAATTCAGACAACGGCACCTATTTACAGATTGTGCTTAAAACTAGGTTATTAAAAATAAGATCTTTAGAGTTAGCTTTCTGTCCGAATCCTACCAGAATATCTTTTTCTGATTAGGGAATGTGTCCTGGGTGCAGTGATCAAGGCCTGGTGGTAATTTAGAGCTCATCTCCTGAAAAATGAGCACTACCCTTTCTCTCTCTCTAAGTAATTATTTATTCGTGTAGTGTAAAACAAAAACACTAGCGGTCAGGTTTGTTATACAAGACTGATTTGTTGAATGCCTCTATCTGGTTTTAAATTATTTTAGTTAATACAGGGTGCTTCTACACATACTAGAATTATTTTTTTTGAAAATTAGAAAGCATACACAATTGTTTTAGTCAAGTAATAGTAAAGGATACCTCTTAATCAACAAATTATTTTTCTAAATTAGAAAGCATACACAATTGTTTTTAGTCAAGCAATAATAAAGGTTACCTTTTAATCAACTATAATTCAAACAAAAGTTTTGAGACTCCTTGTAGCTCTGGACTGATTTATAGCTGTGACCGGTAGCGAAAGGGGAACTTAAACGTGTTTAGTTTTGGGACTCAGCACACACTCCCTCAATATCCATTTACAATTAACCCTTAAAGCTGCAGTGCACCCAATGTCAACAGACATCAAAGTAGTCTTACACAGCAGGAAAAGCATTACAATAAATATATTTCGTAAGGAAACATAACTGTGTTTTTCAGAGTTTCAATAAGAAAACAATGTGACACATACCTTGGGCTGATTTCCAGTCATATCATGCCACAATGACCCTGTACCTTTTCACCTAGTTATAAAATGAAATCAGTAGAGCACCACAGCAGTACATGCCACCAGCAAGGCATTACACCATAAAAAAAAAAAAAGACCTGTAAAATCACCCCTGCATGCACTTAAGCAAGCCTGGATAATTAAAGACACTTATTCGTATATCCAGAATTTATAGATATCCCTTAACAGACAAAAGACAAACCTAGATTTCTCCACCTCAAATTCCACTGACTTGGAGGCTCCAAACGATCAGTGGAGTACATGATGGTAAAAGCGAGATTCTGCCCATACACCTTGTGAATTTGGTAAGACAGCTGAATCTCAGAGTAAATCCTACAGTTCCCTGGTATGCTGATAAGCTAGGCCAATAATGCCCTCCCAGTGACAGCGGCCAGGCTGCCCCATAAACAACAACAATACTACATATAAGGAGATTGATTCTCTCTTCTACAGTTAGTTACTGCATCCACATATTCACATCAGATACCCGCAGCAAGAAAAAGAAACAAATCAGGGGCAAAACAGCCACTTATGAAACAAGCATGCTATAGAGATTATTACTGGCTGACAACAGTTCCCATTAATCAATGGAGAATACATTTCTAGTAAGCGGCCCTTTTAAAAAAGGACAATCTTGCACCCTACACTGATCTCTCATCTCTAGCATTCATGAGGTTAAACATTCCATTTAACTCAATAAGAAATTTGAATTTGTACCTAGATTTGCCCCACTTTTCTTTTATATATGTGCCTGTGTGGTTCAAAAAAAAGCACTTGGGACTATGCAACAAACATTTCTGATTTTCCCTTTCATGCATAAATGCAATGAGCGCCCTTATAACATTCAAGCTCCATTGGAGGTCCCAAGCTGCAATCCTAAAGGGATGAGGCAGCGCAGGATTTAGAGATGCCCTTGATTTTGGACACGTGTAGCAGTCAAAATGCCTGAGCCAATAAATCTGACACCTGTGCACAAGCAACAACAGTAGTCTATATTTATAAACGCAAACTGGAGTTATGCTAGAATGAACCAACTGCACCATAGGGGACAAATAAAATGTAATATTAAATTGGAATTTTAACCCCTTGAGCATTAGAGAGGAATGCATTGGAGACCTCTCTAGCACTCAAGGGGTTAAAAAGTTCCATTCAAGAGCATGGGAATTTAGAAAATCTTATCTGTCTCCTATGGAGTAGTTTGTTCAATCCAGTTTGTTTTTATACATATGGGCCAATATCCCCAAGTTTGCACTGTCTCAGCCCTTTGGGGAAGAAGTTTAACATCCTTTAGCCCTCCAGGCCATGAAAGCACCCAAGGGAACCCCAAGCCTTGCATCTTGAACCCCCAGTCTTGCATTTTGTAGCACTTACCATGCTCTTTGCTATGAAAGCCAACATAGTTCCAGCAGGAAAATGCTCCTGGGAGCCCCAGTCCAAAGTCCCTGTGTGGGTTGGGAGCTGTCACTGCTGTCTTGAGCTGTCAGTCACAAGGGCAGTGTGACAAGTGTGCAATGGAACTTCATGACTTCTCTGACAACATAACTGTAAGGAAGCAGGGAGGGGCGCAGCAACCATCTTAAGGAAGGGCAGCCCTTCCCCATACCTTGAACGTTTTCACTTGCTAAATCAATAAATCGTTCAAAAGGTAAGCATTTACTTTTCAGCTGGGCGGGACAAAAATTTGACATTATAAAACCAAAACAAGTTTGTGCCAAGAACAAATATGGCAGCGGCTGAGGTATGTGCCGCCATAATTGTCAATGGCAAATCCATAATCCACAGAGAAATTCGTGTTTTCTTCGCGCCTCCTGTTGTCTGGTTGAGCAATTAAAGAACCTTTTGCTGTTGAGGACTACAATTCCCATTATTCCCAGACAAACAAACTGTAGACCTGAGCAACTGGAGAGTTTCAGGTTGCCGGTTTCTTGCGAGAAATGATGGGAATAGTAGTCCCGAACCGCTGGAGAACCCCATATTGTCCACTGCTGCTCAGTCGGAGCTGTTTAAACGTTTGTTGCCTAGGACTTGCATAAAAACATAGTATTCTGCACAGGTGAGTAGATTCCCTTTTTAAAGATGGCGTCACTGACTTACAGCCGCCATCTTGGTAACTGGCAATCGCATTTACAAGCAAGGTGAAGCATATATAGAATACTATTAGCCCTCGGGTTTAGGGCTGGATGTCTGTTTATTGACCCGGACCAGAAACGACCTTGTTTGTTGGGAGTCGCAAGGCCCAGGGGTCTAATTCGGAGGTAACGGGGCGGAGCTGCAGGGGTGAAAGGTGAGAGGTAAAAGGTGAAGAGATCCCGGCTGCAGGAAGATGGCTGAGAGGGAGCAGCAGACAGGTCTGTCACTGGGACTAAGTAGCCCCCTTTTTGATTTTCAGGTACACCCACCAGAGGGGACGGGGTGCCTGTACAAACCGGAAGTGCTGGGTGGCCACACGTTGAGCATAGGCTGGTGCTCGTTACTATGGTAACACCCAGCGTAAAAGTGAATTTGATAACTATCCCTTAAAGGAAAGTATTGTCATTATAAGACGCTGCAACACACTGAGGCTGATGCACTAAGGGGAACAAATCAGTTACACATTGGGAGGCATTTAACCGCCCCAAAACAGTCATTTGATTTAACCCTTTGTGTGCCAGAGGGGTATCCAAAGCACAATGTGTTGGCAGCCTCACTGGTGCTCAAAGGGTTAAACTATGGTTGCCAGGTCATCCCTTTAAAAGAAGACAAATATGAAAAATGCCTGATGCGAGGCTCCATTGCTTAATTATTGGGTTGCAGTAGTTCTCATGTATCAATGCAGCAGGCTTATTTAAAGGGATAGTAATACTTCGTTTTAACTTTATTTTATTTTGTAGGTATTAAAAAAACATTAAGAATGATATAAATCTTATCTCTCAAACCTTTATGGTTTAAGAGATATCCACAAGCAAAGTTCCCCTCCCGCCCTTTTTCCTAGTGTAAGCCATCTCTTCTCAGATGTGGAATGCAGTCCATAGACCAGACAGGTAACAGCAGGGGACAATCTTCTTCCTATGAGAACAATGAAATCACTGCCCCCCTTGGCAAGCTTTTCAGGTTTTTCCCTTATCTTATTTGAAGATTGTCCCTCTCTGCAGTCTACCTGAGCACCTCCCTTCTGCCCTGGCTGAGCAGTGTTACATCAGTAAAAGGGGTGGGAGGGGGACATTTTGCTTGTGAATATCTCTTAAACCATAAAGGTTTGAGAGATAAGACTTATATCATTCTTCATGTTTTTTTAATGCCTACAAAATAAAATAAAGTTAAAACGAAGTATTACTATCCCTTTATGTGTCATCTTTTAAAGGGGGTGATCTGGTAACCCTATGTAAAAGTAGACCTGTCTAGCATTCAAGGGGTTTGAATCCCAAAATGAATATATTGGGATTCTTATTTGTCCCTTATGGTGCAGTTAGTTTGCTCCAGGAGTGTTCCGTTTTTACTTAGTATATCAGATTCACTATCTGCACTAGGAGAAAACAAATTGCAAGTCATTACACTGATATTGCATGTGCACCAGAATGATCATAAAGGAACGCTAACACCAAACCATAAAATAGGTTGATATAACTTTAAGTCTGGTTTTCTTTCAACTAGCATATGTAATATTAACTACTCATACGTCACATCCCTAAAATATAATCCAAAACTTGCTTTTTAATGCATGTGTAAATTGTCCTATTCAGAGATCATTTATTTGTTTGTTGAGATGAGTGCTAAAGTCAGTAAAAGTGGAACTACCACCGCTAAACAACTTGAGCTTAACTAATTCCCCATCTGGCGACTAGCAGCTTAGTAGCGCTAGTCACCAGAATCAGTACCTTGTTAAAGAGGATTATCAATTCTTGTTGGGGTGACAAGCAGGATGGAGCGCAGACATCTTCCCATAGTGACGTCTGCATGCCTGCACTGTCAGTCCCTTCCAGACCCGAACGGCTCCTAGGAACGCCTCCTAGAGCCATCTGGGACTGACCGCACAGGCGCGCGGACGTCACTATGGAAAGATGTCTGCGCTCCATCCTGCCTGTCAGCCCGACAAGAATTGATGATCCTCTTTAACAAGGTAATAATTCTGGTGACTAGCGCTAATAAGCAGCTAGTCGCCAGATGGGGAATTATTTAAGCTGAAGTTGTTTAGCGGTGGTAGTTCCGCTTTAATCGATTGTGAATAGTGTCCCCTGCTCTTGTATTCAGAAAGTTTATCTTATCTAAGCCCATTTTCAGATAATCCTGGACAATCAATGGGAGCCCTGGAAAAGACAGGAATGTATTAGCTTTCAGAGCCTATGCAAGACTAAAATTTAGGCTTCACAAAACAAAAACAAAAAAAATGTTTTTACAGATACTGTATGAAGGACAGGGTATTCAATTGTGTATAACCCCATTTAGATTTGGCTTTAGACCAGTAATTAATAACCTGAGACCCTCCAGCACTTGGAAGGCAATTTCCATCCTCATCCTTTACACTGGCGTATAGACTAAGGGAAGGCAACTGGAACCATTCCAGCTGTTGTAGTACGATGATGTGATTTGTAATCCAACAGCTGGAGGGCTGCATGTTTCCCATCCCTGGTTGCCTCATCAGGGGCATGCTGGCAGCTTTGTGAAAAAAGACGCAAACTGGTCTCTCCATCAAACCAACAGCATTTCTTACAATTTAACTTTGTATATGGGAAGGCTTGTCAAAGGTTTTGGATCCCTCACCTGGGCCAGCTTGTGGTGCTGAGACCTCAGCTGCTTCAGAACTTCCTAGGAAGTCAATGCATGTCTTGTGTCTTGAAGCTGTGACCGAGAATATCGAATATTCATAGATATGGGTGGGGTTTAAAAGCCATAGTCATTCAGCTAAATAAGTGCAATTCTGGAGCAAAGCAAGTGCATCACTGGGGGGAAAAATGGGAATTTTCATTACTTTTAAATGGAACTTTTAACCCTTTTAGTGCCAGAAGGGTACACAACGCTTTGCAGAGCAATGTGATGCATACCCATCTGGCACTTAAAGGGTTAACTCCTTGAATGCTAGTGAAGTCTCCAGTGCTTTGCTTCACAATGTGTTTAAAACATTTCTACCATTAAAGGGGTTAAAAGCCCAGTTTAAATCAATATGGTTTTTAAAAACGTGTATTTGTCCCCATGGCGCATTTGGTTTGCTCAAACTTTTCAAGGGATTTTGAACCGAGGGAACCGTATCCTAAAACTTAGTGTGGCTGAGAACTGGGCAGTTCTGAGGCAAACCAATTCATCCAATGGGCAACAAATAATAATGAATTATTGAGACGTAGGCTGCACCATAAGAAAAAGTATCAATCCAATCAATCCATCCTGATTAAATGTGTAGATGAGTTTAGGAGCATGTCTCCGGTTCCTGTGGTCGTGAGTGAATTGGGAGTTTGTTACCAGTAACACTATTGGTTGATACTTTTTCTTACGGCGCAGCCTTCTTCTCAATAAAACACGAGTGTATCCACTGGACTTAGGAGAGTCCTTGTCGGCTTAGCACGTGGGTTTTATCTCTCCATGTTTCCTATACACTCCTGGACAGTACTAAATAGCCATTTGGTCCTAGAGCTAATGAATCTGTATTTTATATGAACTGCTCAACAAATAAGAGTCCCACTGAGTTAAATGGGGTCTTAAAGGAGCAGTAAACTTTTTTAATGAAAAAATATATACTGTAGGGATTTTCCTATTGAGTAAAATAAGGGTATGCCCACTGCTAAGAGATTTATATTTCCAGAGTTATAACAGTTTAAACCCATGTTCTTTCACATTAGCAGTGCCCTCTAGTGGGCAAATTCTAATTAGATTTACTGTTAGATTCTAATGGAAAGAAAAGTCAGAGACATACAGTTCTCCATAGAATGTGATAGAAACTGCTGAGTCACTTCCTGTCAGTTAGAACTATCAGGAAGTAAACACAGTAAATTCATTTCCTGTCAGTTAGAACTATCAGGAAGTAAACACAGTAAATTCACTTCCTGATTATTTAAACTGCTATAAATTCTGAATAAACATCGGACAGCAGTGGGAGTGACCTTGTTTTATTCAGCAGGAAATACTCTATAAAATATGTGTTTCAATAAAAAAAAAGTTTACTGCTCCTTTAAATACCTTGAATTCTAGTGCATTATTTCATTTATATTCGTTGGAGACTTGGCTAACATTCAAGGCATTGAAAGCCCCATTTGAAGGGTTAGTGATGCTTAAAATGTAAAACAAAAAAAATGTTGTAGTGTTTATCCCTCTGAATAAAACAAGTGAATTCCAACTGCTGAAAGGTGTTTTATTCAAAAATTATTACAGTTCAAACTTGATTTTTTTTAAAAAAATTTATTTTATTTTAGATACAGTATCAGAGTGGCCTGAAATTGTACAGTGGCGCTGTTGCTACACCATCCTATGGAGATTTATGATCAACTGACCAGAGCAGTCAACTGAATGGTGTAGCAACAGCGCCATGGTAATATTTCAGGCCATTGAGAGACTGCAACTAAAAAATTCAAGTTTGAGCTGCGATAGCTTTTGAATAGAATATCAGCAGTGGAAATATCCTTGTTTTACTTGGGGGGGGGGTAAAATATATAAATATAAACTTTTTTTAACATATTATCCTTTGAATGCCAGAGGGGTACACAACACATTGCTTTGCAATGTGTTGTGTACCCCTCTGGCACACAAAGGGTTAAGTGTCACTATCGCTTTTACATACTCATCTAAATCCATAGCGACTAGTTGATTTCTTATCTGTCTGGCAGACTCCCATACTGAGGATGAGGTGCCCCCGAACCTCGTTGGGCACATCTTCATTGTGCCAAAGAAGGAGATTAACACAGTTCCCGACATGGCCAAGTGGAAGCGATCACAGGTACTAAGTGATGCTGATCAGGACCTTTTATCTCACTGTATTCTTCTCTGTGCACAACACACCTGTCTGTCTGATATTATGGCTGCAGATAAAGCAGAACGGTCACCTTGAATATGTTTGAAAACTTCATTAAAAATTTCCTCCGTGTTATGTGTGTCGCATGTCCAGCAGATGCATGGATTAGGACATATTGAAACTTTTACCTAGGAAAAAAGTGAAAGTCTGTCAATACCGTACAGAGCATAATTAACATATGAAACTGTGCTGACATGCTTCATTAGCATATGTTACCATTAATATTTCTTGTGGGAAGTTAAGAGTCTTTTCATGCAGTTAGCGCTGCCAGTAGTTCATGCACACATCAAAAGGGACCTTTTGTGGCCTTGGAAATTCATGCTCCATCTCCATAAATACCATTAACTCAACAAGGTATGAAAGCCTGCAGACAATTTCATTTGGAGCCTGCCTTGCTCTGTGCACCCTCTTGTGTCAATTTTGAGAATTGCACTAGAGGAAGGACACTGATCTCTCTGCATGTAGAATTGTCTGTCCATTTGATCACTACTACAGCAGCAGAGTGCTTTCTGTCCCATCTCTGGGAGAGTGGGCTCTTTGAAATATATGTACTATGTTTATTGCGGGTTGTGATACATTCCAAAGGACCAACAAGAGTTCTTCTAGAGGAAATCTATATTCCAAAGAGATTTAAAAGGTTAATGTATAGTGAAAAGTTCTGTACTCCATAGCTTTCTTTATAAAGGAATTTTTTTTTCTGTTGTGTGTTTAACTCCTTAGATGCTAGAGATGTTTGCACTGAATTGCTTCTCACTGCAGACATCTCTAGCATCAAAACCAGTGCTCCGCTCCAGTCCTTGTGTCACTGGTTACCCATCTGTGATACTACAGGGATATAGTAAAAATGTGACCTGTTGGTATGTCCAGTGGGCTAACGTTGAGAATCACTGCTCTAAGGGGTTAACCTCTTGGAGATAAAAAGCTTTGGAAACCCCTTTAGCACCCAAGCAGATAAAGGTGTAGTAAAGGGACTGGAGTGCAGGTTTTAAAACTTGAAAGACCTGTAATCGTTTTATGAATAAAGGATATTAAAGTGTTTTTCCTATTTACTGTTAACTGTTTCTGTTGCATCCTTCGGAGGGTTATTGACAATAGTTATTCAGAGACAGCTGTAGGAAGAGCACTAATGTTAGGCCTAGAAATACTGCACCAAAAATGCAAGTTTGAGCTGCAATAACTTTTGTATAAATTCTCTTTCAATAGTGGGTGCACCTTTTTGTTTTACTAAGTAGGATAAACCCTGTAATATATGTTTTTTTCCCATATCCCAATTTTATACATGTACCTGTTCCCTAAATGGAAATTCTTCCAGGTTACCTGGGATTAATCCATGTGTCTATTGTCTGTCTCCCCGCTGCAGGCGTATGCTGATTACATTGGGTTCATTCTATCCTTGAACGAGGGAGTCAAGGGTAAGAAGCTGACCAGCGTATACAAAGTCTCAGAGGTAAGAGAAGATTGTCTGCAGACCTTACATTTATACAAGGTGATTGTCTGGGCTTGAGCCCCGTATCCCAGCCCTGTTCAACTAAAGGAGAAGAACCTCCTAATAAGAACACCCCATTTAACTTATGACCTGAAAAACCTAATGGTCCTTTATAAATGTTTTTCCTTGTTGATTTGTTCAAGAGATTAACATCTTCAAGCTGCTATCAGGACCAAAGGACACAAAATTCTACCTACCGCACATTTTTAAATTTTAAAGTGAACCTGTCACCTTAATTCAAGTTTGCATATTTGAAAACATCATTAACCCTTTGAGTGCCAGAGGGGTACTGAATGCATTGCTTTGCAATGTATTCCATACCCCTCTGGTACTAAAAGGGTTAAAAACTGCCTGAGTGTCATGTTAACCAAAAGACCATCAAATGTACAGTTAAGGAGGCATTCGTGTGCCATTTGTGGTACCCGTGCATTCCAGTGAAGCTGCATATGCTAATTGAGCTTTTCAGCAACATTTTGTATGCTAATGATGGGTTTCAATTATATTTCATATGCTGATTAAGTACTGTGCTGCTCCAGGAGACTTTCACTTTTCCCTGAAACAACTGTGAATATTACCTAAGCTATACATCTGCTAGACCTTTCTTTATCATGACATATAGACCGTTTTGAATTACATTTTCATATATGAAAAGAAAAAATGAAGCTGACTTTTAACCCAGTTAAAGGGATAGTAATGTTTCATAATAAAAGCAGGTCCAATTAATCTTCATAGTATTTGGGCCATGGAGAGTGCTATTTCAATACTGTCAGAGTTGTAGTTCAAGAGTAATTGAATGATAAATTATCCCCCTCCTGCCCCTTTTACTGATGTAACACTGCTCACCTCAGAGCAGCAAGACTGTCCAGATGGATCACAGAGAGGGACAATCTTCAGTGAGCATAAGAAAAACCTGAAAGAACTGTCAAGGGGGGCAGGGTTTTCCTTATGGTCACAGTAAGAAGATTGTCCCTCGCTGTTATCTGTCCGGTCAAGAGACCAGATTCCACATCTGAGGGGAGGTGTCTTACACTAGGTAAAAGGGACGGGAGGGGGATACTTTATCATTTAATTACTCTTGAAATACAACTCTGACAGTATTGAAATTACACTCTCCACGGCTCAAATACTATGAAGATTAATTGGAGCTGCTGTTTTTGTGAAAAATTACTATCCCTTTAAGGACCAGAGGAAAGTACAACACATGGGACAGCTTTTGCCACTTTGCGCCTATATCCATTTTCTAAAGAAAATGCCCTATAGTAAGAACTTGCGACTCCGAGGCTTACGTCTCATAGCCGCTTCCCGAACTGAACATACCCAAATGGCCTTTCTTCATAAATCAAAACATATATTCTTTAGCTGTTTGGATGTTCATTATTTGCATTGAACTTGTATGTTTTTATATAACCCAAATACCCTCATAAAAATATACATTAAATATTCCTTTCAGTTTGACATTAACGCTTCTGTGCTTTTTATTAGGGAAGGGGTGTGACTTGTGAAAGGGCCTGGCTAAAGTGAGGGTGTGGAAGTCTTAGTAAGATGTGATGAATGCCCTTTAAAGTAGATGTGTCACCTATTTATAACATAGCCTAAATAGGTAGGCTACATATCGAATACTTCTAAATGTTATTAATTTTTTTTTTTTTACGTTTTTTATTTGTTGTAAATTTAACTTAGAAAGTCTGTCCCCCAGCTACTTCCGCATAGACTGTGGTCACTGCTCTGTAACCGCAGTTCATCGCTCTGCCTCTGCTCTCTTCCCTCCTCCGATGACGGAGGCTTCTGACTGTGAGCTGGAGCAGTCTCATTGGCTAGATAAGGAGATATTGCTGGAGACGTGGCTGGTGGGCGGGGCATTACTAGTGATTTTTAGGTTGCTGCATCACCTATTGACAGCTCTTTATGTAACTGAATACATGATTTAGAACAAGATAAAAGTATTTTATTTACCCCGACTAGTGTATAAACACATACACTGAAAATTAAACAAACATTCACCCTCTGAGTGCCTGAGGGGTAGGCAACGCATTGCTTTGGAATGTGTTGTCTACCCCCTGGTACTCACATGGTTAATGTGAGATGTATTGCTGTGGAGCAATATGATCTCCTAAACACAGGGACACCAGGGTGGGAAAGAGGGACAGAGGAATATGAGTCTCAAAGAGGGACACCTGGGAGGTATGCACCCCCAGTATCTACTAACGAGAGACACTTGGAAGGTATGCACCCCCAATATCTCCTAAAGAGGGACACTTCGGGGGGGAATGGACCCCTAATATCTATTCAAGAGGGACACTTGGGGGGTATGTACCCCTAACATCTCCTAAAGAGGGACACTTGGGGGGGTGGACCCCTAATATCTCCTAAAGAGGGACACTTCGGGGGAAATGGACCCCTAATATCTCCTAAAGAGGGACACTTGGGGGGGTGGACCCCTAATATCTCCTAAAGAGGGACACTTGGGGGGAATAGACCCCTGATATCTACTAAAGAGGGACACTTGGGGGGAATGGGCCCCTAATATATCCTAAAGAGGGACACTTGGGGGGGAATGGACCCCTAATATCTACTAAAGAAGGACACGTGGGGGGAATGGAACCCTAATATCTCCTAAAGAGGGACAGTTAGGAAGTATGGACTCCTAATATCTCCTAAAGAGGGACACTTGGGAGGTATGGACCCCTAATGTCTCCTACAGAGGGACACTTGGGAGGTACGGACCCCTAATATCTCCTAAAGAGGGACACTTGGGAGGTACGGACCCCTAATATCTCCTAAAGAGGGACATGGGAGGTATGGAGCCCTAATATCTCCTAAAGAGGGACATGGGAGGTATCTACCCCTAATATCTCCTAAAGAGGGACATGGGAGGTATGGAGCCCTAATATCTCCTAAAGAGGGACATGGGAAGTATGGAGCCCTAATATCTCCTTGGACCCTCAAACACAGAAATATTCTAGTAGGGGCATAAGTCGAACCTGTTGGGCCCTAGGCCCTTTTGGATTATGGGCCATGTCACAACTGCACCCTTTATACCCCTGCAAACCAGCTGCTCCATAGGAGGAAATGAAAATTTCCCCAAATCGCCAATGATTTAAATGGTGCGTTTAACCACCTGAGTGACAGAGAGGTCTCCAAAACATTGTGAATTTCTCTAGAATTCAAGTTAATGGGAATTTTTTTATCTGTCACCTACGGTGCAGTTGGTTTATTCCAGAATCACTCCAGTTGCACCATAATTAAAATTGGGTGTTTAATCCCCTGGAATGCTTTGCAATGCGATGGAGACCTCCAGAGCATTCGGGGGGGGGGGGGGTGTTAAAAGACATGTTTAAATCAAAGGGAACTCCCCCATGGTGCAGTTGGTTGGCTCCAGAGTTGCACCTATTTAGCTTTCAGCATAATGTCCTTAGGGTGTTGTGAACAAAAGAGAAGAAATTCCTGATACAAACCAACTGAACCATAGGACGGACTGAAAATTCTCAATGAACCCCTCCAATGCTAGCGAGTTCCCCAGCGTATTGCGGAGCAATGCGTTGAAGATCTGACTTGTTCCAAAATTGCATTTATTTTCTTCTGTGCACAGGACATGGGCGTCCGCAGAAATGTTTTAGTGGGAAACAAAGCCTCAACGGAACCCCCAGGCCAGCCTGCCCTGTGTTTATCTGGAGGGGGCATGTGTAGGAGGTGCCCAAGTGCCCTTCCCCCCGGACGCCCATTGCATAAGGACATATTTGCCAAGATGAAGAAAATGTATGGAGCAGCCCAACTACATCATGGGGGACGAATAAAGAAGCCCCAAGTTCCCACCGATTAACACAGCATGTTTATCTCCTTAAATTCAGAGAGGTCGTCAACGCATTTCGAGATCATTCTAGTTTTGGGTTTGAAAAAAATAAATAAATACATTAGTGGAATTTTTTTTACTCCAGAATCGCTCCTCTGTAGCTTATTGAATACAGTCCTGTGCTTGAAAAGGACTTTTGTGGCAATCTGAGATCTTGATAAGGCCAGGTGAAAGAGATGTGTAATGGTAATAATTGCGTATTTTTTTTTTTAGACTGGGTCTGCAGACTCCTGCCTCGTGAGAGAGAATATTATCCGATAAATAGAATAGCTTTTATCCATAGCTTTCACTTGCTCCTGCTGCTGCTGACCCTGGCTACACAGGACACACACCCTATTGCTACCGTTGCAATATTAATTTAGCTGGACAATAGAGAGCAGCCTCTGCTTCCACACTGCCTTTCAATAAGACCCAGACACCAACAAACCCTTGTGTCTCTTTAATTATGTATTAGGCTGCCTGGGCTGGCAGCTGGGGCCTGCTAGATGCACACAGCACTGCTGTTCTTAATCCCTTTAAAAAGCAGGAGAAGGCAATGGATGCGTGAGTGTCATCCCCCTCCCCCCAACCCCTCCTCTCCAGATTCTAAGCCAAGAGGAACAGGCATCCCCTGCCAGCCATTACTCAGCCAGTCTGTACTGTGGATGAGGGCTGGAGAAGGCACAGTTGCCCGTAATGAGCTGCCTATGGCTGGGAGGCTGGTGGCTACGTAATTCATTCGTACTGTTTAACAAAAGCCTCTCTCCGTGATTCTTAATTACAATGTGAATCCACAGAACACGCAGCTGGATCCTTTGGCTTGTTGCAAGTGCTTCGAAAGCCTGGAAAGCTTAGAAATCTGCACAAGATGCACTGACTTGGCTCGGTATTTATTAATCAACTCTAACCCCTTGGCAGCTGTGCTGCTACCATGTGCTAAAGTGACGAGTCAAGTAATAAGAGTAATGAATGTGTGTGTATATATATATATATATATATATATATATATATATATACACAGGGCTCAAAATTTCCACTCGCCACTAGCCAATGGCGAGTAAAAATTCAGCATATATATATATATATATATATATATATACTAGTTGAACAGCCCGTTACACGGGCCACAGTGCCTCTGGCAGCCGGTCGCGGGGCGCCCAGCTCTGTATCAGCCGCGGCGCGGGCAGTCTGTACTGCGCATGACTGCCGCACGCGCAGCAGTGTCTACTGCGCATGTCGGGCGTTACACACAACTTAGCGAATTATTATATTATATATATATATATATATATATATATATATATATATATATATATATATAAAAATATATATAGGGCCTTATATTCAAAAGAGTAGAGAAACATAGACATTGATGGCCGATAAGACCCAACTAGTCTGCTCACTTCCCTGTCTACTTAGCTATGATGTATTTTATTCTTAAACTATTCATATTTCTATCCTAATAGTTCTTACATTCATTTACTATTTAAGCTTTAACCACTTCCACCTAGAGTCTACTCAGTGGGTGAGATGTTCAAAAAGTGGTGGTAACTGAAATTGTCTGTAATCGGAACAAAAAAGATCTTTTGCCACAGTCCGTTAATTCTCAGACACATTACCGTAATTTTTGCATCCAATTCCGCCATCTCCGTCAAAGGGGAAAAAGCCGTCTTAAAAGTGGGTGTGGTTTAATCTACAGTCATATTGTAAGGTATTTTCAGAAAAAAATAATCTTTTAATCGACACTTTTGTCTGATTAACGTAATTTTTTCCCGACAAAATACAAATTGTCTTAACTTGAAGAAGACAAATTAAAGGGATAGTAATACTTCATTGTATCTTTATTTTATTTTGTAGGCATTAAAAAAACATGAAGAACGATATAAGTCTTATCTCTCAAACCTTTATGGTTTGAGAGATATTCACAAGCAAAGTTTCCCCCTCCCGCCCCTTTTACCTAATGTAAGCCATCTCTTCTCAGATGTGGAATCCAGTCCATAGACCAGACAGATAACAGCAGGGGACAATCTTCTTCCTATGAGAACAATGAAAGCCCTGCCCCCCTTGACAAGTTTTTCAGCTTTTTCCCTTATCTTAATTGAAGATTGTCCCTCTCTGCAGTCTTCCTGGGCACCTCCCTTCTGATCTGGCTGAGCAGTGTTACATCAGTAAAAGGGGCAGGAGGGGGATACTTTGTCATTGAATTACTCTTGAACTACAACTCTGACAGAACTGAAATAACACTCTCCAAAGTCCAAATGCTATGATGATTAATTAGAGCTGCTTTTATTATGAAACATTACTATCCATTTAAACTCCTTTTGAGTGAGAAGCCATACTAGAGAGTTTGCTGGTAAAAGAAAAAAAAAAAAAGACTTTGTATGAAAATTTGTCATTTTAAAGACAAAAAATTTCTTTTGTTTCTTGAAAATGTTAGTTTCAACGTTCATCAAGACTTTATGATATATTTTCAAATGTGACGGATTTACTTCTGAAAACAATCTCATTTTTTTACCACCAACTCACGACCCGACAATTTTATTATTATGATGACTTTTTGAACATCTCGCCCTATGTATCTTTCACACTTTCCATAATGTATTTTCTTTATTTTATTTCCCCCCCCCCCCCTTTGATTGTCCAAAGCATTGTGATACCCTTCTAGCACTCAGAGGGTGAAAGAAGTGCCCTCTTGTTCTAGTAATGCTGTAAAATAGATCCTTTGTTGATCTATGTTGCCTTTCACACAAGCTATTTTCTTCTTGCGTGAAGGCAAGCTGCATCTTTACTGCTTTCACACAAGAAAACAGTAAATCTACTTAAGGGTGAGCTGCTTGGCACCCTATGGGGTAGCTGGCAGACCTATTCTCACCAGCAACATTAGAGTTTATGTTCGTCACAACATCCAGAGAATGGCCAACCAGCGTGAGCCCTAACCAGTGATATTGGCTGGTGCTCACGTGAGCCGACTGCCTCTCCTGCATCCTGATCATCTGACGATTGCAGGAGAGATGTGAGTAGAGTTACGCAGGGGGCTGTATCAGGTCTGTCTTCCGTGTGAAAGAGGCCTTACATCATGAACCATTTTAGTGTCCTGTCTTTGAAGGGTCTCTAATTTACTTGTGTCTTTCTGGTGATATGTTCTCCAGAACTGTACCAGCAGATGAACAGAGTTTAGATATTGCACACACCCATGATAGTCAAACTTAGCATTTATTGTTTATGTTAAACAAAGGTCTGATGTCTCAGTCCAGTGTGGAACTTTCATTCTATGAACAGCTCTGGTCCCGGGACCATAAATCTCCATAGGATGGTGTAGCAACAGCGCCACTCTACAATTTCAGTCCACTGTGATATTACTGCTCAAAGTTGATTTTTTTAGGTGCAATAACTTTTGAATAAAACACCTTTCAGCAGTGGGAGTACACTTGTTTTACTCAGGGGATAAACCCTATAACATATTTTTTTTTTACATTTTAAATATTACTATCCCTCTAAGAGGGCTCTAGCTGGTTCATAAAGGGATAGTAATGTCTCACAAAAAAGTAGCTCTGATTAGTGTTATTTCAATACTGTCAGAGTTGTAGTACAAGAGTAATTGAATGATAAAGTTTCCCCCCTGCCGCCCCTTTTACCTAGTGTAAGTCACCTCCCCTCAGATGTGGAATCTGGTCTCTTGACCGGACAGGTCACAGCAAGGGACAATCTTCTTATTGTGATCATAAGGAAAACCCTGCTCCCCAAGAAAGGTTTTTCCTTATGCTCATTGAAGATTGTCCCTCTCTGTGATCCATCCAGACAATCTGAGGTGAGCAGTGTTACACTAGGTAAAAGGGGCAGAAGGGGAATACTTTATCATTCCATTACTCTTGTACTACAACTCTGACAATATTGAAATAACACTCTCCGTGGCTCAAATACTATGAAGATTAATTGGAGCTGCTTTTTTTGTGAAACATTACTGTCCCATTAATATAACAATCACTTCAATAGTTTATTTTGTACAGTTTATGGTCTGATAAAGACTAGTGTCCCTTAGGATCCATTGGTGACTGTATAAGCATATTGTTTGTTTTGAGGAGGTGTGACAGAGGCAGACTTCAGTAGCACTCATTACATACAGTAAACTGTAACTATAATGTAAAAACCATATGGGTATACCTAACTAGGTAAAATATGTTGAGTAGCCACTTATTCCTAGACTATACGTCCCACCCTTTAAAGGGATAGTAATACTTTGTTTTAACTTTATTTTATTTTGTAGGTATTAAAAAAACATTAAGAATGATATAAGTCTTATCTCTCAAACCTTTATGGTTTAAGAGATATTCACAAGCAAAGTTTCCCCCTCCCTCCCCTTTTACCTACTGTAAACAATCTCTTCTCAGATGTGGAATGCAGTCCATAGACCAGACAGGTAACAGCAGGGGACAATCTTCTTCCTATGAGAACAATGAAATCACTGCCCCCCTTGGCAAGCTTTTCAGGTTTTTCCCTTATCTTAATTGAAGATTGTCCCTCTCTGCAGTCTACCTGAGCACCTCCCTTCTGCCCTGGCTGAGCAGTGTTACATCAGTAAAAGGGGTGGGAGGGGGACATTTTGCTTGTGAATATCTCTTAAACCATAAAGGTTTGAGAGATAAGACTTATATCATTCTTCATGTTTTTTTAATACCTACAAAATAAAATAAAGTTAAAACGAAGTATTACTATCCCTTTATAGGAGAATCTATACCTCCTGATATTACCCCCCCATACACACTCTTCCCTTACTTTGACCAGAAAATCCTAATATCCCCTAATGCATGTTGGCCCTCCTGAGATTAACATTTTCAATCAGTCCTGCTGCAGGCAGAGAATGCATGAGTCTATTAACCCTTTGTGTGCCATAGATGTATGCAATGCAATGCTTTGGATAACTCTCTGGCACTCAGAGTGTTAAGGACCAGGCAGTTGTGCAACACACTGACACTGCCATTTGCGCTGAGTTGTTAGAGCTCCTGTGGTCCTGCTAATTATTTCTTGATCAAAGGCACATGGGCAGAATTCATAAGGGCTATTGGGATTTTCTGTCCGTAGTAAGGTTAATGGAGGTTATTAGGTATTGCCTTTCCTTTAGGCCCCTGTTGAAGTGAGAGCAAAGCGTGAAAAAAATGAATCATTGTGTCCTGTGGGATATGTCACACAGGCAAAATGAGCTACAATTGTCCCAGAGAGACAGAGCCTCCACAACTATCCTGAGAGTGCGATGACTCTGCTTCAATTTTATAGTGTGGATCTCACTGGAAACGCATTGACGTAGCAGGCAGCTGCGTATTCTGCAGGGTCGGTGTGAGGATTTTTGTCTACACAGGCAAAGGTGCATTTTGATGCCCCCTGCCCCACCCCCCCTCCAACCCGGTCGGCCACAATCCCCTGACCCCCCAAGACCTTGCCATAATACTGTGCTGCTACACATGGCATCTTAAAGGGATAGTAATACTTCATTTTAACTTTATTTTATTTTGTAGGCATTAAAAAAACATGAAGAATGATATAAGTCTTATCTCTGAAACCTTTATGGTTTAAGAGATATTCACAAACAAAGTATCCCCCCCCTGTTCAACCAAATCAGAAGGGAGATGCCCAGGTAGACTGCAGAGAGGGACAATCTTCAATTAAGATAATGGAAAAAGCTGAAAAACTTATCAAGGGGGGAAGGGCTTTCATTGTTTTCATACAAAGAAAATTGTCCCCTTCTGTTATCTGTACTGTCATACAACCAGACTCACATCTGAGAAGAGATTGTTTACACTAGGTAAAAGGGGCGGGGAGGGGAACTTTGCTTGTGAATATCTCATAAACCATAAAGGTTTGAGAGATAAGACTTATATCATTCTTCATGTTTTTTTAATGCCTACAAAATAAAATAAAGTTAAAACGAAGTGTTACTATCCCTTTAATGTATCTATAGAGACTGGGTCTGGCACTGTGGCTGTGTCAGGGTCCATGCAGCATCCCACTCATGTTGCTCTCTGGCATCTTCTGACGTGCGGCCGGCGGAGGTGTGCGCAGATGCGGTGCATGCATCTGACGTCACTGACCGCATCCGCTCATCGTGTCCGACAGTGACTGGTCTGCTGCCTCATGAGAACGAAGCAGCCAGCCCTGGACAGAGGGAGCGCTTGGTAGAGTAAGTCAGCCTCGCGGCAGATATATATGAAAAATAAATAAATGGGGGAAAAAAATAATAATAAATGTATTTGCAGCCCTCCCACCCTGTTTTGGTGCCTGGTCTGCTGCGGCACCATAAGGCAGCTGCCTAAACAGCCTTATGCTGGCACCAGCCCTGGAATTCTACGATTTTTATCATTTGTGTTTGGCTTGAGAGGATGGAATGCTGTGAAAACCTTGCTACACTGTAGCACTAAAAACACACTAACATTTTCCGTTGTTACAAAAAACATTTCTCTACAAAGTCACCTGAGTGAAAAAGCCTTAGTGCTTTAGCAGCCGTAGGGCAGCATAATGTGTACCAAGCAATCAAACCCCATGAAAGGAATAGTAATGCTTAATATGTAAAAAGAATTGTAGGGTTTATTCTCCTGAGTAAAACAAGGGTATCCCTACGGCTGTGCGGTGTTTTATTCTACTGCTGTAAGTTGAATTTTTTAGGTGTAGTATCACAGTAGCCTGAAATTGTACAGTGGCGCTGTTGCTACATCATCTTATGGAGACTTATGGTCAATTGAACTAAGCCGTCCATAGGATGGTGTAGCAACAGCACCACTGTACAATATCAGGCCACTGTGATACTGCACCTAAAAAAAAAAAAAATTCAAGTTTGAGCCGTAATAACTTTTATAGACATATAATATTTTTTTTTTAATTTTTTTTTTTTTACATCTCCAGTATTACTATCCCTTCAATCTGTGTAGTTTAACCCTTGGCCATGTTGGACAAAGTTTGGTGCAGGGAGTCGTAGGGCCCTATTCTAACCAACTGCACAATAGGGGTGAAATGACAATTCCCAGTTGTTTATATGGGCCTTTTAAAGAAAGCAGTATGTAAATACCTCTCCAGCCTTCCAGGCACGTGATGCCCCATTTAAGATGGTGGGAATTTTAGGAACGTTTTTTTACACCTACATTTTATAGTTGGTTTGCTCTAGAATTGCTCCTCTTTACTTTGTTGAACACGACCCACAGATCATTGACTTTCTATTTGTCTTCCACACAGGCGATCGAGAAACTGATGGCCCTCTTAGATGTCCTGGACCGGTGGATCGACGAGACCCCTCCTGTGGACCAGCCATCACGCTTTGGCAACAAGGCGTTTCGTACCTGGTACGCTAAACTGGATCAGGTGGGCATCACGAGAGCACTCCACACATATAGATTTTGTCTTTTAAGTTATCCCTGGTAGGGCAACTTTATTTTAGGGGACAGATAAAGATTCCCTTCATTTTTAAATTGGACTTTAACCCCTCGAATGCTAGAGAGGTCTCCAGTGCAACGCAAAGCATTCAAGAGCTTAAAGGGACACTAATGTCCCATAATTTGTTTTTTTTTTTCTAGTTTTGTATATATATATATATATATAAAAAAAATAAATTATGTAGCAAAAATCCCATCTCTCAAACCTTTATGGTTTGAGAGATATTCGCTTCTAAACTTCCCCCCTCCCTCCCCTTCTCCTGACGTCAGCGCTCTACTGACAGCAGGAGATCCTGGTCCTGGGACCAGCCGGCAGCTCTGCAGCAGAGCCGAAATCGCGTTATTGGAATTTATTGGTTTGCAAGCACACTTTGTAGACCGTTTCAATGAAATAATTATTTTCCAATATTGCTATTGCGGCTCTTCTGAAGAGCCTCCTCCATTGCTGTTCCTTTAAAATACCACTTAAATTGGTGAGGACTTTTGGAACTCCTTCACTCCATAGTGCAGCTGGTTTGCTCCAGAATGCCCACCACTTATTGTATACATAAAACTGTCTGAGATGTCACTGACCATTGAAGCTATGTACAACAGTATGACCACAAAGCGTTAAAGGGACACTGACACCTAATAGTAATCTGGGGTTATATATACACTTCTCTATTTTCTTTTCTGGACTTAAAATCTAGAGTTAAATATGATCTGTGGGGGCAACCATTGCTGCCTTTTCCAGTGCTCTCAGACTCCTATTAGCTAAGCAATACTGATGGATCTCTGTGTTGTCATTAAATGGGCTGAGATAAATTACCAGCCTTTCATAAGAGCTGTGGGCACTATTCACAATAAAATAACCTCATTAGCTCTTGTTTCTCGTTACAAACTGCACAAACAAAATAGACTAAATGGACTCTATACACGTGCACTAACAATATAGGGATTTAATCTAAAATAACTCACTTTTTACAGGTTCTAGCTGAAAATGTGATATTTAGAATTATATAAGCCAGTTTCATTTTTAGTTGTGTTCGTTATCCTTTATGGCCCCAAAAAACTCTCCTAATGAGGCAGTGATTCCCAATGCTGGTGCTTGTGACACACCTACAGTGTATGTTCCCAAGATCTCCCTGTTTGATCCCAGGGGGTTAATCAGTAGCTCAATGATTGTGATTAATCCACCTGTGTTAACCCTCTGAGTGCTAGAGGGGTGCCCCAAGCATTGCTTCGCAATGTCTGGGGTCCCCCTCTGGCACAGATTCAAATTGACCACACTGGCCCATTGTCGCACTGTGTGTTGGCTACATAAATAAAATCGGATTGACCAAATTTGTTATTTAGGATGGTCAGCCCAGCGTGAAATTTTTGATCACCTGACAACTGGTCCTAGTGTGCGTGGCCTTAATAGAGCAAACCAGAATAACGCATTGGACTGTGATGTCAGGGCATTTAGACTTGAATGCATAGGAGCACAAACACACACACACACACACACACTTATTACTGGTCGGCTGCAGCTAAAATCACTGTGTATGGACACCTTGGGGAGATGCACTAAGGAGTGATAAAGTGGACATGACTTCTCCAGTGATATCACTACTCCAGTGCCTATTTTATTCTATGGAGTCAATGCGCTAAGAGCTCTCCCCCCTGAGAAATCTTAGTGCATTGGCTCTATAGAATAACACAGGCACTGGAGAAGTTATATTACTGGAGAAGTCATGTCCTCTTTATCACTCCTTAGTGCATTTTCCCCCTTAACTCCTCTGATGCATTGCAAAACTGATTAGCATCCATGGGGTGAATGGGCACTGCTAGACCATTTCACAGGATATGGACTTTGTGCAGTAGTCCTAAACTGTAACTGTACAGGGTAATACATTATAAGGATCCCAAGAATGGATATTAAAGGAGAAGTAACACCTCTTAATAACAACCCTCCACTTACCTTGCTCATGACCAGATAATACTATCTGTCCCCATGAATGTTGCTCTTGTGTCTTTGTTCTAGAGATACACCTTTTAATCAGTACCGGATGTCGAATGCATTGGACAACTCTCTGGTCCTTAAAGAGTTAAGATTACCATGTGCAGTGGGCAGAGTTTGTGTCCTGTATTCTTGACAGTAACTGTCATGTCCGCCTCCATGGACAACCTATGCAGGACTGAATGTAGATGGTATCTCTTAAACAAAGCCACTAGGGTAAAATTCATGGGGGCCATTAGGAGGTAAGTGGGGGTTGTTAGGAGGTGGTAATTCTACTGTAATGTGTTTATACAATGTAATGTCTACTGTGATTCTTGTTCACGTAGGAAGCAGAGAGTCTTGTTTCCACGGTGATCCCTCCCCAACTGAGTGCAGCGGTACCGGAGGTGGCCGTGTATCTGAAGGAATCGGTAGGAAACTCGACCCGCATTGATTATGGCACAGGTAACAGACAGGGAACAGAAGGCCATGGAGTGATGACGTCACACGTTTAGGGATCTTCACTGGGGAAGAGAGGACTTACAGCTGATCGTTTTTACATCTCTTAGGAATATGTTAGCACTTTATAAATAAAAGAGAATAATAAAATACAACATGATTGGATGTAAATAGTTATTGGACAACACGTGGCTCAGAGGCATGATACAACTCCCAGAGGTTCCTCCTGTAGTACTATGATTTCTGGTGCAGTGGAACTCAAATGGCATGTTAATGTAAAACAGCACATGAGGCATATGTAGGAATGTGGGGGCAGCACATTTTAAGGCCCAGTGGGCCATTTTAAGTACAGTTTGGGTTTACTGACTTATATATGTCAAAATGGCCACTTTGCATTGTGTGCACCATAATCACCCCAACGTGTATGTGTATAGTCAACGCAGGGGAGCAACAGTGCTCCGGGTAGAGTGGAAGCAGGGGAGCTGTCTTGTGTTGACTCTATTGATCACCTAGCCTAATTGGGGGGGGGGGGGGGGGGTCATGTAGCGAAGTTGGTTGATGTGTATCCATTTGGCTGAGTGGGCAGGTGGCGAAAGCCAACTTGGACTGTGTATCGGTAAGCCCACCCTGGGTTGTGGCTGCTACTGATCGAGAAACCGTTTTCGAGGCACCCAAAACAGGGCTAGCCGGACCCACACACACATGGACACACTCTCCATCACAGACACACACACACATATGGGACGTACACATGGGTAGCTCATCACACCCCCATCACACACACACGGCACACCCCCATAGAACATAAACAGGGTTACACCTCATTACACATATACAGGGTATACCATGTCACAGACACAGGGGCATACCCCATCTCACACACGTAAGCACATGCAAACACAATCTTTTTTTTTTTCTTTTTGTGGAGATTTGCACCAGTTTTCTTTAGTACATTTAGGCAATGTGCTTCCTCCTAATCCCAAGCAGAATTCTAACCCTTTCCTGTCTGTTATTCTAACAAACAGATAAATATAAGATGTAATATATGTTCCTTTTGTGTAATCTTTGGCATAGCAACTGTTAAGGACTGTGACTCTGATTACCTCCTAGCAGCTGCTGGTTTCTTGTGGATGATGGGAGTTGTAGTCTTCAGCAGCTGTGTGCCAAAGGTAACCTTCCTGTTGCATGTATGGCCCTTGTAGTGAAACTGGTTGCTAATCGCTGATAAAAACTGAGGAAATAAACATGGATGGAATTTCCCTGTTTCAGCACTAGGGGGCTCTGTTGTTACAGAGGAGGCTAGCTGCTTGATGCCTGCAGAGCTTTTTTTTTTTTTTGTTTCTTTTTCCTCTATGCACAATTCTCCAGCCCACTTCATCCTGTGCTCTAGTCTCTTTTCTCTCTCCCTGACATCATTTCTTGCTCTCTGTTAGTCACTCTCAAATGGTTTGTGTCTTTTTACCTCATGGGGTGACAGCATTAGTGGCATGCGCTTAAAAGGCAGATAGCAGACTCACAAGACGCGATGAGAACTAGACACTGGTGAACTCACATTGTACAAACATCACAAGTATATTCACCATATACTCATAGGGATAGTAATACCTAGTTTAAGTTTGTTTCATTTGGTAGGCATAAAAAATATGCACAAGATGTAAGGCTTATCTCTGAAACCTTTATGGTTTGAGAGAGATACCTTCCTAAAGTTACCTCATGAGAGGAGTCACTGCTTTAGCTGACCTCTGCAGAATCTGGTCACTTGCCCTGATGGAGGCTCTTCAGCATAGCCGAAATCCCGCAATCTAAATATTAATACTTCCTTGGAACGGTCTACAAAGTGTTCCTGGCTTGCAGGCACACTTTGTAGACCGTTCCAATTATATATCTCTATATATTTCTTGTAGTCCTCTTTAAAATTGTTGCAATTTATGATCTGATAAGACAACTGACCCTTAGTAGACATTCAGGTCTAATAAAGCCTATATTTTCCATTAGTAAGGTGGTGTGACCTAGAGTTAAACTTCAGCGGGGATCATTATAGAGAGGAAACTGCAGATATAATGAGGACATTAGATGGATCTAAACCGGACTGTTGGATGGACACCTACCTAAGCAAGTTCATTTTCAAACAAATTAACCCTTTAAGGGTCAGGGTTGTGTGCAACGCATGGCTCAGCAATTCGTTGTGCACTCCTCTGTTCCTTAAAGGGTTGAGAGTTGCATATTCGTAGGGTATAGTTCTTTTAAAGGGGAACTATCACCCCAAATAAAGCCCCCCCTCAATAATTAGCCATCTAGCGATTAGCTCACCAGTAGTGTTATTATCCAGTCTAATTACCGCGCTAGTCAGAAATCCTACTTCTGCCAAGGCTGACGGCCAGGCAACAGCGCTTTAGAGGCATCTGCATGCCTGCACCGTCAGTCCCTTCTGCTACCTTTAGGTAACAGGCAGCGCCTCCTAGAGGAGACCGGGTCTGACGGCGCAGGCGCACAGATGTCTGTAATCAAACATGTCCGTGCTGTTGCCTGGCCGTCAGTCTCGGCACAAGTAGGATTTCTGATTAACGTGGTAATTAGTTTGGATAATAGTACTATTGGTGAGCTAATCACTAGATGGCTAATTATTTCGGGTGGGGGGGCTTTATTTGGGGTGATAGTTCCCCTTTAATGTTCTTATTCAGAAATCAAAAATGCGCAATTGTGGGGCCAACCAACCACACCATAGGGAAGAAATTAACATTTCCAGTGATTTAAATGGGGCTTTTAACTCCTTCAATAGCTTAGGAGACCTATCTGACACTGAAGCAGTTAAAATCCCCATTCAGGTCAATGGGAATGTGGGGTTCAGTTGGTGTGTTCTGGAACTGCTCGTCCTTTTGCTTTCTGAATAACCCCCCTAAGGGCATGGGGCATACCAACTGCACCGTAGGGGCCGAATGAAAAATTCCTAAAATTCTAATTGATTCAAGTGGAGCTTTTAACCATTTCAGTGTTGTTTGAGAACTCTATCCCTGAAGCGTTTAAAAGCTGCATTTAAATTAAAAGGGATTTTTAATTGTCCCTTGTGGTGCGTTTGGTTTGCCCCAGAATTGGACCACTGAAACTTACCTAAGCGCTGTGGGAGGTGCTGTGTCTGACCCACACTGGCATTCAAAAGGTTAAGGCTTACACAAATATATCCCTTTGAGTACCAGAGGGGTACGCAATGCGTTGCGTACCCCTCTAACACGCAAAGGGTTAAAGCATTCATTTTCGCAGAAATGTATGAAATAAACGGTCATATGCACAGAGACAAAGAGGAATAATTATCTGGCAAACAAACTGCACACAGAGGACTAATACAATTTCCCATTGTCACATGAATATTAGGGGGATTTTTATTTCCCCTCCTTTGGCGTGGTTGGTTTGCTCCATTTCTTTCCTGTACATATGTCTATCCTCTTTGGGCATTTGTTAAGTCAGTGCGTGGAATTGATCTTGCGCACCCAGTGCCTCCATCTTGCTGGCGCAGCAGGTTTTTTTTTACAAGCGGCAGTGAGAACTTGTTTAGCTCTGTGCCTCACTGATCTGCAGCAGGACAGGGATTGTGAAACGCCAGGCGTAAGCAGTGACTGCTTTGTATACAGTGCACTGAGTCCTCCCACGCTGGGGATGGGGAACTACAGCCTGTGTGTGTGTGTGTGTGTGTGTGTATATTATATATATGTATATGTGTGTGTTTATAATATATAATAAAATGTACATTTTTTATAGCCTAACATACACACAAATATAGATATAAAGTGTGTGAGAATAATAATAATATATATATATATAAACACAAATATATAGATTAACTTACATGTGTGTGTGTGTGTTATTCGTTTGCTTATTTAAAGTGATAGTAATGTTTCACAAAAACAGCAGCTCCAATTAATCTTCAAAGTATTTGGGCCATGGAGAGTGTTATTTATACTGTCAGAGTTGTAGTACAAGAGTAATTGAATGATAAAGTATCCCCCTCCCTCCCCTTTTACCTAGTGTAAGCCGCCTCCCCTCAGATGTGAAATCTGGTCCTGTGACCAGACAGATAACAGCAAGGGACAATCTTTTTACTGTGAGAACAATGTAAGCCCTGCCCCCATTGACAGGTTTTTCAGTTTTTTCCCTTATGTTAGTTGAAGATTGTCCCACTCTGCGATCCACTTAGACACCACACTGCTGCTCTGAGGTGAGCAGTGTTACATCAGTAAAAGGGTGGGAGGTGGGATACTTTATCATTCAATTACTCTTGAACTAAAACTCTGACAGTACTGAAATAACATTCTCCATGGCCTAAATACTATGAAGATTAATTGGAGATGCTTTTATAGTGAAACATTACTATTCCTTTAACCCTTTGAGTGGTACGCAATGCATTTTGTACCACTCTGGCACTCAGTTGTATATGTTCTTGAAATGTCTTGTATGGATGCAAACATGTCTTGAGAAGGGCACGAATGTGTTGCTGAAACGTCAGTCTAAATAATAAAGTAAATAAATCTGTTTTGCGTTACTTCAAAAAGACCTGGGCGGAGATGCACTTAGATGCGCTAAAGTGGATGTGGCTTCTCCAGTGTGATTAACTCTCCAGTTCCTATTCTATTGAGCCTATGCACTAAGCTCTCTAAAGTCTGAGAAATCTTAGTGTATAGACTTCCTAGATGAACATAGGAAGTGGAGGAGTGATATCACAGGATAAGTTATCTCCACTTATCATATGTTTATTACTGCTTAGTGCATCTGTTCCCAGGTGTGTGCAGCTTCTGAATACTATAATATAATATGTTTGAAAATTAGCTTTACATGGTAACATTTTTGTCAAAAGCTGTCTGTGGCTGGTCCTATTTTTGTGCTCGATCGGTAACCCGTTAAGGCAGACGTAGTCAAATTTTGGATTTCCAGCTGTTGGTTACTGCAACCCCCCTGTTGGCTAGTAAGGGATGATGGGACTTGTGTTCCCAAACAGCTGGAGAGACCTATGTTTCCTACCCCTGAGTTACGCCTTTGAAGCAAATACATTTCTGCACCACAAGCCACAACAATGTGTTGCCTACTCATCTGGCAGCAAAAGTGTTAAGAAGCCGGGATTGTAAAGCAGACAACACAGACTGGGGTTCGGCGGGATGGGAAGTCATGTGACTCATCCTGATTTTCTAGAAGGTATCAGGCTGTTTAGGCTGTGTAGTACTGGGGACCATATGCACAAAGCCAGAGAGGAGAAATGGGGCAAAATCAAGTACACCACAGATGACAAATAATTAACACCACTGAGGGCCACAGGGTTGTATAACGTATTGCATTGAAATGCTTTGCACAGCCCTCTGGTCACCAAACAGCTTAATGGGGCTTTGCAATGTGTTGGAAACCACTCTGGATTTAAGGGGTTAAAAGCCCCACCTATAATCACTGAGCATTTGGGTAATTTTTATTTATTTTATTTGTCCCCCCATGATGCAAATGGTTTACTCCAGATGCAGAGAGCAAATCTGGTATATATCTGGAGCATTCCAACTGCACCACGGGGGGGGGGGGGTAGACAAAATTTCTCTTAATTTTAAATTTAACCCCTTGAATGGTAAAGAGGTCTCCAATTAATTTCTTCCTCTCTGGTATTCAAGTAGTAAAGGGCCCCATTTAGCCCTTTCAGCTTTGCAATGCATTGGATACCCTTCTAGACCTGAAGGGTTAAATTAGAACAGCTCTTCTTGTCCTGGGACAAACCCAGTGCATCACAGGGTACAAATAACCTTCTCATTGATTTTAAACCTGTAAATATTAGGGAGGTTTCCAGAGCAATCATTTGCAATGTATTGGAGACCTCTCTAGTATTCAAGGGGTTAAAAGACCCATTTAAGTCAACGGGACGGTTTATATGTCCCCCAGTTACGTGGTCGGTTACCTCCAGGATTTCTCCACTTGATATTTGTGCGTTCGGCCCCAGGTTCTCTGTTCCACAGGAGTCCGTGTGTGTCACACAGCTGCCTCTGTCTCCCTGCAGGTCATGAAGCTGCGTTTGCTGCGTTCCTCTGCTGCCTGTGTAAGATCGGGGTGCTCAAAGTGGATGACCAGCTGGCCATTGTCTTCAGGGTGTTTAATCGGTAAGAAAGGACAGTGAGACAGAGAGCGCAGGGATGTAACTACAGGGGTACAATCGTGATGGGGCCTGGCCCAAAAGGGTGTCCATACAATACTCTGTATTCGACTGTGTAATGGACCATAGGCTGTTACTTGGGGCTCCTTTAAGAGCCATAGAAATACCAAAAATAGACTGGAAGGCACTGGGTGAAGTCCCAGCTCTGGGTTGCTGGACAGCCACAAAATACAGCCAGACATGCTAAATTTCATGCCATCCATGTGGAAAGGTAGGCAGCGTCCTGATCAGCTGCCTACCTTTCTATGTTAAATGTTATGGGAATGGTTAATACTGTAATACATGATGGACCCCTGTGTTAATTCTGGGCCTACAATCTTACCTGGGCAGTTAGGGGTTAAATATCCATGTGTTTGTGTAATGCTATTTCAAAGGTGTATTGTATCACATTAGGGTTTCACTTTTCTCCTCTGTTGTGTCTTCTGTGTGATAGGATAAGTCTGGTGCCCTCTTTGCCTGTAACACCTGTTTCTATTGTACTGTTTTGGTTGTATAAATCCCACCGCTACCACCAGTGTAACGGAAGCCAAGGCCGCATCCAAGAAGGAGAGACCCGGAACGACGGCTAAGGACAACCTGGCGTTCTTGGCTTCCGTTACAGACTGTGAACCTGTTGATTGGATCATTATACTGAGAGCTGTAGATGGTCAGTTCTGAATTATAACTTCACCATAAAGGGAGTAAACATTCCCCAAACTCTTACTGATTTATGCATTTGAGACCTGTTTAACATTCAAGGGGTTAAAAGCCCATTTACATCAATTTGAATTTTTATTTCTTCTCTGATTGTGCAGTTGCTTTGTCTAGAATTGCTCCTCTTTATATGTCTGTATAAGGACCATGGTCCACTTCTCCTCTTTTTCTTCCATCTCCCAAACTCAATAGGTACCTAGAGGTCATGAGGAAGCTCCAGAAAACCTACAGAATGGAACCTGCTGGCAGCCAGGGAGTGTGGGGCCTGGACGACTTTCAGTTTCTTCCGTTTATATGGGGTAGTGCCCAGCTTGTAGGTAAAGAATAGATCGACAGCAGTTTCTCACCAGTATGTCATTTCTAGAGATTATGTCAGAGAATGACGTACTCCTATAGAGATGATTGATGCAGAATATTTGGGTGTCATATCCCAACCCATCTGTACAGGCTACTAACCTTGTATTGCAAGTGTACTCAAATCACTGTTAACCCCTTGAGCAAAGCATTTGAAAAGAAATACGTTGCACAGCCCCTGATCCCCAAGGGGTTAAAGAAGCAGTAAACACTTATTCTGTCGCATTCTAGAGGAGAGGCAAATCACTGACAGCAGTTCTCCACAGAACGAGAGAGTAACTACTGAGTCACTTCCTGACCTATTGAACAATCAGGAAGTAGTGAAGCTGTTACTTCCTGACAGTTTGTTTTCAACTTTTAAGTGCCATAAATTGGAGTACCCTTGTTTTACTCAGCACTGAAATCCCTATAACATATAGATAATGGTAATGGAGTAATTCTGTACAGATTTCTTAAACCTCTAAAGATCGAGGGGTGTACAACTCATTGCTAACCAAATTGTTTCACACTTCTCTGGTCAGTAAGATGTGAAAGCGGAACTTTCAGCTATTCCTAAGTCACCATGCGTTCATTAACCACATGGCGACTAGCTTGGAAATCCACCTCTTACCTTTAAAAAATCTCAGATTCTAAAGAAATCTTTGCCGTTTGGAGATCTACAGCTACAGCGCAGACATCTTGCCTGCGCCATTAGTCCTGGTCTCCTTTGAGTATCACTGCAGTAACAGGGAGGGACTGATGGCGCAGGCGTGCAGACCGCACTAACCTGCCCGTCAGTCTCCAAACTGCAAGGATTTCTTTAGAATCTGCGATTTTTTTAAAGGTAAGAAGTGGATTTCCAAGCTAGTCGCCATGCACTTAATGAATGCACGGCTACATAGTAATAGCTGAAAGTTCTGCTTTTATGTTGTTGGTGTAATAATGGTAGACGTATGTGCACTACTAATTTGTTGGGTGAGAGAAATCCCCATGCATTTTGGGAGCCTAGCAACATTCTTGTAGCAGAATTTTATAGAAATGTTGAGCCTTAAGCAGGGGCAGACTGACCAGTCAGCCATTCTGTCATGGACCGGGGGGGGGGTTGGCTGTGCCCGGAGGCAATTGGTGGGCAGCTTAGACTTTAATTGGATTGCCTAACAGCCTTTGGATCTAGTGGGTGGCAATGTTGGAATTTACTGCCCGCTTGGTCTGTTTGTTTTCAGGAACTGTCAGGTCCTGCATTCAGACTGTACAACAGCATTCACGCACTTGGCAGGTCTGAAAGAGAAGCTATGAGTGTTACCAAAACCTTACAGTTGAATTGGAAGTGAGTGATACCACAGCTCACTATTTAAATGGGGCTACATAAGTGATAAAACAGAACTTACAATTGAATTGGAGGTACACAAGTGATACCACTGACCTTACAATGGAGATGGAATTATTAGTATTGTAGTTCCATTTGAATTGAAAGCTCTGGGGTATCTTTTGTGTTGCACCATTTCCATTGTAAGCTCTGTGGTATCACTAGTGTAGCCCCACATCCATTTCAGTTATAAACTCTGTGGTATCATTTGTGTAGTTATATTTTAGTTGTAAGCTCTGTGGTGTTATTAGTGTAGCTTCATTTCAAGTGTAAGCTCTGTGGTATTACAATTAAAATGAAGCTTCACTGGTATTGTGGCTCCATTTCAATTGCAAGCTCTGTGTTATTGTAATCTATGTGGTATCACTCGCACAACTCCATTCCAACTCTAAGCTCTGTGGTATCACTAGTGTAGCTCCATTCCAACTCTAAGCTCTGTGGTGTCTCTAGTGTAGCTCCATTCAACTCTAAGCTCTATGGTATCACTAGTGTAGCTCCATTCAACTCTAAGCTCTGTGGTGTCCCTATTGTAGCTATATTTCAGTTGTAAGCTCTGTGGTATTGCAGTTGAAATGGAACTGCACAAGCGATCCACAGAGCTTGCAGTTCAAATGGAGCTACACTGGAACTGGCACCCCTGAACCATAATAAGTTCCAAAAAATGCAAGGGGAAGGAGGTCCTCAAATGTAGTAGTATGGGGTGTTGCTTGAGTCCTGCAGGGCATCATAAGCCTTCTTGCTAATGTGTTTCCATTTGCTTGTGGGTCCTCCAGTGGTTCCTCCCCTGACAGAAATCGGCTTACTATATGCTCAGTAATTAACCCTTTGAGTGCCAGAGGGGTACGCAACGCCTTGCTTTGCAATGAGTTGAGTACCCCTCTGGCACTCAAAGGGTTAACGGCCATATGCACAAATCAACAGAGGAGCAATGCTGCGGCAAACCACTGCACTATATGGAAGAATATTCTCTCTGCTTTAAATGGACCACTGGTTAAAGGCCCCATTTACCTGGAAAAAGAGCTTTTATATACCCTTGTGATGTACGTGACTTGCCCTATGCACCTCTTTATCTTCTTGCATAAGGCACTTTGCATTTTAGAAAATAACTTTATAAGAATGTTTGCTGGAGTGGCAGCTGATATTTGGGGTTTTTCTAGATAATCTCTTTCAGTGGCAAAAATAAGTCATTGTAGAAGGGCTGGATTTCCTAATAGGCAGAGTAGACAGCTGTCTAGAGCTCCAAATGTTGAGGGGGCGGTGCGTCAGCTGTGCTGGCCACACCCACATTTTGAATTGTAGGTGCGGCCAGAGTAGCCTAAAGCGCCATATGTTGAGGAGGTGGTGCCTCAGCTGTGCTGGTCACACCCACATTCTGAATTGTAGGTGTGGCCAGAGTAGCATAGAGCTCCAAATGTTGTTGGGGTGGTGCCTCAGCTGTACTGGCCACACCCACATTCTGAATTGTGCGTGTGGCCAGAGTAATCTCAGTGTCCCTGCTCCAGTTTTCTACTCACTTAACCCCGAAATCTCTCTAGCAACCAAGGGCTTAAAGCTTTTTAGTTCTTGCTTGTTACAGGCCAAGGGTATGTTCTGTTCCGGGAAACAGTGGATGTGACCGAGGGCGGGGTCATATGAAGTGGGTGGAGATAAGGGGACCTACTGTGCCTTACCTAGGGGCACCTGGGATGTAAATACAGCCCTGATTGCAGGGCCCAGGTTCAAACCTATTTTAACAGATGCTTAATTAGAACCAATTGGACCTTGGGGCAAATTGAGCCCCTTGGATCCGGGGCCTCAGCACGACTGCACCCTCTGTTTCCCATTTGGTTACACCCTTGACCTGATCCCTTTTTCCATTGTGGGCTCCTCTGGTACAGAAGTAGATGACAATAACGAAGGTAATATATGACCAGCAAATTGAGTTACTGATGTGCAATCATCAAATCCTTCTGTCCACAGATCATTCCACCTTGGAGCCCAGGCACTTTGTGGATGAGAAGGTGGTGAATGAGAATCACAAGGATTATATGTTCTTGGAATGTATCCAGTTTATCATGCAGGTAAGTCCAGTACCTCATTGTGCCAGTCAGGCATACCAATGCTCACATCACCTGCCATCACACAAATGTCCTCCAGACTTCAACTTACATGCCTGCCATGTAAAGGGACCCAGTCATCCAAACACAACCTTGGCAATCATGAAAGAGCTTTCTAAATGCCCTTTATTTTGTACTAGACTTTTCTTATTTAAACCTTTTATTAAAGGGGTAGTAATGTTTCACAATAAAAGCAGCTCCGATTAATCTTCATAGGTAGTATTTGGGCCATGGAGAGTGTTAGTTCAATACTGTCAGAGTTGTAGTTCAAGTTGTAGTATCCCCCTCCCGCCCCTTTTACTGATGTAACACTGCTCACCTCAGAGCAGCAAGACTGTCTGAATGGATCTCAGAGAGGGACAATCTTCAGTAATCATAAGGGAAAACCTGAAAAACCCGTCAAGGGGTCAGGGTTTTCCTTATGATCACAGTAAGAAGATTGTCCCTTGCTGTGACCTGTTTGGTCAAGGGACCAGATTCCATTTTTGAGGGGAGGTCGCTTACACTAGGTAAAGGGGGTGAGAGGGGGATACTTTATCATTCAATTACTCTTGAACTACAACTCTGACAGTATTAAAATAACACTCTCCGTGGCCCAAATACTATGAAGATTAATTGGAGCTGATGTTTTTATCAAACATTACTACCCCTTTAAAATGCTTTTAAGGAAGGGGGTACAGAAAGATTAAAGAGGGGGTTAGAAGGTCCAACATAATGCAGTACATAAGACACTGCACGAGAATAGCCTTTTTATTTGGAAAACTATGTTACTAAGATACATACGTTATGCTAATTAAGGTATGCTGCACAGACACTTACTGTCTTAGCTCTACATTACCTCCTCCGCTCACTGACCCAGATTCCTTTCAGTGCTAGCGGGGGAAATGTAGGGATAAGATAGGAAGTCAGTGCTAGGGGAGGTTGGTAATACATTGCTGAGCAGTGTCAGTAAGCGGGGAGGTAATTTAGGGATAAGACAGGAAGTCAGTAATAGGGGAGGTGGGTAATGCATTGCTGAGCAGTGTCAGTAAGTGGGGAGGTAATGTAGGGATAAGACAGGAATTCAGTGCTAGGGGAGGTGGGTAATGTATTGCTGAGCAATGTCAGTGAGTGGAGGAGGTAATGTAGGGATAAGACAGGAAGTCAGTGCTAGGGGAGGTGGGCAATGCATTGCTGAGCAGTGTCAGTGAGTGGGGAGGAGATGTGGGGATAATACAGGAAGTCAGTGCTAGGGGAGATGGGTAACGCATTTCTGAGTAGTGTCAGTAAGTGGGGAGGTAATGTAGGGACAAGGCAGGAAGTCTGTGCTGGTTGAGATGGGCAATGCATTGCTGAGCAGCGCAATGTGTTGGAGACTTCTCTAGCATTCAGGGGGTTAAAGCCCAATTTAAATTAGTGGGCAGTTTTATTTGCCCTCTATGGTGCAGTTGGCTTGCCCGAGAATTTCTTCTCTTTCCTCTGTAATAAGGCCCATAGTTTAAGGCAGTGATTTTCTGCTCCGGTCTTCAAAGATGCAGTGACAGGCCATACTTTCAGGATATTTCTGCTTAATAAATAAATCACAATGACTGAGCGACTGATTACACACGTGATTAAGCAGGGATATCCTGAAAATGTGCATTGCTGATGTGCTCCAAGGACTAGTGCTGAGAAACACTGGTTTAAGGGATCCTAAAAGGCAGCGATCACATTGGTGGTGACCGTTCGGCAGGTCTACCCTTCTGAGAGCAGTGGTGACTACAAAGCCAAAGCTGTATCATGAGCCTCTGAGGATCCACAGGGTCTGAAAACTGATCCCTCGTGCTCTGTAGCTGATCCCACAAGAGACACCGAGATGCGAGACTGGAAGTCTCTCAGTACAGTCACTTGAGATGTGACTCAGCAGTCCCCATAGACATCTAGGAATGGGATTTTTTTATCCTGATAGTAGGAGGCAGGTTGTGTGTATGAGCCACACACTTCAGGTAGAGTCGGTTTTCCAGCCACCACAACATGTTTACAGGACAGCTTAGGGCTTTTTACTAGGAACAGACTTATACAGAACTAACACTTCCCAATTATAACTCTGCACTTTTATTTTGGAAAATATATACCTCTGAGTAAGCAAATGAAGATCCCGGAGCAACACAGACCTCAATTCGCATACGGTTCTGCACTGAAAGAATTAAACTTTTTAATAGAGAGTAATAGAGAGTGTAACAATTCCTTATAACCACTCGTACCTTTTTTTAGGACCATAAAATCCTAATGGTTCTTATGAAGTTAACCCTTGTGCCTTTGCTCAAGAGGCAATGGGGGTTATGCACTAATCGGTGATAAAGTGGAGATGACTTCTCCAGTGATATCACTTCTCCAGTTCCTGTTTTATTCTATGGAGCCAGTGCACTAAGATTACTACAGCTTTGGGCATCTTACTGCATAGGCTCCATAGAATTAACATAGGAATTGGAGAAGTGATCTCCCCTCTTTATTACGCCTTAGTGCATACCCCCCCCCCCTTGTGTCATGAAGTAAATTAACATTTTGCTGCCAGAGTGGCCTGCAACATAAAGTATTATAAATAATGTGACCAGATCTCCATATTAATCCATTGAGTGTCAGAGAGGTATTCAAGACATTGCAATGCAAAGCGTTGGATACCTCTGTGGCACTCTCAGGGTTACTTGCAGGGCGCGTATGAAAAACAAACACTGATTTCCTGCGCAGTCAGGCAGAATTATATTTTCTTGTGTCCCTTATTAAAATTGTGATCTGGCCACATACATTCTAAGTGAAATGAATGCTTCTGCTTCCAAAGGGGGGGGGGCCTGTAACACTATGGGCGGAATGTACAAAGACACCAGCACAGTTCTTCTGGTGTTCACCTCCAATGACTGCACTTCAGGGTGTGCGCCACAGTGTATGATCACTGTTCCCAGGGCTGGAGTTACAACCCAGGCACCCCTAGCACGCAATGCATTGGAGATCTCTCTAGCATCCAAGGGGTTAAATAATACCTTGCAAAGGGGTATAAAACTGGTGCAGGGACATTTACGAGTGCTGTGGCCACACCCACAATTCAGAATGTGGGTGTGACAAGCAAAGCTGAGGCACCCTCAAAATTTGGAGCTCTATGCAGTTGCCTGCTGTGCTAAAGGGAAATCTGTCCCTGGCTGTAGTGTGTACTGGACATACAGTCCGCGGTTCATAGGACTTTAAAGGGATAGTAATGTGCCACAATAAAAGCAGTTCCAATTTTTCTTCATAGTATTTGGGTCATGGAGAGTGTTATTTCAATACTGTCAGAGTTGTAGTTCAGGAGTAATTGAATGATAAAGTATCCCCCTCCCGCCCCTTTTACTGATGTAACACTGCTCACCTCAGAGCAGCAAGACTGTCCAGATGGATCACAGAGAGGGACAATCTTCAGTGATCATAAGGAAAAACCTGTCAAGGGGGACAGGGATTTCCTTATGATCACAGTAAGAAGATTGTCCCTTGCTGTGATCTGTCCGGTTAAGAGACCAGATTCCACATCTGAGGGGAGGCGGCTTACACTAGGTAAAAGGGGCGGGAGGGGGATACTTTATCATTCAATTACTCTTGAACTACAACTCTGACAGTACTGAAATAACCCTATTCATGGCCCAAATACTATGAAGATTAATTGGAGCTGCTTTTATTTTGAAACATTACTATCCCTAAAACCCCCCACCTACCCCATAGCCTACCCTGGTTAAATGGCGTAAAGTTATGGCAATTCCCTCTGTGCTTGTTAGTACATCACCTACACGAGGGGCAGAGGACCGGATTACCCCAAAACACCTATACACTTCCCCACTGCCCTAGTTACAAGCTGTTTATAGAGGAGAATATTAGGTTATGTAGTGGGTGTGGGACTGAAAAAAATCAATTCCAGAGAAGAATTCTATTTGTACATTGCTTCTCAGTGCCCCTCTGGTGGCAGAAGGGTTAACCCCACTGGCACTCAAGGGGTTAATAAAACCAGTACTCCCACAAAGGGTGAGGTCCATGCCCTTTTGCAAAGTGGCGACGCTGACTAGCAGCCGTTGAACAGCTCCCAGTGCATTGCACGGCTTTTCTTCCCAGCACAGTCTCTGCTTCAGTCTGCCCTTCTAAATTTGGAGGAGATTTTTTTTTTTTCCTTTCTTTTTCTAGAGAAGGGAGGGTTCGTGTTTCTGCTGGAAGGGAAGGAACTGACAGGAAGGGGCTGCTCACATCTACCCCCATCGCCTCTCCCCCCCTCCTCCTCCTCCCTCCTCTTACTGACTGAGGAACCATTTACAAAAGGCTCATTCTCTGGGGAGGCTAGAGTCAGGAACGCAGAGCCTGTGAGTAATTTCCTGCTCAATATGGCTTCTCTGACTCATACAATTCCCCTGAGGTCACTGAAGGATTGGCTCTCGCTCTCACTCTCCGTCATGTAATGTCTCTCTCTCCTTCTCTGGTGATATTTCCATGGCTTCTCACTTCTTTCTTTTTAATCCTTTAAGAAGCACTAACACCAAAAAAATTAAATGTGCGGTATATTTTTTTAAAAATCATAGACTTCCAACTGGCATCTTTAAAAATTAGTTATTTTTGGTTTCATTGTGTTTGAAATGAGGTAAGATATAAGGTAGTTAACACTTTGATTGCCAGATGGGTAAGTGACACATTGCTTTGCAATGTGTTCTGTACCCCCCTGGTTAATTTATTGAAAATCATATTGACGGCTCCTGTGTGCAGACAGGCTGTAACATTTGCTCGGCCAGTTTACAGACAATACAGAACTGTTTCTTCAGACACATCTATCGAAATTGCTATGGTAATGGGAGTCAGGGAACCCTAGAAAATAGAGGAATGTCTGTCCCTACTCAGTATAAGTAAGACTGGATTTTCGGTCTTAGACATTTTACAGGTACAAGCAGGGAGTACAGGGTATTTAAGTGTATATATCTCTGTATCATTTCTGTGTATTAGTTTTCCTTTAAAGGGATAGTAATGTTTCACAAAAACGCAGCTCCAATTAATCTTCATAGCAATTGAGCCTTAGAGAGTGTTATTTCATTACTGTGAGCATTGTAGTTCAAGAGTAATTGAACGATAAAGTATCCCCCTCCCGTGCATTTTACCCAGTGTAAGCCCCCACTCCTCAGATGTGGAATCCAGTCCATAGACCAGACAGCTCACATCAAGGGCCAATATTTTATTGCAGTGGTTCTCAACCTGTGCTCTCAGTGGCTATTAACAGGACAGGATTTTAGAATTTCCCTTTAAGAGCACAGGTGAGTTAATCAATACGACTGAGCCTCTGATCAACACACTTGTGTTCTAGCAGGGAAATTTCTAAGTCCTGGCCTGTTAGTGGCCACTGAGAGCACGGGTTGAGAACCACTGTTCTGCTGTGAGAACAATGAAAGCCCTGCCCCCCTTGACAAGCTTTTCAGGTTTTTCCCTTATCTTAATTGAAGATTGTCCCTCTGTGCAGTCTACCTGGGCACCTCCCTTCTGCTCTGGCTGAGCAGTGTTACATCAGTAAAAGGGGCGAGAGGGGGATACTTTGTCATTCAATTACTCTTGAACTACAGCTCTGACAGAATTGAAATAACACTCTCCACGGCCCAAATACTAGAATGATTAATTTGAGCTGCTTTTATTATGAAACATTACTATCCCTTTAAAAGAGCCTAATGTTCAGTAGAAAATCTAGAGCCATTCTGGGGGAAATTTAAAATCCTTACATGCCTTTGAAGAGGTAGATCCTGGTTGACTTCTATGTTACTTCCTTTCTCTCTCTGTCTTGCGCTGCAGAAGGTGTTTGCACGAGTTTCTTTAGCGCAGTGTTATTAAAGTTGCTCTAAAAGCTCCTATGTAGAACAGCGTGCTCCAGTGCTACTGTTCACATGGCTGATTTCCCCCATTCCAGAACACACTTGAAAACAGCATGCTGCAACTTTGATGCACTCATTCATTGGGAACATTCCGTTTCCAGCATGCTTATCTGTATGGCAGCCTGTGGGAAGCTACGCAGATTATACATATGAGTGATTCTGGAGGATATGATGCCATCCTCCTCCTCCTCCTTCAGTGCCTGGCTACTCCGATGTGGGTATTGACCAGCTATATATATCTGAAGCCAGCATGGTTACACACATCATCCACACCCCATGTGAAAGAATCAAATGGGGAACGGAGGTAAGCTGGCATGGGTGGCTTGTATTTCATAAAACAGTACACAGCTAAGCGGGTAGATATAGCTGGGGAACTAACCGGATTTACCCTGGAGTTTCAGTTTTTTGCTGCTGATTACCAGGTCTCTGGGGCAGAGGCTGATTCTCCAGAAGTGGGCAGTTTCCAATGAAACTCTACCCACTTCTGCTCCTTCCCAGTCTATTCCTCCCATTCCCCACACACTTTATAAGTCCCGCCCCCACTTTTGATTAAGATCCACCCCTTTTTGCATGAATTCTGTCATTTATCCCCCAGAGGCACCACAGGACTCCACTCTTCAGGCAGTCCAAAAGAAAAAGTTCCCAGGTATGATTGTAGATACTGGCGATCTTACAAAAAATGCAAAACAAAGAAATCAAAAATATTTAAAGGTCGCTATCATATCACCCCTTTCCCTCTTTTCTTCCAGTCTGTAAATGTTAAATACCTTTCTTTTACTGCTGCTCATGCTTCTTATACAACTGAGAAACCAGTTTGGTTTTCCCACAGCATTACTGCATTCCTTGACTACCTTCAATTAATCGGCAATAATAATGAAATAACCCTCTGAGAGCAAGAAGGGTGTACAGTGACATACAGAGCAGTATATTGGACACCTGACAGCCAAAGGGTTAACTGAAATGTAAATACCCACCTCAGATCAGAGATTGTCTGACTTGTGATCTGAATGAGTCTATAGAGATCTGGCCATTCAAAACACTGTTCAACCCTTTGAGTGTCAGGAAGGTATAAAGCAATGTGTTGGCTACCCCTCTGGCACTCAAATGGTTAACCATTTGGTTGCCAGAAGGCAGATCCAGATTTACAGAAATCAAAGCTGGTTCTCATATGACTATTCCAAAATCTGGAGGGGATGGCTTATGCACAAAAGAAGCTGGAGCAGTTCTAGGGAAAATGAACTGTACCGTAGGAGAGAAATTAAAATTCCCCCAATCCCCATGCATTAAAATGGATTTTAAAACCCCTTCATTGGTAGACAGATCCACACTGGCAGCCTTTTTAGCATTCAAGGCTCAAAAAGCCCAATTTAAATCACGATAACTTTTAATTTGTCCCTTATGGCGCAGTCTGTTTTGTGACAGAATTGATCCATTTCGTTCTGTGTGGTCAAGGGTCAGAATCACTGTAGACATCATAATAAGACTTAATAGTGTTCCTGCCATAGAATCTTGCCAACCGCACTGACTGTCAGAGAAAATAAGTAACATATATGTATATAAACATTATTATTTTATTTATTTTTTATTAACTTGGCAATTTGGGAATATTTATTACGCCGTTTTACTTATTATTTATTTTTTTTGATAGACCCATGATGTCAAATATAGGCATAGCCATATTTCAAATTGGAAACAATTAAAAAAAATTAATTAATAAAAATTAACAAATGTAATTCACCGACCGCGCACCCTATAATTAACCTTTTTTAGGTGGCTTACATTTATTAACCATTTAAGAATCCGATGGCGTGCCCAACACTGTAAAGCACACACCTCTGGTCCATTAACATCATAAAACACCTATATTTGGAACTTTTCCCGTTAATAAAAAAAAAAAAAGAAAATTGCTGAACATTATTTTGTTTTTTATTTTAATGGAGAAATGTGTCATATTGATTTTATTTGGTAAAAAAATACATTATAGCTTTTTGTGTTTTTTAAGCTTTGGCACGCCATATCGGTATCCAGTGCATTGTGAAGAAATACACTGAACTCAAATAGTTAATTATTATTTTTGGAAAATGTCAGTATTGAGTACTATTCTATATCATTATATGTGGACATAAAACTTCAAATAGGATAAAATGAGTGGTAAGTTTCCCTCCCCATGGTGTTGTGGTGTCCTCTGGTAGCGACAGGGTTAATATGCATGTCCTCCAGTACCACTGCTGGTTTACAGAATTAAGTCCTGCGGTGGGCCTGCAGCTAACGAGAACCATATAAGGAGTACTCGGAATCACTTTCTGTAGATGAGGGGATCTGTGTGTCATGGCTGCAAGCAGAGCAGGAAAACTGCATTGATTCATGGAAAATGCCTTGCTGGGATTTCTTACCCGGAGTGCATGCACCTAAACACACTTAACCCCTTACATGCTTGCAATGCTTTAACGACCTTGCTGGCATCCAAGTGGTTAAAGCAGCGTTTCTGAAACCTGGTGCCGTGGCGCTTTGTTGAGCCTTGGACACTAGCTCAGGGTGCCACCGTCTTCCTGTGAATAATGATTGCTTTGCAATGTGTTATGCGTACCCCTCTGGCACTCAAAGTGTTAATAGAAATGGGATCCTAGCATTTCACACCACTCTGGTACTAATCCTTTGAAAATTTGAATACCCTGAAATTTCCAGACTGCAGTGTGTTTTAACCCACTCTGGCACTCAAAGAGTTAAAGGCAAATTAACACCTTAATAACAACCCCCCCCCTTATTTATTACATAGGCAAGAAATCCTAATGGCACCTAGAATTCTTTATTTTGCTCCTTGGTTCGAGAGAGAATATCTTCAGTCAGCCCTGAATGTCATGTCCGTGGAGGCAGACATGACAGTTGCTGGCAGGAACAGAGGGAAGCAAACTCCATTCCCTGCACATAGTGATATTAAGTAGGTTCGTGCAGTTTACCTGACTCAGTTTGAAAAACTGCCAGCAATTGTCATGTTTGCAGCCAGGATTGATTGCAGATGTCTCAGAATGGCCAATAAGATGTTTGCGTCATAGTAACGTAGGTTGGGGGTTATTAATGGGAGGAGCAAGATCACCTTTAGCGTATTGTTTGCTGCACATTAAAAAAAGGCCCATATTCACATGGTGCAGGCAACCTTGGTGCACCTTTTAATGAGTTCTGCGTTGAAGGCATCCATGTTATTACCAGACTCGATCTGAGAGTAGACTATAAAGCCACTGTGCAGATTGTTCCCAAGAGCCTCATTGGAGGTTGCGACTCGCTTCGTGACCTCCAATAACTGGCTGACACACTTGGGTGTCAGCAAGATTTATGGCTGATGTGGGCTGGCCATCACTCACGACCCCTTCCAGTGAATGGATCGCTAGAAGAATGTAAGGGAACATAGCCTTGCACACACTGATCATCTCCCACCTTGATTACTGTAACCTTCTATTAGTGGGATATGCACTAGCATGGAAGAAGTCTCTCCAGCATAAGGAATCTGTCTAATTACCTACCTTATTTAAGGACCTGTTTCAGAGATTCTGCTCACTTTGGTCAATAGGCTCTATGACAGAGAGTCTTCTCTCACCTTAGTGCATATACCCCCCACCGCTGGCAGGGATTTGCCTAGATAATTCCTTCCAAAGTGCTGCTGCCAGGTTCATTTTATCACTCCTCAATCCCTGTCTGCTGCTGTGCTAGGCACATGTCTGTACTGGCTCAAAGTGTCAGACAGCATCAAGTTTAAAACAGACCCAACTCTGCACCTGCCACCATCTGTTCCTGTTTATTCAATGGGAACTATGTCCTAGGAATAAGCTGCTCTTAATTTGTTTGACACAGAGACGTACCTAGGTAGGAGCCCTTCATACAGCAGTCAGGTGCATCTATCTATATGTATTTTACATTATATCTACGGTTTTCTATATATAGAGATCTTTATTCACATCTACATTTAAGGCACACCCTCCTCACAGCAAGCTATGTATGTATGTATCTTTATTTATATAGCGCCATACATGTACACAGTGCTTAAGAGAAGTTGAAATAATATAATACAAAAATACAAAACCGGGTTAAGAGCATTAAGCTTAAGTGCAATCATTACATTATTCGTGGGGGAAAGTGCAGCAAGGGAATCCTAGACTGGGATAGGGACCCTGCCCCAAGGAGCTTACAATCTAAGTTGAATTCATAATGACAGACAGAGACAGTAGGAGGAGGATTATAAGTGCAGATAAAAGGTGTGGTGAAAGAAGTGCAGAAGGATTCTGCTGTGACTGTCAGTGTGCAAGAGGAGGACATTGCTATTGAGATGCCTCCCTGAGCAGGTGGGTTTTGAGGAGATACTTGAAAGTGATGAGTGTGGATGATTGGCGAATGGTGATGGGGAGGGCATTCCAGAGTCGAGGAGCAGCCAATGAGAAAGCTTATAGTCGAGAGATGGCTCGAGTTGTGTAGGGAGAGGACAAGAAGAACCCTTGAGAAGACCGTAGGGGACGGGAAGGGGTGTAGCGGGAGATAAGAGCAGAAATGTAAGAGGGTGCTGAGGAGCAGAGAGACTTACAGGAGAGGAGGAGAATCTTGTAAGAAATATGATACTTTATAGGTAAGTAATTGAGGGATTTCAGGAGGAGATGAGAGGGAAGGTATCTGGGAGCAAATGTAGTGATTCTTGCAGCTAAATTGATAACAGATTGAAGTGGAGAGAGATGAGAAGCAGGAAGACCGGAGAGTAGAATGTTGCAGTAAAGTCTAGAGAGAACGAGTGCCTGAGATAGAGTTTTAGCCGCTGATATGCAGAGGAACGGATGTATTTTTGCAATATTTTTCTTAAGAAGCGACATGTTCTAGTGACAGCTTGGATATGGGGGTAGAAGGTTAATTTAGAATCAAGTATGACCCCAAGACAGCGTGCTTTGGACACGGAGCGTATGGAAGAGTTTTCTGTTGTGATGGAGAAGGGGGTTGGTGGACGGGTTTTAGGAGGGAACACCACCAGCTCTGTCTTAGCCATATTAAGTTTAAGATGGCGGTGGGCCATCCATGAGGAAATAGCTGAGAGACAGTGAGTGACTCGAAACTGCACAGCTGGAGTGAGGTCAGGGACAGAGAGATAGATTAGTGTGTCATCAGCATACAGATGGTAATTAAATCAAAGAGATGAGATGAAGTCACTAAGTGAGAGGGTGTAGAGGGAAAAAAGAAGTGGTCCCAGTGATCCCTGAGGTACACCTACTGAGAGGTCAAGGGGAGATGAGAACGCTTTGGCATAAGAAACACTGAAAGTACGTTTAGAGAGATAGGAGGAAATCCATTCTAGAGGTGTGTCAGGGATGCCAAGGGTATGCAGTGTGTCCAGTAGGAGTGCATGGTCAACAGTGTCAAAAGCAGCAGATAGATCTAGTAGGATTAGTATACTAAAGTGTATACAATGGGCTTCCTTAGACCTGAATGACTCATAAGGGTCACTAGTTGTTATCAGACTGAAAGTGAAAGAATTGGGAAACAAAAACTTAGATCAAATGCAAACAGAATAGTAACTGACGGTTGGCTGAAGGATTCCTACCTAGGTAAAGCCTTCTAATAAATTAAAAGACACTTATTCCAAGGGTATACTTCCCTTTTAACACCTCAAAGTCCAGGTGTTAATATGTCTTTCACTGCTCCCTTGTGTCCTACACAGGGCTCGGGGCCATATGTTCCAATGTAGACTGGATCAATTCTGAAACAACCCAACTACAGCCTTGGTGGAAAAAATATAATGTCCATTCATTTAAAATGAGGCTTTTATCTCTCCGACTGCTAGATGTCTCCACAACTTTCTAAATAATGAGGATGATAATTTAGAACCTAATAGAGATATTGAATTGAACTGTTCCATTCACAGCACGTAGGAATACAAGATTCAAAAATACCAGTTTGGTAGCTTGTGTTTCAGTCTGTATTGAGAACACCTTGCAGATTCTAACACCCAATACAAAGATGCCAGTTACCCAGGAGGATGAGGAGGAGACTGTTACCTATTGATGGGCTGCCAGTGCCATCTTTGAAAATCCAGGAAGGATCTCTGGCAACTAAACGAGGAAGTGGATTGAGCAACAGTGGAGTTTTTACAGCTATAAATAACTGTACCTCGCTTCAGAGAACACAGGGCTCCCAGTCCTGTAAAAATGACTGCTAAATCCTATTGCAAAGGGCTGAGACTGGTTTTAAATGTTGGTGTATTTCTAAGGATACCGGCTATCCCTGTAAATGCAGGACATCCACATACCTTCCAGCTATCCCTGATTTCCAGGGGACAGTCCCTTGTTTGGCTCTCTGTCCTGGTTTTTAAAATTTGAATCTCAACCTGCAGTCTGTCAGGAATGGGCAACGTGAAGTCCTCTAGCTGCTGTCAGATGACACTCCCATGTTGCTGGCTGGCAGAGAATGATGGGAGTTGTAGTCTAGAGTCATATGGAACCTTGCGTTGCTCACCACCATTGTGCTGACATTGCAATGAAATGTGCCACTGACCACTCGTGACCATACTTAGGAACTTCTGAAATGCCTTCTTTGATCGCTTTGACATTTTAACCCTTAACTCTCTGAAAAATATATATTCTAGATCAGGAATCAAAATTTCCACTAGCCAATGGCAAGTGAAAATTTAGTCTTGGTGAGTAGAAATTCAGCCCTGGTGGGTATGATATGGCTTGCAGTGGCGAGTAACTTTTCAGGTCTGGCTAGTAGCAAACGATTTCAAATTTTAAAGGGATAATAATGTTTCATAATAAAAGCAGCTCCAATTAATCATCATAGTATTTGAGCCATGGAGAGCGTTATTTCAATTCTGTCAGAGTTGTAGTTCAAGAGTAATTCAATGACAAAGTATCCCCCTCTCGCTCCTTTTACCGATGTAACACTGCTCAGCCAGAGCAGAAGGGAGGTGCCCAGGTGGATTGCAGAGAGGGACAATCTTCAATTAAGATAAGGGAAAAACCTGAAAAGCTGGTCAAGGGGGGCAGGGCTTTCATTGTTTTCATAGGAATAAGAGTGTCCCCTTCTGTTATCTGTCTGGTCTATGGACTGGATTCCACATCTGAGAAGAGATGGCTTACACTAGGTAAAAGGGACGGGAGGGGAAACTTTGCTTGTGAATATCTCTCAAACCATAAAGGTTTCAGAGATAAGACTTATATCGTTCTTCATGTTTTTTTAATGCCTACAAAATAAAAAAAAAAAAAGATAAAACTAAGTAGTACTATCCCTTTAAGCCCTGTTCTAGATGCTATGTCAATATTTGCTCTAACCCTGAGGTGATAGTCGTCAAGAAACATGTTATTTCTGAGCTATACCTTCTTATACACTCACACTCACCAGCAGGACTTCTCCGTCTGCCTCTGTGATACAAATGTCACTAAATGAGCAGTTAATGGGTGCAGATCATAGAGAAGGAAACACTGGACTCTCTCACCCTGAGACCCGGGTCAAAACCCCAAGTCTTGGGGTCAAACCTCGGAGTCCCCAGGTATGCTTATAACACACTCTAAGGTGACTGCCCAGGATAAGTGTCCTTGCAATTATTTCAACGTGTTGGCAGCTGCAGGGTTGTCCTGATTCCTGTCCAGCAGAATGCAATTTGTAAAACTGTCCTGCATTTAAAGGGATATCTGGTCACATTATGTATGTTTATAGACAGTGTTGGTCAGAGTTAGTGTATGTTCTCGCCTATTTAAAGCAGAAGTTGTTTTATTATGAAAATGCATATATTGTAGGGCCTTTTTCTGGTGAGTAAAACCCACACACCCATTGCTGATAGATGCTTTGTGCAAAGGTTATTTCAATAATATATATATTTTTTTAATTGTACATTTCTATTGTGGTCACCAGCTGGCGTCATTTCTATCACTTTCTGTGGATTGCTTTAGTCTGAGGTTAGGCAACATTTGCCACTCCAGTTGCTGGAGACTACATCTCCCATCATGCTCAACCAGCCAACGAATGGACTGGAGTCTCCAACAGCTGGCATTCCAAAGGCTGTCTAACCCCGCTTTAGTCTAAGACTTGACATACACTATAGAGCGAATAGGGGAACAGGTACCCTCGGGAAACCAGAGAGCTCTACTGCTAACTCCCAGCAGTGGGAGTACTGTTTAATTACTCTGCAGGAAAGCACTTCAATAAGTACATTTTTAATAATATATCTTTACTATTCCTTTAACCCTTTGAGTGCCAGAGGGGTATGGAATGCATTGCAACTTCTGTAATGCATTGCACACTTTTCTGGAACTTAAAAGGGCTAAGCATTTGAATGTCAGCCCTGTAGTGCATTGAAGACTTCATAGGAGTGTCCACAGAGTTCTTTTATTTCCCAGACCACTTGTAACCCTTGTAGATGGTAGATCCAGCAGCTCTTATTTATACTGTGACATTGTGCTATGATGGCTGTTGTCAAGACCTATGCATCCTGATTGGTTGCAGTGAGGTAAGAGGTAGAGCTGCACACAAGGGACCTGTTCTGATTGGCTGGTGACACTGTGATTTTTCTATTGACAGATGAAGACCGGCCCGTTTGCAGAACACTCCAACCAGCTGTGGAACATCAGCGCTGTCCCTTCCTGGGCAAAAGTAAACCAAGGACTTGTACGCATGTACAAAGCAGAGGTGAGGCACATAGGATTCCTCTAAGTGTACGGACTCCCTAAAAAGCCTTTATATGAATCACTTTTCTTTTGATAATAATTATGTAACCCCTTGAATGCAATGCGTTGCATACCCCTCACTCACTCAAAGGGTTAACGATTAATTATCATGGAAGAAACCTATCATGTGAACCGGTGTACTATTGGCAGTAACTAGTAAAGAAGTGTTGTTTTCTCTATAAAGGATATGGAAGAATTTTCAGTGCTAAATGATTTTTTTTTTTAAGCCCTGTAACTCTTTGAGTGCTAGATAGATATCACTTCTCTGGCACGCAAACGGTTAAGCATCAGAAAGTTGTCCAATGTAAGGAAGAGAGAGAGAGAAAAAAAGAGGATTTCACTTTTAACTTTTAAACTCAAAATCTGCCTTTAAAAGTCTGTCATTTGGAGTTGAAAAGTCAAAATTTGACATTTTTTTCACCTCCTGGTCCTAGGGCTCTTCCCTACATCTGGTCCTTAACCGTTTGTGTTCCGTACCCCTCTGGCACTCAATGGGTTAACCCCCCTAAGGACCAATGCCATTCAATTAAGGACCAGTGACGGTCCTGGCATGTTGTGGCATTTGGGGGCTCCCCGCACTCTGTTCGTAGAGCCCTGAATCAGATGCACAAAAAAAAAAAATGCTCCCTGGTCCTTAAGTGCCAACCACGCGTGCACGAGCTGGTCCTTAAGGGGTTTAAGGGTAAAAAAAGACTTAAAGGGGATGTATCACCCAACCAAAAGTTTGCCTTAATCTCTTTATTTCAGCCATTATAACAATGCTATGTTATTTTAAAAAAAAAAAAAAAAAAAAACGCAATAGAAATACAGTTTGAGGGTTTTCTTTTTTCCTCCCGTGACGTCTTCTCCTCATTCTGATCGGCACCACGCGTGCCCACGAGAATACAGGAGAGATCATCCTCCCCGCTGGTCTGTCAGTAAGCTGGGGCACTCTCATTGGCTAGATATTAGAGATTAAGGCAAACCTTTGGTTAGGTGATACATCCCCTTTTATCCTTTTGAGTGCCAGCGATATGTCCGACGCATTGGGTTGGGCACCCCGTGATACTCATTGGGTTATAAGGAAATTACACCCTAGGAATAAGTGGCTCTTAATTTATCACAATGACTTACCCAGGTCACTATCCTTCATACAACAGCCCAGGGGGTTAACCCTTTGAGTGCCAGAGAGGTGTCAAGTTCCCCATGATTTCATTTGATTTCAATGGGTCTTTTAACCCGCTGAATGCTAGAGAGGACGCCAACGTATTGCTCTGCAACACCTTGGAGACCCTTCCTCATCTAACCCTTTGAATGCAAGAGAAGTATCCAACACATTGCAATGCAATGAGTTATACTCCTCTGGCACTCAAAGGGTTAAACAAATTACATTTTTATTTTTTTATTTTTTTTAATGCATTTATTAATTTTTTTTGGTCCTCGATACCTTTTTTTTTTCCTAATTTGGACATTACTATTTTCTGCCCAAATTAATATTAATGGGTTTATTAACCCTTTTAAGTGCCAGACGTTTACGTACCCCTTTGGCACTCAAAGGTTAAGGGGTGCTGGTGTTACTTTAACCCCTTTTGAATGCCAAAAAGGGTACGTAACACATTGCAAAGCGACATGTTGCTTGCCCTTCTGGCACTCAAAGGGTTAATTTTTTTGCTCCTCGGTGGCGTTGCAAATCCTATGGAATTGCCTCCCAGTAGTAAATGGGTTAACTCCTTTAGGTGCCAGAGGGGTACGCAACTGCACTCAAAGGGTTAACACAGAACATTCACTTCTATTCCCACTGAAGTGCAGGAACAGTTGGTGCCGACTCCTTCCGTGCCAGAGGCTACCACATGCATTGAATAGGATTAGAGAGGTTAAAAGTTCCCAGAGCCCGGAATCAGTCCTCCCCCTGCCGGCTTCACATCCTGTGAGAGGTTCCACCCACATACCTCTGTAATCTGGGAGGCGTCACTTGGAAGTCTGCTCTGTCTCCTTCCTGCATCCAGTGTCCCCTGCCTGTGCAACCGCATGCACGGGCCAGGTGCCGGGAGCAAGGCGACAAGAGCAGGCCTGGCACAGCAAACTAAAGGGGAACTAGGCTTAGGGACAATGGAAAGTCTAGGAGTTCTGGGGCAAACCAACTGCACTATAAGGAAGAAAAAAAAGAAAAAAACAACATTGATTTAAATGGGGATTTTAACCCCTTGAATGCCAGAGAGGTTTGTAGCATTCAAGGGGTTAAATCCCCATTTAAATTAGTGGGGATTTTTAGTTATCCCTTTCACTGCAGATGGTTCGCCCCAGAACTCCTGGACTTTTTTTTTTTGAACATGTGGCGCTTAGAGGAATAAATGGCTCTTAAAGGAAAACAAACACCTCTTAACCATTTGAGTGCCAGAGGGGCACGCAACGCCTGGCCCTCTAAGGGTTAATAATAACCACATACTTGCCTTAGTACGGGCAGAAAATCCTAATGGCCACTATGAATTTTGCCCTTGTGTCTTTTGTTCAAACAATAACGTTTATCAGTCTTGAATGTCATGCCCACGGAGGCAGACATGACTGTTACTAGCAAGACTACAGGACCTCAGACTCTGCTCTCTGCACATTGTAATCTTAAGCCTTAAACATTCTGAGTGCCAGAGGGGTATGCAATGCATTGCATACCCCTCCAGCTCTCAGCAGGTTAAGAATCAGTGGGATGTGCAAAGCATTGTTGTGCAGTGTGTTAAAGGGATAGTAATGTTTCATAATAAAAGCAGGTCCAATTAATCTTCATAGTATTTGGACTTTGGAGAGTGTTATTTCAGTACTGTCAGAGCTGTGTAGTTCAAGAGTAGTTCAATGATAAAGTATCCCCCTTCCCACCCCTTTTAACTAGTGTAAGCCGCCTCTCCTCAGATGTGGAATCTGACCGGACAGATAACAGCGAGGGACAATCTTCTTACTGTGATCGTAAGGAAAACCCTGCCCCCTTGACAGGTTTTTCAGGTTTTTCCTTATGATCACTGAAGATTGTTCCTCTCTGTGATCCATCCGACAGTCTTGCTGCTCTGAGGTGAGCAGTGTTACATCAGTAAAAGGGGCGGGAGGGGGATACTTTATCATTCAATTACTCTTGAACTACAACTCTGACAGAATTGAAATAACACTTTCCATGATCCAAATACTATGAAGATTTATTGGACCTGCTTTTATTATGAAACATTACTAACCCTTTAATACCCCTCTAGTGCTTTAAGGGTTAACTAGACTCATGCTCTTTGCCTGCATCAGTTTTAAAAACCTGCCAGAAAGTGTTCTTCTGTGCCACAGGTATGACATCCAGGACTGTTTGAAGATGTATCTTGAGAAAAGGCACAAGGTCAGAGTTCGTAGGCGCCATTAGGAGTTTCTTGCTGTAGGGGGTGGAGTTATCATTGAGGGTGCTAGTTCTCTTTTACATCGTATTTCAGAAGCACTTGCTAAGTAGGACTCCTTCCTACAGCAATCGGGTGAATCTACTATTTTTATATTTTTAGGATGGGATTTGCAGTTACCTGCGTTTAGATTTCATCTCCACCCCCCAAAAAAACACCACACACTTCATTACTCTGAATGACATTAACCCTCTGAGTGCCAGAGGGGTACACAATGCATTGCGTTGCATACCTCTCTGGCACTCAAAGGGTTAAAATATAAATGGAGCTCTGATTGATCAGTATATTTTTACCACCATGTAGAGCGGTATGTCTGTCATATTGGAGTTTCAGTTCAAGTGTTATTAAAGGGATAGTAATGTTTCATAATAAAAGCATCTACAGTTAATTTTCATAGTATTTGGGCCATGGAGAGTGTTATTTCAATACTGTCAGAGTTGTAGTACAAGAGTAATTGAATGGTAAAGTATCCCCCCTCCCGCCCCTTTTACCTAGTGTAACACTGCTCCCCTCAGATGTGGAATCTGGTCTCTTGACCTGACAGATCACAGCAAGGGACAATCTTCTTACTGTGATCATAAGGAAAACCATGCTCCCCTTGACAGGTTTTTCCCTTATGATCAATGAAAATTGTCCCTCTCTGCGATCCATCCGGACAGTCTTGCTGCTCTGAGGTGAGCAGTGTTACATCAGTAAAAGGGGTGGGAGGGGGATACTTTATCATTCATTTACTCTTGAACTACAACTCTGACAGTATTGAAATAACACTCTCCATGGCCCAAATACTATGAAGTCTAATCGGAGCTGCTTTTTCTTTTTTTTTTTTTTTTTTTTTTTAAATATTAGCATCCCTTGAAGTTAGAAAGTATCCCCTTCCCTCCCCTTTTACCTATATTATACCTCCTCCCCTCAGATGTGGGATCCGGTCACTCGAATGGACAGCTCTCATCGAGGAACAATCTTCATGCAGTAAGCCTAAGGAAAACCCTACCGCCCTTGGCAAAGGAAGGCAGGATTTTCCGTATGCTCATTGAAGATTGTCCCTCGCTAATCTCCATCCAGTCAGACATGAGAAGCAGCACGATGGAAGTAAATAAAGGAGCAGGAGGGGGATACTTTCTTAAGGTAAAGGAATAGTATTGCTAGATTTTTACAAAAACTAAGATTGTAGATATTAAAATCATGAATAGAAAGAGCTATGTGCCATCTCTCAAACTTTTATAGTTTAAAAGATGGAAGCATGTAAAGTCCGGGTTTCTCAGAAGTCTGCCATCTAGCTGAGAAAAGCACAGTCTGGTCCTGGGATCGTCCTGCGGCTCTTCAGCACAGCCAGAATAGTGCGATGTAGGAAGAAATACTTCACTGGAACGGTCTACGGTCATTAAGAGGTTAAGGATTGTGAAGGCACATAGAAATGTCAGGGACAATCTCTTCAATGGTGTACTTTTTACATAATCTAGGGGGCACTTTCTCTTTAAATTAATGGGGATTTTTAGCCTTTATGGTATAGCTGATTTGCTCCACAGTCAATATCTTTATTCTTATATAGTGTTGCCAATCTGTATACAGAACTATACACATTGTTTGTTACCCAGAGTCCTTGCTCCGTAGAGCTTACAATCTATGTTTCAGTGGCTGAAGCACAGACATAAATTGACTTGCTTAAGTTTACAAGGAGCTGACACAGGGAATTGCTCCAATTATTTATTATTTTTTTTTTTTTCTTGGCTGATGCTCACGTGCGCCAACTGTCAAACACTCCGTGTGCTTCCAGACTGTCTGTAGAATATAGGAGAAGGTGAATAAACCCCCCCCACAGGTGACACAACTGTTGTAGGGGCTGTGACAGTTCTGTAGCCCATCTGAGGTTTTAAGGGTGTGTACGTGTCCCCCCCCCAACTGTGAGCCACGTAATCAGAAATCGGTACGTGTAAGGGCAGCACTAATTTAATTATTGGTAACAGTAGTGATTTTATAGCCTGTCTGCTATTAAAAAAAAAATATGCATTTTTTTTAAGCAATGATACAAAAACAGTAAAAAAAAAAAAAAAAGTTTAATTGGCTTTATTCATATAAAGGTGCAGTTATAAGCCTAGCGCTAGTCATTGAGCAATATTTTGGCTGATGCTCACGTGCGCCAACTGTCAGACACACACCCCTTGTGCTTCCAGACTGGCTGTAGAAAATAGGAGAAGGCGACTAGAACCGCCAACAGGTGACAAAACTGTTGCAGGGGCTGTGACAGTTCTGTGGCCCGTGTGAGGTTTTAGGGGTGTTCAAGTTTTGTTTTGTTTTTCTTTTCTCAATTGTGAGAAACGTGATCAGAAATCAGTACGTGTAAGGGGGCGCACTAATCTGATTATTGGTAGCAGTAGTGATTTATAGCCTGTCGACTATTCAAAAATATGCATTTTTTTATTTTAGCAGTGATACAAAAGCAGTACAAATAAAGTTTAATAGGCTTTATTCATATAAAGGTGCAGTTACAGGCCTAGCGCTAGTCATTGGTCAATATAATGAGACTGACTGAGATAATAATAATAATATGGTGTGTGTATATATCAAACAGACAACCGTTCTCAAACTCTCCTATTAGTTCATGCATGCTAGCTAGCTATTTAGGTAAAAAAAAAATGAGGGCCGCACACTGGGATCAGTTGGGCCACATTTGGCCCACAGGCCGCATGTTGGATGCCCATGTTTTAGGGTATAGTTTCCCTTTAACGACAGCGATTGCTTCCATCTCCCGCGATGTAGCATTTGGCAGCATTTTCCAGCTCAGAGCTGCTTTGCATTATGCATACACAGCAAGCATAACGCATCCATGTGTGTCAGCGCTAGACTAACCACTTCCAAACCGATCCGTCTCTTCCTTTCATCTCTCAGTGTCTGCTCTTCTTGCACCACTCCATAAACCCACTGCCTGTAGCAGGAGAACAGCACAAGCCTTTTAGGTCTGAAGCTGCTCTGATGTTTGCTCAGCCTGCTCCAGGCCCCAACAGCTCTGGAAAGCAGAGTTGAACTTTCACCCTGGCTGGAATTCCATGCCGGCCTGATCTCTACACTCCCCCAACCTCCCTCATGACGTCAGCGGGGCCAGCAGCTGCACGCCTGCCACTAAAGGCCTGGCCTAGCAGTGGAGGATGTGTGGGGCTCCTTAAAGCCTGGAACATCCTGTTACCCTGAGCCCCCCCCCCCACACACACACACATTTCCTTGTAGAGGCAGCAGTCACATTACTGCCCCTACAAACCTTTACCTTGCACTGCTTAGGGCACAAGGCAAAGAGGAACAGTCATGGGCTAAACCAATTGCATCACAGAGGAGAAATAAATATAATTATTGATTTACATGTTTTTTAACCCCTTGAATGACAGAGAAGCCTCCAGTGCATTGCTTTGCAATTTGTCAGTGAGATCTCCAGCATTCAAGGGGTTAAAATTCCTATTTAAATCACTGGACATCTATTATATTAGGTGCAGTTGATTTGTCTCAGAATTAGTCCACTTTTGGCTTTGTATATACTGCTCTCTCTATAGGTTCAAATAGGTTCACTCAGCCCCTCCATACAGGACAAAGAATACCACACTGCATGAATACCTTAAAGGGATAGTAATACTTCATTTTAACTTTATTTTATTTTGTAGGCATTAAAAAACATGAAGAATGATATAAGTCTTATCTCTGAAACCTTTATGGTTTGAGAGATATTCACAAACAAAGTATCCCCCCCCTGTTCAACCAGATCAGAAGGGAGGTGCCCAGGTAGACTGCAGAGAGGGACAATCTTCAATTAAGATAAGGGAAAAAGCTGAAAAACGTGTCAAGGGGGGAAGGGCTTTCATTGTTTTCATACAAAGAAAATTGTCCCCTTCTGTTATCTGTCTGGTCATACAACCAGATTCACATCTGAGAAGAGATGGCTTACACTAGGTAAAAGGGGCGGGGAGGGGAACTTTGCTTGTGAATATCTCATAAACCATAAAGGTTTGAGAGATAAGACTTATATCATTCTTCATGTTTTTTTAATGCCTACAAAATAAAATAAAGTTAAAACGAAGTATTACTATCCCTTTAAAGACAGGAGAGGTGTGCAAGCACTGCTCTTGTCCTTAACCCCTTCGCATCCTGTGATGTACCCAGACCGTCACGCTGGTCCAGCACTTAAGGACCAGTGACGGTCCTGGTACGTCACATACTTTTACTCACCGCGCTCCTGCAGGAGCACTGTGAGTTATACCGGGGACTGAACTTGATCGCTCCAAGACCGGAGCGATCTCTCTCAGTCCCTCGTTCGGCGTGCCAGAACACGTGATCATTCACGTGGGACGGCACGTCAAACTTGCCTATCTGGTCCTTAAAGGACCAGACACCCCGGGACCGCTGGCCATTAAGGGGTGAACTCTTGTGTGTGTATCTGTGTATGAATATATAATACATATGGGTGTGTCGATAAGGATAATATATAATGAGTGTGTAACTGCCAATACACATTTGTATGTTTGTGTGACAAAAATATATATAACAATATGTGTGTGTGGAATCAGTGCAGCTGCGTGGGGACCCATGAATTCCAGGATGCGCATGTATGTCATGGGTCCTTTAAGCACGTTCTCCCCCTGTACGTCCTTGGTCCTTAAAGGGTTTCAATATATGTGTGAAATATAGTTATAAAGTACCAATGCATTCTGCAACACTGGGCTGCTGTTCTCCTCTTTTCAGAAAGGAAATATAATTAAAAGTCAAAGTTATCTGCGCAGTCTTCAGTTCATTTAGTTTTAGTAAGCACATGTGCAGTCCTCTTCTTCCCCCAAAGTGTAAGCACTTTGCATTGTGTGAACTCAACATTCAATGAAGCAGACTTAATGGAAGCTCAAAATTACGTAAAGGTTTTTATAGACTTGAGCACTCTGTTTTAGCAGAAGAGGAAAGAGGTGTCGTTATTACCATTCCCTCCAACATTTCACAAATGAGGAAAAAAAAAAAAAAAAAAGTCCTCCCAGGGCCACTGCCTACATGTAACAGCTAAATCGCACATTGTCAGTATATGCTGGTCTGCCAAAGGACAGACACAGCACATAGCAGTGGTGTGTACAGAATGCTCATAAAAGTAAACATTTTATTTTAATTAAAGGGGAACTATCACCCCAAATAAAGCCCCGTCCCCCCAATAATTAGTCAAATAGCAATAAGCTTACAAATAGCAGTATTATCCAGCATATGAACTGCGTTATTCAGAAATCCCACTTCTTTTGAGACTGACGGCCAGGCTTCTTGCTTCCTGTTACCTGAACGTAGAGGAGACCAGGATGGGGCAGCACAGTGTGCAGATGTCTCTAAGGCAAGATGTCTGCACTGATGCCTGGTTGTCAGTCTCAGATGAAGTAGGATTTTTTAATAACGTGATACTTATGCTGGATACTACTACTATTTGTAAGCCTATCGCTCTATGGCTGATTAGTGGGGGGAAGAATTTATTTGGGGTGATAGTTCCGCCTTAAATTGGTATGATGATTTTCAGTCCTATAAACAAATTCTCATTCCATTGTATATCTATATCTATGTATGTCTGATCACTCCTGTGCCTGAGTTTCCTTCTTTTACCCATAGAAAGAGCACAGCAGAGCTCTCTTTTCCTTCTGTGCTGAGAAAGTACAAAGTGCTCATCCTGGGTGTATTTTTTTTTTTTTTTTTTTTTAAACATACAAGAGTATGAAATAAGGTGATGTACCTGCTTAAAGTGGAACTAATCACCCAAATGAAAGTTACCCCCAAATAATTATGCACATAACAGTAAGTATATCCATACCTGAGAGCTCTCCGGTTTTGCCCCGGAAACGCTAGCTTTGACAATGAATTACCGGGTCTCCGGGGCTGAGTCTGATTCTCCGGATGTGGGGAAACCCTGCCCACTTGTGCTCAATCCCACCCTGTTCCTCCCACTCTGCGTCCTCTTCTACCCCTTCCATAGTGTATTATATATATATAATTTTTTAATTTTTTTTTTTTTTTTTTTTTTTTTATTAGCCCCGTCCCTTTTTAATGACGGGAATCGCATCATTTCTGTACCCTCATCGGCACTAGAGGGCTGTCCTCCCGGCAGCCCCAAGTAAGAAGTTCCCAGGTATCCATACTAGTTTTATCCGGAACAAGTCCAGCGTTATAGAGAAATCTAACTCGTCGATCAGGCAGGCATCAGCGCAGACATCTTTCTAAAGAGACATCTGTGCACCTGCGCTATCTGTCCTGGTCATACCTGGCAACTTTTGAAGCAGGGATACCCGGAGGGTAACCCTGTCAGTGCCAACCGGGGAGGAAAATGATGCAAATAGTGTCATAAAAGGGGCAGGGCTTAGTCGGGGGGGCAAAAAACAACAACAAAAAAAACTGCAAAATACCTGGGAATGAAGGTAAGAGGGCGGGGAGTGGGAGGAACCAGGAGGGATGGAGCACAAGTGGGCAGAGTTTCTACTTAAACTCTGACCACCCGGAGATTCACACATTGCCCCGGAGACCCGGTAATTCAGTTTGAAATCCGGAGTCTCCGTGGCAAAACCGGAGAGTTCCCAGGTATGGTCCTGGTCTCCTCTAGGAAGAGATGCATTGTACCTTAAGGTAACAGGAAGGGACTGATGGTGCAGTCACACAGATGCCTCTACAGCAAGCTGCTTGCCTGACCGTCTCAGAACGGGTTGGATTTCTCAATAATGACGGACTTATTCCAGGTTAATACTAGTATTGATATGTGTATCACTATGTGCATAATTGTTTCGGGTAACTTAAATGTGGGTGATAGTTATGTTTAAAAGTTACAGTTGGGTGGTATAACCCTTTGAGTACCAGAGGGGATCTGCACTGCACAGCAATGCATTGCGTAACTCTCTGGCACTCATAGGGTTAAGTTAACCATTTTCAATGCTCGAGATGTCTCCAATGCACTGTGAAACAATCTAAGGGGATAAGTAGGCCTGCACCTTTATCCTTTGCCTCAAGGCCCATCAGTGGCTTAAACGGACCCTGGCTCCCTCCTCCCTACTGTTTCTATGGCTTTAGCATTTGAAGGGGGAACTATACCCCAGGAATAAGTGGATCATCATTTGTTTAGCAGAAACACTGATCGAGCTAGGAGACCTTCATTCAGCAGACAGCTAACCTATACAAAAGGTTGCATTTGATCTCTGTAGTTTACTGCTGATTAGTTTGTTTAAAATCCGATAAAGACAATACACGCATGCAGTCCACTCAGGTCTATTGATGCCTATTGTTTGTTGTGGGGAGGTATGAACTAAGAGACAGACTTCAACCAGAGTTTAGAAAGACAAATGCAGTTGATATATAAACAGATACTCCAGTATGAAGCAACCTCCCCAGGCATACCCTCAACTGTACCTTTTAATCTGGTATAAAACCATTGTCTTGTACATTATAAACCAGGGAGATCTGCTGAATTCTCTCTACAGGTAACAGAGATAAACTCAGACACCGGAATGATCAGACATACAATGTAATGAGGTTGTTTCAGTCTTCAGCACTCACGGGCCCCACTGAACTTCCCCCAGTGTCGTTTTTTTTTATCACAGCACCCATGACTGCCCACCCCTGTTGTAAGCATCTTTTGGAGGCCTAGCAACCCAGCGGTAGTGAAGGGTTAATGGTGTTTACTGTGCTGTATGTCTGTGAGCGCAGCTGCGGCTCTCCTGCCTCTTCCCACACACACACATGTGGAAACTTCCTTAGTGGTAAACTTCCTGCAGGGACAGAGCGATCTCACACACATACACACAGAGCTCCCTCCCTGCCTGCCTCATCCTGTGCTCTTCCAACCACCATTTGCTGTAAAATAAATTGTTTTTGAGAAATTACATTTCACCTTTGCCGGCACTTCATGATAATTCTCGTCACCGTAGGCTAACTGGTTCTGCTTGAAGCCAACCTTACCACTCACGGCACTATTTGAAGTACCCCCAGCATGTGGGCTCTGCCTAGATTCTTACGTAGCACAGCATTGGGTAATACTGTACCAGCACAAACTAATTAGCATAAAGTGTCAGACTGTGCCATCAACAAATGATCATTGTACAAAAATTATTTATACTAAAACAAATGGTTAATAAATCTCATAGGAAGCTTTTACTTCTCTTTAAAAGAAATCAAACATATATTAAGAGGACAGGCCAACTTTTACCCCTTGAGTGCCAGAAGAATGTGCAATGTATTGCTTTTAAGTTTTTAGTCATGGTCCACATGATCAGTAGTGTGTGTGTGTGTCAGTCACCTTAAAGGGATAGTATTGTCACAATTTAATAAAACTGAATCTTGCAGCTATTAAAAAACTAAGCTAAATGCCCCCAGTCCTATCTCTCAAACCTTTATGGTCTGAGAGATAATCCCAGCGAAGATTCCACCTCCCTCCGCTTTCCCTGACATCCGCGATCTAGCCGACTGCAGGGGAATCCGGTCCCTGGCCAAGGGGAGGCTCTTCAGCAGAGCCGAGATCGAGAGACATAAAAAATTACTTCACTGGAATGGTCTACAAAGTGTGCCTGGTTTGCAATGGTTAAGACCAAATGACTATTAAAAGTCTAGAGATTAGAGGGAGGGATTTTTTATTTTAGTTTTTTTTTTTTTTTGGGGGGGGGGGGGGGTGTTTTTCTTTTTTACACTAAGGACTGTTAAACTGTGGAACTCCTTGCCCAAGGAGTTGGTAATGGCAGATACAATGGATACATTTAAGAGAAGATTAGATGCATTCCTAGCAAGAAGGAACATAGAGGGGTTACACTATGTATTAGTAGGTAAAACAGGAAACTTATTTGGCAGCAGAAAACATATATAATCCTCATTTCTCTGGGTTATGAGGCAAAGGTTGAACTTGGTGGACTTGTGCCTTATACAACCTAATTTACTATGTAAATTTATTTTGACATCATTGTATATTGTTGTTTTCTAGTCAATGCTGGTTCCATAAGTTTATTCTCCGTTTTTTGTTCCACATTTTTTTTTGCACATAAAGCCCCATGTGAATTAGGAGTGACATGATCCTGAACCGCTCTGATTCCACTGTCTTCAGAGCCTTCTACCTGTGAGTAATCCCATTTGATCTCTCTCTGTTTCAGTGCTTGGAGAAGTTTCCAGTCATTCAGCACTTTAAGTTTGGCAGCCTACTCCCCATTGAGCCAGTCAAGCGTTAAGGATCCAGGCCGATGTTGAAAGGAGGAGGACCGCCCTTCTCCTCCAGAAGCTAGACCCGTCTGCCTACTCTTCACCACCCTCGTCTCCTCCTTAGCTGTCCATCTTTATGTTGTCAAGCCTGCATTTGAGGGGACAGAGGTGGCCTTTCTGTACAAAGTGTCTGGGAAGGGGAGCGACCGATGAGGGGGGGTTGATGATGTGAATATCTTTGCTTTAGCGCTATACACCCCCCTTACCTCTCTGCAAAAGGACTGAGTATACTCAATCTGTCACCGACATGGTGTTATTGATGCGTGCTACAGGGTCTCTTTAAAGGCAAAATAGTGCATTATCTGGAACACGTACATCAGGGGTAGTCAATTGGTAGTCCTTCCAGTACTGGGAAATACAACTCCCACCATTACCATACAGCTGTTTGATGATAATGGTAGTTGTAGGCCCCAACAGCTGGTAGTTCAACAGTTGGACCACCCTTAATGTAATTATTGCACTGCTTTTCCTGCTTAGTTAAAACAATGTAACTCCAACTGCTGAGATGCTTCATTCAGAAGTTATGTCAGCTCAAAGTTGCATTTTTTTTCTGCAATGGCCTGAAATTTTAGGGTGGCGCTGTTGCTTCGGCAATCCGTAGAAGGCTGTTATAGCCCAAATTCAATAGTGGCATAGCCTGCCATTTTAGAAAGGTGTGATTGTCTATAATTTATTTTTGTCAGTCCATATTGTTGGATAGCAACAGTGCAGCCCTAAAATGGCAGGTCTTAGAAATACTGCAACCCCCCCCCCCCCAAAAAAATAAAATTAAAAAAAAAAAAAAAAAAAACACATATTTCAGGTCCGAGCTGTAAAAACTTTTGAATGAAGCATTTCTCAGCAATGGAAATACTTTTTCTTTCTTCACTCAGCAGGAGCAACATACCAATAGATCTTATGTGATACTTTCACTTTAAATTTAAAATGCGTTGGGATAGCAGCACTTTGTATTTCAGGCCTGCATGACACGATCCAGTTGTAAGATGTTTTTTCTTTTATTCTGCACTATTTGGGATGTTGGAGTTCTGCACTATATAAGACAGGTTAACCCTTTGAGTGCCAGAGGGGTATGCAATGCGTTGCGTACCCCTCTGGCACCCAAAAGGTTAAAGGCAGGGCTCAAAATTTCCACTCTCCACTAGCGAGTAGAAATTTAGCCCTGGTGGGTATGTTTTGGCTTGCAGTGGCGAGTAACTTTTCAGGTCTGGCTAGTAGCAAAGGCCTTAAAATTATAAGCCCTGTATAGTATAGTAATACTTAAAATGTAAAATAAAAAATAAGCTGTAGGGTTTATGCCCCTGAGTAAAACAAGGGTATTCCAACTGCTGAACAGTATTTTATTCAAAAGTTATTACAGCTCAAAGCTGAATATTTTTTAAGCGCATCATCTCAGTGGCCTGAAATTGTAGAGTGGTGCTGTTGTTACACCATCCTATGGACTGCTCTGGTCAGTTGACCATAAATCTCCATGGGATGGTGTGTATGAACAGCGCAACTGTAACATTTCAGGCCACTGTGATAGTGTACTAAAAATTTCAAGTTTGAACCATAAAAACCTTTGAATGAAACAACTTTCAGCAGTGGGGGGATTAACACTACAATATATATATTTTTTACATTTTAAGTATTACTATCCCTTTAAGTTAATATTTAGCTCTTTAGCTGTTGAGATCTACACCTTCCAACCCTTGGGGATGATGGGATTTGGAGAGATGAAGATTGTCTGCCCCTGAAATAAGGAAACATTGCTGTTCTGCCTGCCTGCACCAGTGTCTTAAAGAGCCAGTTCCAAGAAAGTCTCCCAGCGGCTTCCCAGTGCCCTTGTTCCACAGAGGGAAAAGTGACTGCACGTGCTCTGCTCTCCTGTGCAGTTTGTAGGCCTTTTCAGAGGCGAGTTCTAATAAAATCTGAAGACCTCTTGGGTGTTATATGTATGGCTTATTTAATAGCTACAGTTGCCCTACTTCTTTCCTTGTCCATCTAAAAATGTGTTAAGATTAGTAACACTGCTAAGGCTCTGACCTTATCTCAGGCCATTTACAGACTATGCAGAACAATCACTTCCTAGACACCCTATCAAGATCTCTTTGGTAATGGGAACCCCCACAGTATTTATATATTTCATCTATAATAAGCCCAGTTCATTTTAGGTGCTTGTTTTTAGTATCTAAATTGGTGCCATTTCTGAACAGAGAGGCAAAGGGAGAAGTCCTGCTTGTTTATGAGTGAGTGAGAGCTCTAAGATGTAGTATGTTAAAGGAGCATTAACACTTCATAATATTTGGACCATGGAGAATGTTATTTCAATACTGTCAGAGTTGTAATGGAATGATAAAGTATCCCCCTCCTGTCCCTTTTACCTAGTGTAAGCCACCTCCCCTCAGATGTGGAATCTGGTCACTAGACCAGACAGATGACAGCAAGGGACAATCTTCTTACTGTGATCATAAGGAAAACCCTGCCCCCATTAACAGGTTTTTCCCTTTTGATCACTGAAGATTGTCCCTCTCTGCGATCCATCCGGACACTGTTTCTGCTCTGAGGTGAGTAGTGTTACGTCAGTAAAAAAAAGCGAGATGGAGGATACTTTATCATTCAGTTACTCAAACTATCCCTTGAAAGCCCCTGAACTCCATGCTAGTGTCTGTAAAAATTCACTATTTGTTGTCTAAGGCCTAAACGTTTGTATTAAACCCTCTCGAAGGACTCTCGTTTCTGCTTTTTCCAGGGCTCCCATAACCATACGAATCTTGATAGTGTGTCTAAGTGGTTGTTCTGCATTGTCTTTAAATGACCTGAGATAAGATAACAGCCTTTTTGAATAGATCAGTGGGTGCTAATCACAATACAATAATGGCTCGGCACAAACAACCAAACTGTGTCTATATAAGGCAGTGCACATGTGTGATAAACGTTTATGGATTCAACATAAAGTGAGTACATTTTACAGATTCTAGCTGGAAATACAGGATATTTAAAATTAAATAACCCCATTTAATTATTTTGGTGTTGGCACTCAAAGGGTTAATGGTTACTTGAAGACGCGACTGGAGCACCTCTGTGTTTCAGCAAGATAAGACATATTTTGTAGAAGCTACTTTCTGGAGGATTTATGGGTTATTATTTCAAAAGATCTCAGAGCTGATATTCTGAAGTTCCCAGGCCTGTTCACCTGTCTCATTTTGTATAATTTGCCAACATAAACTACTCTCACTGTCACTTTACCTTTCCTTTGGTAAATTGCTATACTGCACACAGAGCACGCATCTCCTTTCTATATGAAAGTCTATGGGTCAGGCTCGGACACAAACATGCAACACAGGCTCATGGCGGAATAGCATCAGAATTTTCCCTGTTGTGTGAAGTCAGTCTGCAATAAAAACAGCAACAGGGAGTTAGGATTGTACTGGGAATCAGAAGCCGTTCACCCTTTGACTTCCGCAGCAGTAGGAAACTCATTGCTCTGTAATGCTTCGCGTAGCCCTCTGGCATTCAAAGGTTTAAATGCAAAACAGAATACCTACAGGTTACTTTTTTATTATACTATACATATTATAATCCTATGTAATAATTTGCTAGGATGTTTGTCAGAAGCCGCCATGTGCAGTAGAGACTGCCCAAACGCACAGAATGCTGGAAGTTCTGTGCTGGGAGGATTCTGTGCGGAATGTTGGGAGTTCTGTGCTGGGAGCATTCCGTGCTTTCAGGCAGTCTCTACAGTGCATGACTGCGTCAGCGGCAGAACAGAACAGGCCTCTTAACCCTTTGAGTGCCAAAAGGGTACACAATGCATTGCGTACCCCTCTGGCATGCAAAGGGTTAAAATCCCCCGGACCTTGGCCCGTGTACATGGGCTTTTACACTAGTATTTAATAATTTATTAATATAGAGTTAGTACATATAACAAACTGGATTTCAGCTGCAGGTATATTACAGAAACTATTCGCTTATAAAACGGCGGTCCCCCTTTAACCTTTTACTGCCAATGTTTGCCATCTTTTATCGAAAGTGTTAGGGGCAGATGAAATGTAAATGGGGTTTTAACAGCTTTAATTCTACAGAATTATCCAGCACATTACGAAGCAATGCGTTGAACTCACTACCATTCAAGGGGTTAAAAATCCTATTTACGTTTTATCTGCCCCTTATAATGTAATTGGTTTGCTCCAGAATTACTCCTATTGGGTTACCCAGGTAGGTGTCCTTCATACAGTAGTCAAGTCTCTCTCTGTCTATCCCATATCTATATCTTTGCATCCATCTGTGTGACTCTGTCTAGCTATTCATCTATCTATATCTCTGTGTATCGATATCTGTCTATCAATCAGTCTCTACCTCTCTCTACAGCCATCTCTGTTTCTCTCTGTCTCTTTCTACCACTCTGTTTTTGCATCATATCTGAAGTTTCCAGGTGATCTATTTTGAAGTCTGCCTCTAGCCTTTCGTGTGCCAGAGAGGTACGCAAAGCCTTGCTTTATAATGCATTGCATAGTGGTTATTTGTAAGCTCATATTTCTTGCTCCAGATACAGATACCATAACACTGCCCTTCAGTTAGACATCCCCTCCCAGCTCCACACCAGCCGTCACTTCCTGAACTGTGCATTTGTGCAACAGCACCCAACACTGCACAGCCTGGTGCCTCCTACTACTGCTCTCCAGCTCAACACTACACATCCTGGTGCCCTCTACTACTGCTCTCTAGCTCAATCCTGCACAGCCTGGCACCTCCTACTACTGCTCTCCAACTCAACCCTGCACAGCCTGGAACCTCCTACTACTGCTCTCCAGCTCAACACTACACAGCCTGGTGCCCTCTAATACTGCTCTCTAGCTCAACCCTGCACAGCCTGGTGTCTCCTATTACTGCTCATCAGCCCAACACTGCGCAGCCTGGTGCCCTCTACTACTGCTTTCCAGCTCAACCCTGCACAGCGTGGTGCCATCTACTAGTGCTCTCCAGCTCAACACTGCACAGCCTGCTGCCCCCTACTACTGCTCCCCAGCTCAACACTGCACAGCCTGCTGCCCCCTACTACTGCTCCCCAGCTCAACACTGCACAGCGTGGTGCCCCCTACTACTGCTCCCCAGCTCAACACTGCACAGCCTGGTGCCTCCTATTACTGCTCGCCAGCTCAACACTGCACACCCTGGTACCCTCTACTACTGCTCGCCAGCTCAATACTGCACAGCCTGGTGCCCTCTACTACTGCTCTCCAGCCCAACACTGCACAGCCTGGTGCCCTCTACTACTGCTCACCAGCTCAACACTGCACAGCCTGGTGCCTCCTACTACTGCTCGCCAGCCCAACACTGCGCAGCCTGGTGACTCCTACTACTGCTCGCCAGCCCAACACTGCGCAGCCTGGTGACTCCTACTACTGCTCGCCAGCCCAACACTGCTCAGCCTGGTGCCTGCTACTACTGCTCACCAGCCCAACACTGAGCAGCCTGGTGCCTCCTACTACTGCTCGCCAGTAGTGCAGTTAGTTTCTTCAGAATGGCTCCAGTACTACTTGGTACAGCAGCCTCAATGTGCAGTATGCTGCTCTGTTGAAATATGTCCAGATCTCCATTTTAAACAGATAGTAACACACTCTGTTTGCCTTTCAGAGTGCCTTGCGAGTCTTCTGTTTACGTGAATCAGCTGATCGGCGGATAGTCTACTGTGGGCTTCAAAACAGTTGATCAGGCTGTTCATGTAAAGACAGAACCAACAGAGAATCTGTTACATGAAACAGCTGCTTTGCTGGTTCTCAGTGTCTGTGAATGATCTGTGATGCAAGACTGGGGATTCTTTAAGGTTCTAACCTCTTCGAACACCCCTACACCACTCAATGGGATGGCTGCTGGTGTTCCTTGTGCTGAAGTCTGAGTGTATCCTCTTTGCTCCACAACTTGCTTTCCCTAACACATCACCAGCATTACGTCAGCCTCATATGCTAATGATTAAAGTCTCTCTCCTTGTACAGATAATTCTTAGTGCATATTGCAAAGTGTGTTCTGTTCTTCATGGTGAACTGATCTCCACACGCACTTTGCCATTGCAATGAACACTAGTGCATCTCATGCCACCCCCCTTCTTGGCTGGAGTATCCAGTGTTAACCCTTTGAGTGCCAGAGATGTTTCCAATGCAATACCTCTCTAGCACCCAAAAGGTTAATCTATAGACGTAAACACTTGGATACATGTATACTGCTCACAAAGCGATGCATTGACAACATTGTTGGCATACAATGGGCTAAATGTGGGGGAGTTTTAATGCCTGGGTGTACTCTGGGGGCCTCAGGATTGAGGGTGGGGGCTTCACATGGCACAACCCCTGACTATGTTTGTGTAGCAAGGGCCCCATTTCATTGAGAACAGGACACAAGGTCATATTTTTATGCAGTAGTTTGGGTAGGAGGTGGAAGGGGCGAGAGGGCTGTGAAGACAGTATGGGGCTCAGACGATGCACAGACAGCAGCATCGTGAGCGCGGCCTCTTCTTCTTATGGTGGATGAGATTTGAGCCACATTATTATTGGTGAGAGCTCTGATTGTGCTGAGTGAGAAAAGCACACACACAATAATAAAACATATATTCCTACATACTGAACAAGCTCCAAGTTGTATTTGAGTTTATATACTTATTTGTTACAAGGTACCTTGGCACTGAAAGTTTTCACCAGTTCCTACATGTGGCGTCAGGGCCGGATTTCCCAATAGGCAGAGTGTGCAAGTGCCCACAGCTCCAAATTTTGAGGGGCAACTTAGCTGTGCTGGCCACACCCACATTCTGAATTGTGAGTGGGGCCAGAGCAATCTCTGTGTCTCTGCACCAGTTTTAAACCTATTTACCGGCTATTATTTAATCCCTTGGATGCTAGAGAGATGTCTAGCAACCAAGGGGTTGAAGCTTTATGTTCTTGCTTAGTACAGGCCAAGGGTATTTTCTTTGCCAGGAAACAGTAGATGGGACTAGGGATGGGGTCATGTGAGTGGTGGGGGTGCAGCCATGGGCTGAGCTAAGGGTACCTTGAGTGCCTTGCCCAGGGGCAGCTGAGATATAAATCTAACCCCACCTGGTGTGGTGGAAGATTAAGGGTCTTATTCACAAAAAGGAACGAGGAGCAATTCTAGAGCAAACCGACTACTTCGCATGGGAGATATAAATATCCCACACACACGCCGATTTAAAATGGGGATTTTAACCCTTTGAATGTTAGAGAGGTCACCAACTCCAGCATGCAAAGGGTTAATATCCCCATTTAAAATCATAGGAAGTTTAATTTCTCCCCTATGGCGCAGATGGTTTGCACTAGAATCGCTCCTCCTTTTGTGAATGAGGCCCTTAGTCTGAGGCCCTGGAGTGTAACGGATTTCAGGTGAGATGAGTAAAGGGCTGACAAGAGCCAGGTATTTACAGCCTTCCTCCCGCACTCTTCCGCTGCATGTTGGGACTGGCTTACTGCTGGGGAACTGGGAAAACAATAAGGATTTTAGGAATGCCAATGAGTTTATGGACCATGCCCTTCACAAAGGATGGCCCGAGGCTCGAGATGCTGAAAGGCAGCGAGGCTGAAGCCTTAACCCTTTGAGCGCCAGAGGGGTACGCAACGCATTGCAAAAGAACTGCAGCTATCCTGCATCAAACCAAAAACACTTTAGAGAACAAAATAAAAAAAAGTCCCAGTCTCCCCTCTGATTTCAATGGGGCTTTTAACTAATTCAGTGCATGAGAGGTCTTCGATTCATAGTGAAGCAATGCATTGGAGACCTCTTGCATTCAAAGAGTTAAAAGCCTCATTTAAATTAAAGGGATTTATTTTTATTTGTTCCCCTATGGTGTGGATGGTTTGCTCCAGATTTGCTTTCTTCATATATCTATATTATATATTATATATATACACACACACACACACACACACACACACACACACACACACACACACTAGTGTTAAAGCCCATGTACACGGGTGGTGCAACAGTCATGTGCAGTACTGACTGCCCGAACGCGCCGCAGATGATACAGAGCAGGACGCTCCGAATTCAGACTGTGGTCCTCTCTGCGCACCTTCCTGGGACCAAGCGATCCCAGGAAGGTGCACAGAGAGGACTCAGGTACAAATTAGGAGCGCCCCGCTCACTATCAGCCACGGTAGTCTCTACTGCGCATGACTGCAGAGCGAGCAGCCATCTCTACTGCACATGACTGCAGAGTGCGCAACCATCTCTACTGCACATGACTGCAGAGTGCGCAACCATCTCTACTGCACATGACTGCAGAGTGCGCAACCATCTCTACTGCATGACTGCAGAGTGCGCAACCATCTCTACTGCGCATGACTGCAGAGTGCGCAACCATCTCTACTGCGCATGACTGCAGAGTGCGCAACCATCTCTACTGCACATGACGGCTTCTGACAAACATCCTTAGCGAATTATAATACAGTATATATATATATATATATATATATATATATATATAAATAAAAAAACATATATATGGTCTAGAGAGGCTGATGTACTAACATGAACTGGATTAACCCCTTTGAGTGCCAAAGAGGCATCCAAAGCAGTGCGTTGCATTTCTCTCTGGCACTCAGAGTTAGCTGCACACAGAAGACAAGTTAAATCTCCCCAAATTATCACTGATTTAAATGGTGTATTAACCCTTTGAGTGCTTTGCAATACGTTGAGCACCCCTCTGGCACTCAAAGCGTTAATCTCTTGAACACTAGAACAGTCTCCATCGGATTAAAAAGCAATGCGTTCTTCATCTCCCCATCATTCAAGGAGTTAACAGTCCCCCCCTCTAAATCAGTGCGATTGTTGGTAATTTTTATTTTTCCCCTTTTCAATGCGCTGGAGTCCTGTCTAGCGTTTAAGGGGTAGGACTAGAGCCCCATCTAAATCAGTAGGGATTTGGGGAATTTGTATTTGTTCCCTAATGTGCAGTTGCCCATTGTTAGAAAACCCCTGCTTTCTTGTATGTGCGTTCTGGTAACTCTTTCAGTTCCAGAGAGATATCCAACTCCAAAACAATGCTTTGGATACTTCTCTGGCACTCAACGGGGGTTATTCATTAAAGGAATAGTACTGTCAATTAAAAAAAAAAAAAATGAATATTGTAGCTATTGCAAAATGAAACTAAATGATCCCAGTCCCATCTCTCAAACCTTTATGGTTTGAGAGATATTTGCAGGTAAATTTCCCCCCTCCCTCCCCTTTCCCTGACATCAGCTCTCTAGCTGACTGCAGATGAATCCGGTCCTGGGACCAGCCCAGGCTCTTCAGCAGAGCCGAGATTGAGATATTGAAAAAGAACTACTTCACTGGAACAGTCTACAAAGTGTGCTTGCAAACCAAGCACACAAGTGATAGAGAGGAGATGACTTCTCCAGTGATATCACTTCTCCATTTCCTATGTTATTCTATGGAGCCAATGCACTAAGATCTCCAAAACTTAAGAAATCTGCATTGGCTCCTTAGAATAATATAGGAACTGGAGAAATGACATCACTGGAGAAGTCATCTCCGCTCTATCACCTGTTTATCACTGTACCTGGGAATTTTGACTTCTGGGAGGAGATTCACTAAGCGGTGATAAACAGGAGATGACTTCTCCAGTGATATCACTTCTCCAGTTCCTATGTTATTCTATGGATCCCATGCACTAAGGTGTGATAAAGAGATGACTTCTCCAGTGATATCACTTCTCCAGTTCCTATGTTATTCTATGGATCCCATACACTAAGGTGTGATAAAGAGGTGATAAAGTGGAGATAACTTCTCCAGTTCCTATGTTATTCTATGGAACCTATGCACTAAGACCTCCAAAGCTAAATAAATATTAGTGCATAGGCTCTATAGAATAACATAGGAACTGGAGAAGTTATCTCCACTTTATCACCTCTTTATCACACCTTAGTGTATGGGATCCATAGAATAACATAGGAACTGGAGAAGTGATATCACTGGAGAAGTCATCTCCGTTTTATCACACTCTAGTGAATAACCCCCAACAGGTTTTACTCTTAAGAGCCAGAACAGTTTGCAAGGCACATGCCTATGGACCTTAAAGGGTTAACCAAATTAAAAGCCACTTAATCACATAACACTTGTCCTTTAAATACATATGAAGACTTCATATTCTTTACTGGCATTTGCCTCTTGTTTTAACTAGTTCAGTGCCAGAGAGGTAAGTATACTGCACTCTTCTGCCAATAAAAGGGTTAACTGAGTCTGCCAGGGCTTGGCTTAGAATTCTTGCAGGGTAATAAGCCCTGTGAATGACCAGGGATATGGCAGACTCAGTAATCTGAATGGCACATGCTGAAAGGATGAGCTTGTTCCCCTATAAAAGCCATCTCTGTTCTGCCGTTGGCCCATTAGCCTGGGGCTGTTGCCCTTTCTGCATAGGTCACTACCGAGCACTGTCTGCAGTGCTAACACTCCGCACAGAGATGTTACTGTGAACGTCCGAAGGGGACGTTGCTTTAAATGGTAGCGTTGTTCCCTGACCCCTGCCTTCAAACCTTCCTTCTGCACCAGAAACACTTACCCCACAAGAGAATAGTGCGATATAGCAATACACATAGTTTTATAAATATATAGATTTAAAAAAATGCAGTGGGAAGCCTAAGGCGACGTTCACATTGTCACTTTTCTTGTAGCAGATTCGTGCTGGGTTCACAGGGGTGATAAACAGTTCTGCGATTCAACACTGTTTAAGCCGCCCATTTGTTCACCTCCGATCTCAAGAGATCCTCTTGCATTGTGGGGGGTGTGGTGGAGGTGTGGCGTTGTCTGGCCCACCTAAGCTTTGGCCAGATATTATTGGCAGATGACCATGTGTGTCAGAAAGTCATCGGAGGTTGTAAAGGGCATGGTAACCTCCAGTGGTGCCCATGTGAAGAACTGGCACTGCAATCCCTAGGAGATAACCAGTTGTGGCATGCTGCATCTTAGATGTGTTGTAATGTAAGAAAGTTTTAGTTCACTGAGGGGGTCGTAGATAAGTGGAACAGCATGCCAGCAGAAGTGGTAGAGGTTAATGCAGTGAGGGAATGTAAGCATGCATGAGATAGGTTATCCTGAACATAAAACAAGACCAAGGACCAAATAAGGTCTGAGATTTTTACAGTAAGAAAAATGGGCGACTAGATGGGCCAAATGGTTCTTATTTGCCGTCAAATTCTATGTTCTGCATTGAATGCATAAAAGTCGCTGTAACCACTCATGTGAACAGCACCATCCAGATCAATGGTCCAATATCCTGTGGTTTTAACACAGTGTTATTGTCACCTTTGTGAACGCAGCCTCAAAAGCATGAAAAAAATGAATGTGATATACATGCAATTCCGTATTTAACTTTTTCTTTTAACAGATCCACATCCAGCAATTTTACTCTCCTGCTTTTTAAATCTCTTTCAAAATCACATATTTACTACAATGTGATAGTTCTGCTTTAACCCTTTGAGTGCCACAGTAGTAAGGAGTTATTATTAGATAAGCAGAAGTGGTAGGGGTTAATACAGTGAAGGGATGTAAGCATGCATGAGACAGGCATAAGGCTGTCCTGAACAGAAGACAAGACCAAGGACCAAAAAAGGTTTGAGATTTTTACAGTAGGAAAATGGGCAGATTAGATGGGCCAAATGGTTCTTAGAGGCCATTTGGAATTTCTGGTCCTAGTAAGGTAAGTGAGGAGTTATTAAAGGGAAACCACCATGTAAAGGTAATGTGAATTATGATAATTTGTTAACAATGGGAATGCCAGAAGGGTACGCAATGCATTGCTTCGAAATGCATTGCGTACCCCTCTGGCACTCAAAGATTTCACATATTATCATCCTTCATGTTACCTTTTCGCGGTAGTTTCCCTTTAAAGGGATAGTAATACTTTGGTTTATCTTTATTTTATTTTGTAGGCATTAAAAAAACATGAAGAACGGTACAAGTCTTATCTCTCAAACCTTTATGGTTTGAGAGATATTCACAAGCAAAGTTTCCCCTCCTGCCCCTTTTACCTAGTGTAAGCCATCTCTTCTCAGATGTGGAATCCAGTCCATAGACCAGACAGATAACAGCAGGGGACAATCTTCTTCCTATGAGAACAATGAAATCCCTGCCCCCCCCCCTTGACAAGTTTTTCAGGTTTTTCCATTATCTTAATTGAAGATTGTCCCTCTCTGCAGTCTACCTTCTGATCTGGCTGAGCAGTGTTACATCAGTAAAAGGGGTGGGAGGGGGATACTTTACCATTCAATTACTCTTGAACTACAACTCTGACAGAATTGAAATAACACTCTCCAAAGTCCAAATACTATGATTAATTAGAGCTGCTTTTATTATGAAACATTACTATCCCTTTAACTCTTTGACTGCAATGCGTTAGATCTCTCCCTGGCACTCAAGGGGTTTAAAAAAAATAAGCGCCTGGGAACCACATCCTTACCCAATCATTGAGTGTGACGTTCCAGGCCTTTAGCAGAATTTTCCTGACAAAAATGTATTTATCATGAGACATTTTAGTTTAATCTGCGAGTCTGTCTGCTACCAGGTATGTAATTACGTCTTTGAGTACTTCTGTATCATTTTTGGTTAGTGTTTTTTATGTCAGTCCTTCCCCAGAGTAAAACACAAGGATTTATTTATTGTTTTCAAAATTCAATACCAAGAAGTACCCGTGTTTTCTGATCTGTCCCTGGTAAAACACTTATGCTGATCTCAGTGAAATTGCAAATCTCCTATTTGCAATGAGGAATGATAAATTAATTTAGGCGCTGTGGAGTGAAGGAGGAGTGTACTGATAAAGGGACAGTCACACTTTATATTGGAAAATATAAATTTGCAACCAGGGCCGGATTTACATCTCAGGAGCCTGTAGGCACAGAAATCTTAAGTGGCCCCCCCAATGGCCATCTCCACTGGACACCTCCACAATGCTCCTAATCTCCACGTTGCCCCCCCATCAGCTCCATATTGACCTCACATTTCCCCATCATCTCCATATTGCCCTCACATTGCCCTCATTATCTCCATATAGCCCTCACATTGCCCCCATCAGCGCCAAATTGCCCTCACATTGCCCCCATCAGCTCCATATTTCCCTCACATTGCCCCCCATCAGCTCCATATTGCCCTAACATTGCTCCCCCCATCAGCTCCATATTTCCCTCACATTGCCCCCCATCATCTCCACATTACCCTCGTCATCTCCATATTGCCCTCACATTGCCCCCATCAGCTCCATATTGCCCCCATCATCGCCACATTGCCCCTATCATCTCCATATTGCCCCCCTGTGTCTGTTTCCTACCTCCCTTGTGGTTCAGTGGCATGGCAGGAGAGGTCTGTGCCGTCTTCTGCACAGACCTGTAGCTGCTGGAGCTCCTGCACGGTCTTCTCTTCAGTGATGCAGAGTGCTGGGAGATGATGTCAGAGTCAGATTATGTCATCACCCAGCGCTCTGTATTACAAAGAGTCGATGTGGGAGTTCAGCAGATACAGGTCTGTGCCAAAGAAGGCACAGACCTCACTGGGCAGGGTGTTTATTACGCCACTGCATGCAGAGTGGCGAGGCTAATTTAAAAACAAAAATGATCCCAATGAGAGGCGCCCCTCTGTGGGGTGCGCCTGTAGGCAGATGCCTACTCTGCCTTATGATAATCCGGCCCTGTTTGCAACATTTATCATGCGGAGTAAAACAAGGACACTCACAATGATGTGAGATGTTTTAGTCACAAGTTATTTCAGCTCAAACTTGCATTTGATAGGGTGCAGTACCGCAGTGGCCTGAAATGTTATAGTGGCACTGTTGCTACACCATCCTATGGACAGCTCTGGTCAGTTGACCATAAATCTCAATAGGATAGTATAGCAACGGCTCTACTGTACAAGTCCAGGCCATGAAGGTACGGCACCCAAAAAAATGCATGTTTGAGGTGCAATAACTCTTGTATAAAACACCTCTCATCAGTGGGAGTGTCCGTGTTTTACTGATTGGGATACACACTATTCGAAAAAAGATGCCGGAGCACTCACAGCATCAGCTGCATCAGATTTGAGGCAAAACTTAAATCGATAGATAAAAATCTTCATTTACTAAAAGCCTTTAAAATACTTCTAGACGTGGGTATAAGTACATGTAGGAAAGTTACAAAGAAACGTCTTACGCGTTTCGTGCTATACAGCTACACAGTCGATGATTAAGGGATTAAAGCTCGAAACTCGTAACATGTTACATGTAATTTTCCTACTTACTTCTAGACATGGGTATAAATACATGTAGGAAAATTACATGTAACATTTTATGAGTTTCGAGCTTTAATCCCTTAATCATTGACTGTGTAGCTGTATAGCACGAAACGCGTAAGACGTTTATGTGTAACTTTCCTACATGTACTTATACCCATGTCTAGAAGTATTTTAAAGGTTTTCAGTAAATGAAGATTTTTATCTATCAATTAAGTTTTTCCTCATATTTGATGCGGCAGAAAGCTGTGAGTGCTCCCACACCCTTTTTCCTATTTGCAATTTATGTCAGCGATGGAGGACGGAAGCGGTTTGAGCACCTAGAAGCTGGCGGAGAGTCTTTTGATTCTACTATTGTGTGCCTTGGCTGTGTTTGAAGATTTCCTGTCGTGTAGCACCTTACCTCAACCATATTTACAGGATAAACACTACAGTACATCATTTTTCAGTATCAAGTGTTTCTGTCCCTTTAAATGAATCAACACCCTCTACTAATAACTCCTTACTTACATTCACCCCTTAAGGACAAGAGAGGAATGAAACATATTGCTTTGCAATGCATTTCTCACCACCGCTTGTCCTCAATATGGGAAGAATATCCTAATGGCAGCTTTGAATTAAATCTACATGAATTGGTTCTCCAAATATTAACCTTTAATTAGTATTACATACTAGCCTGCCCATGAAAGCAGGCAGCAACAGCATTCAAATGTATAGGCCCACCCAGTGCGTGCTGGGGGGCCTGCGGATTTGGAGGGGGGCTGTCTTTGGCTTCCCAGGAGTCCCAGATTTACAGTAACCCTTTGAGTGCTAGAGAGGTATCCAACGCATTGATACCTCCCTGGCACTCAAAGGGTTAACTAAACTATTTATTCTTGTGAGGCTATTTTAAGTGCATAACACAAACTTGGCTCCTTTTTCCACAAATAGGAAAGGTAGAGAAGGAAGGAGACCGCTACACTAAAGCAGATGCTAAATGATTACCGCTAGATGGGGACTTCTGTTCACCTTTCCATCGGGGGACTCAGGACTTCTTAAAACTGACGGATATCAGTCTTGTTGGAGGGACTCACGTTCCTCTCATTGAAGTATTCTTAGGAAGGAAGCTTTCGGCGGGAGGCATACCTGGGGGTCTTCTTGTCTCAAGCCTCCAGAGGTCCACTAAAGTGTGGGGGTCAGAGTGACAAAATGTGTAACATAAAGTGGCAATGGCTTGAGTGGGGTGGACGAGATTGGAAGGAGGAGAGGCAGGGTTTGCCCTTAAAATGGGCGGAGAGTGACCAGAACTGGCAGTGAAGGGATCTCAATGAGCCCTGAGAATCAGCCTTTGTCCCCAGAGACCTGGTAATTAAAGGGGAACTCTCACTGATGTTAAAGTACTTATTATTTTAATCTGCTATCCGAGTTTATCTTCCATCCATTTTTATTAATGTAATGCAGCATAGCCAGAGATTTTACCTTTTTAAAAATAAGCCGGTGACGTCAGTTAAGGACAGTCTGTGGTACAGCTCTTAACCGCAGCCTGTCAATCTTCGATTCTCCCCCTCCCCAGTAGTGCGTCATTCTCACTTCTTACAATGACTGAGGATTCCGGAATGTGAGCTGGAGCGCTCTCATTGGCAAGAGAGAACTGCGTGTCACATTCTGGAATCCTCAGTCATCGGAAGAAGTGGGAACGAGGTACTACTGGGGAGGGGAAGATGCAAAGATTGACAGGCTGCGGTACAGAGCTCTACAGCAGCCTGTCCTTAAAGCTGAACTTTCATCAACATAACATCTAGCCCCAAATCCTTAATATGTTAGCGATATACATAGAAATATTTTCCATTTGCAGTAGAAGCGCAGCATATGTAAGAGAGAGTACGTTTTCGGCTTGCAGGCAGCGGGAAACAGCGGAGACATCTTGCAGAGACGCCATCTCTGCTTCTCACTGTCTGTCCCCTACAGCTCCATGATTGGGGAGTTGAATGCCACTGTGCCCAAAGGCACCGGAAGGGACTGACAGCGCACGTGTGGACAGCGCCTACTGCAAGATCCCAGCCTCTGCCACCCTACCGAAAACGGTAAAATCTCTGGCTATACTGTATTACATAAAAAAATGGATGGAAGATAAACTCGGATAGCACTTTAAAATAAGAAGAACTTTAACAGAGGTGAGAGTTCCCCTTTAAAGGGATAGTAATGTTTCATAATAAAAGCAGCTCTAATTAATCATCATAGTATTTGGACTTTGGAGAGTGTTATTTCAATACTGTCAGAGTTGTGGTTCAAGAGTAATTCAATGACAAAGTATCCCCCTCACGCCCCTTTTACTGATGTAACACTGTTCAGCCAGAGCAGAAGGGAGGTGCCCAGGTAGACTGCAGAGAGGGACAATCTTCAATTAAGATAAGGGAAAAACCAGAAAAACTTGTCAAGGGGGGCAGGGCTTTCATTGTTCTCATAGGAAGAAGATTGTCCCCTTCTGTTATCTGTCTGGTCTATGGACTGGATTCCACATCTGAGAAGAGATGGCTTACACTAGGTAAAAGGGGCGGGAGGGGAAACTTTGCTTGTGAATATCTCTCAAACCATAAAGGTTTGAGAGATGACATATGTTCTTCATGTTTTTTTAATGCCTCCAAATTAAAATAAAGATAAAATGAAGTATTACTATCCCTTTAAGTATAAATGTCTCTGGGTCTGATGCTGAGAGCTCCCAGGAATGGTGGAAGGAGTGTGGGGTCCTTGGGTTCTGCAAAAAAAAAAAAAAAAAAAAATCACATCTGCCTTCTCAGACATTATATTCACTTGCTAATTAAAGCGGAACATCACCAGAAATCAAAGTTTTACTGCAAGTTTTAAAGTTTAACCCAACGTAAGAGCTGTGTGTATTTTGTTTCAAAATTGCCTGGTAGTGGAGATATTAGCCCTTCAAAATCTGGCACTTCCGCATTCTACAGGACCCTGTACTGTTTCAGGACTTCCCAGCTGCCCCAGGGAGCGCGTTCACGCTGCCCTTCGTAGCTGGATTTCTGTGATGTAGTGTTACAGCAAACTCCGGTTACAGTGCTACTGAGGTTGTATATAGTTGTATTACAGGTTGCAACCTCTGTAGCATTGTAAACGGAGTTTGCTGTAACGCTACATCACAGAAATCCAGCTTTGAAGGGGGAGCGTGAACATGCTCCCTGGGGCAGCTGGGAAGTCATGAGACGGTACAGGGTACCGCAGAACACGGAAGTGCCCGATTTTGCAGGGCAAATATCTCCACTACCAGGCGACTTGAAGAACACACACACAGCACTAATGTCGGGTTGAACATTAAAACGCATGGTAAAACTTCTATTTCTGGTGATAGTTCCGCTTTAAAGGGATAGTAATACTTCGTTTTAACTTTATTTTATTTTGTAGGAAATAAAAAAACATGAAGAATGATATAAGTCTTATCTCTCAAACCTTTATGGTTTAAGAGATATTCACAAGCAAAGTGTCCCCCTCCCGCCCCTTTTACTGATGTAACACTTCTCAGCTAGAGCAGAAGGGAGCTGCCCAGGTAGACTGCAGAGAGGGACAATCTTCAATTAAGATAAGGGAAAAACCTGAAAAGCTTGTCAAGGGGGGCAGGGATTTCATTGTTTTCATAGGAATAAGAGTGTCCCCTTCTGTTATCTGTCCAGTCTATGGACTGCATTCCACATCTGAGAAGAGATTGTTTACAGTAGGTAAAAGGGGCGGGAAGGGGAAACTTTGCTTGTGAATATCTCATAAACCATAAAGGTTTGAGAGATAAGACTTATATCATTCTTCATGTTTTTTTAATGCCTACAAAATAAAATAAAGTTAAAACGAAGAATTACTATCCCTTTAAGGATTCATTTTAGAGACCACGGCATTGATTCACAGTGGACATTAGGATATTCCGTCCAGAAGTGGAAATGTATTATTAAGATGTGATAGTGTTCCTTTAACCAGCAGTGACATAGATGGGACTAACTAACCTTCTGATTGCCAGAGGCGTGTCCTTGTGAACAACCTAATTCAGGGCTACTTGTTCCATTTTGGCTGATTAGCTCAGTACTAGAATTGATGCTCTAATATAGTACATGTAAACAAGCTCATAAAGGGAACCAATCACCAAAGATATTTACCTCATTTTAAGGCCCCTTTCACACAGACGCTAATATAATTCTACCTATATAAATCCTCGTTATGTCCTCATATAGAATATGGAGTACAGTTTTTAAAGACATTATTGAAGTGGAAAAAGTGCAGAGATGTGCAACAAAACTAGTAAAGAGATTGGAGGATCTGAGTTATAAAGAAAGACTAGCCAACCTGGTTTGTTTACTTTAGAGAAGAGATGTCTAAGGGGTGACATGATTATCATTTACACATATATATTCAAGGTCAATATAAACAACTCTGCAGCCCTCTGGCACTCAAAGGGTTAAGCTGTAATACATCATATCAAAAAACCTTGAGCGATCCTCAGATGATGCCCACACAATGGGCATCATCCACACTCACAAACAGCTCCACACACAATTCATACGCAAACAATAGACTTGCCATCCAAGCACACATACAATAAACCCAGTTCTCCCCCAAAACAGACAGCACACCCCACCCCACCTTCAAACACCCAGCTGGGTAAATTGATGGTATTTAATTTATTTTTTGCTGGGTTGACATAAGGGAAATTGTCTTTGGAGAGATGCTGCTGCATCCCATCGTAAGTAGCCCTTTAAAGAATAGCTGGGGATGTTAGCGAGAAGCAGCCTCATCTGCATATTCATAAGACCCTGATAAATTAATCATGATGCTAACACTGAGGCTAGAGAGGGAAGACGGTCGGTGCAGCTTCTCTCCTAAACAACTGGGTTTGTTCGATGTTTCGGGTCTTAAATAAAGGGTGGACAATCTGCTGCCCTTCAGCTGTCGTTGAACTGCAACTCCTATCATCCTCATCGGCCCTTATTTACCAAGCTAAAGATATGCCATTTTGGAGCGTCCGACTACACCATATAGCTTTAATGAAAATTCAGAAAATTCACATTGAGGAGAATGAAGATTTTAACCCCTCCAATGCTAGAGAGGTCGTCAAAGCATTGCGATGCAACGTGTTGGAGACCTTTCTAGAATTTTAGGAGCTAAAAACCCAATTTAAATCAATAGAAATTGATGGAATTGTCATCTCCCTACAGTGCAAAGCAATGCATTCTGTACCCCTCTGGCACTCAAAGGAATAAATAAGGGCCCCATGGGTTTATTGTAAGCAGTTATTGGCTAGCAGAGGAGGATGATGGGAGATGAAATTCAACAACAGCTTGATGACTAAGGCCCAATGGGCAATATTTTAAAACTGGAGCTACGTGAAATGAAGAGTTATTTTGGACGTAAACATATGGGCAACATTTATAAATATACTTACGCCAGTTTTGGAAGTTTTTACTTTCTGCAGTCGACTCTTCGTTGAAGCGAAGTTAGGTTTAGCGAAAAAATGGTGCAGCAAATTTGTAAAGAAATGCTGCTGACTGACAATTTTGCAAAAGAATTTTCACAGAATAGTTAACGGCAAGTATGAAATGTTCTTATGGAGAAGTTTGAAAGCAGATTAACGCCATATTTATAAATCACCACACGTTACAACCGTTGGATACATCATAACGACTGGCACGCAAAAAGCATTCAAGAATACTTTTTATAAATCTCCCTCAATATTCATAAAACCAGAAACAACCTGGTGGTTATTAAAGAGAATATGAGAGAAAGTGCCATTGTTGTGCCCAGTGTTAACGAGGGTGTATAACTAACACAATCTACAACACTGAATGACATCTGCAAGTCTATAAATACCCCCTCACCACCACCACCAATGTGCCCCAGAGTCATGGCAGACACAGGGTTACAGCAAGTTATGACAATACACATAGTGCAGTATGTCAGCCAATTATGCTTCCACAGGATGGGAACTGAAGGATCATGAGAGTTGCCACCTCTTCACATTAAAGGGATAATAGGATTTTAGTCTTACCTGTTAAATCCTTTTCACTTAGTCCATACAGGTCACTGGTACCATGGGATGTGTAGTCCCCTTTAATAGGCAGGAACAATTATGCAAATAATTTGCAAGGGGCGGAGCCTCCCTTCTTACTTAAGCCACCTGCTGGCCAGAGCCACCCATATTGATTTGAGACCCTAAACTGACCCCAGGTAAGCAAAAAGAAAGACTCCTGTGAGCATGCCCGAACGGTCTCCCACTGAATGCCACAGGAGAGCCAAGACTGGTCCCTTGACAGGGTGGGAGACCAGTGACCTGTATGGACTAAGTGAAAAGGATTTAACAGGTAAGACTAAAATCCTATTTTCACTGTCGTCCAATACAGGTCACTGGTACCATGGGATGTACAAACATTGAGCTGATCCAGAGGCGGGAAGTAAGGCAAGGACCAGGCGCAAGGCCCAAGTCACTAGAACTGTTAACCAGTTGATAACATAGCCCAAACTGTAAGTGTCAACGGACACCAACCAAGGGAACAATCCCTGAACTTAACACAGCACACGGAACACGAGCCAACCGGGCTCAACAGTAAGAAAGCACTAAGGATCACAGAGCGGAAGACCTACACAGGCAAGACTGCCTCCAGGACCTTCCTACCAAAGCTGGCATCAGCCGATGCCAGTACATCAACTCGGTAGTGCTTAGAAAAAGTGTGCACAGAGGACCAAGTGGCCGCTCTGCACAGTTGATCAGCAGAAGCTTGATTCTTGTAGGCCCAGGAGGCCCCAATAGATCTGGTGGAATGGGCAGTCACCCTGAAGGGAACATGCTTATTCCTCAACTTATAGGCTTCACGGATGGTAGCCTTAATCCAAGAGGCAATGGTAACTTTGGAAGCCGGTCTTCCTGCCCTAGGCCCCTCAGGAATGACGAATAGAGCGTCAGACTTCCTGATAGATTCGGTGCGGTGAACATAAAACTTGAGGCAACGCACCACATCCAACAAATGGAGATCTCTTTCCTTGTCAGATGAAGGATTAGGGCAGAAAGAGGGAACCACAATCTCCTGATTGATGTGAAACTCAGACACAACCTTGGGTAAGAATTCCTTGGTAGTGCGAAGCACAGCCTTATCCTTGTGGAACACCAGGTAAGGAGGTTTACAAGACAAAGCCTGTAACTCTGCCACCCGGCGTACTGACACAATAGCCAAAAGGAAGGCCAACTTCCAAGTCACAAGACGTAATGGAATGGAAGCCAAGGATTCAAACGGTGGTCGCTGAAGAACTCCCAGCACCAAATTGAGATCCCACTGGGGAGCAGGACTCTTGAAGGCAGGCCGGACATGAGTCACACCTTGGAAGAAGACTTTCACATCAGGAAGGATGGCAATCCTTTCCTGGAAAAACACAGACAAGGCAGAGGTCTGAACTTTGAGGGAACTCAGACTGAGCCCCTTGTCCACACCGTCCTGCAAGAAGGCCAGGACAGTGGGAAGATGGAAGTCAAGAGACAACTGCTTGACAGAGCACCATGTCACGAAAGTTGACCAAATGCGATGATAGATCTTGGAAGACACAGGCTTACGAGCACTGAGCATCGTCGACACCACAGAAGGAGAAAAGCCTTTCTTAGCTAGAATCGAGGATTCAACCGCCATGCCATCAAACGGAGAGAGTGAACATCCTCTTTCCACAGATACCCCTGAAGAAGCAGGTCCGGACGGGCTGGAAGTGGGATTGGATCCTTCACTGACATGGCCATCAATTCCGGAAACCAGGACTGGCGAGGCCAGTTTGGAGCAATCAGGATGACAGGACAACGTTCTCTCTTCAACTTCTGAATAACTCTGATCAATAGAGGAAGAGGGGGGAAGATGTAAGCCAGGGAGAAGTCCCAAGGGATCGACAAGGCATCCACCGCTAGAGCAAGGGAGTCCCTCAGACGGGAGCAAAACACCGGAACCTTCCTGTTGTGTCTGGTAGCCATCAGATCCACCACTGGCATCCCCCACCGTTGAGTGAGCATGTGAAACACCTCTGGGTGAAGAGCCCATTCTCCGCTGTCGACGGTGTGCCGACTGAGGAAGTCTGCCATGACGTTGTCCACGCCTGGAATATGAACTGCAGAGATGACAGGCACGTGATCTTCTGCCCAAGACAAAATATCCTTGACTTCCCACCAGGCGGAACCGCTTCTTGTACCGCCTTGTCTGTTGATGTAAGCCACCGCCGTGGCGTTGTCGGACTCTACTCTGACTGGAAGACCGGTCAATTGAGACTCCCAGTGCCTCAGGGCCAGCCGGACAGCTCGAAGTTCCAGAACATTGATGGAGAGCATGGATTCCTCCAGACCCCATTTCCCCTGAGCACTGAAGCGACCCCAGACTGCACCCCAGCCCCGAAGGCTGGCATCCGTTGTGACTGTGGTCCAAAGAGGAACTAGAAAGGATCTCCCTTTCAGGAGATGTGAGAGATCTAACCACCAGTGCAGACTCGACTCGACATGAGGAGGAAGAGAAACAGACAGATGTTGATGATCTGGATGATTCCTGCACGTCTGGATCACAAATCTCTGAAGATCCCTGGAGTGGGCCATGGCAAATGGTACTGCTTCTATCGTGGAAATGAACTTCCCCACTAAGGACGACAACTTCGGAACTGGAATTTCGTCCATGTCCAGAATCCCAGCCACTCTGACAGCTATCTGGTGAGCCACGTCCTCTGGAAGAAACACCATGCATTGGCGAGTGTCGAACAGGAGACCCAGGAACAGAAGCCTCTGAGAAGGAATCAAGTCCGACTTGTCCAGATTCAGGATCCAGCCGTGACGGTTCAGGGTGTGCATGCACCCCTGCAACTGCTGGTGGAGAAGCTCCGCTGAGGAGGCCTTCAATAGGAGATCGTCCATGTAGGGCGTCACTCTGATCCCATCCTGATGGAGCACCGCTATCAAGGAGCCCAGCACCCGCTGGAAGACTTGAGGAGCTGTAGTCAGTCCAAAGGGGAGCGCTGTAAATTGAAAGTGTCCCCTGTGGCAGGCAATCCTGAGATACTTCCTGCTCTCTGGATGAATAGGGATGTGAAGATAAGCATCCTGAAGATCCAGAGAGGCAAGAAACTCCCCTGGAGACATTGCTGCAATCACAGAGCGCAGGGACTCCTGGCGGAAGTGGGAAGTCACCACATAGGCATTGAGATCTTTGAGATCCAAGATGGGACGGGCTCCTCCGTCCTTTTTGGCTACCACAAACAGGTTGGAATAAAATCCTGAACCTGTGTCCCCCTGCGGAACCGCCTCCAGGACCTCTTTGTCCAAGAGATCCTGAATAGCGTCGTCGAACAGACGCCTTTTTGAGGGTTCCTGAGAAGGACGAGTAAAATGGAACCGAAAAGGAGGAAGGGAAGAGAAAGGGATCCTGTATCCCTCTGACACCACCTGAAGAACCCATGGGTCCGCCACTGACTCCTCCCAAGTCCGGCGAAAGATGCGGAGACGACCGCCTACAGCCGGATGCGGACCCGGGTTCGGCGAGTCATGCCGAAGCAGTCTTGGAGGTCTTGGCCTTGGAGGCAACTTTGGGCCTCCAGGACTGTTTGGGCTTGGAGGAGGAGCGCGTAGTGGGAGGACCCGTTTGGGCCGAGGAGCGTGTCTCAGTCTGAAAGGAACGAAAGGACCGATTGCGTTTGGCTGGAAACTTTTTCTTAAAGACTGAGGGTAGAAGAGTGCTTTTACCGCCAGTAGCCTCACTGATCATTTCTTTGAGCTCAGAGCCAAAGAGCAAATTCCCCTGAAAGGGCAAGGAAAGCAAGGCTTTCTTAGAGGCTGTATCAGCAGACCAAATTTTCAGCCAAAGAGCGCGTCTGGCCACCACAGAAGAAGTGGAGGCCCTCGCCATCATGCGCACAGCATCAAAAGCAGCATCAGCAACATAGTTCTGAGCTTCAGTGATATTAGCAAGAAGCTGCAACTGTTCAGATACAGGCGCATCCTGGCGAACCGCTTCAGTCAGTCGTTCAGTCCAGGCCGCAATAGCTCTATTAACCCATGCCACAGCAAAGGTAGGGCGCATGGCTGTGCCAATGGAGGCAAAAATAGACTTAAGAGAGAGCTCTAGTTTCTTATCCGTCCAGTCCTGCAAGGCAGAGGCATCTGAGACAGCCAAAGCAGTAGATTTGGACAGTCTAGACACAGGAGCATCCACTTTGGGAGGATGAACCCATTTTGCCAGCTCCGCCTCAGGAAAAGGGTAAAGTTTAGCAAACTTTTTGGAGACAGAGGAAGATCTGTCAGGATTCCTCCATGCCTCAGAGACCAGACGGGCAAGAGTAGGGTTAGTTGGAAAACAAACAACTGGTTTAGATGGCTTTTTCTGAAAAACATCAGTAGGATCATAAGTGGATTCCTGAGTCAGAGGAAGGTTGAGCGTATTCAGAACCGCTCTGATCAGACCCTCAGCCGAAACTTCAGGGTCACACTCATAGGGGTCCCCAATGGACCTGTTAGATTCAATAACAGTACGTTCCTCAGCATCAGAATCCTGTAACAGTTCTTCTTCAGAAGAATCAGTGATATCAGGAGCTCCCTGTGGCTTAGGCAGGGAGGTCCTGATAGTAGAGGGGGTCTGCCAGACCTGGAGAGCCCCCTGTACCTGAGAGGGAAAGAGTTGAAGCGTGGATCTGAGATCCCTAGTGGCAGCTTTAAACTCCCTCACCCAAGATGGCTCAATAGCGTGGCTGGGAAGCCCAGGGTTGCTATCTTTATCAGTACAATTAGGGCATAGATCCCCCACATTATCGCAATCCAGTCCAATGTGGCAAGAGGAGCAAAACGCCATGGGGGTAGAAGACCCCCCAGCCTCCTTAGTCTTGGGTCTAGCCCCTAGCTCCAGTGAAGTAGACATGCTCACAGCGTCAATATACCCCACCACCAACACTATCACCCAGAAAAGTGTTAAAGATTAAAGTTTCACCCCAGAAAAGGTCTAAAAACGGACTTATCTGGCCAGCGAAGGGTTAATCTGGTGAGGAGAGAGAAGGCTCGGTCCCTGCGTAGTGTACTCGCCTTGGAAAAGTACCACAAAATGGCGGCCGTCATGACAGCCAATCAGAAACAAGCGCGCGCTAGCGCTCATGGGAAATGTAGTTTTCCCTATGCAAGTACCCCAAACAGTGCCCGAAGCCCCCCTGAACCCCCTACAGTAAGAAAACACCAACCGGATGATAGAGCAGGAGCCTAGCATTAAAATGAGCCCACTCTGAAGTTGCTGTGACAAGCGGTTTCAGAGATATGTCCCAAACTGTGAATTCCCATAGAGAGTAAAGGAGCTCTGCTGCTAAGCGGGAAAACGCCGCGCTTAAAGGCGCGGAACACCATTTTTAATAAAGTTTAGTAAAACTTTAAAAAGTGCCCAAACAAGCATAAAAGACATGAGAAACACAAATAAATGAATACCCAATGCTCCAAAACTCAGAGAATAACACAGAAATTGCATAAATAGAGATAATGCAATAAAAACACCCTATGAGTGCTGGAGTGTATTAAGACTCCCAAATACAAGCCCATCAAAGGGACACTGTGGGGACAAGTGGACCTTCAGCACTCAATGGGTGACTCACCTTTCTCGCAGACTTCTGTCTTCAGGTGACCATGATAGGGAGGGAAAGAACCAGAGGCAATTTCCTCAACAGGGGAGCTGCTTAACACAAGCTGTCCCCTCTTCAGGTATAGGTCCACAGAAATCCCTGGAAGCTGCACTAGCCACTTCGGGTGAGGGCATTCACAGCCATGGTCACCCTCCTAATGGTGGTATTCCATATTTGTAAGAAAATAATAAAACACTAAGAAGCATAGCTGTTCTCTGCCTGGTGTGCAGGCACACCAGGAACAAATCAATATGGGTGGCTCTGGCCAGCAGGTGGCTTAAGTAAGAAGGGAGGCTCCGCCCCTTGCAAATTATTTGCATAATTGTTCCTGCCTATTAAAGGGGACTACACATCCCATGGTACCAGTGACCTGTATTGGACGACAGTGAAAGTAATACTTCATTGTTACTATCCCCCATGTTGTAGCCCTTAAAATTCTGAATTCAACTATACCAGCGGCATCTCTCAAACCTTTATGGTTTGGGAGATATCCGCTTTTGAAGTTCCCTCTTTTTGGCTTTTCTCTTGACATCAGTGTTCTAGCTGACAGCAGGGGAATCCGGTCAGCGAGCAAGCGGAGGCTCTGCAGGAGTCCTGAGATCGCGTTATAGAAACAGAAATCCTTCACTAAAATGGTCTTCTATGTGTTCTTGGTTTGCAAGCACACGTGGAAGACCATTTTAGTGAAGGATTTCTGTTTCAATAATGAGATCTCAGCACTGCTGCAGAGCCGCCGCTGGTCCCCGGACTGGATTCCCCTGCTGTCAGCTATAAATGCTGACGTCAGGGGAGAGGGAACTTTGAAAGCGGATATCTCTCAGATGCCGCTGGTATAGATGAATTCAGAATTTTAAGGGCTACAACATGTGGAATAGTAATAATGAAGTATTACTATCCCTTTAAACGTAAGACGTTTTACGAAGTCGGTTTCTAAGGCAGCAGACTTGGCACCGTGCATCCCCAAAATGACTCCTGTCCATCATGGTTGGGACAGTCTAGAAGTATTTAAATCTCAGATACAAACTACATGGGTCTCGCGCAGCTTCCATTTTATGGATAAAGCACTTCAGGGTCAGGTTGGGACTCTCACAGATGCTTGAAGACTCTTGTCTGGAGCCCCTGCTGGCGCACATCCCACACCAACTCCGCAAAAGGGACAAAGATTGGCTTGGTACGTGCGCTTCTCAGAATTTTTTTTTTTTTTTTAATTATTTTGACATAGTAGAAATAAACGGAATTAACATGCCCTAAGTTATGTGTTTCCAAGAAATGGCTTCAATTTAGTATTTTGAGCTGCGGACAGTGACGGGAAGGAGAGCGGAAGTACAAACAGGTAATTCAGACACATCAGAGATGCTTATGCTCGCTACATGACACAATCTTGCCCTTTTGATGCGGGCGAGATTGTCATGTCACCCTTTTCATTCCGGCGACATGATTAATGTGCTGATTTGTTAGTTACCCAATAGTGGGCGACATTTGAAAAGGATACTGCTGACGGAGCCCCTGCTCCTCACCCTCAGGAGGGCCTGGAGAGGAGCTAAGCTTTGGCAGACTGACCTCAAGGCCACCAAGTAGCCTCGGACAGTACCCAGAAGCTGGGCCTCCATGATAGGGGCAGGTAACTTCCTGAAAGGGCCACACATCCACCACCCAATATATACATTCCAACATTTCACAAATGAAATGTACAATCACAGCTGTTGCCCCTGAGAGAGACAGAGATATGCACATATCAAACCTACATGGAAAAATTGTATAACTGTTAAAAAGCATGTTCTCTGTGTATGTTGATCTATCAAAGGACAGACACACAGATGAGGGTGAGCACAATAGTGGTAACAGACATGAAGTTTTCTGTACATGACATGATATTGTATTGTAAATAAGCTCATTACCGTGCATATCAGTGATCAGTCCTGTGCCTGAGTTTCTTTCTGTTACGCAATGAAGCAGAATGAACACAGTACATTTATCCCTTCCTTCTGTACTGAAAATAAGTATAAAATGTGTCATGAGGGACAAAGGATCTAAAATGGTACAGTGTGAGCATATTTTAAATTAACCATTTATGGACCAGATGGGTGCACAATGCATTTGGTCCTTAAAGGGAAAAGCAGCTCCCATTAATCTTCATAGTATTTGGGCCATGGAGAGTGTTATTTCAATACTGTCAGAGTTGTAAGTTCACGAGTAATTGAATGATAAAGTATCCCCCTCCCACCCCTTTTACTGATGTAACACTGCTCACCTCAGAGCAGCAAGACTGTCCAGATGGATCGCAGAGAGAGACAATCTTCAGTGACCATAAGGAAAAACCTGAAAAACTGTCAAGGGGGCGGGGTTTTCCTTATGATCACAGTAAGAAGATTGTCCCTTGCTGTGAGCTGTCCGGTCAAGAGACCAGATTCCACATCTTTGGGGAGGTGGCTTACACTAGGTAAAAGGGGAGGGAGGGGATACTTTATCATTCAATTACTCTTGTACTACAACTCTGACAGAACTGAATTAAGACTCTCCATGGCCCAAATACTATGAAGATTAATCGGAGCTGCTTTTATTGTGAAACATTACCATCCCTTTAGGAAGGCTCACGTAGTGTCTGCATTCATTTGAAAAAACTTCCAGTAAGTGTCATGTCTGCATTCAGGACTGATTGAAGATGCTATCTCTTGAACAAAGGCCAAATTCGTAGGGGCCAATAGGATTTCCTGGCCATGGTAAGGTGAGTAGGGGAGTTATTATTAGGAGGTGGTAATTCTTTAAGAATGAAAAGAAAGTATAATAGTTCAAGTGTACTCCCTGGATAAAAAGAATAGGTGGCATTGAAGTTACGGGTGAATCGTTTGGGTGAGGGTGGTGGTAACTGAAAGGCTTTTTTTGTCTTCTCGCTCTCTGCCAACGGCTGTGTTGGCTGAACAGTGATTAGGGAGATGCATTTGAGGCTGTGCAGCAGACTTACAAGGACACAGTGACGCTATGATACACTGAGCTCTGCCCAGCTCCGCACACTAGATGAAGCCTGTGTGTGTGTTCTGTATTACAGCTGAAACTCTATCAGGATCTCCTCTGACCTGCTGCAGTCTCACACACCTCAGATGCACAGATCTGGGGGAACTGTGACTATCTGGCACACTGCAAATGTAACAGTTATATGAATGTACTAGGAATGGTGCACAGATTTCCCCGTTCCATTAGACACACCGTGTACGTCAAGTACACAGTCAGAGGAGGGCTGGCAGCATGTGGCTCAGGGTGCAAATACAATCAAGAGGCCTGTTTCTACTATTGTCCCAGCCCACCAAATTTTGTTAATATTAAAACTGGCATTAAATGTTGTAAAGTAAGGCAACTGATACCACATAGCTTACAGGTGAAATGGGGCTACACTAGTGATACCACAGAGCTTACAACTGAAGTAAAGCTACACTAGTGATACCACAGAGCTTACAACTGAAGTAAAGCTACACTAGTGATACCACAGAGCTTACAACTGAAGTAAAGCTACACTAGTGATACCACAGAGCTTACAACTGAAGTAAAGCTACACCAGTGATACCACAGAGCTTACAATTGAAGTAAAGGTACACCAGTGATACCACAGAGCTTACAACTGAAGTAAAGCTACACCAGTGATACCACAGAGCTTACAATTGAAGTAAAGGTACACCAGTGATACCACAGAGCTTACAACTGAAGTAAAGCTACACCAGTGATACCACAGAGCTTACAATTGAAGTAAAGGTACACCAGTGATACCACAGAGCTTACAACTGAAGTAAAGCTACACCAGTGATACCACAGAGCTTACAACTGAAGTAAAACTACACTAGTGATACCACAGAGCTTACAATTGAAGTAAAGGTACACCAGTGATACCACAGAGCTTACAACTGAAGTACAGGTACACCAGTGATACCACAGAGCTTACAACTGAAGTAAAGCTACACCAGTGATACCACAGAGCTTACAACTGAAGTAAAACTACACTAGTGATACCACAGAGCTTACAACTGAAGTAAAACTACACCAGTGATACCACAGAGCTTACAATTGAAGTAAAGCTACACCAGTGATACCACAGAGCTTACAACTGAAGTAAAGCTACACCAGTGATACCACAGAGCTTACAACTGAAGTAAAGCTACACCAGTGATACCACAGAGCTTACAACTGAAGTAAAGCTACACCAGTGATACCACAGAGCTTACAACTGAAGTAAAGCTACACCAGTGATACCACAGAGTTTACAACTGAAGTAAAGATACACTAGTGATACCACAGAGCTTACAACTGAAATGGGGCTACTCTACAGAGTCTACAACTGAAGTAAAGCTACACTAGTGATACCACAGAGCTTACAACTGAGGTAAAGCTACCGCAGAGATATGAAATGAATTATGCTGCTAGAACAGCTTCATTTGGATTGTACCTCTGTGGTATCATTTGCATAGCTATGTTTCAATTGTAAACTCTGTGGTATCACTAGTGTATCTCCATTTACAGCAGCAAGCAGGAGTCTGAGTGAGACAGTGGCCCACCAACCCAGAAATATGACCGGCCCAGGGGGAAATTGCTCCCCTGCCCTTCTCTCCCCTGGACCCAGTGAACCACTGCAGTAGTGAGTGTCTCGGCAGCATTTTTCATAGGAGTGGATGGGGGGGCTCGTGTCAAAATCGCCGCCTCTGGTTCACTGCATGGGGTCGATCTCTGTCCCCTGCGACTATGCGCTGGATACCTTTTTAGCCTTAAAGGGGTTAAAAACCTAATTTAAATTGACTGAGATTTGTGGCAGCTGTAATCAAACTGTAAGCTCTGTAGTAGCACTAGTATAGCCCCATTTCAATTATAATCTATGTGGTCTCACTTGCCTTACTTCACAACACTAATGCCAATTTTAAAATTAACCCCTTAAGGACCCATGACAGGCCAGGACCATCATGGGTAAACTTACATTAAAGGGGAACTATCACCCCACATGAAGTTTCCCCCCAAGAATTACTCATCCAGCGACTAGCTGAACAATAGTATTAGTCGCCAGAATAATTACCTCCTTATAAAGAATTCTATACTGCTCCCAGGACTGACGACGAGGCAACAGTGCAGACATCTTTGCTTAGAGACATCTGTGCGCCTGCTCTGTCCGTCCCAGTCTCCTCTAGTAGGAGTTGCTTGGTACCTTAAGGGACTGACGGAGCAGGCGCGCAGATTCTTCTAAAGTGCTGTTGCCAGGCTGTCAGTAGGATTTCTCTATAAGGAGGTAATTATACTGGAGACTAGTACTATTGTTCAGCTAGTCGAGAGGATTCTTGGGGAGGAAACTTTATGTGGGGTGATAGTTCCACTTTAAGGACCCAAGACGGTCCTGGCACGTAATGGAATTCAGGAGTCCCCACACGGCTGCATGCCGTTCGGGGACCCCTGAACTGATTTTGGTAAAACATAAAAAAAGCTCAGTGGCCTTAACTACCGGGTCATTAAGGGGTTAACAAAAGGGACAGTAGAAATGGGTCAGTAGATTGTATTACCCCCCCCCCAACCTGGACACAAGTTGCCAGCCCTCCGCTGCAGGTAAGTGCATCAATAGATCTGTTTTCACATTCCCTGAAAGAAAACTGTAATTCAGTGACCTCCCTGTCAGAGGCATAAAAGTGTAAAATAATTGGTGAAGGTTGAAACTGCCCCCCCCCAAAAAAAAAAAAGAACTAAAGGCACTTTGACGTTACATATTTTGCACTTACAGAATATGAAAAATTAAATGGGAGGTTTCTACTTGGAACAGCCTCTCAGCAGAGGAGGTAGGGACCAATACTAATCAGAGAATTAACCCTTTGAGTGCCAGAGGGGTACGCAACGCATTGCTTTGCAATGCGTTGCGTACCCCTCTGGAACTCAAAGGGTTAAAAATATGCCTGGAAAGAACATATGCAAACCTGTGCATTTGATAGGAAAATAGCCAGACTGGATGGGAGACTTGGTTCTCATCTATATTTCTATAAGATTGACTCTCACTTTAAATGGAGGCTTTTTTGGCATTGCCAAGTAATGTTTGTGTGCCCCACTGTTTGCCTGAGAATTGCTCCAGATCTCCTTGGTTCATTAGCCTCAGTTTGCTGAGTGTTCTGTGTAGAGAACATTGGTGCCAGAATCCCTGAATCTTTTGTCCCTGACACTCCTTGCAGTCAGGTACACAGAGCAACCAATCCAGACAAACCAGTTCAAGAGAAAACATTTCTGCCGCTCTCCCTGCACCAACTGTTCCCTCATTTCCCTATCGCTTACACAGCCGCTCTCCCCTCCTCATAAAATCTCTCTTCTTTTTTTCTCTTCTCATAAAAGCTCTCTGCTTCTTTCTCTCCTTCTAGCGTGAAATCTTTTCTTCTCTCATAAAATCTCTCTGCTTCTCTCTTTCTTGCATAAAATCTCTCCTCTCATATTCTCTCTCCCTCTCATAAAAATACCCGTCTCCCTGTTTCTTTGCTTTCTTTTCTCTCCAGTTCTCTCATAAAACCCCCACAGTGAGTCTGATGTACAAAGTATAAAAGGGAGAAATTAACCCTTTGAATGCCAGCGAGTTGTCCAGTGCATAGACTCAGTCTCCCTCTGTTTGTGGTGTAATGTTGTGCTGTTATCCATAATGGCAATGATGTGATACTATCTCTTTAATAGCAGGGACAGTAGTGCAGTAATACGTCGTTTTATCTTTATTTTATTTTGTAGGCATTAAAAAAACATGAAGAACGCTATAAGTCTTTATGGTTTGAGAGATATTCACAAGAAAAGTTTCCCCTCCCGCCCCTTTTACCTAGTGTAAGCCATCTCTTCTCAGATGTGGAATGCAGTCCATAGACCAGACAGATAACAGCAGGGGACAATCTTCTTCCTATGAGAACAATGAAAGCCCTGCCCCCCTTGACAAGTTTTTCAGGTTTTTCCCTTATCTTAATTGAAGATTGTCCCTCTCTGCAGTCTACCTGGGCACCTCCCTTCTGCTCTGGCTGAACAGTGTTACATCAGTAAAAGGGTCGAGAGGGGGATACTTTGTCATTGAATTACTCTTGAACTACAACTCTGACAGAATTGAAATAACAGTCTTCAAAGTCCAAATACTATGATGATTAATTTGAGCTGCTTTTATTATGAAACATTTTTATCCCTTTAATGGTGCAATAGTATGTTGAGCTTTCTAATGATAATATACTTTGCTGATCTTCCTAATGGTAAGTGTATAACATTCTGCTGTTCTCTCTAATGGTAATGGTGTAATACTGGGCATTCTCTCTCATGGTAACAGTGAAATACTATGCCGATCTCTCTAATGGTAATGGCATAATACTGTGCTATTTTCTCTGATATCAACAGTATAGTACCGGTGTAATATTGATCTGAACTCTCATATGCAATGATGTAATACTGTGCTGCTCTCCCACTATTAATGGTGCAATACGGTACTGTCAGAGTTGTATTTCAAGAGTAATTGAATGATAAAGTATCCTCCTCCCTCCCCTTTTACTGATGTAACACTGCTCACCTCAGACCAACAAGACTGTCCGGATGGATCACAGAGAGGGACAATCTTCAGTGATCATAAGGAAAAACTGAAGGGGAACAGGGTTTTCCGTATGATCACAGTAAGAAGATTGTCCCTTGCTGTGATCTGTCCGTTCAAGAGACCAGATTACACATCTGAGGGGAGGTGGCTTACACTAGGTAAAAGGGAGGGTGGGGGATAATTTATTATTCAATTACTCTTGTACTACAACTCTGACAGTATTGAAATAACACTCTCCACGGCCCAAATACTATGAAGATTAATTGGAGCTGCTGTTTTTGTTAAACATTACTATCCCTTTAATGGTAATGGTGCAATGCTGTGCTGATCTCTTTAATGGTAATAATGCAATAATGTGCAGATCTCCCTAGCTGTAATGGTGTAATACTGTGCTGATCTCTCTAATGGTAATGTTGCAGTACTGTGCTGATCTCTCTAATAGTAATGATATAATGCTGTGCTGATCTCACTAGTAGCAATGGTGTAATAAGATCTCTCTCTTTTTTTCCCTTCTCATAAAATCTCTCTGCCTCTCTTTCTCTTGCATAAAACCTCTCTTCTTCTCTAATAAAACCTCTCTCTCTCTTTCCCGTTCATAAAAACATCTCTCCGTCTCACTGTTCCTTTGCTTTCTGTCTCTCGTGCTCTCTCATAAAATCCCACAGTGAGGCGGATGTACAAACTTAAACCGGTGCAATTCTAGAGCCAAAGGACTGCACCATAGGGAACACACAACACGTCCTATGGATCTTGAGTGCCAGAGAGATATCTGCACTGGATAATCCCTTGAATGGCAAAGAGATCTCCCAAACCATTGTGAAAGGAGACTACTCCAACCCTTAAAGGGATAGTAATGCTTCATAATAAAAGCAGCTCTAATTAATCATCATAGTATTTGGACTTTGGAGAGTGTTATTTCAATTCTGTCAGAGTTGTAGTTCAAGAGTAATTCAATGACAAAGAACCCCCCTCCCGCCCCTTTTACTGATGTAACACTGCTCAGCCAGATCAGAAGGGAGGTGCCCAGGTTGACTGCAGAGAAGGACAATTTTCAATTAAGATAAGGGAAAAACCTGAAAAACTTGTCAAGGGGGCAGGGCTTTCATTGTTCTCATAGGAAGAAGATTGTCTCCTTCTGTTATCTGTCTGGTGTATGGACTGCATTCCACATCTGAGAAGAGATGGCTTACACTAGGTAAAAGGGGCGGGAGGGGAAACTTTTCTTGTGAATATCTCTCAAACCATAAAGGTTTGAGAGATAAGACTTATATCGTTCTTCATGTTTTTTTAATGCCTACAAAATAAAATAAAGATAAAACTAAGTATTACTATCCCTTTAAGGGGTTAAAAGTATAATTTAAATCAGTGGCAATGCGGGGGAATTTTCGCTTTGTTTTCTACGGTGCAACTGGTCTGCTCCAGAATCACACCGTATTTCTTAGTACATCGGCCTTCGTGGCCATTAATCATCGAGCTAAAAAAAGATGCAAATGCGTAAAAAGGGCTCAGATGAAAACTCTGCACTGTCCCATTGATTTTAATCGGTCCTTTAACCCCTTGAATGCTGGAGAGGACAAAGCAATGCATTGGAGAGCTCTCTAGCATTCAAGGGATTTAAAGGGACAGTAATGTTGCAAAATAAATATCCATCCAATGTAATTTTTTTATAATGAATAGTATGTTCTGAAAACCTTTTACCTTCATATTTGGCTTGAAAATCCAATTAAAAGTTCCCCCCTCCCGCCCCATTTTCTGTATGTCACGCTGACTTCCATCAGATCGAAAAGCTGGTCGCTTGACCATACGGATCTCAGTGAGAGACAATATTGTGTCAGTATAAAGGAAAACACTGACATCCCCCCCCCTTGATGAAGGAAGGCAGGTTTTCCATTACGCTGACACAATATTGTCCCTCGTCGCAATCTGTCCTCACCGGCTGATCTGAGGGAAGTCAGCATAACATTGGTGGGGGGAATATTTAACTGGATTTTCAAGCCAAATATGAAGGCAAAGGATTTTCAGAACATACTATTCAGTACAGAAAATTAAATTGAACAATTGGATGTACATTTATTTTTTCAGATTACTATCCGTTTAAATGCCCCATTTCAGTCAAAGGGAAATGTAATATTACCCCGCCCAATGCATTTGGTTTGCACCCTAAATGCACATTGTCTTGACAGATTAGGCCCAGTCCCCCTCCTTTTATCCATCTCTATTCCATATACACATTTCTAGGTCTCCCCTCCCCTTATCTATGTATGCTGTTACCCCAAAATGTGCAGAGGAGTTGCTAAACACTGGCCAAAGGGGGGGGGGGGCTCAAGCTGCTCTCTCGTGATTAAAGACCCACATCTTGATGCCATTCTGGTATATGTAATGGTGTAATCTCCATAATGTTAATGGGGATCTCCCTACTAGTGATGGTGTAATGCTGTACTGATCTCCATAATGGTATGATTCCATTCTGATCTCCCAAATGGTAATGCTGTAATCCTGTGCTAGTCTCCCTAATTGTAAAGATATAATACTGTGCTGTTCTCCTTAATGGCATTGATGTAATCATGTGCTCTTCATATATGTGCGAGCGTGTGTGTGTGTTTATGTATGTATGTGTGTGTGTGTATATGTATGGGTATACAGTATGTGTGTATATACATATGGATGTTTGTATGTGTAAGTATCTTGGTAAATATGGCCCAATATGACTTTAAATTACATCACACAGAGCATTCAATGCTGCAAGGAGACTGTAACATTGTATTACATCACACAGAGCATTCAGTGCTGCAGGGAGAGTGTAACATTGTATTACATCACATAGACCATTAAGTGCTGCAAGGAGACTGTAACATTGTATTACATCACACAGAGCATTCAGTGTTGCAGGGAGAGTGTAACATTGTATTACATCACACAGAGCATTCAGTGCTGCAGGGAGAGTGTAACATTGTATTACATCACACTGAGCATTCAGTGCTGCATGGAGAGTGTAACATTGTATTACATCACACAGAGCATTCAGTGCTGCATGGAGAGTGTAACATTGTATTATATCAAAAAGAGCATTCAGTGCTGCATGGACAGTGTAACATTGTATTACATCACACAGAGCATTCAGTGCTGCAGGGAGAGTGTAACATTGTATTACATCACACAGAGCATTCAGTGCTGCAGGGAGAGTGTAACATTGTATTACATCACACAGAGCATTCAGTGCTGCAGGGAGAGTGTAACATTGTATTACATCACACTGAGCATTCAGTGCTGCATGGAGAGTGTAACATTGTATTACATCACACAGAGCATTCAGTGCTGCATGGAGAGTGTAACATTGTATTATATCAAAAAGAGCATTCAGTGCTGCATGGACAGTGTAACATTGTATTTCATCACACAGAACATTCTGTGCTGCAGTGATATTGTATTACATCACACAGAGCATTCAGTGTTGCAGGGAGAGTGTAACACTGTATTACATCACACAGATCATTCAGTGCTGCATGGAGAGTGTAACATTGTATTACATCACACAGAACATTCTGTGCTGCAGTGATATTGTATTACATCCTGCTCTGATGTCCTGCTGACCAGAAATCTCGCATCAACAAGATTTTGGTAAGGGACAGCGACCACTCAATGGACTGTGTGAAGAGTTTGGAAACAGAGACACTAGATGAGGAGAGCGCAAAGATTTTCTGGTTCATCAGACAGAGCTATCTGGACTGTAGAGAACAAGACTTTCTTACACTTCCCCCAAAACCTACCTGACACCACACAAACCATATTGGTTCAACTCAACCCACCTACACTCATGTTTCCAAAACCGCTGTGGAAGACATTTCTCCACACTAAGGGCCACTTTACTTTACTTTTGAAACACATGGCCCTTAGTGAGGTTCAAATCCTGACTGAGGGAACATTTCATGACCCCTCTATTTGTTCAGCTCTTCTGGGCTGTTCAATACCTGATTTAAAGGGATAGTAACATTTCACAAAAAAAAGCAGTTCTGATTAATCTTCATAGTATTTGGGCCATGGAGAGTGTTATTTCAATACTGTCAGAGTCATAGTTCAAGAGTAATTGAATGATAAAGTATCCCCCTCCCGCCCCTTTTACTGATGTAACACTGCTCACCTCAGAGCAGCAAGACTGTCCGGATGGATCGCAGAGAGGGACAATCTTCAGTGAGTATAAGGAAAAACCTGTCAAGGGGGGGCAGTGTTTTTCTTAGACTGTCCCTTTCTGCGACCTGTCCGGTCAAGTGACCAGATTCCACATCTGAGGGGAGGAGGCTTACACTAGGTAAAAGGGACAGGAGGGGGATACTTTATCATCCAATTACTCTTGAACTGCATCTCTGACAGTATTGAAATAACACTCTCCATGGCCCAAATACTATGAAGATTAATTGGAGCTGCTTTTTTTGTGAACATTACTATCTTTTTAAGCAGAAACAACATCTACTTACTTAGCACTCAAAGGGTTAAATTGACCTCCCAAACCATAAATGTTCCTTTGCACACATGCACCCCGTTCCAGAAGGCTGCCTCCCCTGGTCATGCACTCGTACGCCTTATTCACCCCTTATCCTACCTAATTCTAATTGTTCATTAATTTTTGTTAGTTCTTTATTAGATTACTATATATTAACATATTGTATTATACTGTACAATAGTGTAAGTTATTGTAATAAAAAAATCTAAATATTAAACAAAAAGGGAACTGATTCTCAATGTTAGTCTACACAGATAATTCATGTTTTCAAGATATCTCTGCTTGATCACAGGCGAGTAATTAGTAACATAGTTGACGAGGCTGGAAACAAAAAAAACCCTGCATCCATCAAGTTCAGCCACTGCAATATAACCAAATGTCCTAATTCTAAATAGTGTCCTGATCTATAATGGTATCCATGACTTTTCTGAAAGCCACTACAGTTTCTGCAAACTCAGCATCCAGAGGCGAAGAATTCCACAACTTTACTGCCCTTACTGTAAAAAAAATCCCTGCTTTTGTTTTAGTTGAGTGACTCAATCATTGTGATTAAACTAGGTGCTTAATTAGGGACATCTTAAAAATCTGATGTGTTGGTGCGTCCTGAGGACTGGATTTGAGAATCACTGCTGCTGATGGACATCGACCATTTTATCATAAGTATTTGCCAAGGGGTTGGCAAATCGAAAAAAAACAGAGGCCTTACAAAAGATGTGCAGTTCTGGAGCAAACCAACTGCGCCATGGGGGACAAATACATTTCTCCAAATTCCCAGAAATTTAAAGATAGCTTTTTAACCCCTTTAATACCATGGAGACTACTGAATACTAGAGGTCACTAACGCACAATGATAACATATATTAATCCCCTATGGGGCACGTCATATTCACCCCAGAATTATGCTCAATATTTCTTTGTGTATGTCCCTAATAGTGAGGTCGATGTCCAAAAAAACCCCAAAAAACTAGAGCAGTTCTGGAGCAAACCAACTGCACCACAGAAGACTAATAAACACACCCCTCTGGCTCTTAAAGGGTTAATAATTTGGCAAGCGTTTTAGGACCATACATACACCAAAATGAAAAGGAAAGCAATTCTGGGACAAACCAACTGCATCACAGGGAAGAACTCATAATTACCATTGTGTGTGGGAGATCTCGTTAGCATTTAAAGCCCCCCATCATTAAATTATTGTGTACATTAGGGAATTTTTATTCGATTCAGATACATCAGCCTGTCTGTGTGCAATGGTCTCTTGCTTGCCTGTGCTGTCTCACAGCTCCCGAGTGTGTGTGCTCAGCCTGTGCCGCTTGTGTCCTCTGTCTCTGTGCTCAGCTCAGTCTTCCCCACTGAATGGAGGGTGAGTGCCTCTCTGTGTTCTCCCCCATTGTACTGAGACGCGCGGGCTGCAGTGTGATGTTTTTGCAGTGTGGATAACAAGGGTACTTAATATACCATAGAAACTAGAACCAACTGCACTACGTGGCGGGTTTTAACATTTTGAGTGCCAGAGGGGTGTGCAGTGCATTGCAGTACCCCTCTGGCACTCAGAGGGTTAAGAATCCTTGATGACCCCAGAAGAACCATGAATGGAGGCCCTCTAAATATAAGTCACATTTAGGATCCTTATGTTCAGAGGTGTAACTAGAAGCCACCGGGCCCTGGTGCAACAATTGCCACGGGCCCACCTGACCACATTGCCCCCAATTGCCTCCACATTTCCCCAGTTGCCTCCACATTGCTCCCAATCACCACATTGCCTCCACTGACACCCCCCCTTACCCACCTCCTACCTCCCTGCTGGTCCAGCGGTGTGGCAGGAGAGGTCTGTGCCTCCTTTAGCTGGAGCTCCCACTCGGTCCTTCAGTAATGCAGAGCGGTCGGTGATGATGTCATCTCCCAGCGCTCTGCAATACTACTTAGAATGCAGAAGAAGGAGACTCATTTGCTAGAGGTCTGTGCGGATAAAGCACAGACCTCACCTGCTGGCGCCGGGCGGTGAGGTTGCAGGGGGCGGCCGGTCCCCTGGAGTGGCAGGCCCAGTCGCAGGTGCAACCCCTATTGTTACGCCACTGCTTATGTTTAGTTGTTGGCCTCCTCTTACTTTTAGTAGGAAAATCATCCACATTCCAATGTTGTGCACCCGATCTGTTCCCTGCCCCCCCCCCCACTGGCCATCAGACCTAAGAAACTGGTGCCTTTCTGTAAAAATGGGACTGTTGGGGACCGAACGAGAGGCCCCCCTACAGATTGGAGGCCCCTGGCAAATGTCCAGGGTACGCCCATGTATTGGAATGACCCTGACTGTGTGCATTTAACTCTTTGGGTACCATGGGCATGAACACTGCTTTGCAGACTCTGTAGCACACCCCTCTGGAACTCAGAGGGTTAAGTTTAATTGTACTCTTACTCTTCCTTTCTTCCAGTTCGTGGGAAAACATCCACGTTCACATGTTGTGCACCCAGAACCGCCTCACTGGCCATCAGACCAAAGAATGAAATTGGTTTGTTACTATACAAAAGAGACCGCTGGTAACCCAAGAGGCCCCCGGCAAACTTCCGGGTAAACCCATGTGTTTAAATGCACCAGCGGCACCACAGTTAACAAATACAATTACCCATTGATGTAACCCCTTAACGACCAGTGACGTGCCAGGAAAGTTTTTTTTTTTTTCCCTGAAGGACAGCTAAAGGTCCTGGTGCGTCATGTATTTTGTGCCTATATCACTCCCGCGGGAACGCTGTAAGCACTGGCGGCCTCTCTCAGACTCCTGATCGGCACGCTGGTACATGTAACAGGTCACGTGTGCCGGCACGTCGGAATGGTTCAAAGCAGTCCTCAAGGGAAGGTAATTTTCAGGGACCACGAGATCTTAAGGGGATAAACGAGGCTATAAACATCTTGCATGTTAGAGCATTAAACAATGCATAGTCACTGGGCTATACATACAGAACAAAAGTGGAGCAATTCTGGGGCAAATCAACTGCACCAAAGGGGACAAATAGATCTTGTTGATTGAAATGTGGCTTTTATCCTATTAACATTGCTCTCCCCTCTGGCACTCAAAGGGTAAAAACAAAAAGTCTGCTTTTTTGCTTCATGGATTTTCATTCTAGCTTCATTTTCCCTGTGTGTGGCCAGAAAATCCTAATGTCCCCTATGAATTATGTATTTGTTGAAAATACCATCTTCAGATCAATCTTGCATGTCATGTTCATGGACCTGATTGTTACTGGCCATTTTCTCAAAGTGAACAGGCAGAATGTGTTAAGCCCAGTGGCGTAACAATAGTGGCCGCAGCTGCGCCCAGGCCCATCACTCCAGGGGCCCCGGCCGCCCCCTGCTATCAGCACCACTGCGAGCATTAAAAACAGCTTTGTCCATGGGAAGATCACACTGATCTCCCCACCGGCAAGCTGTAAGAGGCTTCGTTGTGGTCCCTGGCTGTCTAGTAATGCAGAGCACTGGGAGATGACATCATCTCTCAGCGCTCTGCATTACTGGAGGACCGCTCGGGAGCTGCATATAGAGGTCTGTGCAGAAGGCGGGACAGACCTCTGCTGTCACGCTGCCGGACCACCAAGGATGATGAGGGCCCCCTCCTCCTGAGCCAGGTAGGAGGTGGACAGTGGGGTCAACATAGTGGGGGACCTGTGGCAAATTCTGTACCAGGGCCCAGCAGCCTCTAGTTATGCCTACTCAGAGAAGTATGCAATGCATTCCAAAGTGTTAGATACCCATCTTGCACTCAAAGGGTTCAGCACTAGATGGCTGTGCAAGACATTGAGAAACAATGCATTGCAGGCCTCTCTGGTTCTTAAAGGGTTAAAACGGTCATGCAGTAACCAGGATTTGTCCCCTGTGGTCTTGTTAACCCATTGAGTGCCAGTGGGGGTATGCAATGCATTGCAAAGCATTGTGTTGCATACCTCTCTGGCACTCACAGAGTTAATAAATCAAGTCTACATCCATGGCCATGCAGGACAGATTGATAAGATTATTTCTTCAACAAAGGGGGGGGGGGGGAGAATTAAATATATATATAACATGATTTTCTGGCCATATTAAGAGAGTATTATTAGGAGGTGTGAGTCACACCCCCCCCCCCCATATTGTACTGGTTAAATTAGTTGCTGGATCTATTTATTTATTTTTTTAAAACCATGTTCACTATTCTATGTGATTGCACGAGTCTGGCAAATCTGAGGCTTAAGCTGCTCTTTGCAGAGTAACAAAGTGAACTCTGTGGAGCTGCGATTCTTTGAAGAAGTTTTGAAAAATCCCAGCAATCCCGCCACGGTGTGTCAGGGGACAAGAACTGCTGCTGATCAGCTTTTTCTGCAAAGATTTGGAAATATTGGTTAAGAACATCACACCTCACATGCAACACAGGCTGCACTTATGCAAGACCACCACTAGGAGGAGCTCTGGCAACTGCATACACAGAGCTGAGAACACATCCATTGCCCTAGCCTTCCTCTAATAAACATATTCCTTTATGTGCCTGCACAAAATAAAATCCTAACATTTGCAGGGGGAAAAAAGCCTTCATCAGACATTTACAGAGTTTTTCATTATGTTAAAACGTAGTCTGCCTTTTAAATTTTTAGAAATTGGCAATACTTAGTTTTTTTTGTTTTTTTTTTTTGCAAAACTCAGTTTATAAAAATAAAGAAATTAAGATGCAATAGTCTGCAGAGAAGGATCGATTAAATTGACAGAGCTGTTCTTCAGAATCTTAGCTGCCTGCTTCTTTCATTGTGCTGAAGTTTACCTGAATTCCACAGCTCGGATTGCTTCACCTCCCAATATTACATCCCTCAGATAAATTGATAAAGATATTTATTCACTACTCTCCTATTTCTCCCCTTTGTACTGGCTGAGCCCTGGTTCTTCACTCCCTGGAGGGGAGTATAGAGAATGATCTGCCTGCTGCACAGCAAGCTTTACTAAGAAATGCACAAATTCTCAGGCTTTTCACAAGATTTCAAAATATTCTCTCATTCTCAGGTCAACCTATAGGTGGTCAGATAGACTTTTATTATCTTCATTCATTTGGTTAAGAAAAACATACCACACCACCAAGTGGCTCAGGGAAGTGATAACAAACAAAAAACACATATAGAACTTTATACAAGATCAGCAGCAGATGAAATAATGGGGGTGTGGAGGTTGTGTCGGCGACACCGACAAGTCGTTTATCCCCATCATTTTTTTTTTTTTTTATATATATATATATATATATATATATATATATATATATATACATATACACACACATATACACACACACACACACACACATCTATATACACACACACACACACACATCTATATACACACACACACCAATTTGTGAGGAAATATTAATATCCCTTAGCTTAGATCTTTTAAGAGGAAGTTTGTCGAATGCCACAGGGGTACATTACTTTGCAATACACTGTATACCCATCTACCACTCAAAATGGTTAAGGACCAAAAGAGGTCTGGCCATTGCATTGAGTGCTGGCAATCAAAGGGTTCAGACCACGGGCCATAATTAGATGTCCCTTAACTGTTTGGGGGGGGACAGGGACGTTTGATGAACCCTTTCGAAAGCTCAACCCACCTCCTTTGTAAGCTGCGCACATGAACTACATATTATAAGGCTGCAGTCATATTATGGTAGCCTTGCAACATGAGTTTTCCCCATAACTGTCCCAAGCCAGATCTGATCAATGTACAACTTCTGGTAATTCAAGGATTAAACTCTTAAATTTATCACCTATAGATTGCAATTCATGTGAGGTTCTCTTCTTGGATACTACAGACCTTTGGCATCCCAGGGGTTAATTTGCAAATTACACCAGCCTATTCTTTGTTTGGTTATGAAGAAAAAGACCAGCCTAAGATTTGTTTCATACCGGTGAAATATTATTGGGGAGTGCCACTCCCCCCACTAACCCTTTTAGCACCAGAGGTGCACCCAATGCATTGGATACCCCTCCTGTTAAAGAACCTACTATTTGTGCCACTCACTTCAAAATACCCCTTTTACCAAGAAGGTTTGTGCCATCTAGGAAAGAGTAAAAGAACATGAGATCTTTTGCATAAAGTTTTTCCTTTTTATTAAGATTATAAATTTAAACAAATATTTTTGAACAGTTTACCCGGTGATATACAGTTCAATATACACAAAATACAGAATTAAAAAACAAAACAAAAAAATATGAACCGTTTGGCAACGTCTTTTCATACACATAGTGCTTGTACTGTGAGTGTTGGCATGGAAAATCATCCAGAAAAACCACCTTTTTACAACAAAAGGTTTAAAAAATGCCAAAATAAAAAAATTATATGAAAGCTACATGGATAGATTGAACCACTTGAGACCAAGGGGTATGCAATGCATTGCAAAGCAGTGTGTTTGCATACACCTCTGAGCACAAGGAGTTAAACACCACAAGACCAAACAATGCTGGTTTCATGAAGTCCGTTTTGAAGGCTGAAACGAGAACAGGTAAAACTTTAAAACAAAGACTTAACCCATCAGGGACTAGAGAGGGGAGTGCCCCCCCCAAACAAGAAGTCCTTGAGGGGTTAAAAAAATATAGTAGTGTTCTTAACATTCAGTGAGATACACTTTAGTAATAAAGGTACCAAGAGGAGTTGTTTGTGGGGGGCTTGCTGGTATGCCCCAGTTGTTTTTGTCCTAGGATCAGCTGCCCCCCAAAAAAACAGAACCCTGTCTGCAATCTGCTTCACTTACCCCCCCTCCATTACTTAAAGTCACAAACCACATTAATTCAGAGACTGTTAAAGTTACAATGTTATTATTTCCGCCTTCAAGCTTGGATCCCCCCTCAATCACACAAACTTGAGGACAAAGGCTGGCTGGAGTTAAGGGGTGGGAAGTGAAGGACACCCCTAAAGAAAATAGCCCTTTCCTTTAGCCGATTCAAGGCTTAGCCAGAACATTGCATGTCTGAGATCAGCTAGAGGAAAGGTTAAAAGAGGGAGTCACCATAGAGTCAGAATGCACTGAAGTGGACCTAAATAATTCCATGTGCACTCAGGGTTAACCCATACAGAGCTGGGCACAAGAGATCACCAGCATTACACTGCTGGGACATCAAAACCAGTTAAAGAGGTGCCACAAGTTCCCCAATGCCTTAACCCTTCGGATGCCAGAGGGGTACGGAATGCATTGCAATGCATTCCGTACCCCTTTGGCGCTTCAAAGGGTTAAAACATGTAACCCTTTCGGTGCAAAAGAGGTATGGAATGCATTGCAAAGCAATAATGCTCTGTACAGCACTCATATGGGTTAATGACAGAAGGGTGTCATGAGATGGACACCCTTCCAGCACTGAAACTGTTTCATTTCCCCCATAGAATTGCCGATCTTCCAAAAAAAAAAAACTACAAATACCCCCCCAGTCCAGCAGCCTTTGCTTGTGTATGACATTAGGATTCACCATTGCAAACAATAAAAACCATAACAAAATTTCAATTAAATAGGTGCTTTTTTCTCTCTTTGCAAAAATAAAGTCCAAGGTATTTGATTCTCTTAGAATTCTGTACACTTTATAAAACATTTGATTATTTGCAAGTCCTGATTTCAGGGGGGGGGCGCTCATGTACTAACGAGCGTGGCGCAATTCTGGAGTAAACCAACTGCACTAGAACATCCCACACTGGTCTGAATGGAGCGTGTAACCCTTTGAGTGCCAGAGGGGCCATGCCTCACACCCCCCTCTGGCACTCAATGGGTTAACTAGACCCATTTAAATGGATGGGATTTAGTCCTCTGAGTGGAGCTGGTTCCCTTTAGCACTGTACCACTTTTCTTAGAATATCAGCCCCAGTGTCTTCCCCAAGACACCCCCTCCCCAGTGTCCATTGCCCATGTACCCCCTATCATGGGGGGTATAGGTCCTGCTAGAATGCCACGATCGCTCTAGTCCAAGCTCCCAGGCTGGCCAGTGCCTGCTTCCCACACAAGTGTCCATTCATCGGCTGCTCGGACTCCGCCTGCCGGCTCATCAGTCCCGAGAAGCCGGAGCCGAAGATGGAAATCAGGTTGGAGATGTTGGAAGAGTCCGGGCAGATGTTGGAAGACTCCGGGGGTCCCAGTTGGGAGCAAAAGTCCTCGTACCTGCCCCTCTTACAGGGCACAAAGTGGGGATCCACCTCCCCCATGTCCTCCTCATCACCATGCCCCGTGTAGGTGTACACCACCTGGGGGTATTTGCGCTTAGGTGCAGCGGGGAGTGGGGCAGGAGCGGCCGGGCACGGTGCGCCTTGGCACGGACAGTCCTGGTGCAAGTAGCCGTTCTCGACCGTGGTCACAACGTGAGTGTCCAAGTCCAGCACGGTGGTCTGGCTGCTGCAGTGTGTGAGCCCCACACCCGAATCCGCCGAGCAGCACACGCCTCGGGAGGGATAGAAGCCGGGGTGCATCAAGTCCTTCCCCGGGTGCGGGGTGTGCGCACAGGGCGGCAGCTCCAGGGGCTCCTCCGGATCCAGCATTGGTTCCATCAGCTCGGTCTGTATCCTGGGAACCTCGTCCTCCCCTTCCTCGGGGATCTGCAGTGGGCTGAGCTCCGGGATCTCCTCCGTGGCTTCCAGGCACTCCATGGACTGCGGGAAGGGCTGCCGCCTGTAAAGCTCCGCGTAGCGCTCACTCAGGTAGAGCTGCCGGGCGTTGCGCAGCACGTAGGACACCAGCAGGTTCTTGTGCAGTTTGATACCGCCTCGCTGGGTGCGGGAGCTGTGTATCTTCCTCAGGGACAGGCTGATCAGGCTCTGCGCGTCCAGGGCGCACTCCATACTGCACCGGCCACCAGCAGCCTGGCTCCGGGGCTCTCTCACACAGAGGAAAAGGGACTCTCCCCCGACCTCGTCAGGTTAGTTACAGGCTGAACCTCCACTACACTCAATGCCTCTGAACTGGTTGTGCCTGTATGCCCAGCTAGCTTACTTATATATACCCCGACCCAAGTCCCGCCCGCGGCGCTCAAAACTAATCAGTGTGTAGAATCGCCTTGATTGACAGCGAACTCACGCCCCCAGAGAGGCCTCTCAGCCAATAGCAGGAAGGCGGTTCCTTTGTGCTATTCAAATACCAAAGTTATCTAAGGTGCCGGGAACTAAGACAGCCGAGCGGCTCGCTAGCAGCGCACCTTCCCCGGGACAAGTGGGTTGAAGCGGCTGGAAGTCCCAGGCATGTAGTGAAAGGGACAGATCGGGCAATATAGATACAGGGGAGAGACGGTTTTTTTGGGGGGTAGTTTATGAGTAACCCTTTGAGTGCCGGAGGGGTGTGCAACGCATTGCGGAGCAATGCGTTGCACACCCCTCCGGCACTCAAAGGATCAAGGGAGCGATATAACGATTGAACCCTCTTGCTTCTTTAGGGATGGCACGTTGACATTAAAGGGTTAATGGGTTTTATAGAAGGCAGGGATGAGCAACACGTGGTTCTTTAGCTGCTTTTGAACCACAAATCCTATTAGGGCCAGACCCCCTGCCGTAGTGATGGTATCTCACATCCACAGGGAGGTACAGGAGGGTGACAGTCCATGAGAGCTGTCATATCTGAGGGAGGCGGAGGAATAAAGCACGTGTAGCAGAGCAATACAATGGGAATGGGAACTCTTAAGGCAGGGCAAGGGGCAGCTGAAGAACCTATTTAACCTCTGGAGAGCTGAAGCTCTAGTAGGCAATTCAATGCACTGTATACCATTTCCTTTCCCACCCACAAGGTCAAATTACTGGTGGACTTAACCCTTTGAATGCCAAAGAGATATCCAACGCATTGCCACATATACTTCCCTGGCACTGAAAGGGTTAAGATATTGAAAAAAAATTTTCCCACCAGTAAGATAGGTCAGGCGATTAGGCGTTAAATTAGCAAAATCATACAGGTACATAACCTATGATTAGATGGACTGAAAGAGAGGGGAGTGTGAGGTTGTGTGAGAATGTGTATGAGTGGTTGTGTATTTGTGTTAGAAACAATATGAGTGGACCTGAATAAGTATGCATGGTTGTGAATTTGTGCAAGTGTGTGTGTTTAGGTGTAGTTGTGAATGTGTGATTTTGGTGACAAGTGGGTGTCTGTGGGGTTTTGAGTACATGTGAGTACATATGTGGACCTGTGAATGTTTATCTAGTTGGTGTGTGCGTGAGAGAGATATTGTGTGTTTGTAAAAATGTATATCTGTGAAAAGTGTGTAGTTGTGAATGTGTGTATTTTCCATTTGCAATGGCAAAAGAGGGACGCAATTATTTTTAAGTGGTATTGCTGGGGTTGTGACTGGTGGGTAAGGCATTACTGATCATTTTTAGGCTATTTTGCAACTTACTGGCACCTCTTGCTGTAACTGAATAAATGACTTAGAGCACGACCAAAGTATTTTAATGCACATTTTATAGTTGTGGAGCAATGTGATACACTTACATACACACACCACACAGTCTGATCTCCTAAACACAGGGACACCAGGGTGATACACTTCTACACACACAGGGACACCAGGGTGATGATACACTTCTATACACACCACACAGTCTGATCTCCTAAACACAGGGACACCAGGGTGATACACTTCTATACACACCACACAGTCTGATCTCCTAAACACAGGGACACCAGGGTGATACACTTCTATAGACACAGGGACACCAGGGTGATGATACACTTCTATACACACCACACAGTCTGATCTCCTAAACACAGGGACACCAGGGTGATACACTTCTATACACACCACACAGTCTGATCTCCTAAACACAGGGACACCAGGGTGATACACTTCTATACACACCACACAGTCTGATCTCCTAAACACAGGAACACCAGGGTGATACACTTCTATACACACCACACAGTCTGATCTCCTAAACACAGGGACACCAGGGTGATACACTTCTACACACACAGGGACACCAGGGTGATGATACACTTCTATACACACCACACAGTCTGATCTCCTAAACACAGGGACACCAGGGTGATACACTTCTATACACACCACACAGTCTGATCTCCTAAACACAGGGACACCAGGGTGATACACTTCTATAGACACAGGGACACCAGGGTGATGATACACTTCTATACACACCACACAGTCTGATCTCCTAAACACAGGGACACCAGGGTGATACACTTCTATAGACACAGGGACACCAGGGTGATGATACACTTCTATACACACCACACAGTCTGATCTCCTAAACACAGGGACACCAGGGTGATACACTTCTATAGACACAGGGACACCAGGGTGATGATACACTTCTATACACACCACACAGTCTGATCTCCTAAACACAGGGACACCAGGGTGATACACTTCTATAGACACAGGGACACCAGGGTGATGATACACTTCTATACACACCACACAGTCTGATCTCCTAAACACAGGGACACCAGGGTGATACACTTACAAACACACAACACACAGTCTGATCTCCTAAAAAGAGGGACACCAAGGTGGGAAAGAGGTACAGAGGGATTTGGGTCTCAAAGAGGGACTGTCCCTCCTAAAGAGAGACACTTGGAAGGTATGGTTTTCTTGTAGATGCGCAGTTATAAATGTGTGTGGTTGTAAATGTATATGTTTTGTTGCGAATATATGGTTATAAATGCATTACATTTTGTTTTTGGGAATGTGTGTGTCTTGCTGTGAATGCGTGGTTATAAGTGTGTGTGTCTGTGAAAGTGGGTGGCTATGAATGTGTGCATTTGTGTTATTAGCTGCAAGACAGAAAGGGGAATGTATTAATAGAATCCCAGACATTTAGAGCAAAGAAATGGTTCTGTGCACTGCGCCTGTCCAATGTGTGTGTACAAAAGTTTTTGACCAAAACAAAATGGCAGTTATGCACTACTGATGCCAAGGATGTTCAGTGTGGGTGTTTTTGTGTGTGTGCTCTGCTTTTCTGCTCCATAGTGCACATTACATATGAAATTGGTGCAGAGATAAAAAAGAAAAAAATCTTCCTGCTACAGGGTTGTGCAGGCATGTAGATGGGTGCCAAATATATCTGTACATAAATACAAATAATTCTATGATTAACCTAAAAAGCACAACTGAAATAAGTTTTGAATAAAACACCTCAGTACATGTTTTTTTTTTTTTTACTCAAGTAGAAACCCTACAATATATTATAATTTTTTCATATTAAGAGTTACTATCCCTTTAATCTCTTGAATACTAGAGAGGATCTGAACATATTGTTTAGCAATATGCATTGGAGTCGTCGTTACAATCCAATAGGCTGAAAGCCTCATGTAAATCAGTGGGACTCTGTAGGTGTTACCTTTGGTGCAGTTGGTTACTGCACGCTGCGCGCCTACAGGCCTCTCCCCCGGCACGCTGCGCGCCTACAGACCTCTCCCCCGGCACGCTGCGCGCCTACAGACCTCTCCCCCGGCACGCTGCGCGCCTACAGACCTCTCCCCCGGCACGCTGCGCGCCTACAGACCTCTCCCCCGGCACGCTGCGCGCCTACAGACCTCTCCCCCGGCACGCTGCGCGCCTACAGACCTCTGTCTGGCACGCTGCGCGCCTACAGACCTCTGTCTGGCACGCTGCGCACCTACAGACCTCTCTCTGGCACGATGCGCACCTACGGACCTCTCTCTGGCACGCTGCGCACCTACAGACCTCTCTCTGGCACGCTGTGCAGAAAGGGTGACACGATACCCCATTCTGATTTTCACCAATCCCTCATGCCCCCGTACACACACACTTACTGAACTAAATGTAACCCTGTATAATAATCATTTTATTTTCTATGTAATATATATATTATAGCAACCAGTTCATTATACATCCTTTCAGCAGCAGGTATTTCCAGAAACTGATATTTAGTCTCCCCACCTAGTAAACAAGGGGTTAAAACCCAATGAAATCCAGGGGAATGCTGGTGCATATTAACCCCATAAGGTGCAGTTGGGTTTCTCCACAATGATCTGTTTTTCGGGAGTAAGTCAGTCTCACTTTCCTCTCCTCTTACAGCACCCCCCCCCCTTATCTCTGCTAAATTGCAGGGACTTTCCTATCAGAAGTTACGGGGTTTATCTCCTTAGGGTAGGCCTCACCTTTAACCAGGGACTCTTAGGAAATATACAGAGCGATGTGTTGTGCACCCCACTGGCAATCAATGGGTTAATCCCATTCGTGACAATGGATATGTTGTACGGCGCACACAGGGCTGGTGCAAGGATTTTTGCCACCCTAGGCAAAACCTAATTTTGCTGCCCATTTGGCTCCGCCCCGTGTGCCCCACCCATTTATACCCCACCTACTTATATATTACAATAGTCATGATTGTCCTCTCTCTGTCCTCTGGGCCAGTCTGCCCCTGGTCTGGAGATACCTGTAAGAGATGCCCCCCCCCACCAGCTCCACTTTGCCCCCTATCAGCTCCTCCTTGCCTCCACCAGCTCCAACTTGCCCCCAATCCACTCCACTTTGGCCCTATCAGCAGCAACTTGCCCCCCTATCCGCTCCACTTTGGCCCTATCAGCAGCAGCTTACCCCCCTATCAGCTCCAACTTTGCCCCCCAGCTCCACTTTGCCCCCCACAAGCTTCAACTTGCCCCCTATCCGCTCCAACTTGCGCCCGGCAGCTCCACTTTGCCCCCCATCATATACCTGTAGCTCCCGCGCCGTCTTCTCTTCAGTAATGCAGAGCGCGCCGGTAGATCATGACTCCCAGCTAGCTCTGCATTACTAAAGAGCGACCGCGATGAGGGAGCGCAGTAGCAGCACAGACCTGACTGTGTTGCGTTCCGGTGTGGTGGGTGCGGGTGCAGCTCTTCTCCACTAAATGCCCGCACCCCCAGTACGTGTGCGCCCTAGGCTGGCGCCTGCCTCGCCTATAGGTGGCGCCAGCCCTGGGCGCACATGGTCACAGAGCTCTCACGACTGGCAACATCTGCCTTTGGCTCCTGGAAGACTGTCTCAGTTGCAAGGCAGTCTCTGCCCAGGGAAGCAGTGGGTAGCGGTGGTTAGCAGCGCACCGCTATATTTAATGGTGGCATTTCCGTGCCGTCATAGCAGTTTTTAAAGGGACCTAATGTCCCATAAAAAAGCATGCTTGTTTTGTAGAGGTTTAAAAATTAAAGTTATGTGGCACAAATCCTCTCTCTCAAACCGCTATGGTTTGAGAAATATTCACTTGTAAAGTTCCCCCTCTCCTGATATCAGCTGTAATGCTGACAGCAGAAGATTCGAGTTGTGCGACTCGGAGGCTTTCCAGTAGAGCCGGAATCATGCAATTTAAAAATAACTACTTCATGGGAATGGTCTACAAAGTGTACTTGCAAACAATGCACACTTTGTAGACCGTTCCAATGAAGTAATTCTTTTTTTAATAAAGCGATTTTGGCTCTGCTGCAGAGCCGCAGGCTGGTCCCCAGACCAGGGTCTCCTGCTGTCAGCAGAGCACTGACGTCAGGAGAAGGGGAGGAACTTTACATACAAATATCTCTCAAACTGTAAAGGTTTCAGAGAGGATTTGTGCCAGACAACTTATTTTTTAAACCTCCAGAAAACAAGTATATATTTATGGGACATTAGTGTCCCTTTAAGGGCCACCAATTTCATGATGGCATAGAGTAGACTGTCCGTATGTGCAAGAGGGTTAAAGTTAAGGTGCTCTTAGCCACACCCCAAATCATTGTGCTCCACCCCAGTTCCATGCACCGTTTCCTGGCACCTCTTACCCCAGAGGTTGCGGATGATGGGAGTTCTAATCCCCAAATGCTGGAGAGCCAAAGGTTGTCGAGCCCTGCTTAGCCTATAACATACAAGCTGGAAAAAATGTTTTGCTAATGCGGTAACCAATGCATTAACCCCTTGAGTGGCAGAGGGGTATGCAACGCATTGCAAAGCAATGTGTTGCGTAACCCTCTGACACTCAAGGGCTTAACTAATAACTAGTAAAGAGGTATACAGACTGGTAAATAAGCAGGACACCATTAACCAGGAGCTGGTGTATGGCAAATGTGGCAATGGGATTGTTCTGCCTACACCCAACTCAGATTATGTGGGTGGCCATCACACCTGAGGTGCCATTCAAAATCTGAAGCTCTAGGCAGCCGTCTACACTGTGAAGTGGGAAATCTGGATTTGGGTGCCAGGGCCGGATCTCCCATTAAGCAAAGTAGGCAAATGCCTGGACAGCCATATTTTGAAGGGAGGAGATTGTGCTGGCCACACCCACATTCTGAGCTATGGATGTGGCCAGAGCAATTCCTGCACCAGAAGGGTGTCTGCTTTATTTTCCCCTTTTCTATCTACTAGTTAACCCCTTAGATGCTAGAGCAGTGGTTCTCAACCCGTGCCCTCAGTGACCACTAACAGGCCAGGATTTGAGAATTTCCTTGATAATATAAGTTAATATGACTGAGCCTCTGATCAACACACTTGTGTTCTAGCAGGGAAATTTCAAAGTCCTGGCCTGTTAGTGGGCCCTGAGGGCACGGGTTGAGAACCTGTGAGCTAGAGAGATCTCTAATGCATTGTGAAGGAAAGCACTGGAGACCTCTCTTGCAACCAAAGGGTTAAAAACAGTTTTTGTTCTTGTATGTATTAAGCAAAATCGTATTTTCGGTCAACAGCAGTGGATGGAGTGGGGTTATGATTTGGAGGTGAGGCCATGGGTGGGGCTAAGGAGGCCTAGAGTGTCCTTGCCTAGGGACAATTTAGATGTAAATCCAGCAATACTTGGTGCATACTCTTCACCATACCTGGGAACCTCTTCCTCTTTAATCCCCAGAAAGGGGTTTGTAAATGACACGATTTGCATCATAAAGGGGGGGCGTGGGCAGAACGAGGTGGGAAGGAGAAGAAGTAGGAGGAAAGGAGAAGAAGTAGGAGGAAAGGAGGAGAAGTGGACAGGAAGTGGGCAGAATGGGGTGGGAAGGAGAAGAAGTTGGAGGCAGAACAAGGTGGAAAGGAGGAAAAGGAGGAGAAGAGGGAGGAACAGGAGCAGAAGAGGGCGGAGCAGAGTGGGAAGGAGCAGAAGAGGGCGGAACAAGGTAGGAAGGAACAGAAGAGGGCGGAATGGAGTGGGAAGGAGGAGAAGAGGGCGGAACTGGGTGGAAAGGAGGAGAAGTGGACAGGAAGTGGGCAGAATGGGGTGGAAAGGTGAAGAAGTGGGGGGGGAGAAAAGGACGGAACGGGGTGGGAAGGAGGAAAAGAGAGCGTAACGGGGTGGGAAGGAGAAGTGGATAGGAAGTGGGCAGAATGGGGTGGAAAGGTGAAGAAGTGGGAGGGAGGAGAAGAGGGCGGAATGGGGTGGGAAGGAGAAGTGGACAGGAAGTGGGCAGAATGGGGTGGAAAGGTGAAGAAGTGGGAGGGAGGAGAAGTGGACAGAATGGGGTGGAAAGGTGAAGAAGTGGGAGGGAGGAGAAGTGGACAGAATGGGGTGGAAAGGTGAAGAAGTGCGAGGGAGAAGAGGGCGGAACAGGGTGGGAAGGAGGAGAAGAGGGCGGAACAGGGTGGGAAGGAGGAGAAGTAGGCAGAGCTTCTCAGGAAACTCACCACCGGTGAATCAGCCTCTGTCCCCGGAGATTTGGTAATTAACTGTAATATCCGGAGTATCCATGGCAGATTCGGAGAGTTCCTGGTTTTGCTCTGCACTAGCAGTGAGACACATCCCACCTCACTTTGTTAATATAACCTTAAAGTAGTTATAATGCTACGGGGTTAAATGTGTTAACCCCTTTTGGGACTAGAAGCTACACGACGTGCTGCACAACCCTCTGGTCAGCAGGAATTGACTTGCTAGGTGTCCTCCATCCAGCGGTCAGCTATATCTTTATACATTTTGTATATGCATTTGATCTCTATTGCAGTTTACTTGTAGTACTTCACTAGTCTTCATCAGACTGTAAACTGAACAACCTTATGAGCCATTCACAACTATTGAAGCCCACTGTTTGGTGACCTCCTAGAGGCAGATTTCTACAGAGATCACTGTATACAAGAAACTGCAGCTATAATTCAAGAATGCATATAGGCATACCTGACTGCTGTACGAAAGACCTAAATAAAATTAATCTACTTTACCCTTTGAGTGCCAGAGGGGTACGCAAAGCATTGCTTTGCAATGCGTTGCGTACCCCTCTGGCACTCAAACGGTTAAACTAAGTCACTTATTTCTAGGGCAAAGTTCTCATAAAAAGTATAGGTTGTGTTAAACTAAAAGGACATGTGGTAACATTCACAAACATATATGTAAAAGCTTTCATACTTTGATAGAATTTAAAGGGATAGTAATACTTATATTTTTTTTTTTTTACATTTTATGTTGTAGGGTTTATCCCCCTGAGTAAAACAAGAGTACTCCCACTGCTGAAAGGTGTTTCATTCAAAAGTTATTAATTTTCAAAGTTGCATTTTTTAGGTGCAATATCACAGTGGCCTGAAATTGTACAGTGGCGCTGTTGCTACATGATCCTATGGACAGCTCTGGTCCCTGGACCATAAATCTCCATAGGATGGTGTAGCAACAGCGCCACTGTACAATTTCAGGCCACTGTGATATTGCACCTAAAAAATTCAACTCTGAAAATTAATAACTATTGAATGAAACACCTTTCAGCAGTGGGAGTACTCTTGTTTTACTCAGGGGGATAAACCCTACAACATATATTTTTTTTACATTGTAAGTATTACTATCCCTTTAAACCTTTTTGGTGCCAGAGAGGTACTGCCAGGGTTAAGATTCATGAAATAGCCTGTGCTGTTTTTCAGCAGGTGGGGAAGGACAATTATACTCCTGCTTGGTTCTTCCTGTTTGGACTAAGGCCAGGCAATGTTACAGACTGTTATGGTTACATTTTGTATCTATTTAACAACCGTGTTAGCTCTCATTTGTCACAGCATTTCTGAGGAAAAAAAAAGAATCATTGACCATTTAAAAAAAAAAAAAAAAACCCTACGTGGGCCTAGTGTTGCCAAATCATCCAAATTGGGCACATCTGAAAAATCCCAGCTGCAAAGGGTTATTCCTGTGCAATGGTTCCAATGTAGCCACTCAACAGGTACTTTTTATGTGTGCCCAATTTTAAGTGCATCTGTTACATGACACAGCTTTTAGTGGTCAATTTAACCCTTTGAGTGCCAGAGAGATGACACTTCTCTGGAACTTTAAAGGCTTAAACTGCCTAGACCTTGTGCTTTTTGTTGTTGTTTTTGCCGAGGTGCCTCTCAGGCTCTGGTCAGTTTCCTAATTTAGACTGTAAACTCTCGCGAACAGGGCCCTCTGATACTTCTGATTGTGTTATTTAACCCTTTAAGTGTTATTTAACCCTTTGAGTGCAAGAGGGGTACACAAAGCAATGCATTCCATACCCCCTCTGGCACTCAAAGCAATGCATTCCATACCCCCTCTGGCACTCAAAGGGTTAATACCTCTCTGTGTCTATTCCTTATTGTACAGGTCTGCGGAATTAGCTGGCGCTGTATAAATAAATAAGTAAATAAATACTTTGCCTACTGGGAACTTCAGCCCTGATGGCGCTATTCCTATAGCAGTCTCTGGACAGGTACTGGGCAGTTGACCAGAAGCCTCCATAGGATGCTGTAGAAATAGCGCCACTAAGATTTCAGGCTATTGATGGAAAAAAAAAAAAAAAAAAAAAAAAAAAGCCCAATTGAGCTGCAATCTCTTTTGAATAAAACAACTCTCAGGTGTGGGGAGCACCCTTGTTTTACTCTGAATGGATAATCACTGCAATGCACATTTGTTTCCCCTCAATATGAAACATTACTATCCCTTTAGTCCATTTCACGGAGGTGGATATACTTAAACTAGAGCAAACCATCTGTACCATAGGAGAAAAAATACAAAATTCCTCATTCAGGGTTAAAAGTCCCATTCCATCTCCCTTTCAGCGCCAGAGGGCTACGCTGTGTAGCCCTCTGGCGCTGAAAGGGTTAAGCATGTGAATGCTAAAGAGGTCTCCCTTATGCGTTGCTTCCAGTATACACATTTGAAACCTCACCGGCACTCAGTGTTAAAAGCCAAATTAAAATCCAAGGGTAATATTAACGGTCCCCTTTGGTGCAGTTGGATTGGTCAGGAATCGATCCAGTTATTCTTAGTGTGCTAGCCTGGTGTACTACGGGCACGTTGAGGAATTCTGGATCAAAAATGTACTGTGTTTCCATCAATTTAAAGAGACAGTAACATTGTATATATATATATATATATATATATATATATATACACATACACACACATACATATACATACACACACATATATACATACATATACACACATATACATATACTGAAAGGCATGTTATTCATAAGTTATTGCAGACCAAACTTGTATTTTTTATTTAGGTGCAATATCTCAATGGCCTGAAATGGTACAGTGGCACTGTTGCTACACCATTCTATGGACAGCTCTGGTCAGTTGACCATTGAGATATTGCACCTAAAAATGTAAGTTTGAGCTGCAATAACTTTTGAATAAAACACTTCTCAGTAGTGGGAGCGCCCTCGTTTCACTCAGGAGGATAAACTCTACTATATATATTTTTTGCATATAGTTTTACTATCCCTTATTAGCATACCTGGGAACTTCCAGTTGAGGGCTACCCGGAGGGTAGTCCTCTGTTCACCAGGGGGTGACAAAAATGACGCTAATCGCGTCAAAAAGGGGCGGGGCTTGCCGCGAGTGAGGGGGGACTTAACCCTTTGAGTGCCAGAGTGGTACGGAATGCATTGCAAAGCAATGCATTCCTTACCACTCTGGCACTCAGAGGGTTAAAGGTGTCACACAGAAGGCTGGGGACCAAGGAACAGCGGGAGAAAAAGCAGATGTGGCAGAGTTTCAATAGAAACTCTCCACATCCGGAGGAATCAGCCTCTGCCCCGGAGACCCGGTAAAGTTCTGTCAGTACCGGAGTCTCCGGGGCAAATCCGGAGAGTTCCCAGGTATGCTTATTAGGAAATAACAATGTCCCAAATTCCTGTTAATTTAACCCATTTAACATTACAGGGGTATCCAATGCACTGCAAAGCAATGCACTGAAGACATTAGAATTCAATGGGTTAAAAGCCGCCTTTATTTTAATGGGAATGCTTATCCAGCATTTAAGTGGTTAAAAGCTCAATTTAATTCAATGGAAATGTTTACTATTAGGTTTATACGGCATTCATGGGCAAAAAAATTTGAGTGAGAGAAGTATGCGTTTGATACCTCTCTGGAACGCGGATGGTTAAACCAGTGGGAATGTTAACATCATCAATTGAAGTTTTAGAAAATACTGTGTGTGCTTTACGGGGAGATTTTGTTTGCTCCAGAATCACTCCAATTCTTGGTTACATTGAGCAGTTACCCCTTTAAATGCAGAATGCTTATGTGAAAAGCCACACACTGCGGGGCTGCACGGATTTTGCTGAAGAGGGACATCTTCCTAAAAGCCCTTCATTTAAAGGGATATCAGGTCTTCTTACAGGAAATCGGCCACACTGAGCTCTGTACTTTCAGTTCATGGAATGTGATGCTCTTTGGGGATTTAAATGGATTCTGTAGACTTTCACTTTCTCTTTTAAGCGCTCTGGAATGAGCAGTGCTGGGTCAGGAGGAGGGACTGTGGGCTGGGCCTGATGGACATGTGCTAGTGAAAACAATGTAGCCGGTAGGCATTTGTTCTCAATAAGGTGAGCAAATAAAAATATTTTCCAGGAATTAGCAATGCTGTCTCCTGCTGCTGGTACAGTGGATGGGCTACACATGTGATGCCTGAGCTTGAAGCCAGGGAGGAAGATGTATTAAAGGTGAAAGTAACCTTTTTCTATAGATTTTACATATTAAGCAAATGCATAATATGTAAAATCATATTTTTTTCCCCATTCTCCACTTATTTTAACCCTTTGAGTGCTAGAGATGTATTTCAAAGTGTCCCTGAAGGTAAGGTCCCTGGATCTGTTTACAAAAAGCTTTATGGATAGCGAGAGTGAGGTACTAAGGAGAACTGGGGATTATGCACTAATGTAGGTGCGCTCAAACCCGTCTTGTCTCCCCCTCTAAATTGTGCAGTTTTCAGGATCTCGTTTTCCCCAGGATTGCTTTGGGTTTGTGGCTGGATTTCCCAATTAGCAAAGTAGAAAACAGCCTAGTTCTCTGGCTTTTTGAGGGGCGGTGCCTCAGCTGTGCTGGCCATGCCCACATTCTGGATTGTGGGTGTGGCCAGATCAACCTCAATGTCACTAAACCACTTTTATAACCCTATTATTTAACACCTTGTACGCTAGAGAGACCGCCAATGCATTGCTCTGCAATGCGTTGGTGCTCCCTCTAGCAACCAAGGGGTTAAAGCTTTTACCCTCTTGCTCGTTATAGGCCAAGGTTATTTTCTGTGCCAGAAAACAGTAGATGGGATGAGGGGTGGGGTTGTGGGAAGAATGGCCATGGGCGGAGCAAAGGGCACCTAGAATGCCTTGCCTAAGAGTACCCTGTATTCTCTTTAGTACATTGACATTACAGTGTTTATAGTCTTTCAGTACATGCTAAATAAAAGGTATATAACATACTTTAACATTTAGGAGTCTGCTTCCCTTTACAGACCAGAGGTGCATGCAATGCGCTGTACATCTCTCTGGTCCTTATAGAGATAGTAAAGTCTACAATAAAGTAGATCTCAGAGTCTTCTCTATTGTAAACATAATACTTTGCGCTATGTTTAATAACTTACTTTTCTGTAGTTCCAAAGATATTACATGTAAAAGGATCCCCCTCCTGGCTGCCTTCCCTTCGACCTGCAATCCGGTTGTCGGACCGGACGGATGCAGCGAGGGACAAACTTTAGTCAGTAAGTATAAGGAAAACCCTTCCCTCCTTGATGAAGAATTGCTGGTTTTTCCTTTATAGTGATTGGCCCTTGCTGCGCTCCATCCGGACCACGCTTAGATGCAGCGTGACATGGCCAGAAGGGGCTGGAGGAGGATCCTTTTACATGTAATCTTTTGAACTACAGAAAAGTTATTAAACATAGAGCAAAGTATTATGTTTACAATAGAGAAGAATTGGAGATCTACTTTATTTTACACATTACTATCCCTTTAAATGGTTAAAGGAAAATGAAACCCAACTATCATTTTAGCTCGCTGCTTGAAATGAGTTACAGGAGGATGAGACCTGGCCAAAGTGTCGCAAATCAGATATGAATTCCCACATAAAATGGAAAATAATGATTTAGAGGAGAGTGTTAGTAATGTCCCATTATAAATAGCTTGCATTTTGTAGAGATTCAAAAGTTGAATTGAATGCAAAAAAAGTCTCTCAAACTGCTATGGTTTGATAGATATCTGCATTCAAAGTTTGATGTTTCCTGCTGTCAGCAGGAGATCCATGTCGGTCGACACGGAGGCTCTGCAGCAGAGCCGCAATCGCGTTATTTAAAACTAATGACTTCCTTGGAATAGTCTAAAAAGTGTGCTTGCAAACCAGGCATATTTTTTGACCATTCCAAGGAAGTAATTTGTTTTAAATAACGCGATTGCGGCTCTGCTGCAGAGCCTCCGTGTTAACCGACACGGATCTCCTGCTGGCAGCTTTACAAACTTTGAATGCAGGTATCTCTCAAACCATAGCAGTTTGAAAGATACATTTTTTTGCATTCAATTCAACTTTTGAAGCTCTACAAAGTACAAGCTATTTATAATGGGACATTACTAACACTTTAATCAATAATCACGATAACATTACCGAGCGTACAAAAGGACAGAACAAAAAAGGACAGACAGAATCTGAGTACTCTGTTTAAATATATGTACTGCATATAGGTACTTATTACAACTCCAGTCAAAACTGACAGCCAGTTGTTACTGTAGATAACATGAGCAGAATGCAATCATACCTCCCAAGTGTCCCTTTTTAGGAGGGACAGTTCCTCTTTGAGACCCAAATCCCTCTGTCTCTCTCTCCTTCATTTGTGTCCCTCTTTTAAAAGAGATCAGATTGTGTGGTGTGTATAAAAGTGTAGGACATTGCTTCACAGCAATAAAACTCGCATTAATATTTGTGTAAACTTCAAGAGGAACTTTCACTCAAATTGAAGTGTCCCCCAAATCATTATTCACATAAAGATACACATATGAATACCAGTATTATCCTAAAAAAGTCAGGCGTTATTGAGAAATCCAGCTTGTTCTGAGACTCACAGGCAGGCATCTTGCTGTAGCGGTATCTGTGCACCTGAGCAGTCAGTCTCTTCCTGTACCTTAAGGTACAATGCAACTCCCCTTCACCATTCCTACAAGAGACTGGGAAGGACAGCGCAGGTGTACAGATGTCTCTTCGGCAAGATGTCTGTGCTGATGCCTGTCTGTGTGTCTTGGATCAAGCTGTATTTCTCAAACGCCGTACTTATTCAGGAAAATACTAGTATTGATATGCATATCGCTACATGCCGAATGATATGGGGGTACTTTAATTTGAGTTAAAGTTCAGCTTTCAGTATACATGTTTCTAAATTAGTCTGTGTAAATAAAAATAGTTGGTCTTGCGCTAAATCATTTATTCATTACACAAAGAGGTGTCAGTAGGTCATGAAATAACTAAAAATTATCCATAATGCCCCTCCCACCAGCCACACACCCAACAGCACCACCTAACACACAAGTGCCATTTGAAATGTTGTGAGATATTTGCAAAAAGTGTGCGCACTCTCTATTTACAATGTGCTTTTGGTAGGAAAATTATTAGAGCCAAAATGTTACTGAATTGTGCATGTTTATATAAATTAGAGAACGGTTGCATTTTTTTGGGTGACACATAATAGATGGCAAAGATTATATTGGAAACTGATATACAGAAAGATCGATCCAGTATCATTTAAAACTGACTTTAACCTGAAGAACCCTTTTTTTAGAGCTTCTACAGATAAATATGGAAATGAAAATACAGACGCTTCTTAAAAATAAGAGATTAAACACTTTAAATATAATCTGAACAAGCTTCTTCAATAATAAACCCTTGGTAACACTTTTACACACATAGTGATCTCTATTCCTAGATCAGCGACAGTCAACATGAGGCCCTCTAGCTAGTGCCAGATTGTAAGGACCATCATTCTCCACCAGAATGATGGAAGTGGAAGTCTAGCGGTAGCCAGAGGGCCTGACATTGCCCATCTGTGATGTAGGTCACTCCTATTCAAAGCAAACAAACAATGACCTTCAACAAACCTGAATGACTCGCATTGGTCAGCTGTCTTTATCAGATTGTAAACTGAAACAACAAGCAGTAGACTGCAACATAGATTAAGTGCAAATAAAACAGTAAATAGATACATCTGACTGCTGTATGAAGGACATCTACCAAGGAAAGTCTCTCTGATAAAGAGACACTTCTATATTATAGGTATATGATAACATTTTGCCACACTGCACTGCTTATTATGAAACATTACTATCCCTTTAAAAGCGGCTCTAATTAATCATCATAGTATTTGGGCCTTGGAGAGTGTTATATCAATTCTGTCAGAGTTGTAGTACAAGAGTAATTGAATGATAAAGTATCCCCCTCCCGCTCCTTTTACTGATGTAACACTGCTCACCTCAGAGCAGCAAGACTGTCTGGATGGATCATAGAGAGGGACAACCTTCAATTAAAATTAGGGAAAAAGCTGAAAAACCTGTCAATGGGGGCTGGGATTTCATTGTTCTCATAGGAAGAGGATTGTCCCCTTCTGTTATCTGTCTGGTCTATGGACTGGATTCCACATCTGTGAAGAGATGGCTTACAATAGGTAAAAGGGGCGGGAGGGGAAACTTTATCCTTCAATTACTCTTGAACTACAACTCTGACAGTATTGAAATAACACTCTCTATGGCTCAGATACTATGAAGATTAATTGGAGCTGCTGTTTATGTGAAACATTACTTATCCCTTTAACGTTCTAAATTTGCACATCACAGCAACATATACCCAGCTGTATAACTATACACACACCTTTGTGTATACATACCTATTAAAGGACAGCAACAAACACAGGAGTGAAGTGATCATAGACATAATACAATTTTCTTTACATGGAATGATCTCATCCTGTCCTGTGACTAAAATCTCATTACTGTGGATGTCCGAGGTCACTTCTGTGCCCGAGTTTCTCTTTACTACACACAGAACAAATCAAAAATGGTGTCTACCCCTGGATTACAGTTTAAGGTTCATAAATATATAAGACTAGGGAGATAAGCTGTAAGATTTTACCAACTGCTATGCTATGAACAGATCTAGGCTGAGTCCACACTGGGGGAATTTCTATTAGCACAGAGAGCAACAAATATGATTACCGTCATAACCAATTAGAATTCTGTGCAGGGAATTAGCATAAGGTGCCACGCTGTGCTTCTAAAATATAGGCAGATTTTAATTATCTGTTAAACAAACTAAAACTTGTTTTAGGATGACAGAACCCCAAGTGCTACACCTACAACAATATATATATTTTACACACATACTAGCAGTTGTGGCACGTCTTCGCCCGTGCGGTCAACCCTTGTTTTGTTTTAATTTTATGGTTGAGGGCAGACCCCATGGTGGGCAATAAGGATTTTTTTTTTGTTAACGGCGTGTGGGGTGGTTGGATGACAATGTGTGTGTGTGGGGGGGGGGGGGGAAGAGAGTTTCAATTGCCACACCCCGACAGTGAACCAGAAACATTCATTCCTAGCCCAGCGTGCGCGTTCCACCTAGATTCATTCCTAGCCCAGCGTGCGCGTTCCACCTAGATTCATTCCTAGCCCAGCGTGCGCGTTCCACCTAGATTCATTCCTAGCCCAGCGTGCGCGTTCCACCTAGATTCATTCCTAGCGCAGCGTGCGCGTTCCACCTAGATTCATTCCTAGCGCAGCGTGCGCGTTCCACCTAGATTCATTCCTAGCGCAGCATGCGCGTTCTACCTAGATTCATTCCTAGCGCAGCATGCGCGTTCCACCTAGATTCATTCCTAGCGCAGCGTGCACGTTCCACCTAGATTCATTCCTAGCGCAGCGTGCACATTCCACCTAGATTAATTCCTAGCGCAGCATGCGAGATCCACGTAAATTCATAGCACAGCGTGCAAGATTCACCTAAATTCATTCACAGCGCAGTGTGCGAGTTCCATCCAAATTCATTCATAGCACATTGTGTGGTTCCATCTAAATTAATTCAGAACACAGTGTGTGGCAATACTGGTCCTGCACAGAAACCATTGGCATAATGTGCCAGTGTGCCACCAATTAATACATCTTAATTTGTATTACAAACAAATTCCAACATATAGGCAGGTTTTAATCGGAACTAAACTTACAGTATCTTAAGATCTCAGGTCTGGTTTAAGCATAATCACATCAGAGACTCCCAATTAGCATGACTATCCCCACTGTGTGGCTGTAGGACATTGGGTGGATGCACTAAGCAGTGTGAAAATTCCCAGTCAGGGAGAAGTCTCCAATTCCTATGTTAATTTACGGTTTGCATTTTTTTCATTGGGAGACTCAGTCTTTTTGACAAAGAGGCTTCGTAGAACAACACAGCAAATGGACAGCTCCCTGGAGAACGGTCTCACCTCTCTCATTCAATCTCCCACTATTGTTTTGGGGATGTGCATTTAATTAACCCTTTCAATGTCTGTACACAAAACCTCACAATGGACTAGTTAGCTTTACTAAAGCACACACCTTTATAGACTGGCAGTTTTTAAATATTTAACTCCTTGAATGCTAAAGAGGCCTACAATGCATTGCTTTTAACCCTTTGAGTGCCAAAGTGGAAGGCGAAGGGTTAACCACGTGAATGTCAGGAAGCTCTCCAACGCATTGCTTGGCAAAGCATTGGAGAGCCCTCTAACATTCAAGGTGTTAAACGTGCAAATTAAAAAGGAAAATGTTGCATCACCAAAATTACAATGTTACAATTTTTTTTTGACAAGTAATGCTAAAATGGGTATTAGTACTTTTTTTTTTTATATATTTTTTTTTAAAAAAAGTCTACATGATTGATAAAATAAGAACAATTAAGGGGCAAAACAAATATACGGAGATTAAAGAGAAAAAATAAAAGTATTGCGCCAAAATCTTACCATAATATTTACAAACTGATGACTTTACTTTTTATACTTGTTAAGACCACAAAATGCAATTTAAAAGAAAGTTATCGTAAAGCGGAACTACCACCCGACAAAATCTTTAGCTTGACTAAGTCCCCATCTGGCGACTAGCTGCTTAGTAGCGCTAGTCACCAGATTAATTACCTTATGTAATAGATTTCTCCCCTCTTCCATGAGCGACAGGCAGGAATGAGCGCGGACATCTTCCCATTGTGACGTCCGCGCGCCTGCACTGTCAGTCCCAGCCGGCTCTAGGAGGCGTTGCTAGGAGCCATTTGGCTGTGGCTGGGACTGACAGTGCAGGCGCGCGGACGTCACAATGGCAAAATGTCCACGCTCCGTCCTGCCTGTCAGCCATAGAAGAGAGCAGAAATCTATTAAATAAGGTAATTATTCTGGTGACTAGCGCTACTAAGCAGCCAGTCGGGCTAAAGATTTTGTTGGGTGGTAGTTCCGCTTTAAAACCCTTTGAGTGCCACAGTGGCATCCAACGCATTGCAAAGCACTGCCTTAGATACCCCTCTGGCAATCAAGGGGTTACATTTGGGCCCTGTCAAACTTAAAAGGGATAACAGCCCTTTATTTTGACAATACCGATTATTTATTTAATTTGCCTATACAGATCTATATTGCTTATATATATATATATATTTTCTCCTTACACAATGATCTCCATACATCTTTTTTTTCATAGCTCTTCCTATCAGGAACTAATAAGGTATATTGATACAATGTAAAATTAAAAAAAAAAAAAAAAAAAAATGATAATGTAAAACAGAAAGCACATAGATCACTCTGTGTTGCAGGAACAGTGTTACATTGTTTCACTGTCCACTTAATGGTCAACTGACCAGAAAACTTTGTTCTCAAATCCAGTGAGCTTACCTTCAGGGACAGAAGTGAAAAAAAATAAAAAAAAATAGGCAAAGATTAAAAAATTCCAGGCATTTCGATATTATATATAATATGTAAGATAAAAAGTTACTGGACCTGTCATTCTAAAATAAGTTTAGTTCTTTTTAAAGTATAAATAAAAAAGTGCCTGTATGCTGTATTTGCTATTTGTTTGTAATATAAATTGTTTTTGAGAAATTAACCTTTGTTTGTGGCACTTTATGCTGACTGGTTTCTGTACTGGGACACAAAGAGGTTTCGTACATCAACAGTAACGCAAGTTTTTTTTTGTTTGGTTTTTTTTTCCTGCGAGCATCCATTCCAGGGCTCCCCGAATGGCGTGCAGCCGCAGGGGGAACCTTGAATTCCATGACAGTCCTGGCACGTCATTGGTCCTCTCAATTCCATGACAGTCCTGGCACGTCATTGGTCCTCTCAATTCCATGACAGTCCTGGCACGTCATTGGTCCTCTCAATTCCATGACAGTCCTGGCACGTCATTGGTCTTTATGGCTTGCCGACCCATGACATGCCGGGACTTTCAAGGGTCCTTAAGTGGTTAATATGCAACTGTACTTCTCTCAGTTTTAGCTTATGCCAGTGATTCTCAACCAGGGTGCCCTGGCACTTTGTTGTGCCACGGGCATCTACTAAGGATGCCCCATCTTTACTATAAAGATTTTAATAAAAATGTGAATATTGGAGTTTCAGTTGTATAATTCTGGAACTTTTTTCTGCACAATATTTTTGTTGCCGTTATACTTAATGTGAGACCTCAAAAGCAGTATATAAATTATACAACCCTATACTCCATTACTTCACAAATACCTATAAAACGTTATGTGTGCCCCAAATCTTCCAAATTAGAAGTACCCTGACAAAAAAAAAAAAAAAAAGTTGAGAACCACTGTGTTAAGCATTAAGGTATGATAAAGAGGTGATAATGTGGAGATGACTTCTCCAGTGAGATCACTTCTCCAGTTCATGTGTTACTGTAGAGCCATTGCAAATCGTAGTCCACTGGATCCATATAACAACAGGAATTAGAGAAGTGATCTCACTGGAGAAGTCATCTCCACTCTCTCATACCTTAGCGAATAACAACTACGAAATCTTATTGCAATACGTTGTGTACCCATCTGGCACTCAAAGGTTTAATTTTACACTTCTGCCTTTGTTCAGGAGAGAACTTCCAGGATTGACTGATGTTATGTCCATTGAGGCGGACATGACAGTAACTGGCATCAAGCAGAAGTGGGCAGAGTGCATGGCTCTACTTAACTCCTTCAGAACCACAGATGGGTAAGCAACGCAATGCAAAAGCAGCGAGTGGAGTCTGTCTTGTGCTCCTGAAAGCAAATGTCATGTCAGCCCCCATATACATGACATCCTGGCAGCGCTGGATTTCCCAGTAGGCAACTGCCTAGAACTCTGAATTTTGAGGGGAGAGGCATCATCTGTGCTGGCCACACCCACATTCTAAATTATGTGTGTGGTCAGTGCAATCTCAATGTCCATGCACCAGTTTTATACCCATTTAAGGCTATTTAACCCTTGGATGCTCACAAATGCTCCATGCATTGCAGAGAACACACTGGGGGTATCTCTCTAGTATTGAAGGGGTTACATTTTTTTTTTTTCCTTCCTTGCTATACGCCCAGAGTATTTTCTACACCAGAAAACAGTACATGGGACTGGCGGAGTCATGTGAGGAGTGGGGTGTGGCCATGGGAGGAGCCAAGGGCATCAGGGATGTAAATCTGGCCATGCTTCAAGAACTGATGGAAGATGGCATTTCTTGAACAGATGGGGCAAAATTCATAGGGGACATAAGGATTTCCTGGCAATAGTAAAGTATGTGTGAGTGTGGAGGTTATTAGGTTTGGTTACTTCTTAAATTATTTAAAGGAATAGTAATACTTCAATTTTACCATCCCCCATCTTGTAGCCCTTAAAAAACGGAATTAAACGAGAGCAGCGGCACCTCTTAAACCTTTATGGTTTGAGAGATATCCACTTTCAAAGTTCCCTCTTCCCTGATGTCAGCGTTCTAGCTGACAGCAGGGGAATCCAGTCCCTGAGCAAGCAGAGGCTTTTCAGCAGATCCGAGATCACGTTATGGAAGAAGAAATCTTTCACTGAAATGGTCTTCTACATGTGCTTGGTTTGCTCTTGGTTTGCAAGCACACGTAGCAGACCATTTCAGTGAAAGATTTCTTCTTCCATAACGTGATCTCGGCTCTGCTAAAAAGCCTCCGCTTGCTCAGGGACTGGATTCCCCTGCTGTCAGCTAGAACGCTGACATCAGCTAGAACGCCAGTTGCTGTCATGTCCGCCTCCGTGGACATAACATCAGTCAGTCCTGGAAGTTCTCTCTTGAACAAAGGCAGAAGTATAAAATTAAACCTTTGAGTGCCAGATGGGTACACAGCGTATTGCAATAATATTTCTTAAGTGTTATGTGCTAAGGTGTGATAAAGTGGAGATGACTTCTCAATTGATATCACTTCTCCACTGATGAACTTTGAAAGTGGATACCTCTTAAACCATAAAGGTTTGAGAGGTGCCGCTGCTCTAGTTTAATTCCGTTTTTTTTAAGAAATCCTACTTGATCCAAGACGGACGGGGAGGCTTCTTGCTGTAGTGGAATCTGTGCATCTGCGCCATCAGTCACTTCCTGTACCTTAAAGGGATAGTAATGCCCGAATGTACGTTTATACAGTATGGTAGATTTGAAAAAAAATAGTTGGAGAAAGTCCTCTCTCTAACCTATATGGTTTGAGAGATAGCCGCCGCTAAAGTCCCCCTCCCTCCCCTTCTCCTGTCAGCTGAGGAGTCTCTTCAGCAGAGTCGAAATAGCGATCTTTAAAAAGAACTACTTAATTGGGACGGTCTAGAGAGTGTGCTTACAAACCAGGCACACTTTGTAGACCATTCCAGTGAAGTAATTCTTTTTAAAGATTGCTATTTCGGCTCTGCTGAAGAGCCGCTGGCTAGTACCAGGACCTCCTGCTGTCAGTTCAGTGCCGACGTCAGGAGAAGGGGACAGAGGGGGGACTTTAGCAGCGAATATCTCTCACACCATAAAGGTTTGAAAGAGAGGACTTTCTCCAGATACTTCATTTTTTTTCCAAATCCACCATACTGTATAAGTGTAAATTTGGGCATTACTAACCCTTTAAAGGTACAATGCAACTCCTCCTCACCAATCCTAGTGGAGACGGGACGGACAGCACAGGGGTACAGATATCTCTAAGGCAAGATGTCGGTGCTGATGCCTTTCTGTTAGTCTCCCATCAAGTAGGATTTCTTAATAATGCTGGACTTGTTCTGGATAATTCTAGTTTTTCTATGCTTATCGCTATATGAATAATTATTGGGGGGGGGGGGGGACTTTATTTGGAGTGATAGTTCAGCTCTAATCTACAGACTGCTGCACACAGCAACTTAGCTGTCAGAGTGAAGGGGCTTGGTATGTACAGTTTTTCCAGTATAGCCTCTAGATCGGAGTTGAAATCTGACATTTCTCAGGCACATGGACCCCAAAGGATGAATAATCAGTGGAAGGATGTTTCCCATATAATATTTTATACAAGAAACAATGGCTCGGTTGAAAAACAACGAGTGATATTATGTTGAACCTTAACCTTACATGTTAAGATATTAAAGTGTATCTAAAGCTTTATAAACTTAGGTGGTTTTGAAAGAAATGTAATAATCACCTATAGGATATGTTTATTTTTATTTAAAGACAATAGTTTGAGATCTGTAGCTTTAATTGTCAGTCAAATTAGACCGTAATGGTCAGATAGTAACATCCCACACTGCTTTCCCTCCAACCCGCCATTCATAGATTTTGACGACAGATAAGAATTCGGTCCAATCTAGTCTGCCCATTTTTCCTACTGCCTGACATACGCTAACATACCACACTACTTTCCCTCCAATCCGCCAGTCCCTGGCAGCCACACGCCAACATCCCACACCGCTTTCCCTCCAACCCGCTGCTCCCTGGCAGCCACACGCTAACATCCCAAACCGCTTTCCCTCCAACCCGCCACTCCCTGGCAGCCACACGCTAACATCCCACACCACTTTCCCTCCAACCTGCCACTCCCTGGCAGCCATATGCCAACATCCCACACCGCTTTCCCTCCAACCCGCCACTCCCTGGCAGCCATACGCCAACATCCCACACCGCTTTCCCTCTAACCCGCCACTCCCTGGCAGCCATACGCCAACATCCCACACCGCTTTCCCTCCAACCCGCCACTCCCTGGCAGTCATCATCCCACAAAGCTCTCATCCACACCTGCCTCTCCCCCTCCAGCCAAATACTAAAATTGCAACCTGCTTTTCCTATTACCTGCCATCCATATACTAACATTCCACACTACTCTCTGTGCCACTAACTGCAGGCAGTTACTAGCTAATTTGCATAAATGGACAGTCATCTAAATCCTTCCAGAATGAATCGATGCCTGCCTCCCACTGATGTGAGGATGTGGACAGGTGACAATTCCCCTTTTAAGAGCAACTATAGCTACCAGAATAAGTGGCTACTAATTTGTAGAACAAAAAAATACTTATACACTTTAACCATTTGATTGCCAGAAAGGTATCCAATGCATTTCATTGCAATGTGTTAGATACCTTTATGGTCCTCAAACGGTTAACACTGGAACTGTAATTTAAAGCTGGACATTTGCATGAATTATACAAAATTCTAAAGTACTGTGGGTGGAGGTTTTCTCTATAAGAATTATCATTCAGATTGTTGATGTTTGTTGCCAGGAGGTGTGAAATAAAGAGGACTAAAACAGAGCTCCGTAAACACAGATACAGTGGAGAAATATATTTAGATATACCCAACTGCTGTATCAAGGACACGTATCTAGGCCAGTGCTTCTATCAAACAAAAGGAACATAAAGACCCAAATGGAATCTGGGCAGAATATCCTAATGGCCACAATACATTTTTCAAAGTTAAAAAGTAACCATCATGTGGAGGGCATCCAGTCGGCTGGTCTTCTCCAGATAACTGGCTGATTGGCTGGGGAACCAATTTGGGTTTGAAATGAGCCCCCCGGCACCCCTTCACTGATGCTATGAGAAGGACTGAACTTCCAGGCACTGAAGTCTTCCATCCGAGTCTCGTTGGGCTACACATGCAGCCACCCACAGACACTAGTTGTCACGCACACGGCGGGTAGGGAACCGTGTGTGTGCCGGTTCTGGCACAGATGCTTGTGTGCGGAGCTGGTGAGCGTCAACGGCGTGCCAAGCACTCCCTTGCTGCAGCCCAAGCTGGTTAAAGATGCTGGTCGCGAAACCATATTGTTCCACCCCGGTTGAGCCTGGGTGCAACCAGGATGGGAGTACCTGGGAACCGTTGGAAACCAGGCTGGCAAGACAGACTGGATACAGAGCTGAGAGGGGTAGGTAATAGGAATGGTCAGGAGAAGCCAAGGGTCAAATCAGGAGTTGAGGTCAAGCGTAGCCAAACGAAGTCAAAGGTCAAACCAGGAGTACAGGTCAAATACCACAGCAGAAGGAACAAACTGAAGTCCAAAAGCCCAGAACAAAGCCTAGAGCAAGTTTGTGGAACAGGTGCCCTATGCCTGGGGTAGGCAGCCAATGGAAGGAGCAGAGAGGGAGGCTTGCCTGGGAGCCGCGCGTGATAAGAGAAGCCAGACAAATGGAGCACCGGATGCATGTGCATCTGTCAAGCCGAAGGCAGAAGCGTACCTCGCGTGCACGGCCAGACTGAGCTGCGAACCAGAAGAACCGCCGTCGCGAGGGAGATGTGGCCAGGGGAACACAGGCAAGCAGTGACACTAGTGAAGGACTTTCAGTTCTTGGGGTAGCCATGTATGGGGGCTGCAAGCACAACCTACTGCCAACTGGGCCGTTTGCTAAGCCACTGAACTTCTGACAGTAGCTGTTTTGAGCCGGTATTGGGTATTTTTTTTTTTTTTTTTTTTAAACAACGTCTGCCCATAAATGAGCACCCTCAATAAAATATGATAATTACAATTGCAGGGAACACTCTGGATCAGACCTTGAGACTCATTGTTGTTAACCCTTTGAGTGCCAGAGGGGCATGCAATAATGCGTTGCAAACCCCTCTGGCATTCAAAGGGTTAATCATCAGGTCTGTGGGGACAGAGGTCAATTTTTAGAGCTCAGAGCGCTCTTCTAACTTCGCCTACTTCACTGCAATCCCAGTTACTCACTGTCCTGTTCTTACCACTCTCCTCCCATTTTAAGAGCAAACCTCACCTCCCCATCCCTCCTATACGATGCAGCCCCACCCACTTTGACACAAATCACATCATTTGGACATTCCAACCCCCAGACCTTATGGGACTTCCAGAGGCTTGGAGGTAGGGTTGCCACCTTTTCTTCAAAAAAAATACCGGCCAAGGTATTCCCTCCATAGACTTAACATTGGAAAGAAGACAATTTTTGCGGTAAAATACCGGCTGGGTGGCAACTCTACTTGGAGGTCTCCTGGATATCATATCCATCGAGATAGGCGTGATTGCTGAACGCATTAACATTTTCTTGTAATGCGTTCAGAGGTGGGAATTTGGGGAACTGAAACAAAGAATTACGTCTGCCTCTGCAGATATGATATCCAGTATTAATCAAATATACATTTTGGGAAACAGGTCCACACAGAACTGACTCATAGTGGCCATTAGGATTTTATGTCCGGTTAAACATTAGTATTAGGTGTTTTGTTCCAATAGTTCCTCTTTAAGCCCCTGAATGTTAGAAAGGTGAGTTAATGGACATAGATATCTAGCCTTCAAGTGGTTTAATGCTCATAGACATGGATATCCTATATAATAATTCGCTAAGGATGTTTGTCAGAAGCAGTCATGCAAAGTAGAGACTGCCGGGAGCACGGAATGCTGGGAGTTCTGAGCTGGGAGCACGGAATGCTGGGAGTTCTGTGCTGGGAGCACGGAATGCTGGGAGTTCTGTGCTGGGAGCACGGAATGCTGGGAGTTCTGTGCTGGGAGCACGGAATGCTGGGAGTTCTGTGCTGGGAGTTCTGTGCTTTTGAGCAGTCTACAGTGCATGACTGCGTTGGCGGCAGGACACAGAGCAGGACTGGCCTCTTAACCCTTTGAGTGCCAGAGGGGTACGCAAAGCAATGCATTGTGTACCCCTCTGGCACTCAAAGGGTTAACATAACCCAGCCCTTGGCCCGTGTACACTGGCTTTTACACTAGTATTAGATAGTCACATAATGGTTCTGTTCTCTCAAATCTCTTTACCTTAACACAAATGATTAAGGATTCTGAATCTTGCCGTTCCAAAGTGATGAATGAGATTCCTTTCCTAGTCCAGTGACTGGTTACTTGAAATAGTCATGGGAGATTGCCAGAGCTACACGTTGTTCCTTTGGGCCAGCTATTTAAGTCTAAAGATAGAAGAGATTCAAATGCATATCGGTTGGTCCCATTTTGCCTTCATAGCAGAAATACTACAAGGTAATTGTTGCATAGAGCACAAGGATCTCTACTATCCAAGGCCTAGTTAACACTGGCGACTGAATCGTAACTATTCAAATACAAGAATCATTTAAAACCTCATAAAATTGGTATTCTTGTGTTACACGGCATGGTCACACCCTTGAAAGCACAGAGCTGGACACAAGGTAAACACATCTTGTTGCAACTTTTGATCTGACAATGCATTATTGCAAGTACATGCGATTTGTATTGATTTCAATGGTATTACACGTGGGCAAGATTGCTGTGTGATGTTGAATATCAAGAAAGGCATTAGTGGAAAAATAGATATACTTGTGATTCAAATAGCATTTTTTAATGCGATTTCAGCACATCAAACAAATCGCCAGTGTGAACTAAGCCTAAGGCAGCGTTTCTCTGCCTTAGTCCATGGGGTCCACTCACCAATCAGCTTTTCAAGATATCCCTGCTTAATCATAGGTTAGTAATCAGTGACTTAGTCATTGTAGCTGGGCTGCCTGTTCATAACTAGGGATATCCTAAAAGCCTAACCAGATGGAATACCCCGTGGACTGGAGCTGAGAATCACTGCTTTAACCCTCTGAGTGTCAGAGGAATACAATGCTTTGCGTACATCTCTGGCACCCAGATGGTTAAAGACAGTTGTCAGTAGCTGCTATATACATATGCAATTAAAACATGAACCCCTTAAGTACCAGGGCCACTTTATTCGCCAAGACGGAACATGTACCGACTTGCTGAGGGAAAGGCTTAAAATGACTGCACCGGTTTTGGTGCAGTCAGTTTCAGCCTCCTGGCATGATCAGGAAGGCTGTTATAATTTATCGCATGACATGCCAGGACAGTAACTGGTCCTTATAGGACTGAAAACTGACGGTCCTGGCATGTTCACCGTTGTGAGTGATTAAAGGGATATTAATACTTAGTTTTAAAAGTTTATTTCATTTGGTAGGCATACAAAAAAAATGCACAAAGATGTAAGGCTTATCTCTGAAACCTTTATGGTTTGAGAGAGATACCCTCCTAAAGTTGCCGCTGACCGCTGCAGAATCCGGTCAATTGATCTGATGGAGGCTCTTCAGCAGAGCCGAAATCGTTCGATCTAAATACTAATACTTCATTGGAATGAAGTGTGCCAAAGTGTGCCTGGTTTGCCTTACATCTTTGTGCATATTTTTTTATGCCTACAAAATTAAATACGCTTAAAACCAAGTATTACTATCCCTTTAAGGCCCATATTTATAAGAGCAAACAGGAGTTAATCTGGAATAAACCAACTGCACCTTAGGGGCAACTAAAAATTCCTAAATTTTCATGCTATTGAATAGAGCTCTTTAACCCCTTGAATGCTAGAGTTCACAATGCACTGTAGAACTGTCTTAGCATTCAATGGGTTAAACACCCACATTCATTTAGCAGGAATTGTTATTTGTCCACTGTGGTGCAGTTGGTTTACCCCAGAATCACTCCAATTTGCTCTTATAAATATGGGCCTAAGGGCCTTATTTATCAAGCAATTAAGCAGCTATACAGTAGGACTGAAATGACAATTCCCAGTGATTTAAATGGAAATTGTAACTCCTTGAATGTTAGAGAGGTCTCGCAGTTGATGAGACCTCTCTAATATTGAGGGGGGTTAAAAGCCCCATTTAAAATCAGTGGGAATTTTTCTTTCCCCTCTACGGTGAAGCTGGTTTGCCCCAGAATTGACCCTGTTTAGCTTGATAAATAACGACCCCATAAGGGCTCCAAAATGGAGTAATTCTGGGGCACACCAACTGCACCACAGGGGACAAATTCAAATTCCTAAAATGACCCCCGATTTAAATGAGACTTTTAACCCCTTGAATGCTGTTGTCTTCAATGCAGCGCAAGACACCACACTTGCATTCAAAGGGTTAAAAGCCTCACTTATTTTTTGTACTGGATACTTGCACTTGTTGGTGTATTTTGTATTTTATCATTCCTTCAATAAGGAAAAAAAAAGGTCCTCTTAAAGGGATAGCAAAGTTTCAAAATAATTAAACCATTTGAGTGCCAGAGGGGTAAAGCTTTGATCATCCGTCAATGTTTTTGTACAGTGCAGAGCTTTATTACAGTGCCATGCGGTATATATTTCATGTGTAATTAAATTATAAAGTGTCCCCCTCCTGCTCCCTTTTAACTATTGTAAGCCGCTTCTCCTCAGATGTGGAATCTGGTCATCGGACCGGACAGATTGCAGTGAGGGACAATCTTCTGTCAGTATAAGGAAGACCCCCCCCCCCCAAATGGAGGACAGGTTTTCCCTTATGCTCACTGAAGACTGTCCCTCGATTCATCCAGACATGATACTCTTAGAAGAGGCAGCATTACAAAAGGTAAAAGCGGCGGGAGGGGGACACTTTATCATTTAAAAACACATGAACTATACAGTATATGGCATTGTAACAAAGCTCTGCATGGTACAAAAACATTTTTAAGAATGATCGAAGCTTAAAGTTATTTGGAAACATTACTATTGCTTTAAATCCATGGAATTAGTTTTTTTCCCTGTGAGTCTGTTGGTTTGTGCCATAATTGTTCCAGTTTGAACTGACAGACAAGATTGTGTCTAATTGAAAGTGAAACAAAGTCACCTGGTCTCACCACTGTTCAGCCAAAGATCGTTCCTCTTTCATTACAAGCTCTGTACACATGGAACAGATGGTGAAACATGTACATAGCAAATATAATCTGTGGCTCTCGTCCAGCACTTTCCAGTCCAACTTGGCACTCCAGCTAAATACTACAAATCCCATGATCCCCAGAAAGTACAACTGACTTAAAGGCAAAGTAACAAACACCATCAAACAATAAGCTGGCTTGCATTTAGATTACTGTACTATTTGCACCTCTTCCCAGATAACATACAAAAATCTACAGTCACAATCACCCATCTGTCTTTTTTAACCCTTTGAGCGCCAGAGGGGTATCCATCACATTGCAAAGCAATGCATTGGCTATCCTACAGGCACTAAATGGTTAACAGTGCATGCAGCTATTTTATGTATTTACCTTAAGTCTTTTTTGTGTGTTTTTTTTTTTTTTTTTTACCTGTGCAATATCTGTCAGAAAAAAAGAAAATTGAGCTGGAAATCAATGAGGTAAATATCCACTGCCCAAAAAAGTAAGGGCTTGTGAGTTAGGTTACCACACATTGTAACCAGCTGCAGCATTATCTCAAATGGGTTATTCTACCTGGGGGGTGTGGCTTAAGTTCAGGAAGTCCTGCTATTCACTAATAGGGTGGCTTACTCCATTTGTCAGACTGTTTTGATTATAGATACACTGAGCAGGTAAGAAGTTTGTGTGTGTTAGTTATATTTATTTTAGTTTCTAAATAGATATTACTTCTGGTGGTGTAACTAGTCATTGAAAGGCCTTCATGCAAACGTTTTTGGCACCCCCAACACAAAAATATTTTCAATGCAACTTACTAGACTCTAGGGCAGTTTGGGCAGGATTGGAGACTGGACCCAGGTGCAACTGCGCCCCTTTAGTTATGCATCTGATTACTTCTCGTTTAATATTGTTCTTTTACAGCTGAGTAGACATCACACACATCTAGTTACTACATAAATACATATAAATAAGCAATGTTAATGTGTTGAAGTTCATAACTTATTAACCTTTTAATGTCAAGCATATGGATTTGAAATTCAATTTTAAAATTAGGGACAAAAGCGGAGACATGGAACCCAAACGTTTGACTGTCAACATACATACATACATACATATAATATAGGCTGTATCCCCAAACACACCAAAATAATCCAAGAAATTAGAATGTTAAAATGCACAGCACGTGCAATATATGCAAGACCGTTACTCCACTAAGGAAAGCAGTGCGTAGTAAGAGAAAGTTATGGGCCTTATGTATCAAAGTGAAGTGAAATAGTTCTGAGGAAAACATGGGGAAACAAAAACTTTCTCCAAATCCCCACACAACGTGTTAAAATGCTCAATTGAATCATTGGTAATTTAAGGAATTTTGAGGTACAGTCAGCTTGCCCAAGAATTAGTTCAGTTTGCCAACATATTGTAAAAAAAAAAATACAATCATTTCTCAAAAGATATTTTACAGAAAAAATGGCTACTACAACAGATTTGAATTCTTTACAATTTAAGCTGTCAGTCTAGTCTGGGAACAAAGTTACATTATTATTTTAAATCTGGAATAAAATAAAAATTTTGTTTTTAAGATAGCCTTACTTATGAGTACCGTGAGGAGACATCCTCAATAATGAAAACTGCTACTAAAAACTCATTCTATAAGTCTGCTTGCGGTGTCCATGATCACCATACCACAGGCTAATTGGAGAACAGACATTACTCATGCAGATTTACCACACAGAATAGTATAAATAAGCAGTCTTAACCCTTTGAGTGCCAGGAGTATGCAACACGTTGCATGCTGCTCTTACACTCAAAGGGTTACCATGAATAATAGCATTTTAAGAACCAGAGAGGTATGCAATGGATTTTGCTCTTCTTTGGTCCTTAAAATTATTAACATTTTAATTAAAAAAAATATAGTACACATAGAATATGAAGTTAAAGGTTACAATTACATTTTAAAAGTGGAGACAGTAGTATCCTGGATCACAGAAACAAAACCAGTAAATGTGCATTGGAAATCTAACACAGCTGGCAAATTTACTTATTAAATAAAACAGAACTCAAAAATAAAAAGTAAAAGGAATTTGTTTGCCACTGATCAATTACATAAAGAGTTGGACTTTTACACATGTTTCTAAATAATATCTTATCAATTACTTCAGATTTGTCACAGTGCTCCCCTCCATGCATGTCATGACACAAAACAGACACTGAGGGATGCTACCTCAGAACATCCAAATCAGATCATTGAAGCCTGACCACATGCTCCTGTATAAACTTAGGTCACATGACACCTTCAGGCGGGAGGCGCCTCCTATTTGATTGATACCTCCAAAGAATGACTTCCTTATGTGTGTCAAGCCTCGTTTTAATGTCACTGAAAGGCAGAGTGACGGGCTTTGATCTAGAGCGAGGCTTGAAACGTGAGTGGCAGCGCCACAGAGGGGATATACCTAGAAGTTCTGTCAGAAGGTGAATGCAATTTAATACTACTCTGGTTCAAGATTTAAACAAGTGTTTAACCCTGCATATTCCACATTAAATACATAATTATTTGACCTATTCCCCCTAATGAAACCAGTTATTTTTATAATCTGAGGAAAAAAAAATACCTTGCTTTCTCTTGCTTCATTTCGATGGGGCGAGAGAAAAAGCGCGGGAGCTGACTCGTCACGTGGTGCAGTGTGCGCTGGACGTCCCAAATGAGCTATCAGGTTGAGTGGTTCTGCTGTTGGTAATTGCCTTGTAAAGGTGTGAATTTAGAAATTAACATTTAACCCCTTAAGTGCCAGAGGGGTATGCTTTGATATGCATTGCTAACTCCTGTGGAACTCAAGGGGTTAAAACTGGTGGGTGGATATCCCTATGCTTCCTCTTAAGGGTTGACAAGGACATAGATGTTTTGTTTTAAATTAAAGGAGCACACCTAATATGAAACCCCATTAGACTTAAAGGGATAGTAATACTTAAATATTACTAATTCTCATATTGTAGCTATGGTAAACATAATTTAATTGTCCCCAGTGTCATCTCTGAAACCTTTATGGTTTGAGAGATAACCGAACGCAAGGTTCCCCCTCCCTCCCCCTTCCCTGAAGTCACAGTTGTACTGACTGCAGGGATATCCGGTCTTATTTGCATCAGATGGCTCTGCAGCAGATCCGAGATCGCATTAGTGAAAAATAATTATTTTGCTGAAACGGTCTTATACGTGTGCTTGGTTTGCTCTTGGTTTGCAAGCACACGTACAAGACCTTTTCAGTGAAATAGTTATTTTTTACTAACGCGATCTCTGCTCAGCTGCAGAGCCTCCTGATGCAAATAAGACCGGATATCCCTGCAGTCAGTACAACGGTGACTTCAGGGAAGGGGAAGGGAGGGGGGGAACTTTGCGTTCAGTTATCTCTCAAACCATAAAGGTTTGAGAGATGAACCTGGGGACAATTCAATTCTGTGTACCATAGCTACAATATGGGGATTAGTAATATTTAAGTATTACTATCCCTTTAATATGTGTAAAATTTGCGTCTGGTCTTTAACCCTTTGAATGCCAGAGGGGTACGGAATGCATTTGCAATGTGTTCCGTACCCCTCTGGCACTCAAAGGGTTAACGGGTTAACATAGACATCTTGTTTGAACTTAAAGGAAAGCCATGCCTACCAACATTTCAAATGGCCAAAAGGGGTCATTTTGTTTTAGGTAGGGTGACCAGTCCCCTTTAACCGGGGACGCATAGGAAAAATGCGTACTGCAGGACTGCTTAGATTTCAGTGAAATGTCCCCGGTTAAAGGTGGGGTCTGGTAAGACTAGTTTTAGGGGTTTGGCTGGTAGGCAGGACATTACTGAGAATGTTTAGGTTATTTCATGAACTACTTTGTGTAACTGAATAAATTAATTAGATTTTATTCACACAAACTAATTTTTAAACATACATTTATGTGAGTGTTATTGCTGTGGAGCAATATGATATACTTGTATACACACCATACAGTCTTATCCCCTAAAAAGAGGGACACTTGGGAGGTATGGACCCCCACTATCTCCTAAAGAGGGACCTTGCGAGGTATGGACCCCTAATATCTCCTATAGAGGTACATCTGTTAAGAAGTCTTCTCTAGTTTTACCTTAATCTAGGTAGAATATCCTAATATGCATTATAAGGCCATCCATCTTTAATTAGTACAAACATCATGTCTGAGAATGTATGATTCTATGTTGTTAGACTCCAGGACTCCAAACTCCTCCTACTGAAGTCATGTTAGGAAGGATGGTTTCCATGCACTTGAAATACAGTACCAATTATAGATTAATATTGGGGAAACAATCCATATAGAACTGATTCATAGTGGCCATTAGAATGTTGTACCTGAATTTAGGGTAAGTGTGTATGCACTATTAGAGGTGTTAGTGTGTTTTGCAGTAAGTTGTTCTACAACTATAAAGCAAGTAGTTTTTGTTTTACTTTTTTATTCTCTAAAACGATCAAGGTATGCCAGACATGACCGGAACTGATATTTTTGTGGTGCAAATTAGCAACATTTGGGGAGTAATGCATGAAGATGTCTGAATGTTACAATTGGGCCATATGTATAAAAGTAAAGCTGTGCAATTCACAAAAGGGGGACATATTAAAAATACCATTGATTTTACACAGGGTTGTAGTCTTCAAATAGTTGGATTCCTGGAATTTGATCCATGTGAACTGTGTGAGGGCAAATGCGTCATGTCTGTTTTACAGAGACAAGATAATTTCTTCCATATTTGTAGTACAGGATGCATTTTCATGCAGTGTGGTGGGATGAGGGCTTTGGCTGCATTTAGAAGGTGTAGTAGTAGTGAAGTGTTGTAGACCTGTACAGCAGTAGTGGACAACCAACAGTCCTCCAGCTCTTGTTTGGCAACAAAACTGCCTCACTGAGGATGATGGGAAATTTAATGAAACAACAGCTGGAGGCCACAGGTTGCCTACTCCCAAGAATAGGTACATGGTGTATAAGAATTAACCAAGAGTCTTAATGCCAATTTAATAATCTACTTACGCTGAAATTGGTCCTCTGTCCATCACTTGTATCATAGGGTGGTGTTATGTTTCAGGAGGTTGGAACCTGGCATGTAACTCTAGTCCTTGAAAGGGCAAGTTCTAGAGCCCTGGGGTTCAGCCTCAGAGGTTGTGCAGACACCAGTAGCCAGAGCAGCAAGTCCATGGCTCAGTACAGAAGGACAGAAGCAAAAGTGTAGTCTGACAGTCGAAGATCGAGGGCAGTTATCTCAGGTTCAGAATCAGTAAACTTGCAGAGAAGTTGGGGAAGGCACCAGTCAAGAGACGTCTAAGATAACAAGCTGGGTCAAGACCAGGTAATGAAGAACTGTAGAATAATGGCAAGCAATAATGAAGGAGTCAGATTTAAAGGGATAGTAATACTTCGTTTTATCTTTATTTTATTTTGTAGGCATTAAAAAACATGAAGAACGATAGAAGTCTTATTTCTCAAAGCTTTATGGTTTGAGAGATATTCACAAGCAAAGTTTCCCCTCCTGCCCCTTTTACCTAGTGTAAGCCATCTCTTCTCAGATGTGGAATACAGTCCATAGACCAGACAGATAACAGCAGGGGACAATCTTCTTCCTATGAGAACAATGCAAGCCCTGCCCCCCCCTTGACAAGTTTTTCAGGTTTTCCCTTATCTTAATTGAAGATTGTCCCTCTCTGCATTCTACCTGGGCACCTCCCTTCTGCTCTGGCTGAGCAGTATTACATCAGTAAAAGGGGCAGGAGGGGGATACTTTGTCATTCAATTACTCTTGAACTACAACGCTGACAGAATTGAAATTACACTCTCCAAAGTCCAAATACTATGATGATTAATTAGAGCTGCTTTTATTATGAAACATTACTGTCCCTTTAAGAAAGCATAGCTTAATTGTGCCTGGGTTTTTTTTTTTTATATCTGAAGTCTCGAACCAAAAGGAGAGTGTGTACCCCTGTTGTTTGTGCACATCTCATCCTCAGTTGTGATTGCTACCCTGCTTTATTTCCATGTTAACAGGCAATTGCGCAGCAGCTGCAACATCAGTATTGCACACAAAGTTACAACATTGTGATGAACTCACCAGTAGATGCTGAGTGCAAAGTAGATGATAAGCACTCCGGACGTCATTTTAAAGACCACTATCGAGACGGACGCCATCAGGAAAGGAGGTCAGTGAGGAAGTATATGGGAGTTTCTTTTATATTCATGAAATGTTTTAATAAACCACTTGAATATCTTTAAAAATGCTTAGAAATATGGGCTATTGCCCATCAGTCAGAAAAGGTGTCATGTACGTATTGTTTTCTGTAGTGAATATGGATTTCTTCTACTACAAAATATACATCTTGTATATCACCTTGAGCATTGAAGGAGGTCACTCATTTCCTGAGTGGAACTTTGTTATGGAAATGGAAGAGTTGGTAACATCATCTTTGGATATGATTTAATATGTACAGTTAAAGCGGAACTACCACCCCTTCTAAACATACCCCCAAATAATTACCCATCTGGCGACTAGCTGCTCAATAATGCTAGTCACCAGAATTATTACCTCATTATAGAGAATTCCTGCTGCTCCTGTGACTGACAGCCAGGAAACAGAGCAGACATCTCTGCATAGTGATGTCTGCGCACCTGCAATGTCAGTCCCAGCCTGCTCTAGGAGGCGTTGCTAGGAGCCGTCTGGTACCAAAAGGGACTGACAGCGCAGGTGTGCAGACGTCTCTATGCAAAGATGTCTGCGCTGTTTCCTGCCTATCAGTCCAGGGAGCAGTAGGAATTCTCAATAATGCGGTAATAATTCTAGCGACTAGCACTTTTGAGCAGCTAGTCTCCGGATGGGTAACTATTTGGGGGCAAGTTTAGAAGGGGTGGTAGTTCCCCTTTAAAAATGTATGTGTTTTTTTTTTTTAAATGTATGGTTTAGAGTAGATCAGAATTTTTTTCATTTACTAAAACTAGCGCTCATTAAAGAAAAGGTTGGGGACCCTTGCTCTAGTGCAGCGACAGACAATTTTTGGCTTTCTATCTGTTGGGAACTATAAATTCCATCATCGGCTGGTTGGGGATGATGGAAATTGTAGCCAGGAACAGCTGAATAGCTGGTAGCTGCCTGTGCCTGTTCTAGAGCATCCCCAGAGGTGCAGGCACATGTACAGAAAACTGGAGTCCCACCACAGAAGATGCTGCTATGAAGTATTTGCACATAACCACTTTGTCGTTTGCTGTATATTTTATCTCTTTGAGTGTCAGTGGCTTACATAACACATTGCAAAGCAATGCATTGTGCACCCCTCTGGCAAACAAATGGTTATAGGCGGGTATACACTGTAATTGAGAGAAATGTACAGCAAGTATGAACAGCGATTAGAGTGATTCACTGCAGTGGTTTCCTTTATTGGCATAGGTAATAACACAATTAACAGTACGTAATTAATAGAAATCAGCTGCTAAAGATTTAGCTGTCCTTACTTGGACCTGATTAGTGACTTGTATTAACAATTTCTCTCCTAAGAGAATTACATTTGTAGAGAATATCTTTATATATCAGTATGCAGAACTTTTGTTTCCTTTAACTTATTGAATTCTAGAGACGTCACCAACGCATTGTAATCTCTAGCATTCACTGGGTTAATTACCTTATTATAGAAAATTTCACCTGCGTAGCAGAGGTGTAGTCAGCATTTCTTTGCATGAGCTGGCACCAGCTCATAGTAACATGTTTTAGGAGACTGGAAAAATACTTGAGTCCACCAAGTTCAACCTTTGCTGTATCATCCTTGTCAATCCAAAGGAAAGCAAAGAAAATCTTACTGAAGTAATTCCTAATTAATCCCCAAGTGGGTGAAATGTTCCTTCCTGATGCCAAAAGGCAGTTGGATATTTCCCTGAATTAACATCCTTTCTGCATTGAAATCAACTGTCATAATTATCAATATTGTTTGAGCTAGAAAGTTTTCCAGTATGTTTTTCGAACCAAATCTACACTATTCTCAAACACCGCCTTTTGAGTCAAAGTTCCACAGCATTACTGCCCTAAGTTCCACCAATGAGAAGAAAAAGAGGCATTCTGATGTTCAGCCTAGTGAGCTCCAGCTAGTATTACTGGTTTGTGCCCATATGGTTTGGCCATTTATTGGAGGTTGAGGTAAGTTTTCTACCTCCATTAACATACTGGAGGTCACATAGGCCTTCCCACAGACCTTCCGTACTACAACTTTACAGCATTCCTGAGGTAAGCAGCAAAGTTGGAGCATGCTGGAATTGTGCATACATTCAAGATGAGAGTTGCTCATGTGAATGGCAGCAGAAGCATGTTAAAGTTTTAGTAATGTCCACAAAAAGTTTTTTGCATTTAGGAGAGCTTAAAAAGCTGAGCTAAATGCAAAAAAACTTATATCTCTCAAACCGCTATGGTTTAAGAGATACAGGCGTTTAAAGTTTGATCTCTCCTACTGACAGCTGTAAAGCTGTCAGCAGGAGATCTGTGTCGGCCGACACGGAGGCGCTTGAGCAGAGCCGCGATCTTGTTATTTACCACGAATCCCTTCATTGGAATGGTCTAAAATGTGTGCCTGGTTTTCAAGCACTTGTTTTAGACCACTCCAATGAAGGGATTCGTGGTAAATAGCAAGATCGCGGCTCTGCTCAAGCGCCTCCGTGTCGGCCGACACAGATCTCCTGCTGACAGCTTTACAACTGTCAGTAGGAGAGATCAAACTTTAAACGCCGTATCTCTTAAACCATAGCGGTTTGAGAGATACGTTTTTTTGCATTTTGCTCAGCTTTTTAAGCTCTTCTAAGTGCAAAAAACTTTTTTGTGGACATTACTAACCCTTTAACTTTCATCACATACAACATAACCAATGCACCACTGCTGTACTGGTTTTATGCATTTGGAAGGGGACTTTAAAGTTGGAGAGAAGTGATTTTCCAGACACATGAGTTATTAATTATACTGATTTATCAGTTGGTCAAAGTTCTACTGAGATTTGTTTCCCCAACTACCAAGCCAAAAATCTCCAAAAGTATTAAACAGATTTAAAAGTAAAAAGCAATAATTATAGGCAGTTTGAATAGATAGGTTTAATGAGACTAAAAACTGCGTAGTAGACAAGGGAGGAGATGCATTAAGGCATGATAAAGCGGGTATGTCTCCAATTATATCAATTCTCCAGTTCCTATGTTATTCTATGGAGCCAATGCAGTAAGATTTTACTAACTTTGGAGATCTGCATAGGCTCCATAGAATAACATAGAAACTGGAGAAGTGATATCATTGGAGAAGTAATTTCCACTTTATCACGCCTTGGTGCATTACCCCCAAGGCCTCTTTGAATGGTTCATTTCTCTGGTTCCCCTTTTCATCATTGTGTTAAATTGTTGAATTGACCTATCTGTGGTGTTTGTTATGACTGGAAAAAAAATAGAAAAATGAAAGATATGAAATAAATAACAGTTTGCACCAAATCTTTATACACTAATGCACATAAACACGTACTTGGAAACTGTCCTATATTAGTAGTTGGATAGCGTTGTAACCATTCCCAGCCTTCAGCTTTGTGCCATGGGTCGACCATGTCGCCCACCCCAAGTTGTATCCTTGTTGTCTGTGCTTATTATAAGCATTGCTACGCTGAAAAACATGATCTAGTTAGTATTAGGAAGCTGACAGTGTGTAACACATTGGGGATTCTAGTTATTGGATAATGCATGTGATATGAGAGTGCTCTGTAAAATCGTAGCTGGAAATCTGTCATTTCATGTCATGGTTCGGAATAAAATCCCTGACACATGGGGGCCTCTATGTGATCACATTGCTCTAGCTGGAAGGGCCACATTTGACCCTTGTTTATCCAAAGACTCAATATTTAAATCAGCATTCTTCCCAGCTGCAGACTGAGGCTGATGGACTAGGAAAGTGGTGCAATTCCAGGTCAAATGCACTATACAGAACAAACATTTCACAATGTGTTGCAGACATCTTTAGCAGTCATGGGGAGTTATGCACAAAGGCACAGGGACGGCGCCACCTATAGGCGAGGTAGGCGCCAGCCTAGGATGCACATGTACTGGCAGGCATGCAGCAGAGAAGAGCTGCGCCCAGGGCCGGTGTCGTGTATTCATCACACCCAGGAGGCGGGACATGTCATTGAGGTCTGCCCGCTAGGCGTGTACAGCCGCGTCATGCTCTTCCCTAGCTGCTGCTCTCCCTCCTCGATGCCGGCTCTTTAGTAATGCAGAGCGCACTGTGAGTCAACATCTCCCAGCACGCTCTGCATTACTGAAGAGAAGACCGTGCTGGAGCTCCAGCTACATGTTTGTGATGGGGGGCAAGTTTGGAGCTGAGGGGGCAAGAAAAGAGGTGGGGTATAAGTAGGCGGGGTATAAAGGGGTGGGACACAAGGGGCGGAGCCAAGGGGTAGCAAAATTAGGTTTTGCCCAGGGTGGCAAAAATCCTTGCAAAGGCATGATAAAGAGGTGATAAAGTGGACTTCTCCAGTGATATCACTTCTCCAGTTCCTATGGTATTGTATAGAGTCTATGCACTAAGATCTCTCCCACTTGAGTAATCGTAGTGCATGGGCTCTATAGAATAACATAGGGACTAGAGAAGCGATATCACTGGAGAAGTTATCTCCACGTTATCATCTCTTTATCACTCCTTAGTGCATCTACTCCCAGGCATTAAAAGCCCAATTTAAATCAGTGGGAATTTGGTGAATTTGCCTTTGTTCTATATTGCGCATTTGCTTAACTCCAGAATTGTACACCCCTTTTTCTTTGTACATAAGCCCCAAAAGGTGAAATTCTGTAATCTAATGAGGTGCAGGTGCAAAGCAACTGTGCAATAGGGAGGAAATGGAATTTCCTGATTATTTTAATGCAGCTAGAGAGATCTCCAATGCATTACTGGTGTGAGTTCACGTGTTGTCATGAACTGGCAAAATAAAAGAATGCTATGTCCAGGTTTACATTTAAGAGGCCCCTAGTTAAGGCACACTAGGTGCCTTTAGCCCCAACTCCACTGTTCACCTGATCCTGCACCCATCCACTGTTTCCTGGTACAAAAAATACCCATGGCCTGTAACCTGCAAGGACAAAAAACAAAGATCCATTTCAATCAGTAGGAATTTTGGTACTTTCATTTTTCTTCTATGGTGCAATTGATTTGCTCCAGAATTGCTCTGCTCTTTAAGTACATCAGCCTCATTATATATGCTTCAGTGAGGACTGTGCCTGGCGTCACAGGGCATTTGTTGCCAGTAGTAAATCTGAGCCAAACTGTCTGTAGATTTCATTGTCTTCTGCCTGAACCAATACACGATCAAGCAGATTTATTGCTGAAAACGTTTTCTTATTACCCTCTATTTTTATTGTTTTTAAACTGTCGTACACTCCAAAGAAAAAAGCTAAGTTGCAGTTTTACGTAATTTAGACTTAATAACAAGACATAGGAGTAAAATATCTTTCTTTTTGCTCCTTCTTGTAAATAAGAGGTGTTTTTATGTGGTATATAAATTCAGTAAAGTGCGTGTGTGCTTCAGCTAAAATGTTATTTCTGAAATATTATTTGGCCGTAAATTTCCGTGTCATTGTGTGAGAGTGGATGTACTGCTAGCTTGGTGACAATGGGAAAGTTGTGTTCTTAGTATAAAATGTCATAAATTGCACACATTTTATTATTATGATATATTCATGTTATGAATTTTGCACAATTGTAATTTTGTATAATAAACATCCAATCTACCTAAGCATTTTTACCTCTTGGAGATGTCTCCAGTGCATTTCTCTGTAACATGTGGAGATGTCATTAGCATCCAACATGGCTTAGAAGCCCCAATTAAATCAACAAGAATTTTTATTTGTTCCTTATGGTATAATTCAGTAGTTCCTAATCTTATCCTCACGGGCACCTAACAGGCCGTGTCTTTAAGATTTCCCTGCCTGACAACAGGTGAGTTAAAGGGATACTAATGTTTCACAAAAAAAGACGCTAAGATTAATCTTCATAGTATTTGGGCCGTAGAGAGTGTTATTTCAATGCTGTCTGAGCTGTAGTTCAAGAGTAATTGAATGATAAAATATCCTACTCCCGTCCATTATACTGATGTAACACTGCTCACCTCAGAGCAGCAAGACTGTCCGGATGGAATGCAGAGAGGGACAATCTTCAGTGAGCATAAGGAAAAACCTGTCAAGAGAGGCAGGGTTTTCCTTATGCTCACAGTAAGAAGATTGTCCCTTGCTGTGATCTGTCTGGTCAAGAGTCCAGATTTTTCATGACCCAAATACTATGAAGATAAATCGGAGCTGCTTTTTTTGTGAAACATTACTATTACCTCTAATCAGAGGTTCACTCATTTTATTAATTAGCCTGGAAATCCTAAAGACCTGCTCTGTTAGGTGCCTCTGAGGAGAACATTGGGAACCACTTATGTTGCCAATATCGCCACTCTTAAAGGGACTGTAATGTTCTATAAAAAATTTTATAGTTTCATAGAGCCTTAGAAAATAAGCAGAATGGTGCAAACTCTATCTCTCAAACCGCTGTGGTTTGAGAGATATAGGCACTGAAAGTTCGCCCCTCTCTCTCCTTTTCCTGACGTCAGCATCTAGCTGACAGCAGAGGATTCCGGTCCGGGGACTAGCAGGCCGCTCTGCAACAGAGCAGAGATTGCATTATCTATACAGAATTCATTCACTGGAAATGTCTTCAAAGTGTGCTTGCAAACCAGGCACACTTTGTAGATCTTTCCAATCAATTAATTAATATAGATAACGCAATCTCGGCTGTGCTGCAGAACCAACTTGATTCTCCTGCTGTCAGCTTTACAGCTGACATCAGGAGAAGGGGAGGGAGGGGGGAACTTTGAATCCCTATATCTCTCAAACTATAGCTGTTTGAGAGATAGGGTTTGCACCATTCTGATTATTTTCTAATGCTCTATAAAACTATAAAATGTTTTTATGGGACATTACTGTCCCTTTAAATAAACAAAATGCACATAAGGATAAGTGGTTCTTTCTTTATGCTCAAAATAACTGCTGTTAATGGTAGACTATACCTGTAAGGATAAGTGGGCTTTCAAAAGTATTGAGGAGTGTGACTAATGTCAGTCTTAAAGGGATAGTAATACTTCGTTTTAACTTTATTTTATTTTATAGGCATTAAAAAGAACATGAAGAACGATATAAGTCTTATCTCTCAAACCTTTATGGTTTATGAGATATTCACAAGTAAAGTTCCCCCTCCCGCCCCTTTTACCTAGTGTAAGCCATCTCTTCTCAGATGTGGAATCCAGTCCATAGACCAAACAGATAACAGCAGGGGACAATCTTCTTCCCATGAGAACAATGAAAGCCCTGCCCCCCTTGACAAGATTTTCAGGTTTTTCCCTTATCTTAATCGAAGATTGCCCCTCTCTGCAGTCCTGGGCACCTCCCTTCTGATCTGGCTGAGCAGTGTTACATCAGTAAAAGGGGCAGGAGGGGGATACTTTGTCATTGAATTACTCTTGTACTACAACTCTGACAGAACTGAAATAACTCCAAAGTCCAAATACTATGATGATTAATTAGAGCTGCTTTTATTGTGAAACATTACTATCCCTTTAAATACTCACTAGTATAATCCCTTAAGGACCAGAGTAGTATGTAATGCGTTGTGAAGCAAGGTGTTGCGCACCCATCTGTTCCTTTCGGGGTCCAAAGATATTCAGGGTTTGTTATCTTCATGATTAAATTAAAAAAAAAAATCACATACTTATGCATATAAAATAAGGTGATTAAGAGAAACTAATGTCACAAAAACTAAAGGCAAAGTTAAAATGAATAAATGAACTGCACTGGTTTGCAACAACCCTTGACGGTCCTGGCATCTCATTGGTAGATTTGCATTAAGGACCCATGACGTGCCAGGACCATCATGGAATTCAGGGTTCACAGCGCAGCTGCATGCCATTCGGGGAGCCCTGAACCGGAAGCGACAAAAAAAAATGGTCCATGGTCTTTAAGTGACAGCCACATGCGCAATTGACTGTGCTTAAGGGGTTAAGGATCAAAAGGGAGTGAATGCATTACAAAACAATGCTTTGCATGCCCGCTGATCCTTAAAGGGTTATGATTACCATATACAGCAAGCAGAATTTGAGGTCCTGTGGTCCTGCCAGCAACTGCCATGTCCGCCTCCGTGGACTGACTGATCATGCTATCTATAGAGCAATGGCGCAAGGGAAAAATGTGTAGGTGCCATTAGCATTTTTCTGGTAAGTGTGGGGTTATAATTAGGAAGTGTTCGTTCTCCTTTAATCCAGTGTGCACAGTTCAGAAGATGCACTAAGTGAAAAAAAAAAACCATGGGAGGGAGATAAAATCACTTACTATCTTGTAGGTGAGAGGTATCACCGTATGCACTGAACGGTGATTGCCTACTTCTTGCCCATTCATGTCCTTTAAGCTCCCAGTGGAAGAAAGCCATTGACAATCTTGTCAGGTACTATGCAAATCATCCCTTAGTTGACTCATTAATATGCATGTAGGTGAGGTGCTTGCCTGCATACATAAATAATATGCTGATTAGCTGCCTGACCTACTCCACACTACATGCAGAAAAACTGGGCTGGCTAACAAGAGACCCTACAGCTTCTGCCACACTACATCTCCCATCATCTTCTACCAGCTATTTCTTGATGGAGGATTATGGGAGTTGTAGTCTGGCAGCCTCCTGTTGCCCACCCTTGCACTAATTTAATGTGTGTGGAGATTAGTAGGTGGCAGAGGGAGAGCTCTTCTTAAAGTTGAACTTTCACCTACAACAGAGCTGTCAAAGTCCAGTTCTTAGGGGCCACCAACAGGCCAGGATGTGAGGATTTCCCTGATTACACACAGATGAGTCAGTCACAATGAATGATCCACTGATTATCTCACCTCTATGTAGTCAGGGAAATCCTTACATCCTGGCCTGTTGGTGGCGCTGGAGGACTGAACTTGGACAGACCTGCAATAGACCAAGGGTATTTTCTCTGTCAAGGAAATAGTGGGTGGGGCTGGGGTCATGTCAGGAGTGTGGGTGTGGCTAAGGGTGGAGCTTCAAGCGCCACCAACAGGCCAGGATGTAAGATTTCCCTGATTACACACAGGTGAGATAAGCAGTGGATCATTCATTGTGACTGACTCATCTGTGTGTAATCAGGGAAATCCTTACATCCTGGCCTGTTGGTGGCCCCTGAGGACTGGACTTGGACAGCCCTTACCTGCATTAAACCCACTCCAACTAATTGTAAGATATGTAGTTGAGTCCCAATCAGCCCGTTTTAAGTTGATAAAGTGGTTAATTAGATAGTAAAAGTGCCCAATATACGGAGTACACCAATGAGGGTGCGCTCCGCCATCTTTACAACATGGAACATGTTTGGTACCGCTCTTCTCGCCGTGAGTCCCGTCAGTCACCTGAAAGTCCCTCCCCCTTCTTCATGGGCTGGTGCTGACTTGCACTAACTGCCCATACAAAACGTGTAGTGTATCACATGCCCTATCTGGGGCGGGCATACACACTGTAGAATGAAGAGGAGAAGAGTGAGAGGGAAATAGAATCTGAAAGATGGCCAATAAGAGAAGAATGGAGGCGGAGCAAAGGTAGGCTAGGAGGAGCTCAGAAATAGCAGCAGACCTGAGAGAAGACTGAACACTCAGACAAGGAATAGTAGAGAGCGGCAGAAAGAGAAGCAAGGGGAGGCTTTTCAAGACTTTACAATGTGTTGGAGATCACTCTAGCATCCAAGAGGTGAAATAATAACCTATAAAGGAGTATATAAACTGTAAACTGGTGCAGGGACATTGAGAGCTGAGGCACCATCCCTCAGAACATGGTGCTCTAGACATTTGTCTATTGTGCCTATAGGGAAAGCCGGCCCCGATATTGCCCCACCTTCTATCACAGCTGACAATATCAACCTATATTGGATAAGCCAATTTAGCCTATCTGCCAACTGTGCCAGGTCCCTGGTTCTGGCTCCCTGTCCCAGGATTCTGTTGCCCCAGCTGTGTTCCTTGGTATTAAACTTGAATATTAAGCCTATGTCCTGTATACACTGTGTGCTTTTTAGCATATAGCAATTTATTTTGAATTTACGTGTTCTGTAAGTGCATAATATGTAAAGTCAGATTGCTTATATTTTTTTTACAGTCTTAAGTACCTGACAATAAGGTCCTTGGATATCTGGCACACTTTGTAGATCTTTCCAATGAATTAATTCTTTATAGATAACGTGATCTCAGCTCTGCTGCAGAGCCTTCTCGAGTTGTACGACTCTATTCTCCTGCTGTCAGCTTTACATCTGACATCAGGAGAAGGGGAGGGAGGGGGGAACTTTGAATCCCTATATCTCTCAAACCATAGCGGTTATTTTCTAATGCTCTATAAAATTATAAAACGTTTTTATGGGGCATTACTGTCCCTTTAAATAAGCATACATGGTTCTTCCTTTATGCTCAAAATAACTGCGGTTAATGGTAGTCTATACCTGTAAGGATAAGTGGGATTTCAAAAGTATTGAGGAGTGTGACTGATGTCAGTCTTAAAGGGGATCTCTCATCTATAGATATATAATGCTTATTAGTTAGAGCATTTATCAAAGAGATTGAAAACGTTCATTTTGGGGGAAAAAAAACAGCTATATGCGCAAAAATTAACTTTTAAAAAGTATCCGGCAGCCTACTTCCGGATTGCCGCACCTTGCCGACCGGAGGCAGCTCCCTTCCCACTACCCATCATCCACCGATGACGGAGGCTGTCTGTCATTAATAAACAGATAATATCCATGCAGCCCCCAAAAACTGAAATATACTTAAATCCTGCAAGTGTACAATGTATAAGAAAACTGAAAAATAACACATTGTGATGTAGAGCTGTATGAACTTGTTAGTCCTCTGTAAGACTGAGCCAACTGGCCACTCAGAAGTCTTAGGTGTTTAGATGTGAAAAATATTAAAAAGACCCGAAGGTGCATTACTATGCACCATGTAGTCAAATTGCATCTTTACTAGTAGGAAAATTAACACCATTACATGCCCCAGACCTGACAGAAAGCGCCTTGGATATCTGTTTCCAGAGAGTTTTCTGGTTAGTAGACCACCAAAGCAGGATAGTGATACAATGTAACACTTTCCCTACAGCACTGAGTGCTCTAAATGCTATCTTGTTAGGTTTAATCTTCTCTACATTGTATCAATATATCTTCTTGTAAACCTTTTTACATTCTGTAAATATTTACCTTGAATCCCCCCCCCCATTATAGGTGTTTTTTTATTATTGATAAGTCCTAATTCTTCTCATTTTCGAAAGCATGTCTGTCTGTATTAACCCTTTGGGTGGCAGAGAGGTGCGCAACTCTGGTTATGCCTCACAGACTCATTGGGAGATCAAGGGCAGAGATCAGTGATGCATTCCTGATTTGTCGAAGGGAAATTCCCGGATCTGCCAGGATCAATTAGAAACTAATAACCTACAGACAGTAGGAGAGAGAGAAAAGGGGATGCGAGATAAGTGCAATTGAGAGGGTAGAAGTGGGAGCACTGGAGTGTGAGAGATATTCGGGGCAAGAACCAGTTTGAGTCTGGGGAAGAGGAAATAGCAGAGAACGAGGGGGAGAGAACGTACAGGAGTAGGGAAGAGACAGTAAGGTTATGTGAGTCTTGTCTTCCTAATAACCCACTGAAAAGCTCTCTTACTTCTTTCAGAGGAGTCACCCGAACAGGAACCTGTTTCAGAATTACACCTCTTTAGCTTAAAGGGATAGTAATGTTTCAAAATAAAAACAGCTCCAATTAATCTTCATAGTATTTGGACCATGGGGAGTGTTGTTGCAATACTGTCAGAGTTGTAGTTCAGGAGTAATTGGATGATAAAGTATCCCCCTCCCGCCCCTTTTACTGATGTAACACTGCTCACCTCAGAGCAGCAAGACTGTCCAGATGGATCGCAGAGAGAGACAATCTTCAGTGAGCATAATTATGATCACAGTAAGAAGATTGTCCCTTGCTGTGATCTGTCTGGTCATGTGACCAGATTCCACATCTATGGGGAGCTGGCTTACACTAGGTAAAAGGGGTGGGAGGGGGATACTTTATCATTCAATTACTCTTGTACTACAACTCTGACAGTATTGACATAACACTCTCCATGGCCTAAATACTATGAAGTTTAATTGGAGCTGCTTTTATTTTGAAACACTACTATCTCTTTAACAAATAAGGCCTCCTTTGTCTTCAGAATAGTGTTTATATTATTAATGTGCCCCCTGCATTTTTCACCAGATAAAATCTATTTAGAGTAAATGATACATAACAGGCAGTTATGTGAGGTTATTTGGGGTTTCTTGGCTTTTGTACTCGCTTATTTACCGATATGCAAAGTCAAGTGAAAGCCATTGTGACTGTCACAATTTCTTGTTTACCAACTAAAGACTCACTGTGTAAATGCAAGAAACATTTATAATCAATGGGAACTTTCACTGCACTGTACAAACTTCTTTCACACACATTTCACATTATTCATTCATCTTTTGACACTTAAAGCTTTAATATTGTAGTTATGAAATAAATAAATAAATAAAGCAAAGCATCAAAGTCTTTTTGCTATAACTTTCATACTTTTAGTGTAATATCGATTGAAAGTTTCCTCCTCCTGCCCAGGGCCGGCGCCACCTATAGGTGAGGTAGGCGCCGGCCTAAGGCGCACACGTACTGGAGGCGCGGGCATGCAGCGGAGAAGAGCTGCGCCCGCACGCACCAGACAGGGAACCGCAACACAGTCAGGTCTGTGTTGCTACTGCACTCCCTCACTGGGTCGGATCTTTAGTAATGCAGAGCGCTCTGGGAGTCATGATCTCCCGGCGCGCTTTGCATTACTGAAGAGAAGACTGTGCGGGAGCTACAGGTATGTGATGGGGGGGCAAGTTGGAGCTGGTGGGGCAAGGTAGAGCTGATAGGGGGTAAAGTAGAGCTGGTGGGGGGCATCTCTTAAGGCATCTCCAGACCAGGGACAGAGAGAAGACAATCATGAAAAGAGGTGGGGTATAAGTAGGTGGGGTATAAAGGGGTGGGACACAAGGGGCGGAGCCAAATGGGCGGCAAAATTAGGTTTTGCCTAGGGTGACAAAAATCCTTCCACCAGCCCTGCTCCTGCCCCTTTTAGCTAGGGCAGCTCTGTAGCTGACAAACTTGGATTCTGGTCCTGGCACCAGACGGCTCGTCTGAAGAGCTGAAATGGCAGCGGATACACAGAGAACCTTCATGACAACGGTCTACTGCCTCAAACCAGGCACACTTTGTAGACCGTTGTCATGAAGATTTGCTGTGTATCCACTGCTATTTCGGCTCTCTAGACGAGCCGTCCGGTCTGCGGACCAGAATCCAAGTTTGTCATCTAGAGTGCTGACATATCTAAAAGGGGAGCGGTGTAAGCTTTAGATCGATGTTACACTAAAACTATGAAAGTTATAGCAACAATACTTTGATGCTATGCTTTATTTATTTATTTCATAACTACATTATTAAAGCTTACATAAAACAAGTATTACTATCTCTTTAACTTGTTTCTCAGGAAAAAAAAAACAAAACGAAGGGCCATATACAAGACGTGAAAGAGGTGCAATTCTGGACCAGGCCAACCGCACCGGGGGGGATGGAAATTCTCAAAAGTTCAGATGAATTAACCCTTTGAGTGCCAGAGAGGTATCCATGCTCGTTGGATACTTCTCGGGTACTCAAAGGGTTAAACTGAAACACAGAGTTAGAATTTGGCCTCAGATAACTACCAGTTGCCCATCTGGTTTGCCCATCTCTATATGTCTAGTTAACTCTGACTTATTTTACTCTTAGAATTGCTATAAATATGTATATTATATATTCAAACTCCAGAGTTACATACACATTCCCTGGAGAACCCAGTGCATGGGCGTTCCGGTGGTCTGGATGTTGGTCATGCAGGACAGGAAACTGAACTGAGAGGCTTGTGATTCATGTACTTCCTCCTGGACCAACGGAGGTGCAATTCTTTATCAGACCGCTGTTGTGCATCCATATTGCTCAACTGGGGCTCACATCGCATCTCTGACTTCATTGTCAGGTCGTCTCCTAAAGGAGCAGATCTGGCAGTGGGGCACTATCTATATGATAGTTGCCCTTTAAAGTCAGTCTGCTGTCTCCTTCTGGATGCTATATCTTTACACGTCTGAAATTCAATTTGCACACTTGTCACCTTCAAGTACAACCAAAGAAAAGATGTGGGAGCACTCTTGGCTTGCAGCTTCATGAAGTACAAGGCAAAACTTGAGATGAATAAAAAGCTTCTTTTCATTGAAAACCATATAATAGACTATGATTAAGCGAAGTATAGAGCGAAACGAGTAAGACATTTCTATGTAACTTTCCTCTACCCATGCCTAGAAATATTTTATGGTTTTCAATAAAATAAACGTTTTATTCATCTATCAGGTTTTGCCGTGAGTGCTCCCCCAACGTTTCTCAGGATTTGCTATGTATGTCAGTGATGGAGGACTGAAGCCATTGAGCACTTAGAAGCTGGCGGTCAGTCTTTTGATTTCATATTGTGTGTTTTACATTTGTTTGAAGATTTACCGGTGTATAGCACCATACTCTTACGGTTTCTTTCACCTTCATGTACAAGAGTGACTCTCCACCAAAAGCATTGTGAAAATGATGGGAAATATAGTTCAGCGACATCAGGAGAGCTTCCATTTGATCTCCCCTGTTTTGTTACTTCCCCCTTACCCAAATTGTCCCTCACTGGGATTGGTCAGGGGAGTCCAAGTTTTTTCAGTCACGGACCATGTGATCAGAAAGCCATAAATGTGAGGGACTCTTTTTTTTTTTTTTATTGATAATGATGGGGAATTATAGCCTGTCAGCTATCCAACAATATTTATTTATGGATTAAAGGAATAGTAATACTTCGTTTTATCTTTATTTTATTTTGTAGGCATTAAAAAAACACGAAGAACGATATGTCTTATCTCTCAAATCTTTATGGTTTGAGAGATATTCACAAGCAAAGTTTCCCCCTCCTGCCCCTTTTACCTAGTGTAAGCCATCTCTTCTCAGATGTGGAATCCAGTCCATAGACCAGACAGATAACAGCAGGGGACAATCTTCTTCCTATCAGAACAATGAAAGCCCTGCCCTTCTTGACAAGTTGTTCAGGTTTTTCCCTGATCTTAATTGAAGATTGTCCCTCTCTGCAATCTACCTGGGCACCTCCCTTCTGATCTGGCTGAGCAGTGTTACATCAGTAAAAGGGACAGGAGGGGGATACTTTGTGATTGAATTACTCTTCAACTACAACTCTGACAGAATTGAAATAACACTCTCCAAAGTCCAAATACTATGATGATTAATTAGAGCTGCTTTTATTATGAAACATTACTATCCCTTTAAGTCAAAGACAATACTGATATTTAACAGACATTTATACTTGTACTGCACTGGCTGGAAAATGATGAGGTCTTACTGGCCGTGCTAGTTAATTGGATATAAAAATGTTTTCTTAAAAATCTCAGGCGGGCCACACTCTGAGTCAGGCAGCCACATTTGGACATTTGAACACCCCTGGTGTAGGTTCTAGAATTCTGTTATCAGTCCACAATCACGTGATCACCTATATCTTCTCTTTTTTTCTATTACACTCTACATTCCAGTCATTCCCAAGTCCTACCATCAAACCTAAAAATCTGTGCCTGATTTTTTTTTTTTTTCTGTGAAAATGTTTTACCAGGAAGAATACATTGAGATTGTCTCTCGTTTTCAAGTATGTCCTGGACTCATTTTCTCTACTTCCAAATGGGTGAAAGGCTGAAATGATCTTGCTGGGACTAGGAACTGTGACCTTGTGGCCTGAATAGATCCTACAGCTGGTGCATTAACCAACTGAGTATGTTCATTTCTTCTCATCAAAGACTCCACCAGTACGTTAGCACTGAAAATCTTCTGTTTCCAGTGTTGTGCCTGGAGGCATGCTGCTGACATATCTACATACCTGGGAACTCTCCGGTTTTGCCCTGGAGACTCTGGATTTCAAACTGAATTGCCGGGTCTCCGGGGCAATGTGTGAATCTCTGGGTGGACAGAGTTTAAGTAGAAACTCTTCCCACTTGTGCTCCATCCCGCCCGGTTCCTCCCACTACCTGCCCTCTTACCTCCATTTTGCAGGTGTTTTTTTTGTCCCGCCCCCCTCGCAACTAAGCCCCGCTCCTTTTATGACGCGAATCGCTTCATTTTCCTCCCCGGTCGGCACTGACGGTTACCGTCCGGGTAGCCCTGCTTCAAAAGTTCAGAGGTATGCATATCTACCATCATTTAAAATTAAGCAATTTTCTCTCTAGCAATCAAGGGGGAGGTTAAAATTGTTTTTTTGTGTTTTTTTTTGTGTAGGTGTGCTTTGCATTTCCAGGGAACAGAGGATGGGATTGTGGTAGTGGTCATGTGATGAGTGTGGGTGTAGTCATGGGTGGAGCTAATAGGGCCTAGGGTGCCTTGCCTAGTTGCCACTGGAATGTAAATTCATCCAAGCTTTGTATCTATAACTACAGTTAGCATATGCTGGCACTTGTTCCTTATGCCACAGTCATTACATTTATAACTAGACAGGGCAAACCAAGTTTAACCTGAAATCATTGAATGACTGCTTTTTACAGAGAAGGCTGCCAGAGTAATTGTGAAAGAGCATTTACACCTTCCTTTATAGTATCACATGTCGGCTCGGATTCTGGTGCCGTTTAAAGAGCAGAGTGTTTTTGGGCGTGGGCTCTTTAGAAGTTGTGGTTAAGCTGTGAGTTCAACATGAATGCAATGTGAACTCAGGATTTCCTTTGAAGTTTGATACCAGGGATTTTCCCCGCCTACATGAGGGGACTGAAAATGAAAAAAAAAAAAGCCAAAAAAAAAAATAAAGAGAGAGAAACCTTTAAACTTTTCCAAGTACCGTGCAGCTAGGAAGAAGTCTCAGAAGAAAATTGCCTGTATGAATAGTCAGTTTGAGCATGGATCACCTTTCTCTAACCTTAGTCTCCTCGTTAAAGAGAGTGTATACTGGGTAGGAAGTGAATAATTGAACTAAATTACATTTACTGTGGTGGAAAGATTTTTAGAATTTAGGGCTGGATTCAGGAAGGTAAAGAGGAGCCGTTCTAGAGTGGACCAACTTTATCACAGAGGACACGTGAAAATTCCCGTTGATTTAACCCTTTATAGGAAAGGCGGGTGTGTGATAACGGGCATTAAAATTATTACCTCTTCTCACTACCCCAGAAAACAGATTGGGGGCCGCAGGGAAAGCGTCCATGGGCAAATTGCAGCCTTAGGGCCGTCTGTTGTCCTTGAGTGGCTTAACCCTTTGAGTGCCAGTGGAGGTGTGCAGTGCATCGCTCCACAGTGTATTGCTTAATGCTCTGGCACTCAAATAGTTACTGTCTTCTAATAGATTTTTTTTACTTGTGAACGGTATATTTTGGATGTATATCCCTATATTTACCTCCTGGTAGGTTTACACTGTGGGAGTTTGGTCAGAGATCGTGGTACGGAGAGTTGGCTGTATCAGGGTCCCTGATCAAAGTTTTGTTTCTTGTTTTTTATAGCATAGTCTGTGGTAGTAATGGCGCAGCAGATAATGTAATTAAAGCGGAACTTTCATCAAAATTAAAGTGCCCCCTAAATCATTACTAACACAAGAATACGCATATAAATACGTTATTATGTTGAATAAGTCCGGCATTATTGAGAAATACAACTTGTTCTGCAGGTAACAGAGCAGACATCTTGACAAAAAGGTATCTGTGAGACTGGGTTGTCCGTCCCAATCACCTCCAGGAATGGTGAGAAGGGAGTTCCACGGTACCTTAAGGTACCAGAAGAGACTGACGGAGCAGGAGCACAGAGCGTCTACAGCACAATCCCTGCCGATGATGCCTGCCAAACAAGTTGTATTTCTCAGTAACGGACTTATTCAGCATTATAAAAGTATTTATATGAGTATTGCAATCTGGAGGGCACTTTAATTTTGATGAAAGTTCCACTTCAACGTAATTTTCCACTCACTAATAAAGGCTAATTTCAGAAAAACTATACGTTACAAACAAATGGCTAGCACGACTTAGAGTCAGTTTTTATTTCTTTTTTAAAGTAACCTTTTGAGCGCCAGAGGGGAATCCAAAGCATTGCTTTGCAATGTGTTTGATACACTTCTGGCACTTGAAGGGTTAAACGTATCTCACGGTGACAGGTCCTCTTTAAGACAGAGGTTGAGAAGAAAATGAAATTCTAGTACATTGTAAATGGAAAAAATAAAATACCATTGCACGTTTATTTTCAGTAATTTACTGTCCAGCCATGGACTTTTATGGCTAAACTGGCTGACCCTTTGAGCGCCAGCGGGGTTTGCAAAGGATCGCAGAGCGTCTTAGGATGGAAAACTTCAATAGGAAGTGTTTGGGGTTCTGGATTCCAGCAAAAAAGAATCCTAAAGAACAAATCCAAATCCCACAGACACCCAACAAATTAAACAGGACTTTTAACCTCTTTAATGCTTCCCAATGCTTTGGAGACCTCGCTAACATGAAAGGGGTTAAAATACACATTTAAGTGTAGTTTTTTGCTGTTAAAGTGGAACTACCACCCCTGAATAAATTTGGCCCAAATAAATACCCATCTGGCGACTAGCTGCTCAATGGCGCTAGTCGCCAGAAATATTACCTGGTGTTTGAGAATGGTATGCTGTTCCAGGACCAACAGGCAGGAAACAGAGCAGACATCTTTTCATTATGACGCCTGCGCTGTCAGTCCCTGCCGGCTCTAGGAGGCATTACTAGGAGCCGTTCGGCTCCAAAAGGGACTGACAGCACAGGCGAGCAGAAGTCACTATGGAAAGATGTCTGCGCTGTTTCCTGCCTGTCAGTCCGGGAACAGCATACCGTTCTCAAGCACCAGGTAATATTTCTGGCGACTAGCACTATTGAGCAGCTAGTCGCCAGATGGGTATTTATTTGGGCCAAATTTATTCAGGGGTGGTAGTCCCGCTTTAAAACTCAGAGTAAAGTGAATTTTGCAAGTGGTGAGGCTATTTTATGGCCTGGTGGGAATCTATTTTTTATAAGATATCATCCATCACTAATATCTGCTTCTGGATGTGGCTTCTTTTGGGAAAGTTAAACCTACTCAAAACCTCACTATTCTCTTTTTGTGCTAGTGTCTCTCAGGGCACACCAAGAGAGCAGGTTTTCATTTTAACCCTACTTAAAGGGATAGTAATACATAATTTTCACAAATGTTCATCTTGTAGGTATTTAAAAAAAAAATTAAATGCCCCCAGTCCCATCTCTCAAACCTTTATGGTTTGAGAGATATTCTCTGTGAAACTTTCCCCTCCCTGATGTCAGTGCTGTAGCTGACTGCAGGGGAAACCAGTCCCGGCACCAGCCGGCGGCTCTGCAACAGAGCTGAACGGTCTACAAAGTGTGCTTGGTTTGCAGTCACACTTACAAGACTGTTCCAGTGAAGGATTTCTTCTTCAATAACCTGATCTCAGCTCTGCTGCAGAGCCGCCGTCTCTCCTGGGACCTGATTCCCCTGCAGTCAGCTACAGAGCTGACATCATGGGGGGGGGGGGATTTCACACCGAATATCTCTCAAACCATAAAGGTTTGAGAGATGGGACTGGGGGCATTTAATTTCTTTTTTAAACACCTACAAGAAGAACATTTGTGAAAATGAGATATTACTATCCCTTTAACCCTTTAAGTGCCAGAGGGGTATGCAACGCATTGTGTCGCATACCCCTCTGGCACTCAAAGGGTTAATCACGTGTGAGTAGACAGTGGCTCAGTCATTGTGAATGATCCACAGGTGCTCATAACTGATAATCACTGCTCTATGCCCTCCACGTTATTCCTCAGGACCATAATCGTCTGCACAATTTTTTCAGGGTGTGTGTGTGTGTGGGGGGGCAAAGCCATAATATAACCCCTAGTCCAGCCTGCCCAGTTATCTGGGGGAGCTCTTGCCCCCTCCTGCGGATGCCCATGGTGAGGACACACCAACAGGGCTTGTTTTCTGGTGGTTAATCAGTAGCTCAGTCATTGTTATTAATCCTACTGTGTTTAAGTGGAGATATCCTGAAAACTTGACCTGTTGGTGCGCACTGACTACTGGAGCTTAGCCCCTTAAAAAGGAACTTTCATCCGCTATAAAGTTGCCCTGCTATAATTAAGCCTGTAGCTACTAGCTTTAGAATATATATTTTACCTTTGAAAAGTAGCCCATTCTAAAGAAATTAATTATTGTAGGAGACCAGAACCCAGGCTATAGAGCAGACATCTTGTCTGCACTCCTTCTTTGTCAGTCCCGGTCCCCAGTGAGTAAACTGCAGTGCACCATATGGTTACCGGAAGGGACTGACAGCTCGGGCGTGTAGACTGCGCTAACCCGGCCATCAGTCTCCTACAATAACTGATTTCTTTAGATCAGGCTACTTTTCAAAGGTAAAATATATATTCTGAAGCTAGTTGCTACCTGCTTAATTATAGCAGGACGACTTTATAGCGGATGAAAGTTCCGCTTTAAGGATTGGAGGAGTGTGCAACAAATTGTTCTGCAACGAGTTGCATAACCCTCTGATCCTTAATGGGTTAACATTTACAGGAAATAATGTTTAAAGGAGCAGTTAAGACAAAAAAATATTGTAAGGCTTTAAATAAACACAAATGGTGGCACTATATGGCGGTAAGTATCCAAATTACCATATATTTGCTTCCTGGAAAGGACTTCTGCTATAAAGTTCCAAATAAAATTTAAATATAGAACAATCCAGCGCTTCCATTGGTAATAATATGAATAATAGAAATTAAATACACTGTGCCAAATATTAGTAAATATACTTCCAGTATCATCCAGCATTTATGAAGTACTGTACATTGGTGAATGATAATTGTCCAGCGTCCACAAACTAAATCCAGTTAAAGGGGAACTACCACCCCGCAAAAACTGTATGTTAATTAAGTCTTAGTAGCGCTAGTCGCCAGAAATATTACCTGGTTTCAAAGATTTTTTACTTATTTAGAGGCGCACAGTAGCAGGAAGCACAGACATCTTGCTATAGTGACGTCCGTGCACCTGCGCTGTCAGTCCCTTTTGGGGACTTATATCTTATATTGTTCATCATGTTTTTTTAATGCCTACAAAATAAAATAAAGATAACCTTGCTGGCGAGGTCATTGTGTCACTGGATGGTGTGATATTGGATGAAACCATTAAGCCATATGTGAACATGTATAAAATGTACATTATTTTGGATGAGCTGGACTCTTATTCATTTTTGTTAGTAATTTTTAAGAGCAATCCTGTATTTTTATTTTTGGGTAGGATAGAGGGTGATAGGTAGGATAGGGAGTTTGTCAGTTCTATCTATTTTGTTCATCTGCACTTTTCTGGTGTAGAGAGTGAGTATTATTTCCGGATAGTTTCTTTACTATATGGTACATAAATCTGTGCTCTTGTACTGGTGGTCATATTTGAACTGCAGTGGCAGACCTGTATCCGGATAAAAGGCAATTGTTTTTAGACTTCCTATACATCACAGTTGGTACTGTGGATATTTTTTTAATATAGAATATATACTGGGTGTGTGATCGCACTATATGTTTTGGGTTGGATGCTATTACTAGATTCCTATCATTTATTACTAGTTTCATTTTCCTACTTTAATTTTGGAAAGACCATAAATCTTGTACATTTTATATTTACTAATTTTTGGTACAGTGTATTTTATTTTTATTATTCATATTTTCACTAGAAGCTCCAAATAAATTGTTGTATATTGTAAGGCTTTGCCTGATGAGTAAAACAAGGATACTGACACTGCTGAGAAAGTTATTTTGCCAGTTATTACAGTTTGAAGTGTTGTTTTTATTACACTAATATTGTCCTCCTATTGACCACATTTCAGGTAGTTATTCTGTTAAATTCTATGGGAGAGTTGAGTCACTAGCAACAGTTCTCCATAGAATGCAATGCTGAGTCATTTCCTGCCAGTTTGATCTTTCAGGAAGTAATCATGCTGTCACACTCTTCCTGACAATTTGAGCTGTTATAACTTTTGAATAAAACAATGGACATCTGGGAGAGTAACCTTGTTTTACTCAGTAGGAAAGCCCTGTTAACACACAGTTTTCATTAAAAAAGTTTGATGCTTCTTTAATTTGCAAGGTAGCTATCCTTCAGAAGAAAGAAACGGTACATCATTAACAAGTAAACTGGTGTTCTACAGAGGAAGGTGTAATTGTGTGCAGAGGCTGCATCTGTAGAAAAAGTCCTGAGGAGAAATGTCAGGCATAAGTATGTAATTGAGATAATGGAAGTAGAGTGGATGCCGGCTGTTTCAGAACTAAGTACTGAGGAAGGAAGTACTGGACATTCAATTGTAGTAACTATAACATACAGGAAACAAGGAGAATGTCAACCAGAGAGACATTCCCCTAAGGCGTGGGACAACCTAATGCATTATTGGTGCCTTGTGCAGTCGAATTATGCACTATTGCTAGTATGGAGATTAGCATTATCACCATAATTTGGAACTCTCAGGGTTTGACCGTAAGACTCAGGATTTTGAACCAGATCTCAGGGTGAAGGTACAAATTCTTAGGGTGGGAGAGTTCAGTGTTTTCTACTGTATGATTTACACCAATTTAAAGGTCATTCAATATCTATATTGGTGACAAATCTACCAGAAAAGGCAGAAGCAGAAGTCATATGAACAGAAGAGAGCAAAAGAACCCAAATTAGAATTGGTGTATTTATTGAAATTGCAAAAACACGCAAAAATTAACACTTACAGACATGTAGAAAATAGCTCGCATATAACCCCTCTTAGTAGCATTGTCTTGGGACTGTGTTTTACTTTCCCTTCTCGCTAGTCAGCCTTTGCTTCTCTATGTCTCGGTATCCTTGTGCACTTTAGAAATGGCTGGTGGTCTGGACCATTTTGCTCAGTCGCATAGATGTGGCGTTTAGTAGAGGCAAACTTTTTTTGAGGTCCTAGTGGGAAGTGGGAAATGTTGCCTTTAAAGGGATAGTAATGTTTCATTAAAAAGCAGCTCTAATTAATCATCATAGTGTTTGGTCTGGATGGATCATAGAGAGGGACAATCTTCAATTAAGATAAGGGAAAAACCTGAAAAACTTGTCAAGGGGGGCAGGGCTTTCATTGTTCTCATAGGAAGAAGATTGTCCCCTTCTGTTATCTGTCTGGTCTATGGACTGCATTCCACATCTGAGAAGAGATGGCTTACACTAGGTAAAAGGGGCAGGAGGGGAAACTTTGCTTGTGAATATCTCTCAAACCAGAAAGGTTTGAGAGATAAGACTTACATCGTTCTTCATGTTTTTTTAATGCCTACAAAATAAAATAAAGATAAAATGACATATTACTATCCGTTTAAGATGTGATTGCCAACTGGGCAAGAGGCGAAATTCAAGTATAGCTTATTAACAACTCAAAATAAAAAAACACATGCAGTGAGGCAATAGCAGGCCTCAGGGACTGGCTGCCTGCAACAATAGCAGAAGTCCTGCTCGTCTTGTGCGTGTAGAAGAATTGAAATCTCAGGACCATAGAAAGTTAAAGGATCCATGAGGATGGATTGGATCATCTCTGGGTTACACCAAACATTGACATAGAACCTAGAATCTACTTTCTTGTGAGTGTTAATAGTTCAGAGATCTCGGGGTGAGCGCGTTTCAAAAGTTGCCAGGTATGATCATTACATGCTCCAAGCTGGAAACAAGACCCAGGACTTTAAAGGCAAACTAAGACCTCCTCATAATAATCGCACACTTATTTCACAGTGTCCAAGAAACCATAATGACCCCCATGGATTTTGCTCTTGTTCCTTTGTATGAGAAATAATACCTTCAGTCAGTCCTAGCAGAGCCGGGTCATCCATTATGTCAACCTAGGCTACTGCCTTTGGGCCATGACAGTATGAGGGGCCTGGGTACAAGTGATGGGTCACCGACAGAGGCCCTGTTGCTGCTGCTGCTGCTGCTAATATATTGTCAGATGCCCTTTTGGTTGAAAGAGGCCAACATCATAGCATTGCCCCAACTTCATTAGAGCCACAATACAAGCACCCGCTAGCAGCACTCTGTGTCAGAAGCACCAGATCAAGACATGTGGGGCCCCAAATTGGTACCTTACATAGGGCCCTATGGAGCCTTAATCCATCTCTGGGTCCTGGATGTCATATTCATGGAGGCAGACATGACAGTTACTGTCATTTTTTTTTTTCTTCAAACTGATACAGGCAGAATACATAAGCCTACTTAATTATTTAACTCTTTGAGTGCCAGGGAGTTATCCATCGCATTGAAATACCTTCCTGGCATTCAAAGGATTAAGGACCAAAGGAGTGTGTGACACATTGAGATTGCCATGTGCAGTGAGCAGAGTTTGAGATCCCGTGGTCCTGCCCAGAAACTGTCATGTCCGCTTCCATGGACAATATATCCAGGACCAATTGAAGAGGTTGCCTCTTGAACCAAGGAGCAAGGGGAAATTCACCGGGTCGATTAGGGTTTTCTGGCCATAGCAATTTTGGGGGGGGGGGTTATTATTAGATACCCCTGAAGAAGTAGAACACAATGTTCGCAATATGTGTCGTGCCATTCCACCCCTTGATACCAAATAGCACTCTCTGATTAGACTCGGGTGCCTCCCATTCTTTGTGAGAACCTACCCGTATCCCAACAATGAATAGACTTTGCATTGTAACCTGAACTGCATCAGGAGATAAATGAAAACTGAACCACCATTGCGCAGTAGTAATAACCGTGCAAGTGAGAAACTGCTTAACGGAGCTTGGAGAACTGACACGGAAGGGCATAGTGATGGGCATGGATGGAGTAAGAGACCCCTAAGATGCTTCGAGCCAGACAGACTACACGTCGGTGCAGTTATTGGATGGGGGGGTATGTATACTTCCTTTTGTTTTTTTTGATAAACTGCTATGCTTAGATTGCTTTTTGCCTTGTTTTCCTTTTTGCTCTTCATATCTTCTAGTATATATTATTATTATTATTATTAATAAATGTTAATTGTCCTTTAATGGGTCTGACTCTTGACCTAACGCTTTAAGGATTTTGACACAAAATGCTGCCAGAAAAGACCGGTAATGCGGCAGTAAGACAAGTTCAAGAGATAGGGCCTCTGCCTGCAGCTTTGAAACTGAGGACAGTCCCCTCACATTGCCATGGGATTTAGGCAGTAGCCTATGTTGCCAGGGCTGAATTTTACATCCCAGGTGCCCCCTAGTCAAGGCACTGTATGTGCCCATATCTCCACCCATGGTCACATCTCCATTCCTCATGACCCCGCCCCCAGTTCCATCCTGGCGCTGATAATACACTTGATCTATAGCAAGCAAGGACAAACAAAATGCTTGAAACCCTTGTCTGCTTGAGAGATCTCCACCGCCTTTCTTCTCAATGTGTTGGAGATCTCTCCAGCATCCAAGGGGGTTAAATAATAGCCTGTAAAGGGGAATAAACAGGGTTTTTAACCCCCTGAATGCTAAGCAATATGTTGGAGACCTCATTAGCAGAGGGTTTCGTACACCTCTGGCACTCAGACTGAGTTGGATCAGTTGTAATGACACTTGCAGTCATCGTTGAAACCGTTTTTTATTTCATTTTACTGTTACTTGTGGGGTTTTCTTTTTTTTTTTTTTTTTTTTTAAGTTTGTATATCTTTTTACCCCACGTGTAAAAGGCAATTTTACTTACTACACTAAGGATCCTGAGTAGTTCAAGCGAAGAAGAAGAAGAAGAAAAAAAAAACGCAAGCTATAATTTGTACTTTTTAGGTTTTCTTTATTAATTTAAGTGAGAGACAAATTCAGGTCTTTGCCGAGTCAGCAGAAATGATCTATACACCGTGCAAATTGAGTGATCACTAAACACATCTTCCCTCTGATGTAGCCACCTAAGGATGAATAATGTGCAGTGCAGGTCTTTAACACTGGAGATTTACATGGAAAAGTAAAGTACTTTAAACATTTCCGTAACAGCCTTTAAACACTTCCTCTTTGCTCTGCAGAGAGAATTAGGTTTTTATTTTTTTAATATTTTTTTACACTTACAATAATAAAGGTGTAATTAACCTGGGAAACATTGGTGTTTATAAAGCTGTCAAGGTTTCACTGATGTTGTATAGCAGCAGTTTCCATACTTTTTGACCTGATGACCACGTTTTGGTTTTTTAACGAAAGCCTCATGCCCCCACTCCATTTTTAATTAACTGTAAATTAACTGTTTTTATTTGTATGTATATTATTAATTTGGATTTATTTATTTGTGATATGTTTTAAAGGGATAGTAAAGTCCCCAAAAAATGATGTTCTAAATGGTAGCTGCACTAAAAAAACACTTAATGTGCTTAATCCTTTCTCTCAAACCGTTATGGTTTGAGAGATATAATAAAATAAAGGTCTCCGTTCCCTCCCCTTTCTGCCTGATGAGCTGTAAAGCTGTCAGAGGCAGAATCCGGTCGCCCGACTGTAGGCGGCTCTTCAGGAGTGCTGACATCGGGATATATAACTATAATTACTTCATCGGTATGGTCTACAACGTGTGCCTCGCTTGCAAGCACACGTTATAGACCATTCCGATGAAGTAATGACAGCGCTCCTGAAGAGCCGGATCTCATGACGTCCGCTGGTACAGAGAACGCATGAGAAGGGGGAGGGAGCGGAGGTCTTTATTTTATTACATCTCTCAAACCATAATGGTTTGAGAGAAAAGATTAATCGCATTAAATGATTTTTTAGTGCAACTACCATTTAGAACATAATTTTAGGGGACTTCACTATCCCTTTAAATAACACAACTCATTATACATACATTTCTTTGCTGCATATTTTTTTTTAACCAGCAATTTTATAGGCTCGCCTCCAAATGTATCTAGGGTTACCACCCAGCCGGTATTTTACCGGCAGGCCGGTAAAAAATTGGCTTCTGTCCAATGTTAAGTCTATGGACGGAATGCCATGGCCGGTATTTTTCGGAAGAAAAGGTGGCAACCCTAAATGTATCATGAGGATCAACATGGCAGACTGTGCTGTCTGAACCAGCCTTTCCCATCCATTTTTGACAATACGAATACTGTTATGTGGCATAGAAATGTGTGTGATTTTTTTTTCCTGAATGAAAGTCTTGCTAGGCCCCCCCAGAAAACCTTCATGTTCCCCAGTAGGAATGACTCTCCTAGTTTTGGAACCACTGCTTTATGGGCTATATGCTATAAGACTATGTCTAAGTCACATGTCACAACAAACAATGTGCTTCAACAGACCTGAATGACTAATAAGGGACACAAGTTATTATCATATCTTATAGTGATACAACTAGTAGTACACTAAAACCTAAATCAGTGCAAATATAAACAGTAAATAGAAATGTGACTGCTGTTTGAAGGACAACCACCTAGGTAAGTCCTTCTGATAAATAAAGAAACATATTCTTAGGGGGCAAACTAACTGTACCATAGTGAGACAAAATCTTGCCATGTATTTAAATGGCGCTTTTAACTCCTTGAATGCAAGAGAGGTTTCCAACACTTTGAAGACCTATTTAGAATATAAGGCGTTAAAAGTTCCATTTAAATCAATGTAAATATTTTTTCGTCAACTGTTTTGTCCCAGAATTGTTACATTTTTGCTGCAATGCACTAGGTACATCTCTGGTACTTAAAGGGTTAAAGTGGAACTTTCACCTAGATTCAAGTTGGCATATTTGAAAACTGCATTAAAACTGTCTATGTATCATGATAACCAAAAGGCCAGCAGATGTTTAGTTAATTAAATATTAATACTTGTTCTCCTATGCTGATGTATGCTAATTATGGTACCCATCCTGTTCCAGTGACATTTCATATGCTAATGATGCCTTTCAGTGCCATGTCATATGCTAATGACGCTCAATGCTGTACCGGGAAAACTTTACTTTCAATTTTCCCTGAAATAAAAGTGTGAATTCCTCCTAAACTACACATCTGCTGGACTTTTGGTTAATATGACACATAGCCAGTTTTGAATTAAGTTTTGAAATATGTAAAGAAAATTCAAGATGATAGGTCCACTTTAAGACTCAGTTTTTGTGCTGAACTGTTTGAATGCCAGAGGGGTATGCAGTACAATGCATTGACACTCAAAGGGTTATGTGTTAAATGGTGTGTTCCCAGACCTATATGAATTTATTTTTCTACCTGCACCATATGTTATATGCTAGAATGCAAGCGAGATCTCAACTGGAATGTTGGGAATTTGTTTCTCTCCCCTTTGGTGATTGTTTGCTATAGAATTACTCCATGTTTTTGTGCATACAGCCCTATGTATTTACGTGGAACAGTATTACAAGTATTTTTCTTCTCTTGCAAACATCTGGTAGAAGCGTGCTTCTCAATTGATGCACAAACAGGTGATCATAAAAATTAAAATTATATATAATTTATATTGGGTCAGCCTCTTCGCCCCAACTAGGCCGTTTATTAAGGCTTAAGTTGGGGGTTCACATCCTAGAAGTGATCTTCCAATACTTTATTTCATGTTAACACAGACTTTAGATAGGACCCACGAGTCTAAATGAAGAAAGCTTTTTTGTTAAGTACAGAGTAAAAAGATTTTTTTTTTTTTTTTTTTTTTTTTTTTTTTTTTTAACTTGTCATCTGGCTTTGTCCATTAGTCACAGAGTAGTGGGCTGGTGGAAATATTCTTATAAGAATCACATTTCCAAGATTTTATAAAGAAACAAAAGTGGAATTTATTCATCTCACTACAGAAAAAATATTAACTTATCTGTCTGTGCTGAGACCTGAGTCACAATGCCTGGATACAATTTGTGGCCATGTATGCAGAAATTTGATGAGCCTGAGCACTCATGAGTCTTAAACAATGATTTGAATGCATTCACAAAAACAAGTAAGGATCAATTTTTTGGTTTTGACAGTTTTTTCCCCCCTATATAGCAGAGGAGGACTGGCATGTCAACTGTCTTTTTTTATTTTTTTTCTCTTGCAACTAGGCGAAAGGGCTAGCCCGTCCATGTGTATGTTTGTTTGTTTCAACTGAGAATGTGTTTGTGTGTGTTTTTGTTTCTAGCGAGAATATTTATGTGTGTGTTTGTGTCTGCCAAGAATGTGTGTGTTTTTCTACTGAGAATGTGTGTGTTTGTGTCTACCAAGAATGTGTGTGTGTTTGTTTCAACTGAGAATGTGTTTGTGTGTGTTTTTGTTTCTAGCGAGAATATTTATGTGTGTGTGTATGTGTCTACCGAGAATGTGTGTGTGTTTGTGTCTACCAAGAATGTGTGTGTGTTTGTTTCTACTGAGAATGTGTTTGTGTGTGTTTTTGTTTCTACCGAGAATATTTTTGTGTGTGTATGTGTCTATCGAGAATGTTTGTGTGTTTGTTTCTACTGAGAATGTGTGTGTGCATATTTGTTTCTACTGAGAATGTGTGTGTGAGTGAGATACATATAGTGTGCATATATGAACGCCTGTGGAAATTTTTCCATAGGTGGTGGTGGTGGGGGGGAGTCAATATATGCCCCCAGGCTAGCCCCTATGTTAATCTGACCCTCTTGCCCCCCTGCAGATGCCTGTATGTGCATAGATATATAATCAACAGGGCATTTATGTGTAGCTACTGATGTCAATACCAACACCTTTTTTCTCCAAAAATGAAAAAAAAAAGTATTATATATAGTAATTTTATCCCAAAAATATATATATTATAGAGTACTGGCCCTGTTTTTTTTCCACCCACAAGAAAACTCAATATATGTTAGAGAGGTTGATTTTGTAGTTGTAGTTCAGAGTGAGACCTGTGATTTGCTCATCAGAAATAAACAGAAAGAGATAGAGCGAGAATACTGAGTAGACTTATGTGTGCGCACAGAGGGAGATTGGAGGACTAACATATCTTGACATTTGCTCAGAGAGCAAGCTTGTGACTCAGAGCTCCGCTTGGAGTTTCAGCCCACAGACTACAACCTACATAGACTGCAAAATGAACAGAGCAGTGGGTAAACAAGAGCTCTCACAATCACACTGCAGCACGGAAGAGCCAGGCCTCCTATCCTGTGAGCTGCGTGTTTTTACACATTCTTCTACGGCAACGAAGCTAATTTACTAACAGGGACTGGCGTTATCCTGGAGCAAAGCAACTGCACCAAAGGAGAACTTATTATTTTTTTTTAATATCAAAATGTCCTTTCATTTAAATGAGATGTTCAACCCCTTGAACCGTAGAGAGCTCTACAAAACGCGTTGCTTTGCAATGCGTTGGAGACCCCTTTGGCATTCAAGGAGTTAAAGGGGAAGTCACACCTAATTCTAATTGCCCGCTTACTTTACTTTGGTCAGAACATCCTAATGGCCCTTATGAATTTTGCAGTTGTGACTTTATTCAACAGATAACATCTTCCATCGGTTCTGGATGTCAAGTCCACGGGGGCGGACATGACAGTTGCTGGGAATTTTTTCAGACTGAAGCAGGAAGAGAACATGAGCCTAATTAACCCGTTTAGGACCATAGGGGTGTGTTAAATGCATTACGGAACAATGCGTTGCACATCCCTCTGGTTCTTAACCATTTGAGTGCCAGAGGGGTACGCAACGCATTTATTTGCAATGCATTGCGTACCCCTCTGGCACTCAGAGGGTTAAAGGTTTAAGATTGCCTTGTGCAGTGAAAAAGTTTGACGTCCCGTGGTACCCAACACACTCTTCTGGTCCTTAAACTGTTAATATTACCATGTGCGGTGGGCGGAGTTTGTGCTGTACGGTCTTACTGTCATGTCCGCCTCCATAGATATGACATCCAGCACTGAATGAAGATGTTATCTCATGAATCAAGGAACAATGATGGGCTACTGGGATTTTTTGGTCAGTCATTTCACTGGGTGTGTAACTGTAGGAGGTGTTACTTCCCCTTTAAAAGCCCCATTTAAATAATTTGTAAGATTTATCTGTCCCCTATGGTACTGTTAATGGTCCCCAGAATTGTGCCAGTTCCTCCTAAGGTTTCCTTTACAAATGGCGCCGCCTAGGTTGCGAGTGTCATTACAGCACGCTTACGCTTTTCCGGGAATCAACATGGCGCCCGCAATATGTCGTCTTCAGAATGTCGCCAAGTGAGTATCGGTTAGGTTAGGTTACTGTCTGTTAGGTTTAGGTAGTTTATGTTAGGATCAGTATCTGTTAGATTTGGTGGGTGCTTTAGGTTAGTTCTTAGGTTAGGGTTAGTTGTTGGGGTCAGGCGACATTTAAACGCATGGTACATCAGCCTCATTCAGTAGCCATACAACATGCTTTAATGGTGGGTATATGGATATTGGGTATCTGGCATGAAGAAAAAGAGGAACAATTCTGGAGAAAAACCGCTAGACTAAGGGGGATCAATAAATATTCCCTTTGATTTAAATTGGTCTTTTTAACCCCTTGCTGTAGAGGTCTTCACTGCATTGCTTCACAATGCTTTAGAGGCTGCTATATCAGTCAAGGGGTTAAAAACCCCATGTAAATCAATGGAAACATTGGGTAAATGTATGTTACCCGTAAAACTACAGTGGTCCGTATACCAAAAAGAAAACAAAGAACAAGTACAGAGCAAACCCTCTGCATTACAGGGAAGAAATAAAATTCCCATTAATTTTAAATAGTGTTTTTAACCCTTTGAGCGCTGGTGGTGGATGATGGGAGTCGTAGTCCAGCAGTAGCTGGAGAACTTCACGTTGCCACTTCCCATGAAGTCCAGCCGCTGGCGGCAGAGATCAATGCTTTTATATCTTGGCACCAGTCAAAATCCTATATAATAATTCACTAATGATATTTGTGAGAAGCCGTCATGCGCAGTACAGACTGCCTGAAAGCGCCGCGGCTGATACGGAGTGGGACCAAGCGCTCCCAGGAAGGTGAGCAGAGAGTACTCCGGTCTGAATTCGGAGCGCCCCACTCCGTATAAGCCTCGGTGCATTCGGGCAGTCAGTACTGCGCATGACTGCAGCGTACCCACTGACAAGAGAGGATCCGGCCAACAGCCAAGGTTGCTGGGTGGCACTGTGGCCTGTGTACACGGGCTTTGCAACTAGTAATAAATAATAATTTAGTTTTTGTACTGCCCGGCTTTGTAATCTGTTCAGCACCTGATTTACAGTTTAACCCTTTGAGTGCCAGAGGGGTATCGAACGCCTTGCGAAGCAAAGCGATGGATATCCCTCTGGCACTCAAAGGGTTAACTCGCCGCTTTAAATGCGGCTTCCTACCTATGTTTTTTGGAGCGTAAAGAAGGGCATTGAGGCCAGCAATGTCCAGCCATTACCCTGAGCCTTTTTTTCTAATAAATAAGTAATTGCTTCTAAGTCTGCAAACGCTGCTCTGTTTTAGGTTTCATTCTGACTTTCTTAGGATCTGCGGATGCTTTATAGGGGCAACCACACCAAGCCTCGAAAGCCATAAGAGTGTGATTTATGGGGGGCCGATTTAAGGCTTTCTGTGCCAGAGAGGTACGCAGCGCATTGCAAAAGCAATGCGTTGCGTACCCCTTTGGCACTGAAAGAGGGTTAATAAAAACTGCAGGAATTCTGGGGGGAGGGGGAACCAGCTGCTCCATAGAGGACAATTAAAACATTTTCCATTAATATAAAATGGGGCTTTTAAACCCCCATGAATGCGGAAGAGGTCTCCAGTACTTTGCTCCGCAATGTGTTAGGGTCCTCTCTAGCACTCAAGGGGTTAACATCCCCATTTATATCAATGATCATTTGGAGATTTTTATTTGTTGGTTTGCCCTAGAATTGTTCTAGTGCTGCTTGTTAAATTGGCCTGTAACGCTGCTGTTCATGCTGTTGATGTGTAAGAGTTGTGTGGGGTGCAGTGAAGAGGGAAGTGTAGGTATCGTTCTGTACTTCCTGTTTCAGATTTGGCAGCGTGTGTACCAGGCAGAGCAGTCTGTAGAGACTGAAACTTAAACTCTATGGTCCGTATTTATACACGCAATGGGAACAATTTTGGGGAAAAACTGAATAATGTTTATAAAACTAATCAATTGGAGGTTCTCTAGCATCTAGGAGATATACTGTATAAACACACACACAAATAATACTTACTATACACACACACACACATATATAATGTACACACACTGTCACGGATTGTAAGAACGAGAACTGGACCAGTACTGTAGGTAACACAATCTTTATTAAGATACACAACATACAGAATGATTTGACAACAGTAAGTAAACAAAACAATATAGACAACGTCAGGAAGGATAGCGCTGCTGTAGTGGTACTGAACTGAACCCCAGTAGGCAAGGGGGAGATAAGCCGCCTCAGGTCTGCACCGGAACAGACTAAAACAGGTCCGCACCTGTACAAACCTGAATAAGACTAACTGCGCTACAGGTCCGCATCTGAAGGCACCAGTAAACGGATGGAAGCAAGGAGAAGTCTGCCAGAGCCACTGATAGCACCAGATAGGTTATCCACTGAAGCATTGGTATGCTGGGTACGCAGTGGACAGAGCCCAGGTAACACCAAAGTGGGTAGTCAGACAAGCCGGACATACACGGAGCAAATAATCAACCAGAACCGCAGGTCTGCACCAGATTGGTTATCGGACTAGCCAGGGTCATACACAGAGCGGGTAGTCGGACAGAGCCACAGGTCAGCACCAGAACGGATATTCATCCAGGCCAGAGGTCATACACAGAGGAGGTAGTCTACCATAGCCGCAGGTCCACACCAGGAGGGATATCAGACTAAGCCGGGGTCATACACAAAGCGGGTAGTCAGACAAACCAGAGTTCCGCATCAGAACGGGTAGTCAGACAAAACCAGGTAATCCACAAAACTCAGACCAAACTGCACTGGACACCACGAAAGGGCAACTGAGCATAGTGTCCAGGCAGTATTTGATGTTTGGGTCCAGGAAGAGGAGTCGTCGGCATCCGTGCCACTGCCCCTTTAAATGGAGCACACGTCCATGCCCTTGGACGTGCACCCATTAACTGTCACAGACCTGTGTCGGAGCCCAGCTCCCAGGAAGTGGCCAAACTGCCACAAGCCTCATGCGGCTGGAGCCGCCAGACAGCAATGCGGCTGGAGCCGCTGGAGGAAGCCTCAGTCAGCTCGAGCAGCTGCCGCACAGGTGCTCTAACACACATGTAATGTACACGTATATAATACACACACACACACATGTATTTATAACAAACATACATATAATACACAATAATACACACACAGTACATAATATAACACATATACAATATATAATACGTGTGTGTGTGTATATATAGATAGAGAGATATATAGATAAAAGGTTAGCCCTATTATGGGTTCCGTTAAAAAGGTTTCTGGATCATGGCAGCTACACCCTGGGCATGATAAGTTTGACTGCTCACCCAATTTGGTGTATGAGGGTGGAGTTTATTGTACTTGCATTGTGCGCTCTCAGGAATAACACTGTTGACTTTCTCGTTCGCTTCTTCCCCTCACACTGAGCACTCCCGGATTCTCCTCCCTGTATTGCTAACAACACACAAACACACACACTTTCAGTGTCAAAGACTTGTGCAAATTTGGCTCAGTAGTAATACTCAACCAGATACACTGTGTGTGCTGGCTGAGCATCTGCCAAACATATACATCAAGTTCATCTCCCCCTCTCTTCCATTTGCCTCCATCTCCCTTCAGCTCGCTGCTTCATCCCCGCACTCCCTTCCATTCCCCATTTTGCCTGCCCTCTCGCCAGCTTCCAATCTACTCGGAGAAGTAGGAGTGGGCGGGATTTGCAGATGATCTCACATCAATGAGGGAAAGCCTCCCTAATTGCCGTGAGCAGGTTTCTTTATCCTACGCACTCCAGGCAGAATGGAAGCAGAGGAGCTCTCTTCCTCCCTCCGCTTCACCTCTATTGATCTCCCAGCCAAATCAGCTGTGAGATCAGTAGGTGTGAGACATCAGGGGGGGTCCTGATGCCCCTCCACGAGGTCTGACGTTTAATAAAATGTAACCCATTGAGTGCCCCAATGCATTGAATACCTCTCTGGCACTTAAGGGATTAAAAAGAACCCGAGGTTCACCGAGGGGCAAAGCCACGCCATAGTGCTAGTTTGTATATATAAATTTAAATATATATATAATATATCTCGGTATACTCAGCCTTGGGCATCCCAGATGGTAAATAGAGACAGCACTCCATCATTATATCAAAAGTACTCCATTTATTTCTCCAAACACATTAAGAGTCTAGCCGAACGTTTTCGGTCCTACACAGGGACCTGTACCAACTATGGTAATATAATGACCGGCAAATACTACAAGCATCCAAGGACTGGAAAAATGATACAGATACAAGACTTTTTAAATTGTGAAAGTCGCTATGTAGTTTATATGATTAAGTGTCCATGTGACATATGTTGGAAAAACTACAATTATGGTAAAAGAGTAAATAATCATACATCTGCTATAAAGAAAGCACTAGAAGGAAGAGCGGATGCTAAAGAATTTATATGTCAACCTGTAACGGGACATTTTCTATTAAAGCCACTTAAAATTACAGATTTTCGATCTATGCCAATCTTAGCTATTCCCAGGCCAATAAGAGGTGGAGATCGCCATTGCATGTTATTGCAGGAGGAAGCTCGAGTGATTTTTTTTAAATTCGATACCTTGATACCAAATGGACTTAACCACGATTTATCCTTAAAAAACATCATTCAAGGATTCATGTGTCCTCGTAAGGTGGAATTAATGACAAAGACCTCTGGATAGAAGAGGAACATGAGGCACCTATCTACTGGACAACAGCTCCTGGATATTATGGACGAGAGAGATCTATATGGAAGAAACAGCGTGGCTAATAAGTTTGAGCACTGCTTGTGGCAAACTACAGGAATGGGCTCCTAAAGCCAAAAAGAGTGAAACGTGGAAGTTCAATATTGTATCAATGATGATACTAAAGAAATAATCTAGCAAATAGGACATGCATGGTGCTATATATGACCCCTGCAGTGAAAGTTTTTGAACTACAATTAAAAATAGAGCCTGTACATTTAAGACTATCCCTAAAAGATACTTTTGAGAAAGATGGTGTTCTAACGTAGTAAATAAGGACTTGTGCTTTTTGTATCTAATATTCAGATGTTTATAGATAATGATGTGAATAATAGTAACATTGGTTTCTGCTACAACGTAAATGAAAAAATAAAACCGATTGCGATATTCTACTGTTTTGCTTTCAGCCGGCAAAGCAAGTTAGGGGAGCGTCACCCGTTGCTTAGCAAGGAATGACGCATGCTAACGACACACTACACACGGAGTCTCACATGCGGATGCCAAGTTTGAAGGTGTTTCTGCTTAAGTAAGGAGATAACGAGTGATAGGGTGAGTCTTATTGTGTTTAGAGTATTTAAATGGTTATGTTTTTAATGTTAAGATGTACATTTGCCCTGACGAAGGTCCCTGTGTAGGACCGAAAACGTTCGGCTAGACTCATAATGTGTTTGGAGAAATAAATGGAGTACTTTTGATATAATGACAGAGTGCTGTCTCTACTTACCATCTGGGATGCCCCAGGCTGAGTATGCCGATATTCAATGCTAAGGGATGTGCACCTAAACTTTAAATTGGATATTATAGAGTTGTGAATGTGTGTGCCACTGTTTCATATATATATATACTATATACAGGGCTTATAATTTTAAGTCCCTTGCTACTATCCAGACCTGAAAAGTTATTCGCCACCTCAAGCCAAAACATACCCACCAGGGCTGAATTTCTACTCACCAGGGCTAAATTTTCACTCGGTTGAGCATGATAATCAAGCCATTTTACTTTATTTTCTTACTGGAGCTTTGGTTAATAATCTCGATTAAACATTTCAGTCTGTTCAGCACCGATAGCTGTTTTTGTGTCCTACCTTCCTTTCATTTGCTGAAAGCCTGTTCTTTTTAATTTGCAGGAACAAGATCAGCACCAGTGAACTTTTACAGCTGATCCTAGGAAGGAACAATGGAGCTATTGAGCATCAGGGCTTGGGGTTAGATGGGCTCCCCATATGTGCTGTGTAGACTACAGGAACAGCTGATGTCTCAGTGGGCCTTATGTTCAATAGGGAAATGGAGACACATAGGAACAAATAGCCCCCTTCCAAAAATAAAAAAAATCCAATGCTTTATAGGTCACCAACGCATTGCTTCGCAATGCATTGATGGCCATTCAAGCAGTTAAAAAAACCCATTTAAATAAGTGGGAATTTGTACTACTCCCCTATGGTGCAGCTGGTTTGTCCCGGAATTATTCTACCTTTTGAACATAAGGGCCATATTTGCAAAACCCTTTTTAGCATTCAAGGGGTTAAAAGGCCCATTTAAATCAGTGGGAATTTTAATTTCCCCCCACGATACAGTTGGTTTGCCCTGAAATTGTTCCAGTTTCCTTAACCCCATAAGGACCAGCCGCTCACGCACGCGGCCGGTACTTAAGGAACATGGAAAACAATTTTTATTTTCTTATCTGATTCAGGGCTCCCCGCACGGGGAGCCCCATGACGGTCCTGGCAATTCATGGGTCCTTATTGTGTGTTGGACCAATGACGGGCCTTGCCCATCATGGGCCCTTAAGGAGTTAAAGACATAAAGCCAAATGAGAAACGGAGAGAGAGAGAGAATAGCATTTGTGCTAATACAACTCCCTTACAGAATGCAATGTTGTGTATTTCTTTCATCACTTAGAAAATGATGCCCTAAATAATTACAATTTAAAGGGATAGTAATGTGTGAACATAAATGCAGCTTCAATTATTCTTCATAGTTTCTGGGCCATGTAGAATATTATTGCAATATTGTACGAGGTGTAGTTCCAGAGTAATTGAATTATAAAGTGTCCCTGTCCCGCCCCTTTTACCTAAGTAATGCTGCTCTACTAGTAGCAGCAATCTGGATGGATCACGAAGAGTGGCAATCTTCTGTGAACATAAGGAAAAACCTGCTCTCCTTCGTCAAGGTGGGGGAGGGGACAGGGTTTTCCTAATGCTCACAGACAGAAGATTGTCTCTCGCTGTGATCTGTCCTGTCCGATGACCGGATTCCACATCGGAGGGGAGGCAGCTTACAACAGGTAAAAGGAGCGGGAGGGGGACACTTTATAATTTAAAGCTGATGTTTCATCAACATTATACTTAGCACGAAATCAGAGGCGTAACTAGAAGCCACCGGGCCGTGGTGCAAGAATTGCCATGGCCCCCCCGACCACATTGGCCCCCTCATCCACATTGCCCCCTTCATCTCCACAATGCCCCCCCTCATCTCCACATTGCCCCTTCCACAATGCCCCCTTCATCTACACATTGCCCCTTCATCTCCACAATGCCCCCCCTCATTTCCACATTGCCCCTATCACAATGCCCCCATCATCTCCACATTTCCCCTTTATCTCCACATTGCCCCTACCTCCAATCCCTGGTGGTCTAGCGGCGTGGTTTGACAGATCTGTGCCTCCTTCAGCACAGATCTCTTGAACTGAAGCTCCCGCGCCGCTCTAGTAATGCAGAGGCTGGGAGATGATGTCATCTCCCAGCGCTCTGTATTACTAGAGCGGCGCGCCGAGTGGGAAATTAGCTAAGTGACTGCTGCGGGCGAGGGGGTCTCAGGCAGTGGCCAGGCCCCTGGAGTGACGGGCCCGGTTGCAGGTGCGACCGCTGCGACCCCTATTGTTATGCCACTGCAGGAAATCCTTAATTGGGTAGCTATATACATAGAAATATTTTCCATTTGCAGTACAAGTGCAGCATAGGTAAGAGAGAGAACGTTTTCGGCAGACAGCAGCGGGGAACAATGCAGACATCTTTCAGAGATGGCATCTCTGCGTCTGCTCTGTCCATCCCCTACAACTCCACGATTGGTGAGTTGAATGCCACTGTGCCGAAAGGCACCAGAAGGGACTGACATTGCAGGTGCGGACAGCGCCTACTGCAAGATCCCAGCCGTGTCTGTCTGCCAAAAACGTTCTCTCTCTTACTTATGCTGCACTTATACTGCAAATGGAAAGTATTTCTATGTATATCGCTAACATATTAAGGCTGAACGTTCCGCTTTAATTATTCTTGAACCACTCATCATACAGTATTGTAATAATACTCTACATGGTCCAAAAACTATAAAGAATAATCAAAGCTGCATTTGTGTTCACATATTCCTATCCCTTTAAATGATGACTTTTTTTTTTTTTTAATCTAAACACACTATTATTACATGATTTTTGATCAGTGTGTAACTAATCATTGCAGGGCCCTAGTGCAGACATTTTTGAAACCCCCAACACAAAAATATTTTCACAAAATCATAACTAGAACGTGTTGGATCCTTGGGTTAATGGGGTCTCTTGGATGCTGGGTCTCTTGGATGCTGGGATGCGGCACATCTGCACCCACTGTATCTACACCCTAGTTGTAAAAAAGGCGCAAGGGTGGACAAGTTTTCAGGGAGTGTCTTCAGGCTGGAAAAGAGTCTCATGGGGCAATAACGTAAATTCCATCGCTCAGGTGCAACAGGGGAGATGATCTTGCACTCATGAATGGGAGGATGTAATTGTAAATGAGGAAAGACAATGACCTTATGCAGACTGAAGATAGTAACTGGAGTTATATTTGGAAACAAGGGATGAGATTTAGGAGGGTGCACTGTTCGCAAGGGCTCTGTAGGCTATCACCAATGTTTTGAACACAATTCTAATAGATAAAGTTGGAAAATTAAGGAACGGCAGATGGGAGCAGCATTAACAGTGAAATATGAGGAAGATTGGTCTTGCAGTGGAGTTCATTATAGATGGTAGTGAAGTTATTTGGGCAAGAGGAATGTCAATTAGTGGGTGTCGCTAAAGTCAAGGTGGGACATTGATTTAAATGTTGGTAGTCTCATGTCTTTTGATTGATAAATATGTATCTGTGTACAATGATCTATAGCTAATGCAGGATTACGTTGGCCAGTTCTAGACAAAGCTTACAGAAGTGCAATAGAATCTGCCCCACAGAATATCTCAAACAGAAGCGTAAAATCTGTCAATTCAGGAGGTACTGTTTGAAGTCGAATACAGCTGAATCTGTAAATTGCAAAAGGAGAGCACTAAACTCATGGTTAGATCTGTGTTTATGGAAAAAGAGAGGAGGAAAAATGAAATGCTAATGGAAGGGTTACAGCTGCCACAGTCTCAGCCTTTATAGGAGCTGATTGACTCATCCGAAAAATCCAGCGAGTTTGGGAGGAGACAGTCAAAAGTGTTCCTTGAAACAACCATCCTAAGAGAGAGACAATCAGGGGAGAGCTGGCCAGGGGGGCAAGGGGGCAATTGCTCCTCTGGGCCAATCATAAGTCTGGGCCAGTGGGCCACACTGACATTAATAACCCATTATCCTCTGACAGCCAACATCTGGAAGGCCTCAACTTCACTATTCCTGACATAAAAGCTTTGAAACAATTATTATAGTGTTTACAGAAACACACACACATTCACTGTCTGATACCTCAGCCTTGTTCTGCTGGTAATTACAGAACCACAAATGCATTGTCTGAGACTCAGTCTTGTTCCACTGGTTGTCACATAACCACACTATACTGTCTTTCTGTCTAACCTTGTTGTAATGTAGTCACAGAACCACACATACATTGACACCCCAGCCTTGTTCCACTGGTAGTCACAGACCCACACATACATTGACACCCCAGCCTTGTTCTACTGGTAGTCACAGAACCACACATACACTTTCACCCCAGCCTTGTTCCACTGGTAGTCACAGAACCACACATACACTGACACCTCAGCCTTGTTCCACTGGTAGTCACAGACCCACACATACACTGTCATCCTGGTCTTGTTCCACTGTCCACTATTTGGAGCATGTCTGGGGTAAACCAGTTGCTCCATAGGGGTCTAGTAAAATCTCCATTAATTTAAGGTGGACTTTTAACTCTTTGAATGTTAGAGAGCTGTGATTTGCAATTAAAAAGCAATGCACGTTGGACCTCCAGTAGCATTCAATTGGTTAAAATGCCGCATCTAAATCAGTGGAATTTTAAGGTATTGGTTTATTCCAATATTTCTCCACTTCTTAGTACATCAGTTTCAGAGATTTAATTTAACAAAGTGGTAAGCAACATGTGGCTATCAAGCTGCAAGTACAAATCCAACTGGAATGTAACAACATTTTAAAAGCTGCAGGCTGCTCCAACATACTTAAGGTTATACGTACAATGTAAAAGAGAAGCAATTCTGAGGCGAACCCTCTGCTGTTCCAAATACGTCTACTGAGCTTTAAATTGCATCAGCATTTTTGTTAAATGCACAAGTATGCGCACTTTGTAGACCGTTCCAATGGAGCATTTCTTTTTAGATATCGCTATTTAGTCTCTGCTGAAGAGCCGCCGGACAATCCCGGAACCAGGATCTCCTTCAGTCAGCTAGAGGCTGACATCTGTGAAAGGGGAGGGAGGGATAGTGGGAACTTTAGCGCTGTATAGCTCTCCAACTATGAAGGTTTAAGAGACCAGACTTGCATCAGTTAGTATATTTTTGTAATATCTACAATATTACGTTTTGTTGAAAAAATACATTACTAACCATTTAAGCCCAGAGATCGGCAAACTAAGACCCTCCAGCTGTTGAGGACTACAATTCCCATAATTCCTGGCCAGCCAATGGCTGGCCGGGGATGATGGGAGTTGTAGTCCTCATCAGCTGGAGTGCCTCAAGTTGCCCAAATCCGCGTTAGCCTCTTCTACCTGTGTATCAGTGTTCTATCCATGCCCCTGTTGTGGCAGAGTCCTCTGATTGGTTAGTGTTTCCATGGTTACTTCAGGTCCTGGGGGGAGCCAGAAGCAGCTATTGGCTAGCAGAGCTGGCTGCATCGGCAGACGCCAACCTGTGTCCCTCCGGAGCAGCCAGGAACTTGAGCAGGAGGCAATGTATGAAATGGAGAGGAAAGAAAAAAAAAAAAAAAAAAAAAAAAAAATATATATATATATATATATATATATATATATATATATCTCTTAGAGGCTGATTTAACCCTTTGAGTGCCAGAGAGGGGTATCCAATGCAAGGCGTTGGATAACTCTCTGGCAATCAAAGGGTTAATGAGGGAAAACTGGAGAATTTCTAGTGCAGACCAACTGTGCCATAGGGTTCAAATCAATCTTCCAGAGTTTCCAAGTTTTTTTTAAATAGGGTTTTAACCCCTTCAATGCCAGAGTGGTTTTCACTGCATTTCTTCTTAACACATTGGAATCCTTTCTAGTATTCATGGGATTAAAGATCTCTTTTAAATCAGCGGTAATTTGTACTTTTCCCCTATGATGCAATTGGTATATCTTAGAATTGCGCCAATTTTTTTTTGAGCATATGGGAATTCGAGCTGTAAAACCAAACGCACCATAAGGGACAGATATTCCATATTCCCGTTGATTTCAAAGGGGCTTTTAACCCCTTGAATGCTATCTTAAAGGGACGCTAACACCTTTAAATTAAATTGATTGATGCTGTTTTAAATATCATATGCTTAAACTGTAAATCTCTTTGTATATAAATACACATATTAATTCATGAACTTCCAGCTAGCATCTGTTGAATGTAGTTAGTTTATGTTCGATCCCTAAAATCTAATCCTAAACTTGCATTTTTAGTCTGATATAGACACCATTTGGTTAGTTGTTTGAGGAGTGCTAACGCTATTAATGTATTTGTTTAATTGTTTGTGCAGAGCTAATGCTATTTATTTATTGAGGTTAGTACTCACTGCTCTTCTATTTCAGTGCCAGAGGTGTGATCAACATGTTGCACTGAAATTCTTCTCTGGCACTAAAAGGGTTAAGAAAGCTTGTTAAGTTGTGGGTGGGGCTTAACAAACTGAACCTTAAAGTGGGCAGGAAGTGAGAGGTAAGTGCTCAGAAGAAGAAGTGGGCGGGAAATGGGTGGAATAGGGTGGGAAGGAGGAGAAGTAGGAGGAACAGAATGGGAAGGAGGAGAAGTGGACAGGAAGTGGGAGAAACAGGGTGGGAAGGAGGAGAAGTGGACAGGAAGTGGGAGGAACAGGGCGGGATGGAGAAGTAGACAGGAAGTGGGTACAACAGGGTAGGAAGGAGGAGAAGTGCACAGGAAGTGGGAGGAACAAGATGGGAAGGAGGAGAAGTGGACAGGAAGTGGGAGGAACAGGGTGGGAAGGAGGGGAAGGGAACAGGGAGGAAAGGAGGAGAATTGGACAGAAAGTGGGTAGAACAGGGAGGGAAGAAGCAGAAGTGGACAGGAAGTGGGTAGAACAGGTTGGGAAGGAGCAGAAGTGGACAGGAAGTGGTAGAACAGGGTGGGAAGGAGGATAACTGGACAGGAAGTGGGTAGATCAGGGTGGGAAAGTTGAAAAGTGGACAGGAACCAGAGAATCAGCCTCTGTCCCCGGAGAACCAGTAATAAATTACAAAACCCGGAATCTCCGGGGCGGATCCAGAGAGTTCCCAGTATGGCCATATACACAAAGAAATGGAGCAATTCGAAGGCAAAGAAGTTGCACAAGAAGAGAGAGAAAAAAACATTTCTACTGATTTAAATTTAACACCTTTAATGGTCGAGAAGTCTCCAACACACTGTGTAAACCTATCCTACATGCAAGATGTTAAACCCCAGTTTAAGTCAGTTGGGATATTAGGAAAGTTTCATTCTCTAAGGAGCAGTTGTTTTGACCTGAAGTGTGTGTGTGTGTGTGGGGGGTGCAAACTGCAGCTTTCATTATAGCAAGATGTCTGCGTTCCGTGATGCTGTCAGCCCGGGAAGAAAGGCTAAATCTATTTGTCTAGTTAATAATTCTGGCAACTAGCACTACTAAGCAGCTAGTCGCCAGATGGGGAATTATTTAAGCTTAAGTTGAGTTCAGGTGGTAGTTCCGCTTTAATCCATTTGGAATCCTCAAGTGCCGTGTGCCAAAACCTTGTACGTTTTTATTTATCTCAAGCTTTCCAGAGTAATTCACTGTTCTTTAGTTGTCCCAAGCTCGCTCTGTGCGGCACAAGCAGCGAAAGCTGTGCCGCACAGCTTCTAAGTTCCTCCTCTCCTGCTCTCTGACGAATAGCGCACACTCTGAGATAGGAGCAACAAAAAGGGGACACAAACATTGAGGGAGAGCACTGTCAATCAGAGTCACGTCCGCAGCATGGCAGCTCTCTCCCTACATCACTCCCTGACTTCAGAGGTAATAATTCAACACTTGCCATTGATATAAATCATTTATACTGTAGTTTCCCTAACGCAGTGGATGGGAAACATTGATTGGGAGCAAATTGTGTTTATGCGATAGTTCCGCTTTAATTTCAAACAATCCTATATGAGATATTCGCTCTGTCACTTTATGCAGTTGAGCTAGTGCTTCCTGGTAGGAAGTGGCAGTCGGTAGTGCAGCGCAGTGTAAACTGACAGGCATGTCTGAAGGACTGGCACTAAATAACAAATACATAAAATTACATATCTCATAAAATATCGATTAAAAAAATTGTAGTTTGCTTTTGAAAGTTCTTTTACAATCACCTATTTGTTAGAAAGTGACAGTTCCACTTTAAATCTCTGCCTTACTTTGTGTTTTTAAATAGGTTACAACAGTAGTTCTCAAACTTTTTATTGCACAAGACACCCCTAACCCACAGTTTGGGATCATCTTGGCACCCCGACCATCTTGTAGGTAGGTTACCAAGGGTATACTAAAATGTATATAGAAATCACTAATCTTAGGTTCCTCAATCAGAATAAGAATAATTGTATTGCTTTTAGGGCATCAATGTCATTTAAAAACAACTTTATTTTACATTTTTTCATTCTAATTATTAAAATTGGTTGTCATGGTAAGTAACTGGCAATGGCCAAGAATTCCAGGTAACTGGTGAGAGATATTAGGGTCCCTTGCCTACCGAGTACCCTCCTTTAGGAAATAATAGGGCTTCATTACTCCCAAGTGTCCCTCTTTAGGAGATATTAGGGCCCCATACCTCCCAAGTGTCCCTCTTTAGGGGTATTAGAGGTCCGTACCTCCGTAGTGTCTCTCTTCAGGAGATATTAGAGGTCTGTACCTACCAAGTGTCCCTCTTTAGGAGATATTGGGGCCCCATACATCCCAAGTGTCCCTCTTTAGGAGATATTAGGGCCCCATACATCCCAAATGTCCCTCTTTAGGAGATATTAGAGGTCCGCACCTCCGTAGTGTCTCTCTTCAGGAGATATTAGAGGTCTGTACCTACCAAGTGTCCCTCTTTAGGAGATATTGGGGCCCCATACATCCCAAGTGTCCTTCTTTAGGAGATATTAGGGGTCCATACCTTCCAGGTGTCCCTCTTTATGAGATAATAGGGGTCCATATCTCCCAAGTGTCCCTGTTTAGGAGATATTAGGGCCACATACATCCCAAGTGTCCCTCTTTATGAGATATTAGGGCCACATACCTCCCAAGTGTCCCTCTTTAGGAGACATTAGGGCTCCATACCTTCCAAGTGTCCCTCTTTAGGAGATAATATGGGTCCATACCTCCCAAGTGTCCCTATTTAGGAGGGACAGCCCCTCTTTGAGACCCAACTCCCTCTTTCCCACCCCAGTGTCCCTCTTTTTAGGAGATCAGACTGTGTGGTGTGTGTATATAAGTGTATCACATTGCTCCACAGCAATAAAATGCACATTAATGTTTGGTTAAACTTCAGCATGTGTGTTTATAAATTAGTCTGTGTAAATAAAATACTTTGATCTTGCTCTAAATCATTTATTCAGTTACACAAATAGGTGTCAATCGGTAATGAAATAACCTAAAAAGCCCACCCATCAGCCACACCCCCAACAGTAACACCTAAAACAAATGTGTCCCTTTTTCCCATGTGAAATGTTGGCAGGTTTGGAGATGTCACTAGCATTCAGTTGAGCTAAAGCTGCAAATTCTTCCTTTGCTTTTCTCTAAATTCAGCCTAGGAGGAAAGGGCAAAGCTGATATCAGGCAAGTCTATGCAGGTGGCTCCCAGACTTCTCACACCTGGGCCTGCTGACTTGATTGTTAAGCATTTTTGTACGTTAAAAAGCTGCAAAATGGTGTCTTACATTTTTTCCTCTCGACTGAACAATATTGTATTGTTTGGAGGGTCTGCAATATGTTTTAGGGAACTCCAGAAACAAGACACGAAAATAAAATTTAAACCTTGGGATTTTCCCCAGAGCATTTTTTTAACCCTTTGACTGCTAGGGCGTTGCCAAAACATTGCAAAGGGGTAAACTCTTATTAAAATACCAGCATTTCTGTAAGTAGAAAACGTGCACTGGGCCTTATGTTCAAAAGCAGAGAGGAACAATTTTGAGACAAACCAACTGTCCAATGTTATAAATGGGGCTTTTAAGCCCTTAATGACTGGCCGCGCAGGCATGCTGCGGTCACTAAAGGACCACGGACCATTTTTTTTTTTCCGAATCGGATTCTGGACTCCCCGAACGGCGTGCAGCCGCGGGGGGAGCCCAGAATTCCATGACGGTCATAGCACGTCATGAGTCATGAAGTCAAAACAACCCATGACGTGCTATGACCGTTAAGGGTCGTTAAGGGGTTAATCTTGATTCGCAATGCATTGGAGACCTCTCGAGCATTCAAGAGGTGTAAAGGGCAGTATAGGATCAATAAACCACTGGCATTGCCCTCAGAGCTATGGGGACCGAGTCTCTATCCTACATAATAATTCGCTAAAGATGTTTGTCAGAAGCCGTCATGCGCAGTAGAGACTGCCGGTGCCGCAGCTGATACGGAGCAGGGTGCTCCGAATTCAGACCAGAAGGTGCGCAGAGAGGACAACGGTCTGAATTCGGAGCTCCCCGCTCCATATCAGTCGTGGCGCGGGCAGTCAGTACTGCGCATGACGCCCCAGTGTTGGCCCGTGTACAAGGGCTTTTAAGCGGAACTACCACTCAATAAAATATTGCCTCACATAATTGCCCATCTGGCGACTAGCTGCTCAGTAGCACTAGTCACCAGAATTATTACCAGATTAAAGAGAAATCTCTATTCTTCCAGGACTGACAGCAGGACGGAGCACGGACATCTTGCCATAGTGTTGTACGTGCGCCTGCACTGTCAGTCCCAGCCGGGCCTAGGAGACGTTACTAGGAGCCGGCTGGCTCCAAAAGGGAATGACAGCACAGGCGAGCGGATGTCACTATGTAAAGATGTCAGCGCTCCATCCTGCTGTCAGTCCTGGAAGAATAGCGATTTCTCTATATCTGGTAATAATTCTGGCAGCTAGCGCTACTGAGCAGCTAGTCACCAGATGGGCAGTTATGTGAGGCAACATTTTTATTGGGTGGTAGTTGCACTTTAAAACTAGTAGCTTATAATTCACCCGGCCACTCTCAGCTCCAGGGTGGGTGACATCCATGCCTCACTCCAACCTTATGGGAGTGAAAGGAAGACTGCTTTCATCTGCATAGAGGCTCTGTCTCAGAGAATTTGCCATCACAGGGCTTCAATGGAGAGAAAAGAAGGCACCCATGAGCACAGAGTGAATCATTGATGTCACAGAAACCTGAAGATCTCTTTGATCTGCAGGGGGCACTGAATGAGACCAGATGACATATAAGATACAGGAACTCTGTTCCCACATGTGTGAGTGCCAGGACAGTGGTTTAAAAGGGTCTTTTATTAACGCTATAACATTTTGTTAACCAATAACATTTTTATTTTTCCCCCCCCTATGGTTTAGTTGACTTCCCCAAAATTGTTTCACTTTGCGTTCATCCATAAGGCTCAGTTTTTTTTAATTGCTTGCCAGAGAGTTGCAGCTTTTTGCATGTGGAAGTCTCACAGTTGCTTCATATATTAAACCTGTTGGCCACACAAAATATCATTGCAATTCTGCTGATCTCACCATTAGGTTATTATAGACATGCCGAGGCTTATGTACTGAGTAAAACAGAAGCATTTCTGTAGATAACAGGCAGCAGAACTATCACAGGTGGCTGCAACAGTTCTTTCTCTCGTTTGAAAGAGCCCTCAGACCTGTCTCGCATCTGCAACTGTGTTACAAGATGATGCACCAACACAAGGCTGCCAATTGTAGCTTGTAGAAGTTACCCATGTGAGAGACCCCAGACCTAATGCTGTATTATAATGCAGTACCTCCATGGCCTGAAATGTTACAATGGTGCTGTTGTTAAAACATCCTATTGAGGTTTATGGTCAGCTGACCTAGACTGCTTTAGGAACAGCACCACCATAACATTTCAGGCCATGGAGGTACTGCACAAAAAAAACCAAAAAAAAAAAAACATCCCTCAGTGGAAGTTCTTTGGTTTTATTCAACAACAATATATATATATATATATATATATATATATATATATATATATATATATATATATATATATATTTTTTTTTTTTACCCAATATTAACCCTTTGAGTGCCAGAGAGGTACCCACCGCATTGCTTTGCTTTGCTTTCAACCCGCCTCCATGTAAAATAAGTCTCTAATACAGTCAGGAAGCTACACAGCTAATACAGTCAGGAAGCTACACAGTTGCAATTTTGAAGCAAACCAATTGCACCATAAGGGGAAAAAAATAAATATTATCATTCATTTAAATAAGTTCTTTAACCCCTTAAAGGGATAGTAATACTTGATTTTAACAATGTTTAATATTATGCATATACAAAGTAAATGATGCAAGTCCCATTACTCATTATTTGATAGTTTTAGAGTTATAAAGCTTCTACAGCCACCCCTTTTGCACGTCAGCGCTCTAGCCTGGTCCCGGGACTGAACGGATCTTCAGCAGAGCCGAAACAACATTGTCTACAAAGAAATTCTTCATTAGAGAGGCAGGGGAGGGCTGGCCACTTGTGGCCCAGGGGGCCAAATTCAGTCAAGTGGCCCTTTTCTATAAATCAGGCAAGCCCAATGTCCCAGCCCACCCCATTTCGTTAATTTTAAAATTGGCATTAATGTTGTGACATAAGGTGATACCACAGAGCTTACAGTTGAAATGGGTCTACACTAGTGCGCTACCACAAAGCGTACAATTTAAGTTAAGCTACGCTAGTTATATTATAGAGTTTACAATGGAAATGGGTTATGTACTAGTGTAGGTCCATTTGGATTGTAGCTCTGTGGTATCTTTTGTGTTGCTTCATTTCTGTTGTAAGCTCTGTGGTATCACTAGTGTAGCTCCATTTACAGCAGCAATCGGTAGATTTATTGAGGCGTAGTGGCTCATCAGCTCAGATATATGACCGGCCCAGGGGTCAGTTGCCCCCCATGGCAGCCCTCCCCTGTAGAGAGGTCTACTGCCTCAAACCAGACACACATTGTAGACCATTCTAATGAAGAAATTCTTTGTATACAATATTATTTCGGCTCTGCAGATGAGCCGTCCGGTCCCGGGACCAGGATCTCTCTTCCTATATAAAAAGGAATACTTAACTGGAACAGTCTACAAAATGTGCTTGCAAACCAGGCAAACTTTGTATACAGTTCCAATAAAGTAGTTCTTTTTAGATAGCACCATTTTGCCTCTGCTGAAGAGCCGCCGTCCGGTTGCACAACCAGAATCTCATGCTGTCAACTAGAGAGCCAGTGTCTGTGAAAGGGGCGGGAGGGGGGAACTTTAGAAGCATACTATCCATGTTTGAGAGACCGGATTTGCATCAGTTAATTTGTTTTTTAATATCTACAATATTACATTTTGTTAAAATCAGCCGTTACTATCCCTTTAAATGGTAGAAAAGACTCCAATGTAGTGCATTCTAAACCTGTTTAGCATGCAGTGTTTAAATGCTCCATTTAATCGAAAGGAATTTGGGGAATATTTATTTGCCATCTACGGTGCAGTTGGTTTGGTTGGATACAGAATTGTTTGAAAACGGCCCACATTGTCCCGGCAGGAATGAGTATAACATGCTCTCTATTGCCTGTGTAGTGTGAAACAGAAATCCTCAATCTATATCTCCGCCCTCTTCTCTCCTCCTGCTGCTGGCTGGCTTCCCTTGTGTTTTAATTGTTGTTTTACTGTAAGGCTCTGGAAACTGATTTGGGTATGCAATGACACCTTGTGTTATTAGAGCACAGGACACATTTAACAAGGAGACTGCTATTTTTCTATCCCTTGGCCTGCTGTATTAATGATTGCATTCTGGATGCAGTACTATGTGAATACCATGGCAGGGGCTTCTGATTAAACATTCTTTGCCCCCCGTCTCACACTTTTTAAACTAAATGGCACAGGACAATGACCTTGTCTGCAGCATTAACTATGTTTTATCCAGAAGTGCAGAGAATACATTATGGATTTAAAAAAATGAAACTTTCTGTAAAATATTATTTTCTAATATATTTATCCCTTACAATTAATGCACCATCGGTATTCTGTCATTTTTTCGACATACAATATTTTTATGATTTTCTGGTTAAAAGTGAACTTTGCATCCTAAGATATTTAGTTTGTTTTACAGATAATTAAAATCTGCCTTTTTGATGTGCTGAGCATTTTTCTGTAACATAAATAGTTTGTGAGAAATTACTCTTTTATATTTTGGTGGCACAGTTTGGCATTTTATGCAAATTCCCTGCACATTATGCAAATTAGTTCAGTTTGAGACCAAACATATTGCTGTCTGCGCTATTAGCCACACCCTCAGTGGGTGGGCTCTGCTTAAATTAATTCATAGCACAATTTGGCATAATATTGGCCCGGCACATAAACTAATTAGCATTAAGTGCCCCAATGTGCCACCAACAAATAAAGATTAATTTCTCAAAAAAACTGTATATAATGCAAATGATTAACACAACATAAAGGCAGATTTAAAGCGGAATTGTCACTACAATAACATAGAGCCGCAAATGATTATTACATTAGCGATACGCTAATATTTGCTGTTTTAAAGGGATAGTAATACTTCATTTTTACTATCCCTCATGTTGTAGCCCTTAAAATTGGAATTAAACGAGACCAGCAGCATCTCTCAAACCTTTATATTTTCAGAGATATCCGCATTCAAAGTTCCCTCTCCTTCTCTCTCCCCTGACGTCAGCAGGGGAATCTGGTCCGGGGCCAGTGGCGGTTCTGCAGCAGTGCTGAGATCTCGTTATAGAAACAGAAATCCTTCACTGAAATTGTCTTCTACGTGTGCATGGTTTGCTCTTGGTTTGCAAGCACACATAGAAGACCATTTTAGTGAATGATTTCTGTTTCTATAACGGGATCTCGGCTCTGCTGCAGAGCCGCCGCCAGTCCTGGACCGGATTCCCCTGCTGATGTCAGGGGAGAGAGGAGAGGGAACTTTGAATGCGGATATCTCTCAAACCATAAAGGTTTGAGAGATGCCACTGGTCTCGTTTAATTCCAGTTTTTAAGGGCTACAACTTGAGGAATAGTAAAAATGAAGTATTACTATCCCTTTAAAGAAAAATATAACATTTTATACAGGCAGGCACCGGGGAACAGTACAGATTTCTTGCAGAACGGGCATCTCTGTGTCTACATTGTCCATCCCCTTCAACTCCATTATCGGTGAGTTGAATGCCTTTGTGCTGAAAGGCACTGGAAGGGACTGACAGGACAGGCGCAGAGAGCGCCTACTGCATGATCCCAGCCGGTGCCTGTCTGAATAAAATATTCTATTTTTCGTTAAAGTAGCAATTATACTTGAAAATAAAAATATCTGTGTGCATATCGCTAATGTAATAATCATTTGCTGTGCTATGTTAGTGTAGGGGAGGTTCTGCTTTATACTCTCTTTAAATTTAAAATTAATTTGTGTTGATAGGTCCAGTTTAAAGATGCACCAACACCTAAAAATGAAATAGGTCGACAGAACCTTAAATATCATGTACTTACAGCTTATCACATGTAAAAAATAATTATTCATATCTTATACACCTATAACAATTGTAATGTTTTTTCAAGCATGTGTATCGTATTCAGAAAGAATTGCATGCTGTTTGTGCTGTTTTAAATGACATAAAACAGAGTTTATTGTGATTCAAAAAGGTTGTTATTAGCCAATTTACAGACAATACTGTACTATCATCTAAAGATTTCTGTGTGAATTAGAGCCCTGGAATAGTTAGTAATGGCCACTCCCTCAGAGCTTATTTAGGACTAGATTTTACATCTCAGAAAACAATTAGAGACGTTGATGCTAGCATGTAGTATAGCGTATTTACATATATAGATCTCCAGTTCATTTTTAGGCGCCAATGATTCTTTAACCCTTTGAGTGCCAGAGGGGTACGCAACTCATTGCAAAGCAACGTGTTGCGTACCCCTCTGGCACTCAAAGGGTTCATATCACCAAGATGATTGAAATCAATTTTGTAAAAATTTAATCAAGATTTATAAATGTCATATTTATGTTTTTCCTCTTAGAATCTATTAACTTTTTTCTGTTCACCCTTTGAGTGGAAGAGAGGTATCCAATGCATTGCAAAAACATACATCTCAACATTTCAAAATGCCAAAGTGGAACACTTTTGTTCTACATGGTGTTGCTGGGGGCGTGGCTGGTAGGTGGGGCATTAAAAGAAATTTGAGGTTAATTCATCAGCTACTGACACCTCTTTGTATACCTGGATAAATGATTTAGAGCAAGACCAAAGTAATTTTATTTACACAAACTAATTTATAAACAAACACTGAAGTTTATACTAACATTAATGTGAGTATTATTGTTGTAGAGCAATGTGATACATTTGTATATATACATCACACAGTTTGATCTCCTAAATACAGGGACTTAAAGGGATAGTATTACTTCAAAATTACTATCCCTCATATTGTAGCCCTTAATAAACCGAGTTAAATGACACCAGCAGCATCTCTCAAACCTTTATGGTTTAAGAGATAGCTGCTTTCAAAGTTTCCTCTCCCCTGTGTCAGCGTTCTGCTGCCAGCAGGGGAATCCGGTCCCGGGACAGGCAGAGGCTCTTAAACAGAGCCGATATCTCATTTTGGAAGGAAAAATGATTCATTGAAACAGTCTTCTACGTGTGCTTGGTTACCAAGCACACGTAGAAGACTGTTTCAATGAATCATTTTTCCTTCCATAACGAGATATCGGCTCTGCTGAAGAGCCTCCTCATGATTCAGAGACCGGATTCCCCTGCTGGCAGCAGAACGCTGACACAGGGGAGAGGAAACTTTGAAAGCGGCTATCTCTTACACCATAAAGGTTTGAGAGATGCCACTGGTGTCATTTAACTCGGTTTATTAAGGGCTACAATATGAGGGATAGTAAGTTTGAAGTAATACTATCCCTTTAAGTGTGGGAAAGAGGTACAGAGGGATTTAGGACTCGGAGAGGCACTGTCCCTCGTAAAGAAGAGCACTTGGGAGGTATGCACCCCTAATATCTTCTAAAGAGGGACACTTGGAAGATACGGACCCCCTAATATCTCCTAAAGAGGGACAATTGGAAGGTATGGGCCCTAATATCTCCTAAAGAGGGACACTTGGGAGGTATGGACCCTAATATCTCCTAAAGAGGGACACTTGGGAGGTATGCACCCCTAATATCTCCTAAAGAGGGACGCTTGGAAGATATGGACCCCTACTATCTCCTAAAGAGGGACACTTGGAAGGTGTGGACCCCTAATATCTCCTAAAGAGGGACACTTGGGAGGTACGGACCCCTAATATCTCCTAAAGAGTGTCACTTGGGAGGCATGGACCCCTAATATCTCCTAAAAAGGGACACTTGGAAGGTACAGATCCCTAATATCTCCTAAAGAGGGAGCTATGCTGTGCAATGCATTGGATACCACTCTGGCAATCAAAGGGTTGAAGTGGAGCAAGAGTGAACCAACTGCACCATAATGGGGAAATGAAATTCCTCTTTTATTTAAATTTCTTATATTACCTTTCCTCCATAATTTTCTTTTGTTAAGAGTAGTAAAACTTGGAGAAAGAACACCTTGTCAAATTGTGCGGCGAATATCAAATCCACCAGGTCAGCCTAACTGACATTGGCACACTTGGAGAACTTTTTCATTTGTTGCCACTGGAGACCACTCATGCAGTGCTCGTAAAACAGACTGGAGGCCACAGGGGAAGACTCTGAGGGGTGTATGCGACCCTAGGGCCACCTTTTGCTGGTATCTTTATAAAAAGTTGCATGCATAATAACGTGCAGCTTCACTCCGCATTCATCATGTCGCCATAGTGAAAAGGGCAACATGAGAACTGTGCCATGCATAACAGCTTGAGATTCTCATGTCGTCCCATGAAAGGTCGCAGAGGAGATCCACTTGATGGAATGCCTCACTGACTTTGTTTGAAGCACAAGTCAATATTAGAGGATCCAGCAAAAGGTTAATGCATCTATCCGAATTTATCTTATAGCCACTTATCTGTCTGTCTTTCTCTGTCTGCTGTCTGTTGTAACTTATTATTCCTTTAGACATCAGTCTTTAACCCGTTGCGTGCCAGAGGGAAGCCCACCGCATGGCAAGTGAGATCTTATGTTCTTTATTTGTATCCTCTAGATTCAGTCTGCAGCTGAATCCTCTAATATGGACTTGTGCTTCAAACAGAGTCAGTGAGGCATTCCATCAAGCGGATCTCCTCTGCGACCCTTCATGGGGTGACATGAGAATCTCACGCTGTTATGCATGGCAAGATTCTCATGTCGCCCTTTTCACTATGGAGACAGGATAAATGCGGAGTGAAGCCACGCGCTATTATGCATGTGACTTTTCAAAAGCGAACCCCCTGTTGCACACCACTAGATTAGCCCTTTAAGGACCAGTGAGGGTGGAACGCATTCTGAAGCACCTCTCTGGTTCTTAAAGGGTTAAGCACTTACGGCACTAGTTCTCATCCGGGGTGCAGTGGTACTTCAGTGCACCCAGGACATCCAATTAAGGCGTGTCCCATTTGTATTATTAATACATTTACATATGAATGTTGGGTTTCCAGGATGTACTTGAAAACAAGAAATCGCAGTGTGTACTGCCTGGTAAAACACTTACTAAATCATAGTAAATAAAATGTGTATCGCAGAAAATTGTTATGCACGACATGTGTGTTCTTGTTTTTTTGATTGTGAGACTTAAGCATAAAGTGTGTTTTTATAGATTTGTATCTTCATTACCATACGTGGGAATGCTTCAGATCAGCCGTGGGGCGCAGGTCTTTAGAGTTAATTACCGGGTCTCCAGGGATAGAGACTAATTCTCCAACTGCTGTGAGTTTCTTGGGTAACTCCACCCACTTCTCCTTTCTTCCTGCTTCCTACTCTGTCCCACCCACTTCCCGTCCACTTCCTGTTTAAGTCCTGTCCATCCAATTAAGTCTCACCCACTATACAATGCTTTTCACATCATTTACACAAGCCTAGTCTCAGCACATGAGCCCTCTCCCAGAAACGTTCATTACATCCTTTAGAAACGACGTGTAAAATGTGCCCTGATAATGCCAGGACCTAGTGTTAGCGGTACCTTGTGCAAAAGAAAAAAAAAGATTGAGAACCACTGACTTAGGGAAATACTAATGAAAACACAAAAATGGATTATTTACTGTGAATAACCATATCTGGGAACTCTCTGGATTTGCCCCTGTGACTCCGGTTCTGAGAATGCATTAATGGGTCTCCGGCACAGAAGCTGATTCTCAGAGGCTGCCCACTTCTGCTCCTTCCCACTCACCTCCCACTCTTCTTCCTTCCCGCCTAATTCCTCCCACTTCCTACCCACTTGTATGATGCCACAGACAGCCCCGCCCCACTTGCGGATAAACCCTGCCCCCTTTTTGCAGCAATTTCCTGCAATTATTCTCCCTAGTGGCATCAAAGGGACGCCACAAAGTTCACAGGTATGTGAATAACATACCCTTAATCAGCTCATTTGTAACAAAAACACAATCTTTTCATTGTGTTGTTCAGAATAGTACAAAGCCTAGTGGGCCAGTCAGCCTCTCTTGCATTTGTCTTGTTAACTCTTTGAGTGTCAGCTTTGCAATGCATTGGATACTTCTCTGTCACTCAAAGAGTTTTAAATCAATTGGGATTTTCAACTGCCCCCTACAGAGAACTTAGTTTACCCCCAGAATTGCTCCACATTTGATTTCGAGTATATGGCCCTTAACCCTTTGAGTGCCAGTGGGGAAGCAATCTGTTCCGTGCCCCTCTGGCACTCAAAGGGTTAATAAACATTTCCAGGGGCATTGTAACCCTTAAGGACCGTGCTGTCCAGGGGAGGGATGCGCTAGAGGATCAATGTACTATGTGCACAACACATCGACATAATAACATAGTAAGTTAGGTTGAATAAAGGCACAAGTCCATCAAGTTCAACCTTCTCCTCATACCCCATTGACTGAGAATTTTATAGCTTTCCTGCTACCAATTAAGTTAGTCTTTACCAGACCTTCCTGATCTGCCTACTGATAAACAGTATAACTCTGTATGTTCCCTTTTGAAAGAAATTTATCTAATCTTCTCGTAAATGTATCCATTGTATCCACCATAACCACCTCTTTGTGCAAGGAATTCCACAATTTAACAGACCTTACTGTAAAAAACCCCTTCCTCTGCTGAAGTCTAAACCTCCTTTCCTCTAATCTCAAGGGGTGTCCTCGGTCACCTGATCAGGCCTTGGAATAAATAGTTCACCGCAGAGATTCTTGTATAGACCTCTCATGTACTTGTACAATGTGATGAGGTCTCCTCTTAGTCGTCTTTTCTCTAGAGTAAATAAACCAAGTTTGTCTAGTCGTTCCTCCATTCCCTTAATTAAACCCCTGAATGTTGGAGAGTTCTCCATTGCATTATTTTACATTGAGATGGAGACCACTCTAGTATAGCATCATAGAACACTGAAAAAGCTATATTACAGGCTTTATCCTCCTGAGTAAAAACAAAGGTAGTCTCCCGCTGCTGAGAGATGTTTTCATTCAATAGTTATTGCAGATCAAACTTGCATTTTTTTGGGTGTAGTTCCTCCATGACCTGAATTTTTATGGTGCGCTGTTGTTACAGCAGTCTATGGACCGCTGTTATCATGTAAATTGATGTAGTAAAAGAACTGAAAAAGTTATTCTGTACCCGAAGGAACAAATAAAATTAATTTAAATGGGGCTTTTAACCCCTTGGATGCTAGAGAGGTCTCTGCAATGCACTGGAGACCTCTTTAGCATTCAGTGGGTTAAATTCCCCATTAAACCATTTAAGGACCAGAGGGTTGTGTTGCCCCCCTCCCCCCCATTCCTTAAAATGATAAGTCAGTGGAAATTTGGGGAAAATATATTTGCTTCCTATGAAGTTTACTTGCTCTGCAATATATAGTATTTTTTCCATATACTTATTATATTTAGATAGTTTTCAAGTATGTTTTGAGCAATACTATCTCTTTTTAAGGCAGTCACGAAACTTAGAGATCCTAAATGTATTCGTATATTCGGGGGCCTCCATTCACAGTAACGCTAGGGCACCTCAAAAATACCCCTGCGCATTTCTTATAACTTTCACAGTATGGGAAAAAGAAAACTTCATACACTGCAATGAGTGGCAAGAATCAAAGCTCCATAACAAACAATTTCACATCTTCAGTTTTTGTTTTTAATATACATTTTTTTTTTTAATTTATTGATGTTTTATCAACATCTGGAAGGATACTGAATATTTAACGTTTATTTGTACTTTGGGGAGCTGTGAAAACCAAAGTGTTTTTGCCTTTGTACAGTCCTAAAGGCACGAGCAGTGAGTTCATTGCTGCGAACAGGCTGTGCTCAGGCAGGGAACTGCAAACGGAACAAACACAATTTTTTTACATCTAGAGGGGGAAGCACAGAGCTAAAAATAAAAAGAGAAGATCAGTATCTGTCAGCCTGACAGCTGATTGGTTGTTTGGAAATGCATATAATTACTAAGAGCTCACACTAGGTAGATGTATGCATTGAGATCCCCGAGCAGCAAAGACAAGGTTATAATATAACCTTTCCATGCTGCATTCTAGAACTCAAGAAAAATTAAGCAAAGTATTTAAATGGGGTGTGTGTGTGTGTGTGTGTGCGTGTGTGTGTGTGTGTGTGTGTACCATATGGGTCTGTATAAATATTCTATATAATAATTCACTAAGGATGTTTTTCAGAAGCCGTCATGCACAGTAGAGATGGCTGCGTGCGCTGCAGTCATGCTCATTAGTCTGTGGGCAGTCTCTACTGCGCATGAATGCAGTGGTGGCACTGTGGCCCATGTAATCAGGCTTTTCAACTAGTATTCAATATACTATACATGGATCTACAATCTAATGGCACTCCTTTGTAAGACCTTTTTCACACGGACGATACCAATGTGTTGGTGATATCGCCTGTTGTGTAAGGTTACACTGGTGCCTTTCATACTATATCCTCGTGTGAACGCACTGAAGTCCAACATAATTCGACTTTACTCAGGAATGGTCTTCCTTCTAAGGTGGGCAGAAGTGAGCAACCCAGCACTGAAAGTGTTAAAATAGCAATTAACCCTTTGAGTGCCAGTGAGATTTCCAACGCGATACCTCACCGACACTCAAATGATTAAAACAGGTAATGGCTGCATGGTGCATCTGTTTTTCCAACACAGCTTTGCAGAAACAGTCCTCTTTAGCACGTTTCGGACTGAGTTGCTCACCTGTCTGTGAGGACTGAGTTGCTCACCTGTCTGTGAGGACTGAGTTGCTCGCCTGTCTGTGAGGACTGAGTTGCTCGCCTGTCTGTGAGGACTGGGTTGCTCGCCTGTCTGTGAGGACTGAGTTGCTCACCTGTCTGTGAGGACTGAGTTGCTCGCCTGTCTGTGAGGACTGAGTTGCTCGCCTGTCTGTGAGGACTGAGTTGCTCGCCTGTCTGTGAGGACTGGGTTGCTCGCCTGTCTGTGAGGACTGAGTTGCTCACCTGTCTGTGAGGACTGAGTTGCTCGCCTGTCTGTGAGGACTGAGTTGCTCGCCTGTCTGTGAGGACTGAGTTGCTCGCCTGTCTGTGAGGACTGGGTTGCTCGCCTGTTTGTGAGGACTGGGTTGCTCGCCTGTCTGTGTGGACTGGGTTGCTCGCCTGTCTGTGAGGACTGAGTTGCTCGCCTGTCTGTGAGGACTGTGTTGCTCGCCTGTCTGTGAGGACTGGGTTGCTCGCCTGTCTGTGTGGACTGGGTTGCTCGCCTGTCTGTGTGGACTGGGTTGCTCGCCTGTCTGTGAGGACTGGGTTGCTCGCCTGTCTGTGAGGACTGGGTTGCTCGCCTGTCTGTGAGGACTGAGTTGCTCACCTGTCTGTGAGGACGGAGTTGCTCACCTGTCTGTGAGGACGGAGTTGCTCACCTGTCTGTGAGGACGGAGTTGCTCACCTGTCTGTGAGGACGGAGTTGCTCACCTGTCTGTGAGGACGGAGTTGCTCACCTGTCTGTGAGGACGGAGTTGCTCACCTGTCTGTGAGGACGGAGTTGCTCACCTGTCTTTCATGGCTGGGTTTCTCACCTATGTATACCTTAGAGAAGACACTGCTCAGGAACTCAGTAAAGGAAGCTAGGAAGGCCTGCACTGTGGCCTGTGGGGTCATCAGAAGATCTGTCACACTTGTGTTGGTGGAGGCTGTACAACCTTCAATAAATAGCCAACCTGACCGGTTGGCACTTACATTGGCTGACCGTTAGACATGCCCCTCCTTCATCCAGATTGCTGGCAGAATGCAGGAGAAAGGCGAGTGAAAGAACATGGACGACTGAACTGTAGGAGCCCCTAAAAGAGCCCTTAAAGGAGAACATCTCCTATTAATAACAACCCCCATTTACTTTACTTTGGCAGAAACTCCTTATAGCCCCTATAAATTCTGCCCTGGTGTTTTTGTCCAAGAGATAAAATCTTCAATCAGTCCTGGATGTCATGTTCACGGAGGCAGACATGACAGTTGCTGGTATTTTTTTTTTTTTTTTTTTTTTCACACTAAAATATGCCGAGTGAATGAACTTGCTTAACCATTCAAGGACCAGTAACCTATATGCTGAACTGGCTTCTGTCTTTACTAGAGCCCTGTCCTCACCTTGATGGAATCATTGTGACTCTGTGATATCATCGCCTTGCACTGACCCCACCAGAGTCAGTAAGAGGCACTGGTAAAGAAACAGGCTGATTTAAGATGTGGGGGACTCTGCTGGTTTCATTTGTAAGGTGCAAATTTGTCTTTTTTTCTTCAGCTAATACACACACTAAAAAAATGCCTGATTGTGTGTGGGTGTGTGTGTGGGTGTGTATACATGAGTGTATGTATGTGAATATGTGAGAGTCTAAGAGAATATGTGCATGAATGTTTGTGTGTGGCTATGTGTGTGAGAGGTTGTGTGTGAGTGTGTGAGACAGTGTTTGTGAGACTGAATTGTGTGTATGAGAGTGTGTTTTGTTGTGACTGTGTCTATGTAAGAGAGAATGTGTGTGTGTTGGTGTGTGGCTATGTGGAAGACAACCCCGCACTTATTTTCATTCTAAATGTAGCCCTCAACCGGAAACATTTTGTCTCTCCTGCTAGAGGTATTTTTCTCACATTACTTTCTGTGTAATAAACATAGAATCAATATCAGCTGTATTAAAATTATAGTTTTAGCTGGTAAACTAAGGACCCTTCCGCATGGGAGTTGCCAACAAATGAGCTTTACTAGAAATGTTCCCTTCTATGTCCTAACGTCTTTAAGAAAAATATACACATCGGCAGTTTGCATATGTATATTGTTGTCCCTATTGTATTATTTTTGACTAGGTGAAGGCTTTTTGCCATATTTGAGCGGTGTAAACTTGTTCTAACTCATGTTTAAATCAGAGAATTGAAACACATGTGGAAAAACAGGTGGGTTTTTTGTCTAGATTTCTTTCCCCTTGGCCTTTAATTATCTCTTTATGTATCAGATGAGTGTCTCACGCATTGCTTTGCAATGTGTTGAACATTCCCTCTGGTCCTTGAACGGTTAATGACATAACACAGAAAAGAATGCTGCTAAGTATATCTCATATGGTAGTGGAACCTGAATGTCTAGGAACGTTCACATTAGTAGAAGCCGAGCACGGATGACTGGAAAATAGTCTGTGACTAGTATTTCTAGAGCTGTTGTTATGAGGGTATGCAACGGTACTCGGCACTGATAATGTGTTTTTTGTTTTTTTTTACATCACTTAAAAGATTGATTATTTTAATTGTTACATATGAACAACAAAAATTGAGCAATTACTGCAAATAGATGGTCAATGTTTCGGTCCCACTGGTGCTGCCTCCCAACATTTTCTACACTACACTTGTTATGAGGCCTGTGCACCTGGGCCAAATTTCTACTTAGAGTGCTTCCATCCATCTTATTTTTGTATATATATATATGTGTGTGTGTGTGTGTGTGTGTGTGTGTGCGTGTGTGCGTGTGTGCGTGTGTGTGTGTATAATATATTTTATACATACACACTACTGGTCAAAAGTTTTAGAACACCCCCATTATTCCAGTTGTTAGTGAAGGGTGAAAGCAAAGCAATCTACAAATGAAACACATTTGTGGGAACGTCTGCAGCAGCGTTGGGAAGAACTTTCAGAACTATATTTGATTTCAGTTGTGGAAAGAATGCCACAAGTGTGTTCGGCTGATATATCTGCAAAAGATGGCTACTTTGATGAGTCAAAAATGTAGTTTACATTTTGTTAAGGAAAACGATTCCATGATTTCTTTTTAATGTCCAATTGTTTGTTTGTTCTGTGCTTTGTTTTCAGAGTACATTGAGACATTAAACTGTGTAAATTTCAATAAAAAAAATGGAAAAATGGGGGTGTTCTAAAACTTTTGACCATCTTTAAATTGCCTGGGTGCTCATCCGAATATAATGTTCAATATACAAACTTGGCTGTAGGAAGGCACACGTAGGAAGCGTTATATATGCAGAAATAACACAGGTGTTTAATAAATCGACATTTCGGCCAACCCCAGAAGCCTAGGGTTGGCTGAAATGTCGATTTATTAGACACCTGTGTTATTTCTGCATATAAGGCTTCCTGAGTGTGCCTTCCTCCAGCCAAGTCTTTATATTGAACAAACCAGGTTTGTGTGTGTATATGTATGTATGTATATATAATATGTATGTAAAGATCGTAGCCATATTAGTCCAGTGATGTAGATGTAAAATAACAAACAAAATTAATATCTTGTAATACCTTTTATATTGGACTAACAGAATTATGGATTGACAAGCTTTCGGCATAAACTCCCTTTCTCAAGTCTAAAGCATTTTTGATTCCCAAAGGACTAAAAATCAAAAATCCACTCACTACTACACACAATTCACGGTATGCAAATAAGCTGTGTAAACGCACTAGTGAGAAGCTAAGAAATCTTCTGATCCACCAGCTCTTCAACAAGAAACATAACATTCAATATGAAAAACAATGCCTACTTCAAAAACTATGTGATGATAATATATATATCACCAGACAACTAGAAAATGAACTACACTATTCTTACAAAAAATAAAAGCAGGACCTTTTCAAGAAGAAAAACAATAAACTCATCGGACTTCAACAGGACTACCACAAACATCTGGCAGAACAAGAGAAATCACAAGAGAAATCAGGGATAGTTAATATTTCTGATTATGACCTATCAGACTCAGAAGTATCAGTTCTCTTTAAAGGACTATCATTTTGTCATAGCACAAAACTTGATCACATTCAGCTCTACTCTGACGTGGAAGAATTTTTCAGAAGGATGCGACTTAAGGAATACTTACATGATAAAGAGAACACTGAAACAACAATGGATTACAACAACAGCAAAAAGAACACCCATTTCACTCCAGCACCAGGACGAAATGCCAGACTGGACAGCTACATTGAAAGTTTCCGTCTAAGAACTGCATGTTTGGTGACCAAACAAAACAAAAAGGTCATTTTTCATAATCTCACAGCACAGGAAAAAAATGCTATAAGTGACTTAAGAAATAATCACGCTATCACCATCAAACCAGCAGACAAGGGAGGAGCAGTGGTGATAATGAACACCACAGACTACATAAAAGAGGGGGGACAGGCAATTGTCAGATGGTAAATACTACAAAAAAACTAAATGAAGACCCCACCAAGGAGTATACATTGCAAATCAGGGAGCTCATCAAATCCTTCCCTAAGAAGCTACAACCAGAACTGGAATCACTCATACCAACCAGTGCCTGCATGGGCAACTTCTATATGCTTCCCAAAATCTACAAGGTAGATAACCCTGGTAGACCTATAATTACAGGAAAGGGAACACTTACAGAACAAATCTCAGGACTTGTAGAAAATATCCTAAAACCTCTTGTCGCCAACACCAACAGCTTCATAAAAGACACCACTGATTTCCTCAACAAACTCAGCCAAATCACCAACCTCCCAACCAAACCCATCCTAGCAATGAAGGATGTGGAATCTCTGTACAGCAACATTCCACATAAAGATGGCATCAACGCTTGCTTCAATTTTCTGTCCTACATTAACGACCAAAAATATAGCCCCCAAATTATCACAGAACTGATACTTTTCATCCTCACACATAATTATTTCAGTTTCAACAATGAGGTCTACCTACAAACCATGGGCACTACTATGGGTACTAAGATGGTAATATGCTAATCTATTTATGGCAGACCTAGAACAGAGATTCTAGGTAATATGGTAATATGCTAATCTATTTATGGCAGACCTAGAACAGAGATTCCTAGACATACAACATACCAAACCATACAAGTATTACCGATACATCAATGATATTTTCATCATCTGGACCGAGAGTGAGGAAAAACTCATACAATTCCATGATTCTTTTAACTCATTCCGCCCTTCAATTAAACTAAAAATGGAATACTCAACAAAATCTGTAAACTTTCTGGACACAACGGTTACATGTACCAATGGCACTATTCACACCTCGCTCTACAAAAAGCCCACAGCTACCTTCACAGCTCCAGCTTCCACCCCTCCCATACTAAACAGGGCATCATCTACAGCCAAGCAACTAGGTACCATCGAATTTGCTCTGACCCTAATGACCGTAACTCACACCTAAATGTACTCTCCCAGTCTATGAGACAGAAAGGCTACAAATATAGGATTATTACCAAACAAATCCACTCTGCTCTAAAAACACCACGCACTCACCTGCTGCAGTACAGTGAGAAAAAAAATCTCTACACGGGTACCACTTGTAATCACCTACAACCCAGCTCTTGAAGAAATACGGAAAATTATTAAAGATCTACAACCAATGCTAACAGAAGATGATACTCTGAAAAATATCTTCTCTGAAACCCCCATTTTGGCCTTTAGACAACCACCAAACCTTCAACAGAAACTAATTAGCAGGAAACTACACACTGATGAGAAGAATACAGAAAAAAGTACCAGATAATGCAAGAAACCTCACTGCAAACTGTGCCAACATATATGCCCAGACAACAAAGCCACCCACAACAACAAAACCTACAGCATTAAAGGATCATACTCCTGCACATCTAGCAATGTGGTATATATGATACACTGCACCAAATGTCACCTAGGGTGCTACATTGGGGAAACCACACAGCAATTAAATGGCAGAATGAACATGCACAGACACTCCATCAAACATCACATAGAAGGATCCTACTGCACCCCTGTGGGACACCATTTTACCAGCCTGACCACTCAATTAAGGACCTAAAAATCCAAGTGCTCAAAGGAAACTTTAGAAATAACTAAGAAAGAAAAACTTTTGAAGCCAGAATGATCATATTTTTTAACAGCAAGAATAGAGGACTAAATGTTGATTTGTGTTTCCTGTCCCACTATCAAAGTTTCACATGACCCCTCTATCAGTATCTTACTCCTCATATGTATCCACATGTTAACATACATTCTAATGACAGGTTTCATATTATTATTAACATATTAAGTATACTTACTGACATATGCTTTCTCACACTCTTATACATGCAGGAGTATATATATGTGGGTGGACTATTCTATATGTATATATGGGTTTATGTGCATATATGTACATGTAGGTATGCATGTGTTTATGTATGTATATGTACTAGCACATATATATAGGTATTTGTGTATAGTGCATATGTTAATATGTGCAATCTTTTTTTAATTCTCTCCCCTCCCATACCATCTCCTGTATTTTCTTCTCTTTCTCTCCCCCCCCCCCCCACACACACTCTGCCTTGCACAGGGTATTTATGACCCTCTACAAGAAGAGTGTGGATTTTCTCTTGGTCCCTGTCTTATCAGCAGTCCCACTGTGTTAACCCCAGCAAACAACACAGCTCTGAATTCAATGTATTAACTGATTTAACCGTGAATTCTGTGTCCTTGTGCTCAGAAATGCTTCAGACTTGAGAAAGGGAGTTTATCCCAAAAACTTGTCAATCCATAATTCTGTTAGTGCAATAAAAAAGGTATTACAAGATATTAATTTTGTTTGTTATTACACACACATATATACACATATATAATATATTATCAAACCTGTTGAACCACTTGTGGTAAAAACAGGAATGGCAAAACTTGCCCTGGTAGATGCTCCTGTTCTCAGTAGCAGCAGTATTTTGGTTCTGGTCAGTATTGGATGAACTGGTCTTGAATCAAGATGTTCTAGTTTCTTAGTGCTGTTGAATGGAGACACAGGGACAAGACATTCTTGTTTTCCAGATAGTTCTTGTCCGAATATTTTCTTCCATACATCTCAAACAGGATTGGGAATAAAGGATGTGTCCTGGATAGTTATCTAAAGGAACATGCCTTTTTTTTTTCTTTAATAGCATGTAGAAGGCTTTCCTTATAAAAGGGAATCTCTATTTTTACATACACAAACGCGCACACGCGCCCATACTCATGCATATACACCAGTTCTGTACACTAATAAAGGTATAGATTTTCATATCCATTTTTTTTAGTAAATAAGAGAACTTTATTTGATCTTTTTGGTAGCTCTTGTTTTCCCATCAGGCAGAGTAAGTCAGTGCCTGGTGTGCCAGATTACGAGGGGTGATAACCTCTCTCACATTATGATTTATGGGTGAGGCCATCATTTATATCAAAAGTTACATTTACACGTGTAAGGTTGTAGAGCCAATGCTGAATTTTGAAGAAAAGTATTTTTTTTCAACTAAGGCATGATACATGTATTACCAAGCACAAAACTGATACAAATATATCATTCTACCATTTCACAGATAATTAAAATTCATACATTATCTTTGTAGTAGCACAGCTGTCCGATATCTTCTATCACTTTCACTCACGTCTAAGTCAAGGAAGGGGGTTACTAATGGTCGGTAGGGTATTGGGGGCTGAGCATACGGTATGCACATCATAAATTATATATATTTATATATATATTCTATGTAATAATTCGTTAATGTATGTTTGTCAGAAGCTGTCATACGCAGTACAGACAGCTGCGCGTGCTGCAGTCAGCGCAGTACAGACTGCCCACGCCGTGGCTGATAAAGTGGGGAGCTCTGAATTCAGACTGTAGTCCATTCTGCGCAGTGCTGCCTGGCACTGTGGCCCAGGTACACAGGCTGTTCAGCTAGTGTATATGTATGTGTATATATATATATATATATATATATATATATATCTATATATATATATATGTGTATATATATATATATATATGTGTGTGTGTGTGTGTATATATATATATATATATATATATATATATATATATATAATATAAATAGCTCAGCCCTCCTATAACATTTTGGACACAAATGTGGCCCTTGGGCCTAAATAATTGGCCACTCTACTGCAAAACAAGGGTGCAGGACATAAGGAGCCATTGCCACGCTACAAATCCCATCACCGCCGCCTGCTATTTGCTGGAACAGCAAAAGAGCCTCATGTTGCCCTCCCCTGCTCTAAAACTTTGCCTCATTGTTTCAATAAAGTTGATTTGAGGATGCAGAAGGGATTCTGCAAAAACTTTTGGGCCAGTCTGTAGTTTCAACAGACAACGGGTCTTTCTCCACTCCCCCTGTGGGTATTCTCCGCTCCACCCCTCCCTGAGTATCCGCGACTTTGAGGGTTCTGAGTTGCATTCGCGTGTAGAAGGGAGCCATTGCACGAGGCAGTTACCTCCTAGCCTCAAAGGAACCAGTACATTTTAACTTTATCCCTCCATTCATGGAGGGGATCTTTTAATTTCATTGTGACTGGACTACAAAATGCTTGTTATTTCATCCAGACAAGAACAACAGCAATCCCCAGGACCAAAGAGGATCAGGTGATACGGGTAGGAGCAGGGCTGGATTTACATCTCAGGAGCTTGTAGGCACAGAAATCTGGAGCGCCCCCCCCTCCCGATTTGCCATCTCCGCTGGACACCTCCACAATGCTCATAAGCTCCATATTGCCCCCATCATCTCCATATTGCCCTCACGTTGCCCCCATAAGCTCCATATTTCCCCTCACATTACCCCCATCAGCTCCAACTTGCCCCCCCCCATCATCTCAATATTTCCCCTCACATTGCCCCCATCATCTCAATATTTCCCCTCACATTGCCCCCATCATCTCAATATTGCCCCTCACATTGCACTCATCATCTCAATATTGCCCCTCACATGTCACATTGCCCCCATCATCTCAGTATTGCCCCCTTTCCCCCTTTTCCTACCTCGCTGGAGAGGAGAGGTATGTGCCTCCTTTGGCACAGAGCTGGAGCTCCTGCGCAGTCTGTAATGCAGAGCGCTGGGAGATGATGTCATCTCCCAGTGCTCTGCATTATTACCAAAGAGCAGATGGTGACGAGGGAGCTCAGCAGCTCTACATGTCTGTGCCGAAGAAGGCACAGACCACTCCTCAGAGATGTCTCCATGTTGTTGCAGGCACCAAGCTGGGGGGCACGGGTGACTGGTGAGACTAATAAAAAAAAAAAAAGGAAAAAACTATCCCAGCAATGACAGGCGCCCCTCTGTGGGATGTGCCTGTAGGCAGGTGCATTCTCTGCCTTATTACAAATCTGGCCCTGGGTAGGAGATCGGGAGAACGCAGAACGTTGGCTAACAGGGTAAAGACCCATTGATGCGCATAAAGCCCAAGAAGGGCAAATGTGAGTGCAATATCTCATTTTTTTTACTCTATTGTTTTATCAATAAATAGCTACACTTAGATCGCTCTTATTTCTCTCTCTTGTTATTTTGCGCTATTATTGAGTTGTTACAGGTACATTACTCTTTCACAAGTGGACAAGGCCACTTTTTTCAACTCTAGTCTGCTGCAAATACCAAAGATAAACTGACTCCTTCCATCATCATTACCATCATCCTTCATCTTCATTTCCATCTCATCTCCATATCAGACAATCTCACCTCATCTTCATAGTCCACTTTGAGATAAGATTTATTTGTTACATTCAGTGACATTATTTGATTTATCATATTATTGTATTTTTTACAGTTACTTCTACAGTGACTTTTGTATATTACTATCTCTTGTGTTATACATTAGCAAAAAAATGTTTTATCTGATAATAAGGGTTGCTTTATTTCTGCCGCTTTTTTTGTAGAATTGCAGGAGCTCTGCAGATTCAAACAGCCTTTTCTTCCAAATGAACCATTGCTATCTCTTTGGTAGTTTCTACAAGATTGCAAAACACTTAAAGGGATAGTAATACTTTGTTTCATCTTTATTTTGTAGGCATTATAAAACATGAAGAAACGATACAAGTCTTATCTCTCGAACCTTTATGGTTTCAGAGATATTCACAAGCAAAGTTTCCCCCTCCCGCCCCTTTTACCTAGTGTAAGCCATATCTCCTCAGATGTGGAATGCAGTCCATAGACCAGACACATAACAGAAGGGGACAATCTTCTTCCTATGAGAACAATGAAAGCCCTGTCCCCCTTGACAAGTTTTTCAGGTTTTTCCCTTATCTTAATTGAAGATTGTCCCTCTCTGCAGTCTACCTGGGCACCTCCCTTCTGATCTGGCTGAACACTGTTACATCAGTAAAAGGGGTGGGAGGGGGATACTTTGTCACTGAATTACTCTTGAACTACAACTCTGACAGAATTGAAATAACACTTTCCATGGCCCAAATACTATGATGAGAGCTGCTTTTATTATGAAACATAACTATCCCTTTAACTATCCTCTTCTAATTTATATAATGCTGTGCTTTTATAAAGTGACAATGAAGGGTGACAGTAAAGAAGAGTAAGAAAGAAAACTAAGTTCACATTGCTACTCGGCCAAGTAAACAATATTCTTGTCCTACCGGTGGATTACTCAACCCAAGTATCATGTAAAAGTTGTTCTGCAGCTCTGCCTCTCTGCATTACATACATTCCGTCCCAGCCTCTGAGTTCAGCCCGTGAAATTAGGAACTGAAAAAACACTCTGCACTGCAGCAACACCAAATTTAACCCTTCGGGTGCCAGAGAGGAATCCATCGCATTGCAGCGGAAACTCTTTACTCACACAGTGCTTTCACATGTGAGAGTCACGTGCACAGGGTGCGAACTAAAAGGGGTAAAGAGGGTTTAGTTTTGACAGGGGTTGAGGTGTCCAAAGGGGGGTCTGTCAGCACCGTGCTCAATAGGTTCTGATCCTTGGGGTGGATATGGTGGTGTTAAAGGGATAGTAAAGTCCCTTAAAAATTATGTTCTAAATCTAGATGCACTAAAAAAACATTTAATGTGCTTAATCCTTTCTCTCAAACCGTTATGGTTTGAGAGAAGTAAGAAAATAAAGGTCTCCGCTCACTCCCCCTTCTGCCTAATGAGCTGTAAAGCTGTCAGAGGCAGAATCCGGTCACCCGACTGTAGGCGGATCTTTAGGAGTGCCGATATCGGGATATCTAACTATAATTACTTCATCGGTATGGTCTATGTGTGCCTGGCTTGCAAGCACACGTTGTAGACCATTCCGATGAAGTAATTATACTTAGATATCTAGATGAAAGCGCTTCTGAAGAGCTGCCGTCTGGTCCCAGAAGCAGGATTTCATAACGTCCGCTGTACAGCGGATGCATGAGAAAGGGGAGGGAATGGAGACCTTTACGTTATTACATCTCTCAAACCTTAACGGCTTGAGAGAGAGGATTAAACACATTAAATGTTTTTTTAGTGCATCTACAATTTAGAACATACTTTTTAAGGGACTTTACTATCCCTTTAAGGGGCCTAAAACATGTTTTACAGTGGTGACCTCTAATGACAACGTACACCCAGGGCCGGTTTCCATCCCAGGCGCCCCTACTCAAGGCTCCCTTATCTCTACCCATGACCACGCCCCCACTCCTCATATTGCCCTACCCACTATCCCATTTACTAGTTCCTGGTACACAAAATCCCCTTGGCCTATAAAAAGTGAAACCAAAAAAAAAACAAAACACTTGGAGAGATGTCTAACGTATTGCTTTGCAATGCAATGGATATCTTTTTAGCATCCAAGGGGTTAAATAATAGCCTGCAAAGGGGCACAAACTGGTGCAGGGGCACTGAGATTTCTTTGGTCACACCTACAATTCAGAATGTGGGTGTGGCCAGCACAGGTGAGGCTCTCCACAAAATCTGGAGCTCTAATCAGTTGCCTAATCTGCCTATTGGGAAATCCAGCCCTGGTTACACCATTACTAATGCACAAACTAAATAGGGGAGCGCAGTTCTGGACCAAACCATCCGGACCGCAGGGAGAACATTCCAATTCCCAAAACTGATTTAAAATTAACTCTTTAAATACCAGAGGGGTGAGGGACGGATTGTAGAAGAAAAGCAGAATAATTCTGGAGAAAACCATCTGTGCTGGGGGGGGGGTTTAAAATGTCCAAAAGGTCCCATTAATTTAAATGAGGGTTTTCAATCCACTCCCAATTTGTTGGAGACATAAATATCATCAAGGGGGCAAAAGCCCATTTTAACTTAGAACTATCACAGTTTGCCTAATAACAGGTCCACATGATATCCAGATGGATTTGGGGATTTTTATTTTATTTTCCCCTATAGTGCAGTTGGTTTGCTCCAGGGTTGCTGTCTTTTCTTTGTGCACACAGACCTTAATAGTCTCTCCCTTCATGTCCTTATTTGTGTGTAGCTTTGTGGTCTGGCCCTTACTGGTCTGTCCCTTAGTGTCCTGTCCCTTAGTGGTATGACTCCGTGATATGACCCTTAATGGTCTGTCCGTTAGTGGTCTGTCTTTTAGTGTCCTGTCCCTTAGTGGTATGACTCCGTGATATGACCCTTAATGGTCTGTCCGTTAGTGGTCTGTCTTTTAGTGTTTTGTCTCTTGGTGGTCTGTGCTTAGTGTCCTGTCCCTTAGTGTCCTGACCCCAGAGGCGTAACTAGAACGGTCCGGGCCCTGGTGCAAGAAGTGCCATGGGAACCACCCATCCCCCGATCAAATTGGCCCCCGGGCCCTCCACAATGCCTCCATTTCCTACCTCCCAATCCCTGGTGGTCCAGTGGAGTGGCAGGAGAGACGGGTTGGCGCGACGTGCTCCAGCACTGTCCTCTTCTGTAATGCAGAGCGCTGGGAGATGATGTCATCTCCCAGCGCTCTGCATTACTAGAGCACGGGAGGGAGCTTGCGGCGCCAGGAGGAGGGGGTCGCAGGGGGCCGCCGGGCCCCTGGAGTGACGGGCCTGGTCGCGGTTGCGACCCCTGTGACCCCTATAGTTACGCCACTGCCTGTCCCTTAGTGGTATGACTCCGTGATATGACCCTTAATGGTCTGTCCCTTAGTGGTCTGTCTCTTAATCATCTGACCCTTAGTGTTCTGACCCTCAGTGGTCTGTGCTTAGTGCCCTGTCCCTAGTGTCCTGGCCCTTAGTGGTCTGTCCCTTATTGGTCTATAACTGTGATGCTGGGGCTCTACACAGGAATGGGCCTTGGGAGAAGAGGGGTCAGGAAATGTGCTGGTGGCAGAAGTACTGGGATGATGGACCCTCAGAAAAGTATCTGGTGATGGGAAATAGTGACTCTGATGTATTGAGAAGAATTGGTACAAGTCTGGGCCAAACCAATTGCACTATAGGGGACAAATAAAAATCCCCCACTGGTTTAAACTGGACTTTTAGACCTCTTGAATGCTACAGAAGTCTGCTGTACATTGCTTCACGGTTCATTGGAGTGCTCTTTAGTGATCATGGTGTTAAAACAAACGTTTAACCTTTTGAAGACAAGAATGAAGTGCAGCACATTGCTTCATAATGTGTTGAACATCCCTCTGACACTGCAAGGGTTAAAGAATTTGGGGAATTAATCATTTGTTCCCTTGTGGTCTGGCTTGCCCTAGGACTGCACCTATTTAAAGTACCAGACATGGCCATTGGTTTCCTGCTTATTATAAATGTAATATTTAGATATAGGATTAGTGCAAGAAATTATATATAAATAGAATTCATAAAGTTGGCCTATCCAGCTATCGAATCGCTTCCCCAGAGAACGCCTGTGTTTTATTTTCTTCTTTGCATGGAGGACCTCCTTTTTCAGAGCAGAAGATTGATTCCCCGGCAGGCGCGTTACTGAGGCGAGCCTCAACCAAGTGGTTTGCATGTATGCATTTTTACTGCTCTCGTTTAATATGTATGCAAATGCGAGCAGGCTCCTGTCCTAGCTCAATGTGGCACCTCGCAGTCAGAAGCACATTTCCATTAAACCCCACGTCTTCTGCTCCAAAGTACATTCAACTTGACTTGCCTTTAAACTCTGATAGATGGGGGTGCACAAGGAAAAAAAGGAGAAGACTGATTTGTGTAATTTATTCCATGTAAGGATTGATATTGGCTTTAGAGTAGAAAGATAGGGAGGAAAAAAAAATCTGTTCTGGAATTTAAATATATGCAAAATTGTTTAGAGGAAAATAGGAAACCAGCAAAATTCATATGTCTTTTTCTTATTGAATTTAGTCAGGAGAACGCTAAGGAAGATTCTTGTAAAGTAGCAATACAACACACTGAGTGTTCAATTACTTGAACTGGTTGTTAGGATAGTTCTATTATTAACCCCTTGAGAGCCGGAGTGTTGTACTCACTCTCTGCCACTCAGAGGTCAGTAATAAACTGTATGAAACTGAATGTGCCAACACCATAGTATTTACTATATATATATATATATATATATATATATATATATATAATGTGTGGTTTTTTTCTTTATGATGACATTTAATGTATAAAATATTTTTATTTTGTTTTTAAATGAGTTCTGCTTTAAAATATAACATAAACAATAGACGTGATTTTGCAAAACAACATACAGTCTGGACCTTTGTTTATATACATTTTTTAATGTATAGGAATAAGTAGCTCCTCATTTTAGAGCCACTCAGGTAGGTGCAGGGGAGGGCTGGCCTGGGCGGCAGGGGGGCAGTTGCCCCCTGGGCAGGTCATATGTCTGAGCCAGCGGGCCACTGTCTCATTTAATCTCCATCTTGTTGCTATAAATGGAGCAACACTAGTGATACAACAGAGCTTACAACTGAAATGGTGCTATACAAATAATACCACAAAGCTACAATCCAAATGAGGCTACACTAGTTACATAACCCATTTCCACTGTAAGCTCTATAGTGTCACTAGTGTACCTTTACTTAAATTGTAAGCTCTGTAATATCAGTAGATTAGCCCACTTTAAAGGGATAGTAATACTTCGTTTTAGCTTTATTTTATTTTGTAGGCATTAAAAAAAAACATGAAGAACGATATAAGTCTTATCTCTGAAACCTTTATGGTTTGAGAGATATTCACAAGCAAAGTTTCCCCTCCCTCCCCTTTTACCTAGTGTAAGCCATCTCTTCTCAGATGTGGAATCCAGTCCATATACCAGAGAGGTAACAGAAGGGGACAATCTTCTTCCTATGAGAACAATGAAAGCCCTGCCCCCCTTGACAAGCTTTTCAGGTTTTTCCCTTATCTTAATTGAAGATTGTCCCTCTCTGCAGTCTACCTGGGCACCTCCCTTCTGCTCTGGCTGAACAGTGTTACATCAGTAAAAGGGGCGGGAGGGGCATACTTTGTCATTTAATTACTCTTGAACTACAACTCTGACAATTGAAATAACACTCTCCAAAGTCCAAATACTATGATGATTAATTAGAGCTGCTTTTATTATGAAACATTACTATCCCTTTAATGTGAGCTATGTGGTATTGCTTTACTTCACGATATTAATGCCACGTTTAAAATTAACAAAAGGAAGTGTGCTTTGAGAGTGGGCTCAAACGATAGTAGAAATGGGCCGCTTGATTGTATTTGCTCCCCGGGCCACAAGTTGGCAGCCCTCCCCTGGGTAGGTGTCCTTCATGCACTGCATGCATTAGTCACTTTATCTATATACATTTATGTGCATTTGATTTATGTTGTCCTCTGTTACTGGTTGTTTCTGTTTGGAATCTGATAAAGACAGGTGACCTGTTGAGGTCTCTTGAAGCCCATTGTTTGACGAGGTATGACCTGGAGACCGACTTCAGTAGAAATTACTATATACAGGGAACTGCAGATATTATTTACAAAAAATACAATAAAAAATATATATATATAATCCTTAATGAGGAACTTTCCCCTTGTATAAAGTCGCCCTCAAATTATTAAGCATATGGCGAGTAGCTTCATAATAATTCTATTAGATCTCAAAACTACCCGATTGTAAATTAATCCTTAGTCTCCGGAGACCGGAAGCCAGGCATCAGCGCAGCCATCTTGTCTTAGAGACGTCTGTGAGCCTGCGCTGTCCCAGTCTCCTCTAGGAGGCATTGCACTGTACCAAACGGCACCAGAAGTGACTGATGGCACATACGGCACTAACCTGGCAGTCAGTCTCTAAAGATTTTTATTTTATTTATTTATTTAGAAAATGTTTTACCAGGAAGAATACATTGAGATTTCTCTCGTTTTCAAGTATGTCCTGGACAGTTTTCAGTAAAAGGTTACATATTTACACTAATTGTGAGACATTATATACAAACATACAGAAATATACATACTTATTAAATAATGGGATTATTTGCAGTTACACACTGTTTGTAGATATAAAGAAACATTAAGATTAAGGATTACTTTAGAATTGGGTACTTCTGAGATGTAATAAATCTATTATGAAGCTAGTCGCCATATGCTTAAAGCGGAACTAACACCGCTAAGAAACTTTGTTTGTAATAATTCCCTATCTGGCGACTAGCTGCTTAGTAGCGCTAGTTGCCAGAATTATTACCTCTTTATGGAGAAATATGCAGTCATCCTCGGCTGACAGGCAGGATGGAGAGCGGACATCTTGCCTAATGACGTCCGTGCGCCTGCTCTGTCAGTCCTAGACGGCTGTAGGAGGCATTGCTAGGAGTCATTCGGCTCCGGAAGGTACTGACAGCGCAGGCGCACGGACGTCACTAGGGCAAGATGTCTGCGTTCCTTCCTGCCTGTCAGCCGAGGATGACTGCATATTTCTCCATAAAGAGGTAATAATTCTGGCAACTAGCGCTACTAAGCAGCTAGTCACCAGATAGGGAATTATTACAAACAAAGTTTCTTAGCGGTGTTAGTTCCACTTTAATTATTGGAGGGTGACTTTATACAAGGTGAACATTCCAATTTAAGAAAAATGTATTTGACCAGTGTGCTCTCCCAGTCCATACATATGGCTGGTAAACATGGAAACTGAATGCCAAAGCCAACCAAAAACCTAAGGTTACACAAGGTATGGAACGGCAAATTTTAAACATCACAAAAAGAGACCGAAAAATGTGTGCGTGGGTCGATGACATAATTGAAAGTGTGAAGCGCCTGAAATGGAAATGGGCAGGTCGCATAGCAAGAAGACCTGATGGTAGATGAACCAAACAAATTTTCAAATGGATTCCACCGAATACTGAATGACCAAGAATAAGACCAAAGACAAGTGGGTAGATGAAATTACCAAATTTATTGGTACTTCGTGGCAAAAAACGGCAAGATTTTGGAGGCTTGCTGAAAATCAGGGTGCAAAGCTACCCCAGCCACTCCTGTGAAAATCGCTGCAGGGAGACCACTGTCATCAATTTCCTGAGGTGCCGCAATGTGCACTTGACACCGAATCCAGTGGGAAACCGTGTGCAGCATTCACTAATATATATATATATATATACTAGTTGAAGATTCCGTTACACGGGCTACAGTGCCACTGCCAGCCGGTCGCGGGGCAGTCATGCACAGTAGAGACTGCCCACACCACGGCTGATACAGTGCCAGCTGGTCACGGTGCAGTCATGCTCAGTAGAGACTGCCCGCTCTGCGGCTGATACAGTGATGGATGCTTCTTTGGAGCTCTCCGCTCTGTATCAGCCTTGTCACGGGCAGCCTCTACTGCGCATGACTGCAACACATGCAGCAGTCTCTACTGCGCATGACTGCGTCGTTACAAACTTTCTAGAGAATTATTATATAGGATATATACATAGACACTGAAGAGTGACAACAATAGTTGCCTTTTAAAGTGACAGTCAGCCTCCTTTTTGACTTTACATATTCTTCAAATGCATAATATGCAATGTCAGATTGCTTATACTTATTATTATTCATTGTCAGCTACTACCTGCAGCTCTGAGCACAATGTAGACTGCAGAGATGTTTTTTCTAAAGTTTCACGGTCTTTTTTTGCATTGTTGCAAAATTTCTGGAAATTTTTTCAGAGAACTCCTTTTCAGGGATGTAAGTGTTAAAAAAAAAAAAATGGTGACACTATAAATATATAAGAAAGAGAGAGAGTCAATAATAGAATTTTTATCATATATTAAGACATATACTTTTCAATATCAAACACTGTATTTTATTCAACAATATACAACATTATAAAATCATTATAAAAATAACCTATATTTAGGCATATGATGAAAGCACCTATTCATATAAAACCAGTGATATCACCGGAACAAGGTATCACCGTCACTGCTCTCCTGTTATTGACATTTCTATTTCTGTGCCCCACACACCAACAGGGCGATAGGATTGTAGCGACAGGTATGTCTCTTGTTAATTGGATACTGAGGTGCTGGGTGGGTGCCAATTTACCTGCTAACTTTTTGGTTTTGTGTTTTTATATATATACTAGCAATGTGGGACGGCGTTGCCCGTCATGTTATGACCGTTGGGCGCACGTGTGTGAAATGCAGACACACTGATAAACACAGACATATGCAACACACAGGCAGACACATACCATACATCCCAAGTGTCCCTCTTTGAGGGCCAAATCCCTCTGTCCCTCTTTCCCACCCTGTTGTCCCTCTTTTTAGGAGGTCAGACTGTGTGCAGGGCCGGCTCCACCTATAGGCAAGGTAAGCGCCGGCCTAGGGCGCACACGTACTGAGGGCACAGGCATGCAGCGGAGAAGAGCTGCGCCTGCACACACCACGCCGGGAACCACAACACAATCAGGTCTGTGTTGCTACAGCGCTCCCTCATTGGGTCGGATCTTTAGTAATGCAGAGCACGCTGGGAGTCATGATCTCCCGCCTCGCTCTGCATTACTGAAGAGAAGACTGCGCGGGAGCTACAGGTATGTGATGGGGGGCAAGTTGGAACTGAAGGGGCATAGTGGAGCTGCTGGGGGCAAGTTGGAGCAGATGGGGGGCAAAATAGAGCTGATGGGGGCAAGCTGGAGCTGATAGGGGAAAGCTGGAGCTGAGGGGGCATAGTGGAGCTGGTGGGGGCAAGTTGGAGCTGGTGGGGGCAAAGTGGAGCAGATGGGGGTAAGTTTGAGCGGATGAGGGTCAAAGTGGAGCTGATGGGGGCAAGTTGGAGCTGAGGGGGTAAAGTGGAGCTGAGGGGGGGCAAAGTGAAGGTGAGGGGGGCAAAGTGGAGCTGAGGGGGGGGCAAAGTGGAGCTGAAGGGGGGCAAAGTGGAGCTTGAAGGGGAGGCAAAGTGGAGCTTGAAGGGGGGCAAAGTGGAGCTGGTGGGGGGGCAAAGTGGAGCTGGTGGGGGGGCAAAGTGGAGCTGGTGGGGGCAAGTTAGAGCGGATGGGGGGCAAAGTGGAGCGGATGGTGGCAAGTTGGAGCTGATGGTGGCAAGTTGGAGCTGATGGTGGCAAGTTGGAGCTGCTGGGGGCATAGTGGAGCTGCTGGGGGGCAAAGTGGAGCCGATGGGGGTAAGTTGGTGCTGATAGGGGAAAGTTACAGCTGAGGGGGCATAGTGGAGCTGGTGGGGGCAAGTTGGAGGTGGTGGGGGCAACTTGGAGTGGATGGGGGGCTAAGTGGAGCTGATGGGGGTAAGTTGGAGCGGATGGGGGGCAAATTGGAGCTGATGGGGGTAAGTTGGAGCGGATGGGGGTCAAAGTGGAGCTGATGGGTCAAGTTGGAGCTGAGGGGGGTAAAGTGGAGCTGAGGGGGGGTAAAGTGGAGCTGAGGGGGGGCACGTTAGAGCAGATGGGAGCAAAGTGGAGCTGATGGTGGCAATTTGGAGCGGATGGGGGGCAAAGTGGAGCTGATGGTGGCAAGTTGGAGCTGCTGGGGGTAAAGTGGAGCTGAGGGGGGGCACGTTAGAGCAGATGGGGGCAAAGTGGAGCTGATGGTGGCAATTTAGAGCGGATGGGGGGCAAAGTGGAGCTGATGGTGGTAAGTTGGAGCTGCTGGGGGCATAGTGGAGCTGGTGGGGGGCAAAGTGGAGCCGGTGGGGGCAAGTTGGAATGGATGGGGGGCAAAGTGGAGCTGGTGGGGGCAAGTTGGAGCTGGTGGGGGGCAAAGTGGAGCTGATGGGGGCAAGTTGGAGTTGATGGGGGACAAAGTGTAGCTCATAGGGGCAAAGTGGAGCTGGTGGGCCAAAGTGAAGCTGATAAGGGGCAAGTTGGAGCTGGTGGGGGGCATCTCTTACAGGCATCTCCAGACCAGGGGCAGACTGGCCCAGGGGGCAGAGAGAGGACAATCATGAAAAGAGGTTGGGTATAAGTAGGCGGGGTATAAAGGGGTGGGACACAAGGGGCGGAGCAAAATGGGCAGCAAAATTAGGTTTTGCCTAGGGTGGCAAAAATCCTTGCACCAGCCCTGACTGTGTGGTGTGTACTACTTTGCTCTACAGCAATAAAGCAATAAACTTCAGTATATGTGTTTATACATTAGTCTGTGCAAATAAAATACTTTGGTCTTGCACTAAATAATTTATTCAGTTACATAAATCGCCAGTAATAGGTCATGAAATAACCTAAAAATTCTTACTAATGCCCCGCCCACCAGCCACGCCCCCAACAATATCACCTAAAACGAACGTGTCCCTCTCTGGCCATGTGAAATGTTGGGAGGTATGCACATTCACACAGTGAGCAGCAGAAACATGCAAAAGACATGTACACACAGACACACTGGAGATGCACACATGGACACACATATGTAACAGAGATGTACACACACACACGCAACATATATGAGCAGAAACACATGCGTGCATGAGTTGTGTACCCCTCTGGCACTCAAATGGTTAATGTATAGAGAGGCATGTCAGAGATAAATAGCAGTGGGAAGTGTATTCATACCTGGGAACTTTGACTTGTGTAGTCCCTAGAGGGGACTGATGTGGTGAGACAAATGGGGCAATCTGGGTTAAAAGTGGGTGGGGCTTAATCGCGAGTAGGGGGCGGGGGTTAACATAAATGTGAAAAAAGTGTTGGTAATAGGCTGGGGAAGGAGGACAAGTGGGAGGGAAATGCACGTTTACAGTGTGAGGGGTTTGAACACACTCCCTGAGGGGTAAAGCTTGATACACAACCCTGTGGCAGTCAATGGGTTAAGTGTGAATCTGATGGCTGTCTGTCCTGTGTTTTGCATGGCAAATGATGACAGTGAAGAAAGAACTGAGCAATGAGGACCTACCTTAACCTTTTGAGTGCCATTTTGTTCCCCTGGTGCTGTAGCACCCTTCTGTGGCTATACTACAGGTCCTGCTGAGGCCACTGGGAGTCAGTGTGAGTGACTGTGTGTCAGCCATATTTCTTTCTGGCTTTGTGTGTGTGTGGTGGTGTGTGAGTGAGGCATGTATGTGTTATACCTGGGAACTTTTACTTGTGGAGTCCCTCATGGGCTGCTGATGTGGAGAGAGCAATGGGGCAATTTGGGTTAACAGTGGGCGGGGCTTAATCGTGAGAGGGGCGGGGCTTAATCGCGAGAGGGGGCGGGGCTTAACATAAATGTTGAAAAGTGTTAGTAATAGGCTGGGGAAGGAGGAGAAGTGGGAGGGAAATGCAAGTTTGCAGTGTGAGTGGTTTGAACACACTCCCTGAGGGGTAAAACTTGATACACAACCCTGTGGCAGTCAGTGGGTTAAGTGTGTACCTGATGGCTGTCTGTCCTGTGTCTTGCATGGCAAATGATGACAGTGAAGAAATAATTCAGCAGAGGGCCTACCTTAACCCTTTGAGTGCCATTTTGTTCCCCTGGTGCTGCACTACAGGTCCTGCTGAGGCCACTGGGAGTCAGGGTGAGTGACTGTGTGTGTGTGTGTCAGCCATATTTATTTCTGGCTTTGTGTGTGTATGTGGTGCTGTGTGTGTAAGTGGGAGCATGTCTGTTTGGTGCTGTGTGAGTGGGGCATATGTGTGTGTGGTGGTCTGTGTGTGTGAGTGGGGCATGTGTGTGTGTTTGGTGCTGTGTGAGTGGGGCATGTGTGTTTGTCTGTGGTGTAGGAGCAAATGTCAGCCATATTGTTTTTTTCTGACTTTGATAGTGGTGGGCGGGCTGCATAGTGGGGGCGGGCCAACTCCCTGCATGACTGAATCACCCAATAGGAACAGTAACTCCTCCTTAATACCACCCCTGGGTGTGTTTGCCAGGCACACAGAAGTCTTCTTTTATATATATAGATATATAATATATATAAGTTAATAGCTTGCACTCACATGACTCCTCGCGTAATCTGCAACCGGGTGCAGTTCAGGCTTGAGGAAGGTCCTGTGGAGAGGACCGAAATGTTGCTGCTATTTATTTGTGCAAAACGTAGTTTTATTGAATATATTTTTTCACCTTTCACTGTGATTGCGTTCTTCTTTTGAATACATAGACACACGTTGTAGCAAATTATGGGTGTGCATCGTTGCCCATACGATTGGGCAGCCATGCATTTCAGGGAAACGCTGGAGTGCTTTAGCAGTGAGTCTCACTACATCGGTTTTCACTCCTAGGAAAATCAATGTAGCAATATGTCTCCGATCTATGCCCTCCTGTCCCCCTGGGGTGGGCCGCACTGCGAACCAGAAACATTTTGAAATCTATAAATAATACACACATACATATATACATGGAAAGTATATGCATTTTGACATTCCATATTATGCTATTGCAGAATATGTAGAGTCAAAAAGTGGTTTACTATCACTTTAACAAAGCTGGCATATTTACAATGGACATGACCCTACCACAACAGAGATGTGCACTTGTGATGCTCTTCGGCGTACATCAATATGTTTTGATTTACTTGAAATAAAACTTAAAAGTGCAAGTGGAAACATTTATTGTTCCTGTAAGAGAAAATATACAAAAGGTGTCACAGAATTCAAGGCTGTAATTTAGAGATCCGAACTCTTAACTGTGTGTTCCTAGACAGGTATATGTTTATCATTAGAACAGATGTGAGACCTGCCAGATCAAGAACAAACCTTGAGACGTCTACTGGAGAAGAATGTTGTTGCACACACTGAAGGTCCCAGAGCTATTGTATAGGAGCTAGACATTAATTAATGTGATGTTGAGGAGGAAAGAGGATATTACTCAGTACTACTAGTCATCCGTTTAAAGGGGGGCTATACCCTTGGTTCTTAAATAATTATACTGAAAGATGTACCTAGGCAGGTGTCATTTATTAAAAAAAAGTTACTAGTCACTAGATGAAAATGTAATTGTCCACCCAATGTAAAACATGATTTTATTTACTCGACTGCTTGATATATATATATTTTTTGCTAGTAACAGGCTAGTGAGATAGCTCAGTGGTAAATTCCCTGACTATGGAGCCTATTCAACCTCAGGGTTGCAGGTTTGAATCCCGGCAGGGCCAACTCAGCCCTTCATCCTTCCGAGGTCGATAAATGAGTACCATTGATTGGGTAATAATAACACCTATTATTTCAGCTGCCGATTTGGTTAATTCTGAGAGCGTGCGCTGACAGCGCTTTGAGTCCCACTGGGAGAAAGGCGCTATATAAATACTAGTTATTATTATTATTATTAGTGAAAATTTCCAGCCCTGATAAAATCTATTTGGTTTGAGGCAGGCACGCTTTGTAGACCGTTCTCGTGAAGATTCTCTTTGTATGCCATGCTATTTTGGCTCTGAAGACAAGCCGTCCGGTCCCAGGACCAGAATACAAGTTTGTCAGCTAGATTGCTGATGTGGATAAAAGGGGGGAATTTTACAAAGCTATTACTACAAAACTAAACAAGTTATCACTACAGGACTTAGATCATTTCCTTTATTTATTAAATTAGAAAAATATTAAAGCTTGTCTAAATAATGTATTACTATCCCTTTAAATGGGAATGATGCACTAGGTATAAGGGGCAGGTGCCCTTCATACTACATATGTATCTAGCTATATATTTTTATACACTATCTGCAGTTTCCTGTATACCTCAATCTCTATTAAAGTTTGTCTCTAGGTTACATGTCCACACAACAAACAATAGTCATCAGCAACAGTGTATTCGCACACAGAACACAAAACTTTGATAAAAACAAAGACTTTATACCGGTAGCTAAAATCTTGAAAACACAAAAACAGGCAAGAGGTGCATCACCCCAATAAAAGTGACATTCATTAAAGGGATAGTAATGTTTCATAATAAAAACAGCTCTAATTAATCATCATAGTATTTGGACTTTGGAGAGTATTATTTCAGTTCTGTCAGAGTTGTAGTTCAGGAGTAATTCAATGACAAAGTATCCCGCTCCCGCCCCTTTTACTGATGTAACACTGCTCAGCCAGATCAGAAGGGAGGTGCCCAGGTAGATAGCTCAGTGGAACAATCTTCAATTAAGATAAGGGAAAAACCTGAAAAGCTTGTCAAGGGGGGCAGGGCTTTCATTGTTTTCATGGGAAGAAGATTGTCCCCTTCTGTTACCTCTCTGGTATATGGACTGGATTCCACATCTGAGAAGAGATGGCTTACACTAGGTAAAAGGGGAGGGAGGGGGAAACTTTGCTTGTGAATATCTCATAAACCATAAAGGTTTGAGAGATTAGACATATCGTTCTTCATGTTTTTTTAATGCCTACAAAATAAAATAAAGTTAAAACGAAGTATTACTATCCCTTTAAGATCCTTACTCATAGGCTAGTTGTCCAAAACATGTCAGGAGTTTTGTGAGTAGATGCACCTCTTGTCTGTTTTTGTCTTTCCCAGTTTTTGACTACCGCAATAAAGTCTTTGTTTTTATCAACACTTCATGTTCTGTGTGCGAACACACTGTTGCCATTTTGTTTGTGTGGGAGTGGAATTCCCCGCATCCAGCACCAGCATAGCAGCTTCTGATACACAACCGCCTATTCCAGACTCTGGTTATAAAAATACACCAAGGTGAATGAAGCTCCCAACACACCTGCTATGGTGTTTATTTATTTTCTACTAGTAGAAGAGCTCGTTACATGGGCCATAGTGCCACTGCCAGCCGGTCGCGGGGCAGTCATGCGCAGTAGAGACTGCCCATGCCGCGGCTGATACAGAACTTAGTGCGCATGACTGCAGCACAAGCAGCAGTGTCTACTGCGTATGACATCGTCGTTACACACGTTTTAGCAAATTATAATATAGGATGTACAGCAGCTGCTTGATATATTTTTTGGTATGATAAACAATTTGAGCCAATTATTCTTAGGGTATAATTAACTTTGTGGGATAGGTAGGCAAACTTTGGCTTTGTAGCTGTGAGAGAATTCAACTCCCATCATCCAACAGTTGGTCAGGGATGATGGGAGTTGTAGTTCCCAAGAGCTAGAGAGCCAAAACTTGCCTGCCATAGTGTTAACAGTTTGCTTGCGTGTAGCTGTATGGAAGTAGATGGATCACTAGTCTTAATTTATTTGTATACAGTAAAAGATGAAGTTGTTAAGAACTTTGATTGTTGCATCCAGTCTCTGATATGAGCTAACCGTGAATGCATCTGGGTCTATTAATTTCTAGCATTGCGAGTGAGTCATTATATATGACAAACATCGACCAAATTTAGGCAGTCTGATCTCTCAGTATTCAGATTTCCTGTTTATCTGTGTTTGTGTGGGGTGGTGCAGAGTGGGTTGGAACAGCTCAAGCTCACATCCCCACGCAACATTGCTGTGGTTTGGTCAGTTGAGGCCACATGCACACCAAACTGATTGATGGCCAATCAAAAATTTCAAACCAGACCGGCCAGTCAAATTTCTCAATTTGTTTATACTGATCTGATTGAGTTTGCCCTTACACAGGACAACAACAAGCTAATCTGAATGTTTTCAATGCCCAAATCGTGTGTGTGTGTGTGTGTGTGTGTGTGTGTGTGTGTGTGTGTGTGTGTGTGTGTGTGTGTGTGTGTGTGTGTGTGTGTGTGTGTGTGTGTGTGTGTGTGTGTGTGTGTGTGTGTGTGTGTGTGTGTGTGTGTGTGTGTGTGTGTGTGTGTGTGTGTGTATATATATATATATATATATATATATATATATATATTTTATTTTTATTTTTTTTAATAAACCAGCACATTTTTCACCTTAAGAAAACCTGTGAGTGCAATTCTTTCTTTGGATTTTGCTATCTCATCATTTCTAGGATTAGCACCCAGGATTTTCATTACCATTAACCCTTTACTCTGTGGCATTGTGCCTGCATATCACTACTATATTAAAGATGAGGATTTGGTCACATCATAAGACCATAGAATTCTAAGCTTGCCACCAACTCCAAGGTACCTCATTTTTGGCAAGTACCTAACCTTAATATGCTTTGTCTTATGAGCTGAATCTCTCCTACTATAGGCATTTACTAACCTTAATTTACTTTATCCTGAGAGCTGAGTCTTTGTCAGCTTTACTCATTAATGGAGAGAGACTCACTGACAGGCATTATATAGTGTCCTAAAGACAATGAGCATTGCACCTGTGGGTGGGAGGGGTGCTTAAACCAATAGAAGCTGGTCAAAACTCTGAAAAGTACAATTCCAGTCCATTATATATATATATTATATAATGAAAGTCACATTACTTACATATTCTAGGGCTCCTGATTTTGTGCATGCCACATCCCTGGACTGTCAGTCGATTTAGGAAAGTATGCAGGGGTGCAGCCCTTACATTCTTTACTTTGCCCATTTCCAAAGGGATCTGTTCATTCTCAAGAAAGGGAATGGTTTGGTAAATGAATGCATTTAGTCAACACATTCCCTACATTGGCCTGTTTACACCCTGGACCTCCCACCTCCTCCGCCTCCTTCCCGCTCCCCTCCAAAGTGTCCCAGCAGTCCACTTTCTTCCTACCACCCCACAATCCTATCCATTCTCCTCCACATGTGTTTCGGCAGTCCTCTTCGCCTGCCTCCACATCACCTACCTAACTCCAGTGTGTTCCAGTGAGTCCTCATCAGCTCTCATCTCTGAAATATACTTGTTCCATAGTCTGATTCCTTCTCTCCTGGTGATGTGATTATTGCACTCACATCACTGAGAGGCCAAAACAGACCATGGACTAGATAACTTTCGTAGGGGAGTGGAAGTGACTTTTCCTGACTACCAGTGGACAGTGGAAATAAACTGGGGTGTCAGACAGAGTATGTGACTATCAGAGAGACAATGAAATGTAAATGTGAGTCTGTGACTACTAGTATCCACTATACCCCCTGTAGTCACGCCACTGTGTGTGAGTCTGTGACTGCTACTGAGACAGTGGAATAAGACTTGTGTGTCAGACAATATATTTCTTGGTCTGTGACTTCCACTGAGACATTGGAACAAGCTTTTGGTGTCAGACGGTATATATATGTGTGAGTCTATGATCAGTGAGCAGTGAAACAAGGTTTGGGTGTTAATCAGTGTGTATGTGGGTCTACAACTACCAGAGTGACAGTAGAACAAGGCTGGGGTGTCACACAGTATATGTGTGGTTCTGTAACTACAGATGGGCAGTAGAAGAAGGCTGGGCCCTGTGTGTGTGTGTGTGTGTGTGTGTGTGTGTGTGTGTGTATATAGAGGGGGTGTCTGTGAACGAGACTTGGTTGTCAGACAGTGTAGGTATAGGTATGTGAATACCAGTGATACAGCGGGACAAGTTTGGGATGTCCGACTGTTTATGTGTGTTTTTGTGAGTACTGGTGGGACATGGGAACAAGGCTTGGGTGACAGACAGTTTATACGTCGTTCAGAGATTATCTCTGTGAGTGGCAGAGGGGAACACAACCCATTGCTTGGCAATATGATGCGTCCCTGTCTAGGACTCAAAGAGGTAGACTACCAGTGGGAAGAAAGGTGATAGATGCTTAACTAGGCTCATGAGCTAGCAAATACATGAAAGAAGCTCACTGGGACTGTGTCCTCACTCCCAGGGTGTAATCTCCTTTAGCTCACCAGTGCCATACACAGAGAGGAAATCTTCTGAAGCATATCATACAGGTCCTGCCAAATGACAGTCCAGCCACAAAATGCCAGACAATTCCTCTCTGAATAAGAGAAACAGTTAACCTCAGACGTACGTTTTGGCCTTTTTGGGCCTCGTCGGTGAGGTGCAGCTGATTCCTCTAGGCACTGTGAGCAAGGGGTCCACGTCTGGATTCCCCTCATTACTCTTAGGGTGATCAACCCCAAGACTACCAGTGGGAGAATGGAATGAAGTTGGGATGTTTTTTGTGGTTCTGTAACTACCGGTGGGACAGTGGAACAAGTCTGGGTTGTCGGGCTATATGTGTTCTGTGAGTAGACTACCACTGGGACAATGGAATGTGGCTGGGGTGCCACACACTTTTTGTGGTTCTCTGACTACTTGTGGGACAGTGGGATCTCTCTCTCGTGGAATCTCTCTCTTCCCACTGCCTCTCCTTGATGTCATATTGCTATCCTACCTGTCCATCTATCCTGAGTCTCTGCCTACCGTCATCTCCCATTGGCTAGGGCTGGGTTTTTAAAACCATCTTTTTTTTCCCGGGGAAAGTGCCTTTTCGTCAAGCCTACTATGTTAATGGTTACCTGGTATATTGACTTTCTGTGTTTGATCTAACTTGGCTCTTGATTGCTTGCTCATTTGAACTTTAATACTCTTCTCAACTTACTCCTTCCTCTCCCCCAGATCAGATTCCCCGATACTGAAGCAGCTTGTTTGTAGATTCTGTTTTCACCCCTTCTGACTCTCCCAGTTTGTGACCCTCAGCTTGCGTCTGACTGCACCATTTGCCTACGTGCATTTGTATTTCTGCCTGGTATTTCCTTTTGCTGAATTGGTGTTTGCAGCCCTCTTCTTACCCCGCGACTCCACTGATAGGGCTTACTTCACTAGACCAGCCGGCATTATCTACTTTGTCTACCTGTGACAGTTCCTACTTCAAGTGCACAGTATTTCAGTTCTCTGACTACAAAGTCTCAAGTGCAACCTGACACAGAGTCCTGCCACTATAGAGTCTCAGTTACCTCTTCTCAAGTGCCCCAGACTGTATTCTGGTACAGTGCTACTAAGCACAGTGTTCCCATTTTGCTACTACAGAGTCTCCATTGCACCAGACACAAAGTTTCATTTCTTCCATTACAGAGTCTCGGTTACCACTGTACAAGTGCACCAGACACACTGTTCCAGTTCTACCGCTCAGACTCACAGCTACCACTGTACAAGTGCACCAGACACACTGTTCTAGTTCTACTTCTCATACTCACAGCTACCACTGTACAAGTGCAGCAGACACAGTGTTCCAGTTCTACTGCTCAGACTCACATCTACCACTGTACAAGTGCACCAGACACACTGTTCCTGTTCTACCGCTCAGACTCACATCTACCACTGTACAAGTGCACCAGACACACTGTTCTAGTTCTACCGCTCAGACTCACAGCTACCACTGTAGAAGAGCACCAGACACACTGTTCTAGTTCTACTGCTCATACTCACAGCTACCACTGTACAAGTGCAGCAGACACAGTGTTCCAGTTCTACTGCTCAGACTCACATCTACCACTGTACAAGTGCACCAGACACACTGTTCCTGTTCTACCGCTCAGACTCACATCTACCACTGTACAAGTGCACCAGACACACTTTTCTAGTTCTACCGCTCAGACTCACAGCTACCACTGTAAAAGTGCACCAGACACACTGTTCTAGTTCTACCACTCAGACTCACAACTACCACTGTACAGGTGCACCAGACACACTGTTCCAGTTCTACCGCTCATACTCATAGCTACCACTGTACAAGTGCACCAGACACACTGTTCCAGTTCTACTGCTCATACTCACAGCTACCACTGTACAAGTGCACCAGACACACTGTTCCAGTTCTACTGCTCATACTCACAGCTACCACTGTACAGGTGCACCAGACACACTGTTCCAGTTCTACTGCTCATACTCACAGCTACCACTGTACAGGTGCACCAGACACACTGTTCCAGTTCTACTGCTCAGACTCACAGCTACCACTGTACAGGTGCACCAGACACAGTGTTCCAGTTCTACTGCTCATACTCACAGCTACCACTGTACAAGTGCACCAGACACAGTGTTCCAGTTCTTCCCCTCAGACTCACAGCTACCACTGTACAGGTGCACCAGACACACTGTTCCAGTTCTACTGCTCATACTCACAGCTACCACTGTACAAGTGCACCAGACACAGTGTTCCAGTTCTACTGCTCATACTCACAGCTACCACTGTACAAGTGCACCAGACACATTGTTCCAGTTCTACTGCTCAGACTCACATCTACCACTGTACAAGTGCACCAGACACAGTGTTCCAGTTCTACTGCTCATACTCACAGCTACCACTGTACAAGTGCACCAGACACACTGTTCCAGTTCTTCCGCTCAGACTCACAGCTACCACTGTACAGGTGCACCAGACACACTGTTCCAGTTCTACTGCTCAGACTCATAGCTACCACTGTACAGGTGCACCAGACACACTGTTCCAGGTCTACTGCCCAGACTCACATCTACCACTGTACAAGTGCACCAGACACAGTGTTCCAGTTCTACTGCTCATACTCACAGCTACCACTGTACAAGTGCACCAGACACAGTGTTCCAGTTCTACTGCTCATACTCACAGCTACCACTGTACAAGTGCACCAGACACACTGTTCCAGTTCTTCCGCTCAGACTCACAGCTACCACTGTACAGGTGCACCAGACACACTGTTCCAGTTCTACTGCTCAGACTCACAGCTACCACTGTACAGGTGCACCAGACACACTGTTCCAGTTCTACTGCTCAGACTCACAGCTACCACTGTACAGGTGCACCAGACACACTGTTCCAGTTCTACTGCTCAGACTCACAGCTACCACTGTACAGGTGCACCAGACACACTGTTCTAGTTCTACTGCTCAGACTCACAGCTACCACTGTACAGGTGCACCAGACACACTGTTCCAGTTCTACTGCTCAGACTCACATCTACCACTGTACAAGTGCACCAGACACAGTGCTCTAGTTCTACTGCTCAGACTCGTAGCCACTACTTCACTAGTGCACCAGACACAGTGTTCCAGTTCTACTGCTCAGACACACAGCTATCGCTTTACAAGTACAGCCAAACACAGTGTTTAAGTTCTACTTCTATATTGTCTACCCCAGTCATTGCTCAAGTATAAAGTCTGCATAGCTGGCTCATTAACATTCTCCTTTACAGAAGTCTGTTCCACCATTTTGCTGTACACTGCTGTGTTCATACTGCTATCTAGCTTTACGGCCAGCACCTTTAACCTCAGCTTTGGCCACAGCACAAACACACCAGTGACTGCCTACGTACCCAAGCACTGCACCCAACTCATCGCCCTCAAGCACCTAATCGGCAGACGGAATTTCCTGGTACTAGCAGTCCATTACACTAGGATGGACAACCCATTGCTTCTTTGAAATTACTATTAAACTAGACAGTCATCCTGTTTTGTATTTAGTTGTGATAAACATTTGCAACCTCAGACACATTGTTGCGTCTAGAATGCTTTCACAAGTCTTGCTGGTCTTTTAAAATCATCTCGCTGCTTCTTTTGACCTTATATTTTTCCCTCTGGAGTGAATTGATCGATGTTTTCCTTTTTCCTCTGCACACAGGATTCTTGTACTGTCTCTATCGTGTGAAAGAAAAACACGAAGACACAGCGAGAAAGAAAAAAAGAGGAAAAAAAACACATTAATAATTTATTGCAATGCTAGAATATTTAAAAAATGTAACCCCTTAAGGACCAGGGGTGTGTGCAACAAATGCGTTGAACACCACGCTGGTTCATAAGAGATTAAAGGATCACTAATACCTACTACTAATACAGCCCCACCTAACATCATCTGGGTAGAAAATCCTAATAGTCACTATGAATCAATTCTGTGCTGATTGGTTCCCCAGAATGAATCTTTTAATAACTCTAGATATTATGTCCATGGAGGCAGACATGATTCATTTTGCAGGAATCATTGACCTGAAACACCTCCCACTGGAAGGTGAAGAATCTTTCAGTCCTGGGCCAAGATGCAGTAAAGTTCAATAAAGGCTCAGGCTGACGATGTGGTTTTGGATCTGTGTCGAAAGCACATCGCCAATATGCACTAACATGTCTACTCCATCATAACCCTTCAATCCTACACCAAACTGCCTTCACCGCCATCGATCTGCCATGCCTTCATTTACGATTTTGCTCATAATTTTCCATGTAACACATCAACAATGGCTCGTATCCGTATGGAGATGCAGGTTAATGAGCTATTGTCGTATTCATGTGGGTATGTTTGTATGATAATGTGGCACATTGCCACATGTAATAAACTCAGATAGTTGTCTCTGTTGTTGGTATTCACATTCGCAACATTGCCAATGCTGCAATGTTGGGATCTCCCTGTAGCGTCCTATGCAGTAACAGCCCTCAGTCAATCATAAGCATATAGTAACAATAGTAGATGAGGATGAAAAAAGACATGCGTCCATCAAGTGCCAGAAACACCCCTGTTGATCCAGAGGAAGGCAAAAAAGCCCTCTGGAGCCATTTCCAATCTAGCCCCGAGTGGGGGAAAAAAAATCTATTCCTTCCGGACTCTAATTGGTAGTCAAATAGTTCCCCGGATCAATATCCTATCTGCTTTGAAGCCATCTGTCATAATTTTCAATATTGTTCTGTGCTAGATAGGCATCTATTGCTTTTTGGAATGCAGTTGCATTATCTGCAAGAACAACATCCCGAGGCAAAGAATTCCATAGTCTTACCGCCCTTAAGGTAAAGAATCCTTTCCTTTGTTTTAGTCAAAAGTGCTTTTCCTCTAGTCTTAATGGATGACCTCTTGTTCTTAAATCAGCTCTTTGCGTAAATAATTAATTGGATAGTTCTTTGTGTTGATCTTGAACGTATTTGTAAATAGTAATCATATCACCCCTTAGATGTCTCTTCTGTAATGTAAACAAATCCTGTCTGGCTAGTCTCTCTTTATAACTCAGTTCCTCCAATCCCTTATATAGGGTTGTCATACTACTGGCAAGGTGTAAGAGATGTCCTGTCTTACACATCACCAGAATTCAGACAACCCAGAAGACTGAGAACATCCTCTCTGCTTCCCCACTTGCTCATTCGGGTAGTGGAGAGGATCTTCTCAGACTTCAGCACCTGTAAAATAAACCCTTTGGTGTCCGGCACATGATTATCCAGCCCCTAGCTCTCCTCTCCATGGACATTTGCCCCAGGGACTAATAAGTGCTAGTTATGCCCCTTGGAAAATATTTTGTGTTAAGGGGCCCAGAAAACAATTTGCATCAGTGCTCTGCAGTGTTAGTTATGCCATCGCTGACTGTCCTGTTCCCACATTTCTGCTTACTCTTCCTAATGCTACCCTTACTTCCTAGCCATTCTGCCTCTCTGCCTTGTCACTTCAGGCCATACCAGCTACTGAAAATACATTTACCGCCTTCCCTGCATCATCCACCCAAGCACTTTCTTCCCCAATGCACAGAGCGGATGAATGAATATCCTTATTTACATAGCGCCACTAGTATAAGCATCGCTTTACAATTTAAGGGTTTGGACAATACATGGTTACAAGTGTTTTGCAAAGTGAAGCACTGAAAGTGAGGTTCCTGCACAAAAGCTTACAGTCTAAAGTGGTAATGCAAGACGTACAGAGTATGTAAGGTTCAAGTGCTGAATACAGTGCTAGCGTTCTGGACAGAATAGAGGACACAAAGCAGAGGCGTAACTAGAAGCCTCTGGGCCCTGGTGCAAGATGTGCCACGGGCCCCCCACCACACTGGTCCCCCTCAACCCCCTCCACAATGCCCCTCAATCTTCACAATGCCCCCATCTCTTACCTCCCTGGAGGTCCCGCGTGGTCCTCTTAGTAATGCAGAGCGCTGGGAGATGTCATCTCCCAGAGCTCTGCATTACTAGAGCGCCAGAGGGAGATTGCGGGTGTCAGGCGGAGGGATCTCAGGGGGAGGCCGGGCCTCTGGAGTGAGGGGCCCGGTCGCAGATGCGACCCCTATAGTTACACCACTGACACAAAGTAAATTTATAAAGAACTGTAGATGTACAAAGTCAGTGCCTTCTAGTGGATCACATTTGAGATGCACTAGAGTTCAATAAAGGCTCAGGTTTTCAATGTGGTGTTGGTTCAGAGTTGAAAGAACATAGTGCATACAGACTAACATGTCTTCTCTATCATATCTCCTCCAGTCCGCCACCAATCCACTCTCATCTCCATCAATAGTCATGCCTTCATTTTTTATTTTGTTTACAGTTTAGCACGTAACACATAGACAACGGCTCATTTCCATATGGAAATGTAGATTAATGAGCCATTGTCGTATTCATGTGGGTGTGTTTATATGTTAATGTGGCACATCGCCACATGTATTGAACTCTGATAGCAGCCTCTGCTGTCGGAGTTCATAGACCCAACATTGCCAACCTCAAGTTGGCGAAGTTGGGATCTCCCTGTAGCTTCCTATGCAGTAACAGCCCTCAATCAATCATGTTAAAAATACATTTGCCACCTTCCCTACCTTTCTCTCCCTTTGTCATCCACCCAAGCACTTTCTTCCACAATGCACTGAGCGGATCACATTCACTCCTTACAGTATGGAAGAAAGTTCTTGTGCGAATGACAGAGGGAAAGAAGGACAGGGAAGGAGGTGAATTGGTTGGATGAGGGGTGGCAGAGTGGAGAATGGGCAGAGGTGGCAGAGTGGCAAACAGGTGGACGAGGGGTTGCAGAGTTGAGAATAGGTGGAGGAAAGGTGACAGAGTGGCAAAAGTTAAAACTGCCTTTGATTTATTAGGGCTTACAAACCTTTGAATAAAGGATGAAATGTGTGAGTATTATTTTCAGTAGCTGGATGGGCTGATGTCCAGCAGTAGGAAGAGGACAGATGGAAACAAGGCAGAGAGGCAGAATGGCATAAGGGTAGCATTAGGGAGAGTAAGGGGCAATGTGGGAACAGGACAGTTAGTGGTGGCATAATTAACACTGCAGAGCACTGATGCAAAATTTTTCTGGGCCTCCCCTAACACAAAATATATTTCAAGGGGCATAACTAGCACTTATTAGTCCCTGGGGCAGATGTCCATGAAAAAGAGAGCTAGGGGTAGGATAATCATGTGCCGGACACCAAAGGGTTTTATTCTACAGCTCAGATGCTGATGTCTGAGAGAATACTCTCCTCTCCCCTCTTGAGCAAGGGGTTGCCTACTGCTGGTGATGTGTATGGGAGGGCATCCCTTACACCTCCCCAGTAGTATGGAAACCCTCCATGTTTATGATTGAGGGCTGTTACTGAATAAGAATCTCTCCTCTCCCATATTGAGCAGAGAGGATGTTTTCAGACTTCAGGGTTGTGGTACTGCTGGCGATGTGTATGGGAGGGCATCCCTTACACCCTACCAGTAGTATGACAACCTTGTATGCTAATGGGGATATTCAACACCCACCCTCCTTGCATCACTAATACTTAGTGCATATGGCGCTGTGTCTCCATATACCTAGGGTTGCCACCTTTTTTTGAAAAAAATACCGGCTATGGCATTTCCCCCATAGACTTAACATTGGACAGAAGCCAATTTTTTACCGGCCTGCCGGTAAAATACCGGCTGGTTGGCAACCCTACATATACCCACCACACATCACCACAGTGTCGAACCTTAGTGCATCTTCCCCTCCGGAGTCCGGCAGAAAGAATCATGTCTGCCTGCAGGGGTGTGATATTCAGTGCTAATTAAAGACGCATATTTGGGAACCGATCCAGGCAGAATTAGGATTTCCTGCACAGATTAAGGTAAATAGGGATTTATTATTAGTAAATGATAGCATTCCTGTAACCAGTCAATGCCCAAAGAATAGTCCCATGCATTGCTTGGCGAATATTGCAGAACAGGACATTTTTTTAAATTATATTTATACTTTTAACCCCTTAGTGACCGGCCGCACGCGGCCGGCACTTAACGCCGCCAAACTTTTTTTTTTTCCATTTTATTAAATTACTTCCGGGATGTACATGTACGTCCTCTGTCCACCTGGGACATCCGCTCGGGCGGTAAGGAGTTAAAGCCTTCTGCAGGCAACCAATGAATAATTCTGGGGGCATACCAAATGCACCATAGGATGGAAATAAAAATACAAAATCCCGATGAATTTAAATGGGATATTTACCCTTTGAGTGGTACGAAATGCATTGCAACCCTGGCACTCAAAGGGTTAACCTCTTGAATGCTAGATTGGTCTCCGTCACATTGCATCTCAACGGTTTGGAGACCTCTCTAGCGAACCCCATTAAATCATAGGGAATATCTGGAATTTTTATTTATGCATCCCATGATGATTTTGGTATGCTCATTGTTTTCATGCATAAGGCCCTAAACATATTTAAATTATATATATATATATATATATATATATATATATATGTTTCCAATTTTTTGTTAATGTAAAAAAAATGTTTTTTAAAAGCTCGTCATTGCTGTTTATTGCGATTCGGCTTCGTATTTTGATAATCCTCCTCCTCTCTTTCTCTCTCTCTCTCTCTCTCTCTCTCTCTCTCGCTGTGCCTCTCTCTCTCTGTCTCACATCTGAGCCTGCCAAAGATTCCCGGAAAAAAAACAGAACTTAAAAAAAAAAAAAAAAATCTATGAAGCCTCTCGAGGGTAAAGGTCGTCCCTGTGGTAACGGCTTTGTGATTGGCTAATGCAGTGCAGGGGCTTTCTTTCTGTGGAAGTGCCGAGTGATTAATGAGCCATCCATGTGAGCAGAGAGAGAGAGGCTGCACAGTTTCTACAGCCTGAAGATCCGGTATTTCTACAAGGCTGCTGAACTTTTTTTTTTCCACCTCTCCCCCACCTTTCTTTTTCAGGCAAAAGTAGTCAAGCCTTTTTCCTTTTTCTTTTTTTTTTTTTTTTTTTTTTTAAATAAAACGCTTTGGGTAATTCTGAATAATATTTAAAATAATTAAGTGTGAAATGAAAAGAAAGATATCTTAGATATCAGTTGCAGTTAGTTAACCATCTGCAGTTCTGAGCGGTTATTGTTGGAGAGGGAAAAAAAAAAGTTCTAGATGCCTTTAACCCCTCTGGCACTCAAAGGGTTAAAGTGGGATTATACATTAGGAATAAATGGCCCTCAAATGAACCCATTGAGTGCCAGAGAGGTATCGAACACATTGCAACCCAATGCGTTGGATATCTCTCTGTGACTCCTGGGGATGTTATGCACTAAGGCATAATAATACTTTATTTATCAGGAAGAATACTTTGAGAATTCTCTCATTTTCAGGTATGTCCTGGAGAGTTTTTACAAAGCTGGAGAAATCTTAGTGCATTGGCTCTATAGAATAACATAAGAATTCTAGAAGTGATATCACTGGAAAAGTCATCTCTACTTTACCACTTTCCTATCACACCTTAGTGCATCTCCCCCATAGGGTTAGTGAACATTTTTTTTTTTTTTTTTTTTATGTATAGTTCCACAAGTGCATGCAATGCTTTACAATTTAAAGGGTGACTATATATTAGGAATACATATCTCTTAAAGGGATAGTAATGTTTCACAAAAACAGAAGCGCCAATAAATCTTCATAGTGTTTGGGTCATGGAGAGTGTTATTTCAGTTCTGTCAGAGTTGTAGTAAAAGAGTAATTGAATGATAAAGTATCCCCCTCCTGTCCCTTTTACTGATGTAACACTGCTCACCACAGATGTGGAATCTGGTCACTTGACCAGACAGCTCACAGCAAGGACAATCTTCTTACTGTGATCATAAGGAAAACCCTGCCCCCCTTGACAGTTTTTTCAGGTTTTTCCTTATGATCACTGAAGATTGTACCTCTCTGCAATCCATCTGGACAGTCTTGCTGCTCTGAGGTGAGCAGTGTTACATCAGTTAAAGGGGGATACTTTATTATTCAATTACTCTTGAAAGGATTAGTAATGTCATCCTATATAATAATTTGCTAAATCATGTGTAACGCCGTGTCATGCGCAGTAGAGACTGCAGGCGCTGTGGCTGATACAGAGCGGGGCGCTCTGAAGGAGCGTCCCGCTCTGTATCAGTCGCGGCTCAGGCAGTCTCTACTGAGCGTGACTGCACAGCGACCGGCTTCCAGTGGCACTGTGGCCCGTGTAACGGGCTCTTCAACTATTATATTAATAAACAGTAATATCGTAGATATTCAAAAAATAAATCAATAGATGCCATTCCGATCTCTCAACCCTTTATAGTTTGAGAGATATAATGTTTTAAAGTTCCCCCGTCCCTTCCCTTTCACTGACGTAAGCTCTAAAGTTGACAGAAGGAGATTCGAGTCGGCCGACTTGAGGCGGCTCTTCAGCAGTGCCGAAATACCACAATCTTGATTTAGAACAAGAACAAAGTATTTTATTTATACAGACTAATATATAAACACATATACTAAAGTGTACAAAAACAGTAATGTGAGATTTATTGCTGTGGAGCAATGTGATACACTTATATACACAATACAAAGTCTGATCTCCTAAACACAGGGACATCAAGATGGGAACATGGGACAGAGGAATTTAGGTCCAAAAGTGGGACTGTCCCTCCTAAAAAGGGACACTTGGGAGGTATGGACCCCTAATATCTCCTAAAGAGGGACACTTGAGAGGTATGGACCGTTAAATATCTCCTAAAGAGGGACACAGGATGTATGGACCCCTAATACCCCCTAAATAGGCACACTTGGGATGTATGGACCCCTAATACCCCATAAAGAGGGACACTTGGGAGATATACACCCCTAATATCTCCTAAAGAAGGACACTTAGGAGGTATGTACCCCTAATATCTCCTAAAGAGGATCACTTGGGAGGTATGAACCAGTAATATCACCCAAAGAGAGACACTTGGGAGGTACGGGCCCCTAATATCTCCTAAAGATGGACACTTGTGAGGTATGTACCCCTAGTATCTCCTAAAGAGGGACACTTGGGAGGTATTTACCCCTAGTATCTCCTAAGGAGGGACACATGGGAGGTTACATCAATATCCTCTATTCCTTGTTAGTACATAATATACAGAAAGGCGAAGAGGACAGGACAAACCTGAAACACCCATAGACTGACCTCCTCATGGCACAAGCAGTGTTAAAGGGAGAATTGACTGTGAGTAGCTTAGTAAGTTAGCGTTAGGCAGGAGTACGGTTAGAAAACTGATGCCGGTGCTTGCTATTGCATGGAATCCTATTTGTACATTCCCCCATTGTTCTCTATTAAGGTGGAATAGATCACAAGAGAAGCCTGGGTAGATACATAAAGTAGAGTTATTCTTTGACAAACTAGCTGCATCCGAGGGGACATTTATTTAAACTGGGCTTTTAACCCCTTAAGTGCAATAGTCATCTCCACCCAATACGTTGTGATGCAACGAGTCTGAGGCCTCTTACATTCAAGAGGTTAAAAGCCTCCCCCTTTAACCCTTGAGTGACAGAGGGGTACGGAACACATTGCAAAGCAATGTGTTACGTACCCCTCTGGCACTCAAAGGGTTAAACGAATGGTGATCTCGCCTTGTTTCTTGTGAGGTAGTTGGTTCACCACAGAATTGTTTCACATTTCCATATGTATTATATAGCGAAACAAACTATACCGTCATGGAAAGAGTAAATTGGGAAAAACAAAATTCAGAGTTGATTTAAATGGGTCTTTAACCCCTTGAATGCTAGAGAGGATCGCAATGCATTGGAGAACTCTCTAGCATTCAAAGGGTTACATTCTTAGTGTGAATCAATGAGAATTTCTGTTCGCTTTGCTGCTGTCGGTTCAACCCAGAATTGTTCCACTTTTGTCTTGATACGTATGCCCCGATGTGCCTCTGTACAGATGTGCACTCATTAGGGTTCCAGAAAAGCTGCTGTTTATACACAGTCATTCTCTTTAAGCTGCAGTGACTGGAGCCGTTAGCATGCTTTATGCCTCTTCGTCAGCTCTCTTTTGAAGCCCAAAGCTTTAATCCACAAACTGTTCACAATGCTTCTAAAATCCTCCTTCTAAAAACACAGAACTTACCAGCACGGCAAATCTGCTTCCATTTCTTTTCAACTTTTCTCTATCATATCCAAGGCCTGTATTGAAAAAAATAGTATGAAAACGTCATCTATAATATTTTTTTTCTTCAGCTGAATCAAGTTAAAGCTACTACCCAGAATCCCACAAGCTTTTTTTATTTTGCTTTATTATTATTAACATTTATTTACTGAGCAACAGCATATTCCACAGTGCTGTACAATGGAGTGATAATGAAAGCAGAGAGGCAAATGTACGAATTGGTAAGCTGACCACCAACGAGGTTAGGTTCTATCACCACTGGCTGTGCTTCAGGGTGTATACTGCAGCTTATGAGCATTATAGTGAGAAATGCTTTTGTCCTTAACCATAATAAATCATTTAATATATTAAAAGGTTTCTATTATAGCACCCCTTTCTCTCATTTCCTCCAAGCTGTATACATTAAATTTATTGTACCCTTTGTCATGAAGACACTGCATAATTTTAGTGGCTCTTCTTTGAACTGCCACCAATGTATTAATGTCCTTATACAGAACTGTACACAGTATGCCAGTGATCTGTAAAGTGATATTAGTACCTCTCTCTTCCTATTGCTAATGCTAATTCATATACAACTAAGAACCCAGTTTTCTTTTCCTACACCTCTACTGCATTGCTCGCCTGGTTTCTAGTAATATGAAATAATTCCCATTCCCTTTTGTCTTCTTTTGTCATCCATTCCTCCAGTTTTCCTAAATCCTCACACATATGGTTTGTCCCTCCTATAAAGTCAATCCTGTTGCGGATGTTTGTATGTGTGATTCTATGGCTACAATGCAGTGAGACAAGACTGAAGGTCAGTATGCATGGTTGTATGGCTACCAGTGTAGTGAGACAAGGCTAGCTGGCCAGTATGTGTGGTTCTATGGATACCAGTGCAGTGGAACACGGCTGGGGGTCAGTGCGTGTGCTTCTATAGCTATCAGTGCAATGGAACAAGGCTGGAGGGTCAGTATTTGTGGTTCTATGGCTACCAGTGCAGTGGAACAAGGCTGGGGGTCAGTATGTGTGGTTCTATGGCTACCAGTGCACTGGGACCAGGCTGGGGGTCAGTATGTGTGGTTCTATGGCTACCAGTGCAGTGGGATGAGGCTGGGGATCCGTATGTGTGGTTCTATGGCTACCAGTGCAGTGGAACAAGGCTGGGGGTCAGTGTGTGTGCTTCTGTAGCTATCAGTGCAGTGGAACAAGGCTGGAGGGTCAGTATTTGTGGTTCTATGGCTACCAGTGCAGCGGAACAAGGTTGGGGGTCAGTATGTGTGGTTCTATGGCTACCAGTGCAGTGGGACCAGGTTGGGGGTCAGTATGTGTGGTTCTGTGGCTACCAGTGGGACAAGGCTGGGGGTCAGTATGTGTGGTTCTGTGGTACCAGTGGGACAAGGCTGGGGGTCCATATGTGTGGTTCTGTGGTACCAGTGGGACAAGGCTGGGGGTCCATATGTGTGGTTCTGTGGTACCAGTGGGACAAGGCTGGGGGTCAGTATGTGTGGTTCTGTGGTACCAGTGGGACAAGGCTGGGGGTCAGTATGTGTGGTTCTGTGGTACCAGTGGGACAAGGCTGGGGATCAGCATGTGTGGTTCTGTGGTACCAGTGGGACAAGGCTGTGGGTCAATATGTGTGGTTCTGTGGCTACCAGTGGGACAAGGCTGGGGGTCAGCATGTGTGGTTCTGTGGTACCAGTGGGACAAAGCTGGGGGTCAGTATGTGTGGTTCTGTGGTACCAGTGGGACTACCAGTGGGACAAGGCTGGGGGTCAGTATGTGTGGTTCTGTGGTACCAGTGGGACAAGGCTGGGGATCAGCATGTGTGGTTCTGTGGTACCAGTGGGACAAGGCTGGGGGTCAGTATGTGTGGTTCTGTGGCTACCAGTGGGACAAGGCTGGGGGTCAGTATGTGTGGTTCTGTGGTACCAGTGGGACAAGGCTGGGGGTCCATATGTGTGGTTCTGTGGTACCAGTGGGACAAGGCTGGGGGTCCATATGTGTGGTTCTGTGGTACCAGTGGGACAAGGCCTGGGGTCAGTATGTGTGGTTCTGTGGTACCAGTGGGACAAGGCTGGGGGTCAGTATGTGTGGTTCTGTGGTACCAGTGGGACAAGGCTGGGGATCAGCATGTGTGGTTCTGTGGTACCAGTGGGACAAGGCTGGGGGTCCTTATGTGTGGTTCTGTGGTACCAGTGGGACAAGGCTGGGGGTCCATATGTGTGGTTCTGTGGTACCAGTGGGACAAGGCTGGGGGTCAGTATGTGTGGTTCTGTGGTACCAGTGGGACAAGGCTGGGGGTCAGTATGTGTGGTTCTGTGGCTACCAGTGGGACAAGGCTGGGGGTCAGCATGTGTGGTTCTGTGGTACCAGTGGGACAAGGCTGGGGGTCAGTATGTGTGGTTCTGTGGTACCAGTGGGACAAGGCTGGGGGTCAGTATGTGTGGTTCTATGTTGTTACCAGTGGGACAAGGCTGAGAGTCCATATGTGTGGTTCTGTGGATAGCAGTAGGACCAGGCTGGGGGATCTGTGCTTTTAGCAACTTTCTTTCTCTTCCCGCACAGACTGACAATTCGGTATCTTTTTATATGGTGGGAATGCATGGGGGAAACGCTATACATGAGAGGGAATAATAAATTATTATAATTGATTTAATGTGCGGAATAAAGCTCAAAAACTGAACTTTTTTAGAAATTGTTTTTAGGTGAAAGAACATCCCTAATTAGGAGGCGTTACGTGCCCTTTAAGCAAACCCGTCTGATCATTGATTACAACTCAGAGCTCAAAATGGGGTAATCCTACATTGATCCAAAAATTGTTTATAGGTCTGAGGTCGTTGATTGAACCGTGTTGAGCAATGGGTATCCAGTGTACTATAGAATATGGTTCCTCTGTTGCCTGTACAATATTTTAAAGCTCTTTGCTATGTAAATTGAACACACACAATTTTTCCATTTAAAAGTGCCATTTTTAGCTTGCATCTTAGAGCCACTCAGCCATCAAAGGTATCGCTTTTATTCTATATGGAAATAACAGGAAATCGCTCCTAGATATAAAATTATGTGTATTTTTAAAACTGATAATATCACAGTCCATGCAATATAAAATACATATGAAATACAGATATCAGGCAGTAAACAAAGATCATATTTGCTGGATTCTCCACTTCAAGCACTGTGTACCTGACAGCACATATTGTTTCTCCCTTACCAATATCTTCCTTATGATACAATTGATTGACTTGTGCTCCTTTTTTTGATGCATCATCCTGAGAGTTCTCAGGTATGGTTATATCATTAAGGTATGTCATATGTATTTTATATTGCATGTAATGTATACGTTTTATTGTATGGACATATGCCTGGGTGCTAATGTTAAAGCCAAAATACAAGTCCAAAAAGAACAAAGCACTCACAGGTCTTCAAATTAGGTAGTGACAAAATTGTGAATATTTATTTCATCAACGTTTCAGATGCACTAAGCAGATTAGTGCATCCGAAACGTTGATGAAATAAATATTCACAATTTTGTCACTACCTATTTTGAAGACCTGTGAGTGCTTTGTTCTTTTTGGACATATATATATATATAATATGTGTTCTATAGGTTTTTAAACTTTTGAAACACTATAATCTTTAGGATAGTAGCCTGCTCCTTGTCATATCTATGCTTTGGATACCTCTCTGTCACTCACGGGTTCACCGTGGCATCCTTTCAAATGTTGCACGCAAAAGAGCGTGTGACTACATTGTGCATTAACCATGTCGCCCTGATTAAAAGGGCGACATGAGAATCTCACACAGCAGGAAAGCGTGAGATTCTCAAGTTGAGGCATGAATTGCAAGGAATAGAGTAAAGGTCCTCCCCGAAACAGCAGCAGACTGTCCTGCTGTTCTCTTTTGGTACAAACCACATTAAGAGAGAGAACTCTGCCATAGGTAGCTTAGGAGCCAAATATTTGGCTAAGTAAACAGATTTAGAATGCAAGCTTTCAAGACCTCTTAGGTCTCTTCCTCAGGCATGTTAATATGTCTGAGGAAGAGACCTAATAGGTCTTGAAAGCTTGCATTCTAAATCTGTTTAGTTAGCCAATAAAGATATCAAATTTACTAAATTTTTTTTCTTGTATTTCTACGGATAACACGGTACCAACTCTCATCTGTTATATGTAGCTTAGTAAATAGCTTAGTAAATTATTGTTAGTTAGGAGGAGAGACTCAAAATTGATTCCTGTACTTGATTTATCAGGCAACTGGTTTCCTACATGCAATCCCAGATCTTTTGGATATCCCCTGCTTGTGCACAGGTGAGTCAGTTAAATGACTGGGCCTCTTTTTAACTTACCAGTGCTCAGACAGGGAAATACTAAAGACATGACTTGTTAGGCGCCCTTGCAGATAGGGAACCATTAAAGTACCGGGACCTTTTTCCCCCCTGAAAAATAGCCCTGGCGACCATACTGGTCAAAACGTGGAGTCATCAGCCTTGGAAATCATAATGATCCTTGTGTGAAAATCTGGCTAGAAAATGTGTGTTCCTCCAGGGTAGGATTACCAGCTCTGCTAATGAGCCTCAGTTGACTCGGACGTCTGCTTCCTCTTCAGATGCTTTCTCACTCTGTTCCCTTTTGAAAACTCTCCTGCTCTCTTCTGTGAAAAATTGATTTTCCCATCCGTCAGAGGAGCGCATCAAGAAAATGAAAGAGCCTCTTCAGTATTGATTGTAGAACTCTGCAGAGTGGGGTCAGCATGGGTTTGAATTCAGAGCCATATTCCTGCTCCCTTCTGCTTCAAAATAGTCTTCGTTTTCCAAACTCAGGACTTTACAGGGCTTAAAGGAGAACTAACACCTTCTAACCATCTGACTGCTTTGCAATGCGTTGCGTACCCCCTCTCGCACTCAAAGGGTTAATAATAATCCACCACTTACTTTTATTGTGGCCAGAAAATCCTAATCGCCCTTATTAAATTTGCTCTTGTGCCTTGGTTCAATAGGTAGCATCTTCAATCAGTTCTAGATTCCATATTCACGGAGGCGGACATGATAGCTGCTGGCAGTTTTTTTTGTTTGTTTGTTTGTTTTTTTAACAAAAGAATGTAGAGTGAGTGAGTCTACTTAACCCTTTAAAGACCAGAGCGGTTTGTAATGCATTGCTTCACAATCCATTCAAAGCCCTTTTATCTTTAAAGGGATAGTAATACTTCATTTAAACTTTATTTTATTTTGTAGGCATTAAAAAAACATGAAGAATGATATAAGTCTTATCTCTGAAACCTTTATGGTTTAAGAGATATTCACAAACAAAGTATCCCCCCCCCTGTTCAACCAGATCAGAAGGGAGATGCCCAGGTAGACTGCAGAGAGGGACAATCTTCAATTAAGATAATGGAAAAAGCTGAAAAACTTGTCAAGGGGGGAAGGGCTTTCATTGTTTTCATACAAAGAAAATTGTCCCCTTCTGTTATCTGTACTGTCATACAACCAGACTCACATCTGAGAAGAGATGGCTTACACTAGGTAAAAGGGGCGGGGAGGGGAACTTTGCTTGTGAATATCTCATAAACCATAAAGGTTTGAGAGATAAGACTTATATCATTCTTCATGTTTTTTTAATGCCTACAAAATAAAATAAAGTTAAAACGAAGTATTACTATCCCTTTAAAGGGGTAAGATTACCATGTGCAGTGATCAGGGGATTATAGGCAGTACCAGTGTATGGGCCACTGGCCAAACACGGGAGCCCATCACCCCGATCAGGCACTGAGGCCCCTGTGAATGAGGAGGGGGAACTGTATCAAAATGGGCGACCAGCCTGCTCCACATGGATTCTGTAGAGTATTCTGGTGGACTCCCTTTTTAAGTATATTCTGTAGATGGAATAGCAGAGAACTGGAATACACCTCTCCCTCTCTGTCCTTTCATATCATACCATATAGTACAGTAGTTCTGTCTTTACATATACTTCCAGTGGCCATGCAAATACATGGAGTGGGGGCTTCTGGCTTTATGTTTGTACTGGGCCCCATGACTTCTGAGAGTTTGAGGTCTTGCTAGCAACTGTCATGTCCACCTCCATGGACATGGCATCTGGGACCTATTGAAGTTGATATCTCTTGAACAACAGTACAAGGGTACAATTGATATGAGCATTAGGCTTTTCTCTCCATACTAATGTAAGTGGGAGTTAGTATTAGACATTTACAAAACTGAAAACCTATCTGTGCTGATGACTGCAAACCACTAATATGGATCCTGTAGCTGCTGAAAGAATTGCTCCTTCCACCCACAGAGCACAAGAAAAACATTTAAAGGGATAGTAATGTTTTGTAATAAAAGCAGCTCTAATTAATCATCATTTTATTTGGACCTTGGAGAGTGTTATTTCAATTCTGTCAGAGTTGTAGTACAAGAGTAATTGAATGACAAAGTATCCCCCTCCCGCCCCTTTTACTGATGTAACACTGTTCAGCCAGAGCAGAAGGGAGGTGCCCAGGTAGACTGCAGAGAGGGACAATCTTCAATAAAGATAAGGGAAAAAAGTGAAAAACTTGTCAAGGGGGGCAGGGCTTTCATTGTTCTCATAGGAAGAAGATTGTTCCCTGCTGTTATCTGTCTGGTCTATGGACTGCATTCCACATCTGAGAAGAGATGGCTTACACTAGGTAAAAGGGGCGGGAGGGGAAACTTTGCTTGTGAATATCTCTTAAACCATAAAGGTTTGAGAGATAAGACTTATATCATTCTTCATGTTTTTTTTTAATGCCTACAAAATATAATAAAGATAAAATGAAGTATTACTATCCCTTTAAGGACCGGCCGTGCATGCACTTTGTGGTCGCTTAAGGACCACGGAGCATTTTTTTTTTTTTTTTTTTGCATGATCAGATTCCAGACTCCCCGACCGGAGTTCCATGACGGTCCAGGACCGGCATGGGTCCTTAAGGGTATAACAACCTGTGACGGTCCAGGACCGTCATGAGTCCTTAAGGGGTTAATGGAGATTGGCATGATGAGCCAAGCTGGCAAAAAGACCCAGGGTTTTAATTATGAGTCCAGGGAACTAAATCAGTCCTTCGATAAGCCCTTGAGAAGTCAGTAATTAAAAATATATATATATATTTTAATCTGTGCATAAAATTAAAATGTGTGTAGATCAGTTCTAAGAAATTCATGTTTCATTTGTACTGGATACGATTTTAATTGAGAAGGGCATGATTTTTTTGTTGCAGGATCCAGAATTGCAAACGTTTCCCTTTGAAGTCCTAATTCTTGTAGTCCTACCTGTTTGTCTTTTATGGCCGTGACATCCCGTTCTTGTTCAAGATTTGTCTGGGGGAACCTGTCCATGTAGTATTGATTCATAGTGGATGTCTGGATTTTCTGGCCATAGTAAGGTAGGTGAGAAGATATTATTAAGAGGTTTTGTGTTTCTTTAAAAATATTGATCATTTTTGTATTATTTTAACTAAATAATCTTAATATTCCATATATATGTATATTCATATGTGTATGTATATATAATAAGATGTAATATAGAATGTTTTGCAGTTTGTTTAAATATGCAACTCTTTACTGAAAACCATCCAGGACATACTTGAAAACGAGAGAAATCTCAATGTATTGTTCCTGGTAAAACATTTTCTAAATAAATAATAATTTGTGTTGGATGTCTCAATAGATCATCCCAAGTATCTGAAGGCCCAGTTACCCAGGATTTGTAGTAGATTGAAGATCTCTAAATGTTGTCCAGAATATCTTTCACATTACATAGGGCAGTAATGGAGCGTGCAGTGCTCAACAGTACATTAAGCAGGTTCCGTACTGCTAAGTCTGTTTCACTCCTTCTGGACCCATCTACTAACATCATTAGGACTTACCGAGGCTGAGCCATTTACCTCATGAGGGACAAGATTACATTTCCAATTGATTTAAATTGGGCTCTTTCCCTTTGAATGCCAGAGAGGTCCCGAATGCTTTACTTTACCATGTGTCAGAGACCTAGCTAGCATTCAAGTTAAAGGGAGAAGTTTACCCTAGTTAAAAGTGGCTTACATTTTGTGTAACAGAATATCTTTCTCACAGCATTCTGGTACATTGGTACAGCAAAGGTAGCCAGCCCTAGTCCTCAAGAGCAACCAGCAGTGCATGTATTCATGATATCTGTGAAGAAGCACAGGTGAACTAATTAAAGTGACCAAACCACTAATTATGTGTGCTCCAGCTTGGACATCCAGAAAACATGCAGTGCTGGTAGCTCTGGAGGAACAGGGTTGGCTACCCCTATTTCTTTTGTGGTGCAATGCTAGTAGTTTCTCTTTACAATCTGATAAAGTCTGATAAAAACTTGCATCGCTTAGGCCCCTTTCACACAGGTGAAAACAACGCGGCTCCCTTGGTGTGGTTAAAAGGTACCAGTCTGGACTACGGTGCCTTTCACATCACCATGTGTGACTGCACCAAAGTCCAACATGGTACGTATTTACTGTATTCTATCAGGAGCACAATAAAGTTACAGTAGTCAAGATCTGCACTAATGGGACTGCCAGAAGACAATTCATATGTGCTGAGATGAGGGTTACTAACCTCAACTCAACCTGCAGTGAATAAGCGTATCCACATCTGTGCCAACCAGTAATATTAGGCTGGACAGAAAACGCTCCCCCTCCTGCATTCCAAGTCTGTGGAGTAATGCAGGAGAGAGGTGAGTGAAGTACTCAGCCAACAGAACTGGTGTATGAGGCTCTGACACCTCTGTCACCTGTGTGGAAGAGCCCTTAAAGGGATAGTAATGTTTCATAATCAAAGCAGCTCTAATTAATCTTCATAATATTTGGACTTTGGAGAGTGTTATTTCAATTCTGTCAGAGTTGTAGTACAAGAGTAATTCAATGACAAAGTATCCCCCTCCCGCCCCTTTTACTGATGTAACACTGTTCAGCCAGATCAGAAGGGAGGTGCCCAGGTAGACTGCAGAGAGGAACAATCTTCAATTAAGAAAAGGGAAAAACCTGAAAAACTTGTCAAGGGGGGCAGGGCTTTCATTGTTCTCATAGGAAGAAGATTGTCCCCTTCTGTTATCTGTCTGGTCTATGGACTGCATTCCACATCTGAGAAGAGATGGCTTACACTAGGTAAAAGGGGTGGGAGGGGGGAAACTATGCTTGTGAATATCTCTCAAACTATAAGAGAAAAGACTTATATCGTTCTTCATGTTTTTTTAATGCCTACAAAATAAAATAAAGATAAAACGAAGTATTACTATCCCTTTGAGATCCATTCAGTTCTACTGAAGTCCACTGTTTGTTGTGTGGGGTAAACTAGAAGAAGACTTCAACAGAAATCACTATGTACAGGAGACCGCAGACACAATGCAAAAATACATGGATATATATATATATATATATATATATATATATATATATATATATATCTGTCTGCTGTATAAAGGACACCCAACTGGGTAATTTAATCTGTCAAATAAATTAAGAGCCACTCGTTCCTAGGGTAAAGCCCATTTAATTGAAAGGGAATTTTTTTTACTGCCCCAAAATTATTCAAGTTCATCTTGGTACATAATCCTCAATGTTTTTTTTGTCCGTTCTTTCTAATTTAGATTGTGTATGCTGTATTCATGTTATAAGTATCATACAAGCCATATTTATTTTATATGTATCATAGACGCTATATTCATGTCATATGCATCATACAAGCTGTAGACACGTTATTTTCTATATAGATTATATAAAGCTCAAATACAACTGCTTGAAACGTGTTGTGGGGTCAGTATTTCTCAAGTTCAAAGTGCCTAAAAATATCCTGGAAATTATGTACAAGTCTTTTTCCATTGCTGTGCAACTTGACAAGGTGGCAAAAAAGGTTGCAGGTGATACTAAGTGTGATACATGGGAGACACTTGGGAATTATATGTTAAGTAACTTACATCTTTTCTTTATAAAGCAGTGATGCTGGTGTACTGGAGACAAACTAGAGCGATTTGGGCTAAACCAGTGGCACTTCAGAGGAGAAATACAAATTCCTGTTGATTTAACTTGGGCTTTCAACCCCTTGAATGCTTGTGAGGCCCACATCGCATTGCTTTTTGTGTTTGTATATTATAAGCTAAGAGTGTTTTTTATAGCAAGTAAGAGTGGCCCTAGGGGTGTGGCCATGGAATGAGTAGGGGTGGGGTCATGGATAGAGCTAAGGGCACATAGGATGCTTTGCCTAGTGGAGTCTGAAATATAAAATCTTCAGAAAGCAGACCAATATATGCTTTTTTTTTTTTAATCTACTTAATTGCTTTTGCATTGGAGCTCTGTTGTAGTCTCTAAGGGACAGTGGCACTCCACTCCATGAAAAAGCTTCACTGGTTCTACAGAATGTGGATGTTTTTTCCTATGGAAAATCCAGGACTTGCACAAGGATATTTTTTCCACCATAGCCGAAGCTACCTTGCTCCCGTGCTGCTTATTTTCATTTCTCTCTCATCTCCATACCTGGGAAAATTTAAAATATTAAGTCTTAATGCTCTCAAGAAAGTAGACTCTAGGTGGCATGTAAATGTTTGGTGTAACCCGGAGATGATCCAGTCAGTCCTCACGGAACCTGTAACATTCTACAGTTCTGTGATATCACTTGTTATACATTATAACGTTCTACGGCTCTGAAATATCACTTCTTATACACTATAACAGTCTACAGATCTGATATATCACTTCTTATACACTATAACATTCTACAGTTCTGTGATATCACTTCTTATACACTATAACATTCTACAGTTCTGATATATCACTTCTTATACACTATAACATTGTACAGATCTGTGATATCACTTCTTATACACTATAACATTCTACAGTTCTGTGATATCACTTCTTATACACTATAACATTCTACAGTTCTGATATCACTTCTTATACACTATAACATTCTACAGTTCTGTGATATCACTTCTTATACACTATAACATTATACAGTTCTGATATATCACTTCTTATACACTATAACATTCTACAGTTCTGTGATATCACTTCTTATACACTATAACATGATACAATTCTGATATCACTTCTTATACACTATAACATTCTACAGTTCTGATATATCACTTCTTATACACTATAACATTCTACAGTTCTGATATCACTTCTTATACACTATAACATTCTACAGTTCTGTGATATCACTTCTTATACACTATAACATTCTACAGTTCTGTGATATCACTTCTTATACACTATAACATTCTACTGTTCTGATATATCACTTCTTATACACTATAACATTCTACAGTTCTGTGATATCACTTCTTATACACTATAACATTCTACAGTTCTGTGATATCACTTCTTATACACTATAACATTCTACAGTTCTGATATATCACTTCTTATACACTATAACATTGTACAGATCTGTGATATCACTTCTTATACACTATAACATTCTACAGTTCTGTGATATCACTTCTTATACACTATAACATTCTACAGTTCTGATATCACTTCTTATACACTATAACATTCTACAGTTCTGTGATATCACTTCTTATACACTATAGCATTCTACAGTTCTGATATCACTTCTTATACACTATAACATTATACAGTTCTGTGATATCACTTCTTATACACTATAACATTCTACAGTTCTGATATATCACTTCTTATACACTATAACATTCTACAGTTCTGTGATATCACTTCTTATACACTATAACATGATACAGTTCTGATATATCACTTCTTATACACTATAACATGATACAGTTCTGTGATATCACTATTTATACACTATAACATGATACAGTTCTGATATATCACTTCTTATACACTATAGCATTCTACAGTTCTGTGATATCACTTCTTATACACTATAACATTATACAGTTCTGTGATATCACTTCTTATACACTATAACATTCTACAGTTCTGATATCACTTCTTATACACTATAACATTCTACAGTTCTGATATATCACTTCTTATACACTATAACATGATACAGTTCTGATATCACTTCTTATACACTATAACATGATACAGATCTGAGATATCACTTCTTATACACTATAGCATTCTACAGTTCTGTGATATCACTTCTTATACTCTATAACATGATACAGTTCTGATATATCACTTCTTATACACTATAACATTCTACAGTTCTGTGATATCACTTCTTATACACTATAACATGATACAGTTCTGATATCACTTCTTATACACTATAACATGATACAGTTCTGATATCATTTCTTATACACCATAACATTATACAGTTCTGATATATCACTTCTTATACACTATAACATGATACAGTTCTGATATCATTTCTTATACACTATAGCATTCTACAGTTCTGTGATATCACTTCTTAGACACTATAACATGATACAGTTCTGATATATCACTTCTTATACACTATAACATTCTACAGTTCTGTTATCACTTCTTATACACTATAACATGATACAGTTCTGATATATCACTTCTTATACACTATAACATGATACAGTTCTGATATATCACTTCTTATACACTATAACATGATACAGTTCTGTGATATCACTTCTTATACACTATAACATGATATAGTTCTGATATATCACTTCTTATACACTATAACATTCTACAGTTCTGTGATATCACTTCTTATACACTATAACATTCTACAGTTCTGTGATATCACTTCTTATACACTATAACATGATACAGTTATGATATATCACTTCTTATACACTATAACATTCTACAGTTCTGATATATCACTTCTTATACACTATAACATTATACAGTTCTGTGATATCACTTCTTATACACTATAACATTCTACAGTTCTGATATATCACTTCTTATACACTATAACATTATACAGTTCTGTGATATCACTTCTTATACACTATAACATTCTACAGTTCTGATATATCACTTCTTATACACTATAACATTCTACAGTTCTGATATATCACTTCTTATACACTATAACATTATACAGTTCTGTGATATCACTTCTTATACACTATAACATGATACAGTTCTGTGATATCACTTCTTATACACTATAACATTCTACAGTTCTGTGATATCACTTCTTATACACTATAACATTCTACAGTTCTGTGATATCACTTCTTATACACTATAACATGATACAGTTCTGATATATCACTTCTTATACACTATAACATTCTACAGTTCTGATATATCACTTCTTATACACTGTAACATTCTACAGTTCTGTGATATCACTTCTTATACACTATAACATTCTACAGTTCTGTGATATCACTTCTTATACACTATAACATGATACAGTTCTGATATATCACTTCTTATACACTATAACATTCTACAGTTCTGTGATATCACTTCTTATACACTATAACATGATACAGTTCTGTGATATCACTTCTTATACACTATAACATTATACAGTTCTGTGATATCACTTCTTATACACTATAACATTCTACAGTTCTGATATCACTTCTTATACACTATAACATTCTACAGTTCTGTGATATCACGTCTTATACACTATAACATTCTACAGTTCTGATATATCACTTCTTATACACTGTAACATTCTACAGTTCTGAGATATCACTTCTTATACACTATAACATGATACAGTTCTGTGATATCACTTCTTATACACTATAACATTATACAGTTCTGTGATATCACTTCTTATACACTATAACATTCTACAGTTATGATATCACTTCTTATACACTATAACATGATACAGTTCTGATATCATTTCTTATACACTATAGCATTCTACAGTTCTGTGATATCACTTCTTAGACACTATAACATGATACAGTTCTGATATATCACTTCTTATACACTATAACATTCTACAGTTCTGTTATCACTTCTTATACACTATAACATGATACAGTTCTGATATATCACTTCTTATACACTATAACATGATACAGTTCTGATATATCACTTCTTATATACTATAACATGATACAGTTCTGTGATATCACTTCTTATACACTATAACATGATACAGTTCTGATATATCACTTCTTATACACTATAACATTCTAGAGTTCTGTGATATCACTTCTTATACACTATAACATTCTACAGTTCTGTGATATCACTTCTTATACACTATAACATGATACAGTTCTGATATATCACTTCTTATACACTATAACATTCTACAGTTCTGATATATCACTTCTTATACACTGTAACATTCTACAGTTCTGTGATATCACTTCTTATACACTATAACATTCTACAGTTCTGTGATATCACTTCTTATACACTATAACATGATACAGTTCTGATATATCACTTCTTATACACTATAACATTCTACAGTTCTGTGATATCACTTCTTATACACTATAACATGATACAGTTCTGTGATATCACTTCTTATACACTATAACATTCTACAGTTCTGATATCACTTCTTATACACTATAACATTCTACAGTTCTGTGATATCACTTCTTATACACTATAACATTCTACAGTTCTGATATATCACTTCTTATACACTGTAACATTCTACAGTTCTGAGATATCACTTCTTATACACTATAACATGATACAGTTCTGTGATATCACTTCTTATACACTATAACATGATACAGTTCTGTGATATCACTTCTTATACACTATAACATTATACAGTTCTGTGATATCACTTCTTATACACTATAACATTCTACAGTTATGATATCACTTCTTATACACTATAACATGATACAGTTCTGATATCATTTCTTATACACTATAGCATTCTACAGTTCTGTGATATCACTTCTTAGACACTATAACATGATACAGTTCTGATATATCACTTCTTATACACTATAACATTCTACAGTTCTGTTATCACTTCTTATACACTATAACATGATACAGTTCTGATATATCACTTCTTATACACTATAACATGATACAGTTCTGATATATCACTTCTTATACACTATAACATGATACAGTTCTGTGATATCACTTCTTATACACTATAACATGATATAGTTCTGATATATCACTTCTTATACACTATAACATTCTACAGTTCTGTGATATCACTTCTTATACACTATAACATTCTAAAGTTCTGTGATATCACTTCTTATACACTATAACATGATACAGTTCTGATATATCACTTCTTATACACTATAACATTCTACAGTTCTGATATATCACTTCTTATACACTATAACATTATACAGTTCTGTGATATCACTTCTTATACACTATAACATTCTACAGTTCTGATATATCACTTCTTATACACTATAACATTATACAGTTCTGTGATATCACTTCTTATACACTATAACATTCTACAGTTCTGATATATCACTTCTTATACACTATAACATTCTACAGTTCTGATATATCACTTCTTATACACTATAACATTATACAGTTCTGTGATATCACTTCTTATACACTATAACATGATACAGTTCTGTGATATCACTTCTTATACACTATAACATTCTACAGTTCTGTGATATCACTTCTTATACACTATAACATTCTACAGTTCTGTGATATCACTTCTTATACACTATAACATGATACAGTTCTGATATATCACTTCTTATACACTATAACATTCTACAGTTCTGATATATCACTTCTTATACACTGTAACATTCTACAGTTCTGTGATATCACTTCTTATACACTATAACATTCTACAGTTCTGTGATATCACTTCTTATACACTATAACATGATACAGTTCTGATATATCACTTCTTATACACTATAACATTCTACAGTTCTGTGATATCACTTCTTATACACTATAACATGATACAGTTCTGTGATATCACTTCTTATACACTATAACATTATACAGTTCTGTGATATCACTTCTTATACACTATAACATTCTACAGTTCTGATATCACTTCTTATACACTATAACATTCTACAGTTCTGTGATATCACTTCTTATACACTATAACATTCTACAGTTCTGATATATCACTTCTTATACACTGTAACATTCTACAGTTCTGAGATATCACTTCTTATACACTATAACATGATACAGTTCTGTGATATCACTTCTTATACACTATAACATGATACAGTTCTGTGATATCACTTCTTATACACTATAACATTATACAGTTCTGTGATATCACTTCTTATACACTATAACATTCTACAGTTATGATATCACTTCTTATACACTATAACATGATACAGTTCTGATATCATTTCTTATACACTATAGCATTCTACAGTTCTGTGATATCACTTCTTAGACACTATAACATGATACAGTTCTGATATATCACTTCTTATACACTATAACATTCTACAGTTCTGTTATCACTTCTTATACACTATAACATGATACAGTTCTGATATATCACTTCTTATACACTATAACATGATACAGTTCTGATATATCACTTCTTATATACTATAACATGATACAGTTCTGTGATATCACTTCTTATACACTATAACATGATACAGTTCTGATATATCACTTCTTATACACTATAACATTCTAGAGTTCTGTGATATCACTTCTTATACACTATAACATTCTACAGTTCTGTGATATCACTTCTTATACACTATAACATGATACAGTTCTGATATATCACTTCTTATACACTATAACATTCTACAGTTCTGATATATCACTTCTTATACACTGTAACATTCTACAGTTCTGTGATATCACTTCTTATACACTATAACATTCTACAGTTCTGTGATATCACTTCTTATACACTATAACATGATACAGTTCTGATATATCACTTCTTATACACTATAACATTCTACAGTTCTGTGATATCACTTCTTATACACTATAACATGATACAGTTCTGTGATATCACTTCTTATACACTATAACATTATACAGTTCTGTGATATCACTTCTTATACACTATAACATTCTACAGTTCTGATATCACTTCTTATACACTATAACATTCTACAGTTCTGTGATATCACTTCTTATACACTATAACATTCTACAGTTCTGATATATCACTTCTTATACACTGTAACATTCTACAGTTCTGAGATATCACTTCTTATACACTATAACATGATACAGTTCTGTGATATCACTTCTTATACACTATAACATGATACAGTTCTGTGATATCACTTCTTATACACTATAACATTATACAGTTCTGTGATATCACTTCTTATACACTATAACATTCTACAGTTATGATATCACTTCTTATACACTATAACATGATACAGTTCTGATATCATTTCTTATACACTATAGCATTCTACAGTTCTGTGATATCACTTCTTAGACACTATAACATGATACAGTTCTGATATATCACTTCTTATACACTATAACATTCTACAGTTCTGTTATCACTTCTTATACACTATAACATGATACAGTTCTGATATATCACTTCTTATACACTATAACATGATACAGTTCTGATATATCACTTCTTATACACTATAACATGATACAGTTCTGTGATATCACTTCTTATACACTATAACATGATATAGTTCTGATATATCACTTCTTATACACTATAACATTCTACAGTTCTGTGATATCACTTCTTATACACTATAACATTCTACAGTTCTGTGATATCACTTCTTATACACTATAACATGATACAGTTCTGATATATCACTTCTTATACACTATAACATTCTACAGTTCTGATATATCACTTCTTATACACTATAACATTATACAGTTCTGTGATATCACTTCTTATACACTATAACATTCTACAGTTCTGATATATCACTTCTTATACACTATAACATTATACAGTTCTGTGATATCACTTCTTATACACTATAACATTCTACAGTTCTGATATATCACTTCTTATACACTATAACATTCTACAGTTCTGATATATCACTTCTTATACACTATAACATTATACAGTTCTGTGATATCACTTCTTATACACTATAACATGATACAGTTCTGTGATATCACTTCTTATACACTATAACATTCTACAGTTCTGTGATATCACTTCTTATACACTATAACATTCTACAGTTCTGTGATATCACTTCTTATACACTATAACATGATACAGTTCTGATATATCACTTCTTATACACTATAACATTCTACAGTTCTGATATATCACTTCTTATACACTGTAACATTCTACAGTTCTGTGATATCACTTCTTATACACTATAACATTCTACAGTTCTGTGATATCACTTCTTATACACTATAACATGATACAGTTCTGATATATCACTTCTTATACACTATAACATTCTACAGTTCTGTGATATCACTTCTTATACACTATAACATGATACAGTTCTGTGATATCACTTCTTATACACTATAACATTATACAGTTCTGTGATATCACTTCTTATACACTATAACATTCTACAGTTCTGATATCACTTCTTATACACTATAACATTCTACAGTTCTGTGATATCACTTCTTATACACTATAACATTCTACAGTTCTGATATATCACTTCTTATACACTGTAACATTCTACAGTTCTGAGATATCACTTCTTATACACTATAACATGATACAGTTCTGTGATATCACTTCTTATACACTATAACATGATACAGTTCTGTGATATCACTTCTTATACACTATAACATTATACAGTTCTGTGATATCACTTCTTATACACTATAACATTCTACAGTTATGATATCACTTCTTATACACTATAACATGATACAGTTCTGATATCATTTCTTATACACTATAGCATTCTACAGTTCTGTGATATCACTTCTTAGACACTATAACATGATACAGTTCTGATATATCACTTCTTATACACTATAACATTCTACAGTTCTGTTATCACTTCTTATACACTATAACATGATACAGTTCTGATATATCACTTCTTATACACTATAACATGATACAGTTCTGATATATCACTTCTTATATACTATAACATGATACAGTTCTGTGATATCACTTCTTATACACTATAACATGATACAGTTCTGATATATCACTTCTTATACACTATAACATTCTAGAGTTCTGTGATATCACTTCTTATACACTATAACATTCTACAGTTCTGTGATATCACTTCTTATACACTATAACATGATACAGTTCTGATATATCACTTCTTATACACTATAACATTCTACAGTTCTGATATATCACTTCTTATACACTGTAACATTCTACAGTTCTGTGACATCACTTCTTATACACTATAACATTCTACAGTTCTGTGATATCACTTCTTATACACTATAACATGATACAGTTCTGATATATCACTTCTTATACACTATAACATTCTACAGTTCTGTGATATCACTTCTTATACACTATAACATGATACAGTTCTGTGATATCACTTCTTATACACTATAACATTATACAGTTCTGTGATATCACTTCTTATACACTATAACATTCTACAGTTCTGATATCACTTCTTATACACTATAACATTCTACAGTTCTGTGATATCACTTCTTATACACTATAACATTCTACAGTTCTGATATATCACTTCTTATACACTGTAACATTCTACAGTTCTGAGATATCACTTCTTATACACTATAACATGATACAGTTCTGTGATATCACTTCTTATACACTATAACATGATACAGTTCTGTGATATCACTTCTTATACACTATAACATTATACAGTTCTGTGATATCACTTCTTATACACTATAACATTCTACAGTTATGATATCACTTCTTATACACTATAACATGATACAGTTCTGATATCATTTCTTATACACTATAGCATTCTACAGTTCTGTGATATCACTTCTTAGACACTATAACATGATACAGTTCTGATATATCACTTCTTATACACTATAACATTCTACAGTTCTGTTATCACTTCTTATACACTATAACATGATACAGTTCTGATATATCACTTCTTATACACTATAACATGATACAGTTCTGATATATCACTTCTTATACACTATAACATGATACAGTTCTGTGATATCACTTCTTATACACTATAACATGATACAGTTCTGATATATCACTTCTTATACACTATAACATTCTACAGTTCTGTGATATCACTTCTTATACACTATAACATTCTACAGTTCTGTGATATCACTTCTTATACACTATAACATGATACAGTTCTGATATATCACTTCTTATACACTATAACATTCTACAGTTCTGATATATCACTTCTTATACACTATAACATTATACAGTTCTGTGATATCACTTCTTATACACTATAACATTCTACAGTTCTGATATATCACTTCTTATACACTATAACATTATACAGTTCTGTGATATCACTTCTTATACACTATAACATTCTACAGTTCTGATATATCACTTCTTATACACTATAACATTCTACAGTTCTGATATATCACTTCTTATACACTATAACATTATACAGTTCTGTGATATCACTTCTTATACACTATAACATGATACAGTTCTGTGATATCACTTCTTATACACTATAACATTCTACAGTTCTGTGATATCACTTCTTATACACTATAACATTCTACGTTCTGTGATATCACTTCTTATACACTATAACATGATACAGTTCTGATATATCACTTCTTATACACTATAACATTCTACAGTTCTGATATATCACTTCTTATACACTGTAACATTCTACAGTTCTGTGATATCACTTCTTATACACTATAACATTCTACAGTTCTGATATATCACTTCTTATACACTGTAACATTCTACAGTTCTGAGATATCACTTCTTATACACTATAACATGATACAGTTCTGTGATATCACTTCTTATACACTATAACATGATACAGTTCTGTGATATCACTTCTTATACACTATAACATTATACAGTTCTGTGATATCACTTCTTATACACTATAACATTCTACAGTTATGATATCACTTCTTATACACTATAACATTCTACAGTTCTGTGATATCACTTCTTATACACTATAACATTCTACAGTTCTGTGATATCACTTCTTATACACTATAACATGATACAGTTCTGTGTTATCACTTCTTATACACTATAACATTATACAGTTCTGTGATATCACTTCTTATACACTATAACATTCTACAGTTCTGATATATCACTTCTTATACACTATAACATTATACAGTTCTGTGATATCACTTCTTATACACTATAACATGATACAGTTCTGATATCACTTCTTATACACTATAACATTCTACAGTTCTGATATATCACTTCTTATACACTATAACATTCTACAGTTCTGATATATCACTTCTTATACACTATAACATGATACAGTTCTGTGATATCACTTCTTATACACTATAACATGATACAGTTCTGATATCACTTCTTATACACTATAACATGATACAGTTCTGATATATCACTTCTTATACACTATAACATGATACAGTTCTGATATCACTTCTTATACACTATAACATGATACAGTTCTGTGATATCACTTCTTATACACTATAACATTATACAGTTCTGTGATATCACTTCTTATACACTATAACATTCTACAGTTCTGATAGCACTTCTTATACACTATAACATTCTACAGTTCTGATATATCACTTCTTATACACTATAACATTCTACAGTTCTGATATATCACTTCTTATACACTATAACATTCTACAGTTCTGATATATCACTTCTTATACACTATAGCATTCTACAGTTCTGTGATATCACTTCTTATACACTATAACATTCTACAGTTCTGTGATATCACTTCTTATACACTATAACATTCTACAGTTCTGATATATCACTTCTTATACACTATAACATGATACAGTTCTGATATATCACTTCTTATACACTATAACATTCTACAGTTCTGTGATATCACTTCTTATACACTATAACATTATACAGTTCTGTGATATCACTTCTTATACACTATAACATTCTACAGTTATGATATCACTTCTTATACACTATAACATTCTACAGTTCTGTGATATCACTTCTTATACACTATAACATTCTACAGTTCTGTGATATCACTTCTTATACACTATAACATGATACAGTTCTGTGTTATCACTTCTTATACACTATAACATTATACAGTTCTGTGATATCACTTCTTATACACTATAACATTCTACAGTTCTGATATATCACTTCTTATACACTATAACATTATACAGTTCTGTGATATCACTTCTTATACACTATAACATGATACAGTTCTGATATCACTTCTTATACACTATAACATTCTACAGTTCTGATATATCACTTCTTATACACTATAACATTCTACAGTTCTGATATATCACTTCTTATACACTATAACATGATACAGTTCTGTGATATCACTTCTTATACACTATAACATGATACAGTTCTGATATCACTTCTTATACACTATAACATGATACAGTTCTGATATATCACTTCTTATACACTATAACATGATACAGTTCTGATATCACTTCTTATACACTATAACATGATACAGTTCTGTGATATCACTTCTTATACACTATAACATTATACAGTTCTGTGATATCACTTCTTATACACTATAACATTCTACAGTTCTGATATCACTTCTTATACACTATAACATTCTACAGTTCTGATATATCACTTCTTATACACTATAGCATTCTACAGTTCTGTGATATCACTTCTTATACACTATAACATTCTACAGTTCTGATATCACTTCTTATACACTATAACATTCTACAGTTCTGATATATCACTTCTTATACACTATAACATTCTACAGTTCTGATATATCACTTCTTATACACTATAGCATTCTACAGTTCTGTGATATCACTTCTTATACACTATAACATTATACAGTTCTGTAATATCACTTCTTATACACTATAACATTCTACAGTTCTGTGATATCACTTCTTATACACTATAACATGATACAGTTCTGATATATCACTTCTTATACACTATAACATTCTACAGTTCTGTGATATCACTTCTTATACACTCTCACAAGACCAGCAGGACTTCTCCCCTCTGTCTTTTTTTGGTAGAAAAGTCACTAATTTGAACATTAAATAAGCAGTACATTGGTGTAAATCATAAAGTAGGAAACACTGGACTTGCTCACCCCGAGAACGTGGCCCTGAGACCCAGAGATTTGGGTCAAAACCCTGAGAGTTCCTGGGTTTGCTCATCTGACATTATTGAAATAACACACTCCATGGGCCAAATACTATGAAGATTCATTGAAGTTGCTTTTATTTATCTGATTCACTTCTCTCTATCCTTTCTCCCTTCACTTTCATCTTCTTTTGTTCATTTCCGTCTTTCTCCTTCCATCCATTCTGCCTCTCTTATGGATACCACAGTAAACGTGACTCTCTAAATCTACCTCCACACTGACGTCTCCTTTCCTTTCTCTCCAGTATTGCGTAAAGGAAAAGTAACGCTTCCTAATAATACTCCCCACTTACAATGGTGCTACCAGAAAATTTTAATGGCCCCTTTGATTTTTTACCTTGTAACTTTGTTCTAGAGTCAGTCAGTCTTGGATGTCCATGTCCTTGGAGGCAGACATGACAGTTGCTGGCAGGATCATAGGATCTTAGACTCTGCTCACCATACATGGTAATCTTGATTTTGTGAGTATCAGAGCGGTTGCGTTGTCATCCGTTGGATACTGCTGTGATACTCACAAAGTCATACCTCTCTGGCACTCAGATGCTTAACCTTTTGAGTGCCAGAGAGGTATGCAACACATTGCTTTGCATGCCCCTCTGGCAACTGAAGCTTGTGCGAAGCACTGATTGACAATGTACCTTGCCTGCTTCAGTCTGAATAAACTACCAGGAACTGTCATGTCTGCCTACATGGACACGATATACAGGGCTGATTGAATTGTTATCTCTTGAACAAGAGCAAAATTCATAGGGGCCATTAGGTTGTCTGACCATAGTAAGGTAAGTGGCAGATAATGGGATTTAATGGCTGTACCTGCTCTGGCGTTATCTCCTTCTGAGAGTGAATGCCTGTTGTCTGTTGTAAGGATGAGTGCAGGACTATAAATATATTACTCTGAGGACACAATGTAAAACCTATACAAATGGATATGACTGGTTGCTCTGTGAAAGGCACCTGCTGAAGTAGGCTCTTCTGTTAAACAGAATACAGGCCACTTATTCATGAAGGGCTAGTTCACTTAATATACGTATAGTTAGTTTATAGCAGTGGTTGTTAACCGGGATGCTATGGCACTCTGGTGTACCTTGGAAGCAGGGTGTCATGCTTTTTCTTCTAAGACATTGACAAAAATGTTAAATTGAGTTTTTTAATGTATATTTATTGAAATTATTAAGCACAGTTTGCTTTTTGTTGTTCTGAGTGGGAGAGCTAAGTATAAATACACATTTATATGTTGTACCCTTCATTAAGACTCTAAGAAGAGGAGCAAACCTAGCAGAGCGGACGAAATTCCCAGCTCATGTTCTCATGGATGTCTGTTGCCAGTGTTGCTCAAGCAAAACCAGAATACAGCTTGCGGGGAATATTTGAGCCTATCCCTGACCAAGTAACAGGTGATGAAAAAGGAAGCCTGGAACATGTATCACAACTGATTGAATAAAAATTACACACACAGGACAAAGCCAATGAACCACATATATCAGTGCAAACATCCTCTTAGGAGTTTGTATTTGTCACCAAGGCAAACTTCCCATTAAGCAGAGTAGGCAACTGCCTCGAGCACCAAATTTTGAGGGGAGGAGCCTCAGTTGTTCTGGTCACACGCACAATCTGAATTGTGGGTGTGGCCAGTGCAATTCCAATGTTCCAGACATGCAAGCTCCTAGTTTATGCTTGCTGGTTGATCTAGCAGCTTATATGTTTGTTGTTTAACCCCTTGGGTGCTATAGAGGTCTTCAACTGATTGCTTCACAAGGAGTTATTATAATTTTCTGTTATATGATAAGAGTATTTTCTGTTCAGGAAAACAGTGGATGGGGCGGGGTCATGTGAGGAGTGGGGGTGTGGCCATGGGCAGAGCTAAGGGCACCATGGTGTGTGTGTGTGCAGATGGAAAAAGGTGATGCAATGGGCCATATGTATTAACCCTTTGCGTTCCAGAGGTTTATGCAGCACATTGTAAAGCAATGCATTGCGTACCCTCTGGCACTCAGACGGTTAAAGCAAAGTGGAGTCATTCTAGAGTGAACCGACTGCACCACATGGAGCTAATAAAATGTCCCCCAAATTCTCATTGATATAAATGGGTCTTTTAAACCCTTGAATGCTTCGCAATATGTTAGACACCTCTCTAGCATTTAATGGACTAAAAGCCCTTTCAATTCAATAGGAATGCTTATTTGGGGTGCAGCTGGTCTGCCCTAGATCACTGGATCTCACCCGCTTGTCAGTGACCACTAACAGTCCAGGTGTGTAGCATTTCCCTCCTTGTACACAGGTGAGGTAATCAGAGACTCAGTAATGTAATGACTCACCTGTGTACAAGGAGGGGAACCCTTAGGACATGACCTGTTAGGGGCCCCTGAGGAAATAGTTGGGAACCACTGGGATGAAGCATTAGTGCAGTGATTCTCAACCAGGGTGTTGTGGCACTTTGGTGTGCTGTGGACATCAAATTAGGGTGCCCCGTGTTTTCTATGAAAAGTAACAAAAAGGGTAATATTGTCTTCTAAGTATAGAAATGCAGAAATTGTTATGCACAACATATTTATTTTTTTATGAATATGTTTGTGAGACCTAATAATACCTGCATATTTATGAATTGTGCCCTTTATTATGGCCTAGGACAATTACATTAAACATATTAGGGAACCAGGTTAAGAACCACTGCATTAGCTGGCAACGTGAGGCTCTCCAGGTGTTCAAGACTACAATTCTGGGAATTGTAGTCTTGAACAGCTGGAGGGCCCCAGGTTGCCTTTTCATGGTGGAGTGGTGCAGTGGTTCTCAGCCCTGTCCTCAGTGACCTCTAATAGGCCAGGTGTGTAGGATTTCCCTGCTTCTACACAGGTGAGATAATCAGGGTCTCAGTCATTTAATTACTCACCTGTGTACAAGGAGTGAAATCCTACACACCTGGCCTGTTAGTGTAGGCTGACCAGATCTCACCTTTATCCGTGAACACACAGGAAATAGCCATTTTTCAGTGCTTCACTGAAATCAAAACAGTCCTGCAGTATGCATTTTTTCCAATGCGTCCCCGGTTAACCCCTTAGGGACCCTTGACGTACCAGGACCGTCAAGGGTAAATTTGCTTGAAAGACCCTTGACGGTCCTGGTACGTCACGTACTTTTTACTTACAGCGATCTACCGGGAGCGCTGTAAGTAAAAATGGGGCATGAAATAGACCGCTCCAAGATCGGAGCGATCTGTTTCAAGCCCCATAGTGACGCGCCGATACACGTGACAGGTCACGTGTACCGGCGCCTCAAAGTGCCCCTATGCGGTCGTTATGGGACGGAAATGTCCCATAACGTCCGGTCCTTAAGGGGTTAAAGGTGATGTCTGGTCAGCCTATGTTAGTGGTCACTGAAGATTGGGAACCTCTGGTATAAAACATTAGTGGACCTTTCCTTCTTCTCGGCGACCACCCGATGGGTAAGCATGATGGGAATTGTAGTTACGGGTATGCGACTTTTCAGTAGGCAACATGAGAATCTCAAGCTTTCATGCAGCGCGAGATTCTCATGTCGCCATTTTTAGCATGGCAACATGGTTACTGTGTTATGTGGTCGCACGCTCTCTTGCATGCGACCTTTTAAAAGTGAACCCTTGAGAGGACCCCCAGCTGTTGATAACTACAATCCCAGGTAGTGGATGATGGGAATCGTGTTGCAGAACAGCTGGATGAACTCAGGTTGGCCCATACCTGGTGGAGAGCAGAGGTTCACAGTCCTCTCCTCAGGGACCTCTAACAGGCCAGGTCTTAAGGATTTCCCAGCTTATGCATAGGTGAGTTTATCAGAGTCTCCGTCATTTTATTCTCACCTGTGCACAGGTAGGGAAACCCCAAAGACTTGGCCTGTTGGGTTCCCTGAGAAGAGGGTTTGGAACCACTGGTGTAGTTATTCTTGGCATATCGACCTGTGTTGTTTTTATGCTTCACATCATTGTGACTATGTGACAAGCTGTATTGCATTAAACAGTGTCAGTCTTGTGTGTCCACTGTCATTGACATGTTGTTGAGTGAAGAGCGTGTGAAATTTGGATGTGCACATTACTTACATATTGGCGCACTCACTTTTTCAAAATGCTGCAGGCGAAAATGAACAGATGCACTGGAAATCTCTCTTGCATACAAATGGTTAAAACTATATCCATGTTCTCCTTCTGGTTGTCTTAACCAGCAGCATAACTAGTCATTGCAGGGCCCCCAAACATTAAAATATTTTTGCAAAGGCATAACTACAACCTCTTGGAGCCTCCTTGGATGCTAGGCCCTGGCACAACGGCACCCGCCACACCCTCTGTAGCTACACACTGGGAACTCACTGGCACAACTTGAGATGTGATGATTTTATGGCAAATAAGTTTCTGAAACACCTAATGCCCTATAGTCAAAAGAAGAAGTGGTGTTAATATTATTGTTATCCTTGTACAATAGGGAATAGACACACAGGGGTGTAAAACACCACACACAGAACATAGAACATAATTGGATCAGATACTCCTTGTCAGAGCTTACAGTCGTTATCGGTGCCAATTTATTTTATTGTCACATTTTCAAGGAGAAAACTCCACTCTTTAGATTAGCTAGGATAATTTTAACCATCTCAGTGCTGGAGATATATCAACGGCATAGCTTTGCAGTTTTTTGGATACCTCTCTGTTACGCAAAAGATTAAAGAAATGTGGCCTTATGCACAAAACAAAAGTGAAGTAATTCTGGAACAAACCAACTGAGGAATATGGGAATAATACAATTTTCTATTAATTTAAATGGGAGTTTTAATCCATTGAATGCTAGAGAGATTTCCAACACATTGCTTTGTAATGCGTTGGAAACCTCTCTAGCACTCAAGGGTTAAATTCCTCGTTTAAACCATTGGGAAATTTGGGAATATTTAGTTGTCTTTTATGGTCCAGTTGGTTTGACCCAGAATTACTCCACTTTTGGTAATGGTGGACGCTGAGTAAATAAAGTAAGAGTTAGGCTTAACTCACACAGGTGAATTGGCTGTTCTCTGCGTTAATGCATGCCAAGCCACCCGTGCCAACTTAACACCTGCGATTCTTTTGCATGGGAGACTAGAAGAGGTGTATCACAAGGCCGGCCTTCCTGGGCATCAACCATTCATTAATGGCCAACGTCCACGTGGTTTGTCCAGTCACTGGATGATGAAAATTACATCACATCCTCCAGAATCTCCTGTGTGGACGATCTGTGCAGCGACCCATAGGCCTCTGTGCAGATCAGCATGCTTAATGAGCACATTCAAATTGTAATACCTTCAGTCCGCCTCCATGGAAGCTGACATGACGGTTGTTAGGAAGACCACAGGACACAAACTCCGCCCAAAGCAAATGGTTATTTTAAACTTTAAAGGACCAGAGGGGTGTGCATTGCCACTCCTCTGTCCCTTAAAGTTTAAGTAGGCTCATGCATTCTTTGGAAAAAATAAATAAATACATAAATTGGCATCAGGTGTCATGTCCGCCTCCATGGACATGACATCCAGGACTGTTTGAAAATTATATCTCTCAAACAAAGGCAGAAGGACCAAATTCATAGCAGCTACTGGGGCGTAGAAGCATTAATGTAGGGGTTATTATTAGGATGTGTCAGCTCTCTTTTAACCCTTTGAGTGCCAGAGGGGTGCGCAACGCATTGCCTCTGACACTCAAAGGGTTAAGTTTGTTGACTGTAAAGGCTGAGATTCACGTTTCTTTTCCCCTGTCCCTTCCTTCTGTTGATAGGAAAACTAAAGGTTTGAAATGCTCAGCCCTTCAGGGCTGGAGGGGGGCGCGGAGATTAGGAAGTGTCTGCACAGGGACCAGACGATTCCACATCTGTACGCTGTGCATGGAAATCAGCAGCCTGTGTTTTGTCAGCTTTTTTCACTAGAGGTTGCTCACTTTCACTTCATGATTTCTTCAGTAGAGCTCAAACAATGTGACCATCCTGCCAGCATCCTCATGGCACTGAGCATCGGGGAGAGCAAGGGCCAAACATACCACGGCAACGGCGGATCAACTCCAGGGCAAAGCAGCTGCAATATATTGGTTAAAACAAAATTCACTTTGATTTAAATGGGGCTTTAATCCCAAATGCTAGAAAGGGCTGTAATACAATGCCTTTGTGACCTCTTTAGTATTTAAGCCTTTGCGTTGCAATGCGTTGGATACCTCTCTTGCACTCAGGGGATTAAGGAGTTAAATGCCCCTTTTAACTCAATGGAAATTTTGGTTTGTCCCCTATATCTGCCTCATAATTGTTCCGCTTTATATATAAAACATATTCTTTGCAAATTTTAACCCCTTAAGGACTGCGTGGTCTGGGGGTGGGTGGCCGCAGAGGATAATGGCACTTTTTTTTTTTTTTTACCAATGCATTCTGGGATCTCAGAATTCCATGACGTGCCAGGACCGGCAGCAGTCCTGGCTTATCCCTGGTCGTTAAGTGGTTAAATAAGTTAGAAACTTGCTCCATGTTGCATTTACTTGCTACAGGAAAATAATGTGAGGCCCATTTAAAAAAAAAAGACTAAGGAGCAGACATTTTTTTCCCTGATATCAGAAAAATGTCCATGTATACATCCATCTAATTCTGCCCATTAGAATCGGTCAGACCTAAAATGACAGGAAAATGAACCTGCACAGAAAATACCAGAAAATCCCAAATATATGTCACTAACGAGCTGTGCATCTGGGATCGGTGTCACTGATGTCGAGGACATTTGCCTGGCAATTTGGGCCTTGAAAATCCTTATGGACAGGAGCAGATTGATATGTACATGGACATTTCTCCTCTGCGCAGTCAAAGGAGGGAATGAGATTGACTACTCTTGAGAGGGTACATCCAATAGAACCAGCGGTTAATCTTTGAGTTTGCGCTTTTATTTGTTTGTAAAATGTTTGGGGTGTGTCTGTGGGTAAAGGTAAGCTGTATTGGACCCCGTGCTCTGTGCCTGAGGAGATCAGCTTCACCTCACAGGGGTACTTGACTCACTTGAAAATTAGAGACATTGCATTGTATTTGAGAAGAATCTCAATGTATTCTTCCAGGTAAACACAGAGGCAGAAATGTACATATGGGGTTTGATGGTGCTTTCAGGGCTGGACTGCTCTTATGGGCCGGACTGAAATAGTTATTTTTGCTCTATAATGGTCTAACGGCTAAGAAATTAGACTGTCTGCTCGTTTATAGCCCTGTTAATTCCTTGGAACAAGTACTCAAGCGGCATTCATTCTCAATGAGATTATTTCGCTCTTTTGGCTTTTTCTGTTTTGGAAGCTCCTTGCAACCAGTTATACTGAGGACTCCCAGTCTTGGGTTTCACTTGTAGCCACACTATATGTAATACATCTGTTGGATGGGGACCAACTTTATACATTCAAAAATATGTAGAGCCACAGTTACCCAGTGTTCTCTTAGCAAGTCAAGAGCATTGTTACCCATCATTCATATGGGGAAACCCTAATGAATACCTCTGGCATTGAAGGAGCTGATTTCAGTCATTTTCCTGACTTTCTAAAATAAATGTAAGGAGCAGTAATTTGTTTTTCTGAAAACCATTGTTATAGGGATTTTAAACAGGCTACGCCCACTTCTGGGACTTTTTTTTTTATTTCTTCAGAAGTTACAACAGTTCAGAACTGTTATGCTGTCTTGAAACAGAGATCCAGAGAGCTTACTTCCTGAAAAATCAAACTGACAGGAAATGGTTCCGCAGTTACAGTGGTTCAGTTCTCCATTAGAATGGTTTCTTCCATAGAAAGGTTTCCTACTTATCCTTCCTTTGTCTTTTCCATGAGTTTAGCTAGAAAACAGTCTGTGAGTTGGGCTTATCTGAAACCAGTCTGAGTGATTCAGTTAAGGGAGTGGGATATGCCAGTAGTCGTTGGTCCATTTAGGTGTCATACTAACCAGTTTGGTGGCCTGGTGTTGGCTGTAATGATGTTGTAAGGTAGGCGCTAGGTCTGAGCTCTCTGAATTGTATGAAACTATTTGCAAGCACTTAGCACTGCGTGAACCTAAGTGTTAGCACGTAACATGTTATGAAGCTACATGTGAGCATTTGACGTTGCATGAAGCTAGGTCAGAGTGCACATCAGGATGCAAATCAAATTACGATAACTCAGCTTTGTGTTTAACATGGTTTGAGGACTATGTGAAATTAATTGTGAGTAGTTAGTAGTGTGGGCAGCCGATTGTGAGCATTCATTAATTTGTCCACCTATGTGTGAACACTTGGTATTGGGTGAAGCTAGGTGTGAGTTCCTGTGGGAGTTTAGTTAGAGTTAAATCCTTTAACCAAGAAAATGAAATCATTATGTGTCAAGGACATACTTTCCTTTTTATGAGCGGCAGGACTGCAAATACCAGCATAGCAAGCCATGTGCCACAATGCATGTTGATCTGAAACAGCAAAAGGATAAGCGGCTTGGGACACATTTACATTGTCTGAATAACTAAGCAGCATTGTACAGAGCTCTGCATGCATCTCCACGTTTGACTTTGCACTCTTCCTGTGACCTTGAAACCTTTGTGCACTTTACCTGTGCTTTATCTGTGTGAGATATGAAGGCAACAGTGCAAGCCATAGGTGAATTAAGAATGGGCTTGCTGTGGTTCATACCTGGAAACTTTAAAATGAGCAGATTCTGATAGATTTGCAGGAGACTAGTAGAGTAAAACGGATACCTTTATTGGCTGTCTGAATAGTTTTCTGTGCAAGATTTCAAGACACTTTAGGTCTTTTCATCAGGCGTTTAAGTCATCTTTAACCCTTTGAGTGCCAGATGGGTATGCCAGGGCTTATAATTTGAAGTCCTTTGCTACTAGCCAGACCTGAAAAGTTACTCGCCACTGCAAGCCATAACCTACCAACCAGGGCTGAACTTCTACTCGCCAGGGCTGAATTTTCACTCGCCATTGGCTAGTGACGAGTGGAAATTTTGAGCCCTGGGTATGCAGTGCATTGAGAAGCATATGGTTTTCTTGCTACGTAAAACAAGGGTACGCTCACTGCTGGAAATTGTTTTATTCAAAAGTTATAACCATTCCAAACTTCCTTCCTCTGGATCAACAGGGGTGTTTTTGGCATGGGCTGGACTTGGTGGATGCATGTCTTTTTTTTCAGCCTCATCAACTATGTTGCTGTGTTATAATCTCTGGAAACAGAGTTCCAAAGAGCCTACTTCCTGAAACATCACACTGACAGGAAGTGACTCAACATTTACCATCACATTCTATGGAGAATTTTCTCAGTGACGCATCTGTCCCACAGAATGCAACAGAATCACTGCCACTAGAGGACAATGTCAATATTATTCTGTAATAACTTTGGAAAGACACATCTCCCAGCTGTGGAATTACCATAGTTTTACTCAGCAGGAAAAGTCCTACAATATATATATATTATTAATATTATATATCAAAGGCAATTGCGGGAATTTTAATTTCCCCTTATGGTGCAGTTGGGTTGCTCCACTTCTTCTTAGTGCATCGGCTTCTATGTAAGCAGCATTTTGTGTTGAACAATGACTGTAATTGGGTCTGAGATTCGCAGCCTGAAGCATTTTCCTTGCCACTAGGTTCAGATTAAAGTCTCTCGGGTGAATGTGGGAGTTTTAAAGACTGCTGCTAAGCTTTAGTGAATATTTAAAGAGATCTACTGAGCATGTTGCAGTGTGTTGATGATACGCTTTATGATTTGATGAGATGTTATACAGACCTCTGCATCTCTTGCAAAACTTTTCCCGTTGCAGTGTTTAAATGAAAAATGTATATAGCTGAGGGAACTAACACATTGCGAGTGTCATTTTAATACGGCTAATGGACGCCGATTGCATAATAAGAAAAATAAACTTGATATTCAATTTTAAAGCTCAATTATGGCATAGTGAGGCTGATATATTAACCCTCTGAGTGCCAGAGAGGTATCCAGTTTTATTTCTGACATTCAAGGGGTTAAAAATGCCATGTGCGTTAAAGCGAAGCTATCACCTATCTTAAAGATGGAGAGTGTTATTTCAATACTGTCAGAGTTGTAGTACAAGAGTAATTGAATGGTAAAGTATCCCCCACCCACCCCTTTTACCTAGTGTAAGCCACTTCCCCTCAGATGTGGAATCTGGTCTCTAGACCGGACAGATCACAGCGAGGGACAATCTTCTTACTGTGATCATAAGGAAAACCCTGCCCCCCCCCCTTGACAAAGGAGGCCAGGTTTTTCCTTATGCTCACTGAAGATTGTCCCTCACTGCGCATAATGATAAGCATATCTATGCTGGTATTATCCATAATAAGTCCGTCATTATTGAGACATCCAACTCGTTCTGAGACTGTCAGACAAGCAGCTTGCTGTAGAGGCATCTGCACTGTCAGCCCCTTCTTGTACCATAAATGGACACTAATGTCCCAAAAACATTATTTATAGTTTTGGAGAGCTGAATCTAATAAACTAAGTTTCTATCTCTCAAACCACTATGGTTTGAGAGATAAAGGGATTCAAAGTTTCCCCCTCCCTCCCTTTTTCCTGATGTCAGCATCTAGCTGACCGCAGGAGATCCCGGGCCGGGGACCAACAGGTGGCTCTGACGCAGAGCCAAAATCGCATTACTTAAAAACCATTCATTGGAAAGGTCTACAAAGTGTGCTTGCAAGCCAGGCACACTTTGTAGAGTTTTCCAATGAATGAATTTTTAGCAACATCAGGAGAAGGGGAGGGAGGGGGAACTGTGAATGCCTATATCTCTCAAACCATAGCGGTTTGAGAGGTAGGGTTTGTTGCACTTAGTTTATTAGTTTCAGGCCAACAAAACTATAAATAATAAAGGTTTTAAATGGAACATTTTGGACGGTGTAATATAAAAAGCATTCTTTTTGCATGTGGAAGAATTGTAGATTAAGCTAACGCAGTGTACTTATAATCTTAATTTTAGTAATGGAGGCAAGTATTTTGCTTAACTTCCTTTACTGAAAACTCCAATAGCAGCACAGTAACTACATAGTAACAACCAATCATAAAAGGATAATCAGGTAATATAAGGACTGGTACAGCTAAGCGACTCCTCTTTCTTAGCTTAAAACAACTGGCGAACAAAATAATCCACCAAACATAGAACAGACACATCCGACGTCCAGATATGAGTCCCGTATAGAACAGCGATCCAACCGGCAGCATTCCTCTGCTGTCCCAAAGAAGAAGATTACACTGAAACAGAAGAGTATTGTGAAAGACAACTGTAATGACATCATGATTCTCACATTGCAAGAAAACTCGACTAAACCGTCCACTTAAATTGACTTTAAGTACAATATAAACAGCCATGCTAACGAAACTGAATACTTACCCTAGAATAAATTTAAACCAGGGTGTGAAGGGAGGGAAAATACTCACCTCCTGTCATTACTAAAATTAGGATTATAAGTACACTACATTAGCATAATCTACAATTTTAATACATGACAGGAGGCTTCATATTTTGCACTTTTAATGCTGAGGAAAAAAAGAATGAGACGCATGAGCCGCTGGACGTAAATAAGACATGAAAAGTATCCTCCCTAGACCAGTCAGCAGAGCGTAAAATATCCACAATAGATGCTCCTGCTGAAGCTGCTCGAGTTGCAGCCGCCCCCCTGACCGAGTGGGCCCCAAAACCTGGGTCTATCCCGCCAGGGACAAAACCCAACTAATCCACCTCGCTAAGGTGATAGAAGAAACCGGTCTATGAGGTCTAACATAGGAAACGAGGAGTTGACCAGAAGGAGAAGACAGCAAAGCCGCACTAATGTCTGCATAGCGAAGCAAAACCTCCACCACACAGAGCTGAGGAACCTCCCGAAAAAAAGGATAAAAGACTGACGAAGAATCCGACTTCGTGCACTGGGAAATGGAAAAAGATACTCCTTCCGGGAGAACGGAAGCCCATCAAAATCGAACACCCTAACGTCTGAAACTGGACAAAACGACACCAAAGTAATACTGTCAGCTTGGCTGAAAGCTGATGAAGTGATAACAACTCGTTTGTCGGCCAACTCCGCAGAAAACGCAGCATCACATCAACGTCCCAAAACCTAGTGTACTTAGGTGCCGGAGGCCTGGCCAATTTGATCCCTCGCAGAAGGCGGCACACCAACGGATCACGACCCACAGGAATACCGGAAACAGGAACATGCGCCTCCGAAATAGCCGATCGCATAACATTAAGAGATAGAAAAGACTGACCCAAAGAAAACCGGAAAGAAAGAAAATTCAAGATTGCAGCAACAGGTGCTGTAAAGGGATCGCAATTCCTCTCCAAACACCAGCCAGACCAAGCGTTCCATGCGGAAAGATCGCAGGATCACAGGAGTTCCACAGAAGGTCCCTAGTCTCTTGTGATAATCCTGCAGCCGACCAGGAACCCCTTAAATCGCCCAAGCCACCAGAGATAGGCGATCCTGAAGAACGAGCGGATGACTGTTCCCTCGATGATCTGTGAGAAGGTCTGGACAAAACAGGAGTAGAAGAGGATCTTCGAAGGCTGACTCGGCCACAACGGGTTGGTGAGCAGAATGGTCACTTCCTGCCTGCGAACCTGGTGAATCACTCTTGCCAGCATCGCGAACGGGGGAAAAGCATACGCTCCCTGCTTGGGCCACATCTGCAGAAATGCATCCACCACCTTGCACTCCAGATCCGGAAGCCAGCTGAAGTAATCTGGCAGTTGATGATTGGTCCTGGTAGCAAACAGATCCAACCCCGGTGGACCCCTGAGGAGACACAGGTGTTGGAACACTGATGCGTCCATTTTCCAATCACTGCTGTGTTGCCAATGACGGGAAAACCAATCCGCTGTGAAATTGGATGTGCCCGGCAGATACTCCACCCTGAGAGAAATGCTGCGCCTGAAGCAGAACCTGTAAATGCCTTCGTTGCCGCTGTCAGATCCCAAGATCAAGCCCCCCCCAGTTTGTTGACATACTGAACCACGGATACATTGTCCATCTGTAGTAAGATGCAGCAATCTGATACATTATTGGTGAAACTGTGAATGGCGAACGATCCCGCAATCAACTCCAAACAGTTGACGTGAAGACCTTCTTCTTTTACAGACCAAGGACCTCCCGTGGATGAGTCCACGCAATGGGCCCCCAACCCCAAAGACTGGAGTCTGACTCCACCATGAAGTCTGGGGTAGGGCCGAAAAACGACTCTGCCGTTCCACGCCTGCATGTGAAGTAGCCAACAACGAAGCTCCGTCCGAACCTCTGGAGAGAGATCCACAAAGTGATCGTGCAACCGACCGGATCGAAGATGATGAGCCTTCAGCCTCTGCATCGCCCAGTAATGCAGAGGTCCATGGAAAATCACCTGAATTGAAGAAGATAGAAGACCCATGACGCGAGTTAAAAGGCGCAAGGGAACGCAATTGAGACGAAGAACCCGACACCGTTCCTCCTTTCGAATCACTGCGATCTTGGATAAAGGGAGACGAAGCAGGCAATAAACAGAGTCGATCTCGAACCCCAGGAACTGGACCACCTGAGTAGGGACCAGTGCCAACTTCTCCCTGTTGACGATGAAACCCAGAGATTCAATGAAGCGCACCACAAAGTGAGTCTGAAATCGAATTCTGGAGACATTGTTGCAAAACAGCAACAAATCGTTGAGACGACTAAGAGGAGACCTTATCACATTGTACAAGTATATGAGAGGTCAATACAAGGATCTCTGCGGTGAGCTATTTATTCCAAGGCCTGATCAGGTGACCAGGGGACACCCCTTGAGATTAGAGGAAAGGAGGTTTAAACTTCAGCAGACGAAGGGTTTTTTTTACGGTAAGGTCTGTCAAATTGTGGAATTCATTGCCCAGGGAGGTAGTTATGGCAGATACAATGGATACATTTAAGAGAAGATTAGATACATTTCTTTCAAAAGAGAACATACAAAGTTATACTGTTTATCAGCAGGCTGATCAGGAAGGTCTGATAAAGACTAATTTAATTGGTAGCAGGAAAGCTATAAAATTCTCAGTTACTGAGGTATGAGGCGAAGGTTGAACTTGATGGACTTGTGTCTTTTTTCAACCTAATTTACTACTATGTATTTACTATGAGATAAATCAGACAACGAATACCTAGAGCCCGAAAATGCGACACCACCTGCTTTAGAAGCTTCGTGAAGCACCACTGGGCAGAACGGAGCCCAAAAGGGAGGCAGATAAACTGGCACGGATGACCATGCCAATGAAAACTAAGGAATTGTCGACACTCCTGATCGACCAAAACGTAAAGGTAAGCGTCCGGGGGGGTCAGACCACAGTGCAACTCTTATCTTCATCAGAAGGTCTTCTCCCATGGGGTAAGGACCTGCAGATGGAGCACTGTCAGGGCTGGATTTCCCAATAAGCAGAGAAGTCAACTGCCTAGGCGCCTCAGCTGTGGTCACCACATCCACCTTTTGAATTCTGGGTGTGTCCAGAGCAATCCCAATGTCCCTACAATTTATATACCCACTTAAAGTCTATTATGTAACCTGTTGGATGCTAGAGAGATCTCCAATGCATTGCAATTATACAAACACACATACACGGCCCATAGCATTGTATTCATTAAAGGGTCAGTAATGTCCCATAAAAAAATGCTTATAATTTTGTAGAGGTTTTGTAGACTGCTATGGTTTGAGAGATATTCACCACCAAAGTTCCCCCTTCCCTCCCCTTCTGACGTCAGCGCTGTGCTGACACCAGGAGATCCCAGTCCTGGGACCAACAGGCGGCTCTGCAGAAGAGCCAAAATAGCGTTATTGGAAAATATTTACTTTACTGGACAGGTCTACAAAGTGTGCCTGGTTTGCAAGCACACTTTGTAGACCGTTCCAATGAAGTAGTTCGTTTTAAATAACGCAATTTCGGCTCTGCTGAAGAGCCTCCTCGAATCACACAACTCGAATCTCCCTGAGAGATGAGAGAGGTGACTTTTAATGCGAATATCTCTCAAACCATAGCGGTTTGAGAGAGGGGATTTGTGGCATGTAGTTTATTTTTTTAACCTCTACAAAACTATAAGCTTTTTTTATGGGACATTACTGTCCCTTTAAGGTGAAAGGTGCAATGCATTGGGTACCCTCTGGCACTCAAAGGGTTAACTCCATCTCTCACAGTCAAGCGGTTGAAGTACCCATTAAGTCAGTGAGAATTTTATTTTTTTTTTTCCCTCTACGGTGCCGTTGGTTCCATCCCAAATCGCAACTTTTTAGTTTCGTGAATAACGTGCATAGTTTTTGAAACCTACACCACTCTACGGAATACAGTCTGAGACCTGTGCTATAATTGGTAGCTCTGGTAGAGTTGCCTGAACCTTATCATCCTCCCCAACGCTCTCCTTACATTGGCCTGTTAGCAAAGGCCACATCCTCCTTAGCAATGTCACTGCCAGGCAAGGCAGCTGTCTCCTCAGATTTAATAGGAGAGAGCGTGTGTGCGGTGTATGGTGCAGGCAGAGAGAGAGAGGGGGCCAGTACAAATTGGCCTCAGCCTCGCGTGAGCTGGAGGATGATTACAATCTCCCGAGCTCTCAGCTGTGCTCCGTTGCTAGTAGCTGGTGCTCCGGAGATGGTAGTCATGGCAACCGCTGCCACTCACTCCCCATCTTGGATGTAAATTAGTTACAATTTTATTAGTGTGTAGAATTTCAAGAGACTGTAGTGTTCCTCCGCTGGAAACAGCCTTACTAAATTCATCTCAGGAATACATATTGAGGTTGATGAACTAAAAAGATCTGGAGTCGATAGGGAGTAAACCGACTGCAGTGTAGGGGATGAATTAGAAATTCCCAAAATATCTGTGGTTTTCAGTGGGACTCCTAACCCCATGAATCCTAGAAATGGTTAAAGGCCCTAGTTAACCCCTTAGTGACACACGACGTGCCAGGACTGCAGGGGAGGGCTGGCAACTTTTGGCCTGGGGGGCAAGTACAATTAAGTGGCCTATTTCTATTACCGCTCCAGCCCAATGTCCCAGCCCACCCCCTTTTGTTAATGCTATAGCTGGCATTAATGTTATGGATTAAGTCAAGTGATACCACAGAGCTTACAACTGAAATGGAGCTACACTAGTGATACCACAGAGCTTACAACTGAAATGGAGCTACACTAGTGATACCACAGAGCTTACAACTGAAATGGAACTACACTAGTGATACCACAGAGCTTACAACTGAAATGGAACTACACTAGTGATACCACAGAGCTTACAACTGAAATGGAACTACACTAGTGATACCACAGAGTTTACAACTGAAATGGAACTACACTAGTGATACCACAGAGTTTACAACTGAAATGGAACTACACTAGTGATACCACAGAGTTTACAATTGAAGTGGAGCTACAATACTCGTGTAGTCCCTTAAATTCTGTTTACTCTATTTACAGAAGCAAATGGGAAATTGAGTGAGGCAGTGGCCCACTGGCCCATATTCATGACCAGCCTGGGGGGCAATTGCCCCCTTGCCCCCCAGGCCAGTCCTCCCCTGCAGGACTGTCACACTGGTTCCGACACTTAAGGACCGGTGACAGTCTTGGCACGTCATGGATTTCTGGGGTGGCACTGCTCTGCCATCCCAGAATTCATTAACCCTTTCAGTTCTGCGTTGCGTTACCCTCTGGTACTGAAAGGGTTAATAAAAAAAAAAGCCAAGTGGTCCTTAACAGCCACCCACGCTCCAGATCTGAGGTTGTTAAGGGGTTAAATCAACAGGATTTTTTTAAACATATTTTCTCCCTATGGACAAATAAAAATTCTCCTAATTTCTATTTATTTAAATGGGGGTTTTAACCACCCCGGATGATAGTGAGGTCTCCAGCTTATTACGATGCAATGTGTTGGAGGGCGCTCTAGCATTCAGAGGGTTAAACGCCCAACTGAAATCAGTGGGGATTTTTTTTGTCCTTCCCGCGATGCATTTGGTTTGCCCCGAGTTACTTCATTTCAGTGGTTGTCAGTTTTGCACAAGGGAAGCCGAGCATGCATTCTGGAATTTTCAGGGCAACCCCTAACAAAGAAGGGTACGAATACTTAAATAAACATTTATTCTAAGGGCTCACAATTATAATGACAAAAAAAATACACGTGTGCACAATACACTTTTAAAACTCAACATCACCATTTTTGTCAAAGTGCCACAGGACCTGGTAGTTTAAAACCACTGAGCCACTTCTTTTTAAAGCGGAACTTTCAGGTAGTAATAAGTCGCCCTTCAATAATTAAACATATGGCGACTAGCATCATAATGCATGTATTACCTCTGTAAAGTGCCACATTCTAAAGAAATCCTTATAGGGATAGTAATACTTCATTGTATCTTTATTTTATTTTGTAGGCATTAAAAAACATGAAGAACGATATAAGTATTATCTCTCAAACCTTTATGGTTTGAGAGATATTCACAAGCAAAGTTTCCCCTCCCGCCCCTTTTACCTAGTGTAAGCCATCTCTTCTCAGATGTGGAATCCAGTTCATAGACCAGACAGATAACAGAATGGGACAATCTTCTTCCTATGAGAACAATGAAAGCTCTGCCCCCCTTGACAAGTTTTTCAGGTTTTTCCCTTTTCTTAATTGAAGATTGTCTCTCTCTGCAGTCTACCTGGGCACCTCCCTTCTGCTCTGGCTGAGCAGTGTTACATCAGTAAAAGGGGCAGGAGGGGGATACTTTGTCATTAAATTACTCTAGAACTACAACTCTGACAGAATTGAAATAACACTCTCCAAAGTCCAAATACTATGATGATTAATTAGAGCTGTTTTATTATGAAACATTACTATCCCTTTAAAGGTGACCTGCCATTTTTAATGTTGGCCTCTACAAAGAGTGGCCCCCAGCTCCTCCTCCGTCACTGGTGCCATCCTATAAAGTGTATGGAGAAGCTTGGGTCGGTTCACTGCTGTACAGGGTTCTGGGCTCGTTTGGCGCCAGGCCTGCTTAGTACTGAACAGGTCCAAGGTCCAAATATTATGATGATTAATTAGACCTGCTTTTATTATGAAATATTACTATCCCTTTAAACTTCAGAGACTGACGGGCAGGTTAGTGCCATCTGTGTGCCTGTGCCGTCAGTCCCTTCCGGTTACCATGTGGCACGCTGCAGTGCTTCTTACAGAGACCGAGACTGACGGCGCAGGCACGCAGTCTGTCTGCTGGTCTCCAAAGACTAAGGATTTCTTTAGAATGTGTCACTTTACAGAGGTAATACATGCATTATGATGTTAGTCTCCATATGTTTAATTATTGAAGGGCGACTTATTACTACTTGAAAGCTCCGCTTTAAGTAAATTAGCCTCAGTGTGTAATTCCAGACCAAACCAACTCTTTTTTTTTTTTTTTTTTTTTTTTTGGAAGGGGATGAAAAAAACAAAACAAAAAACGAAAACAAATTCTCATTTATTTTAACTGAGATTTTAACTCCCTGAATGCTAGAGGGGTCTTCAATACGTTGGAGACCTCTCTAGCATTTATGTAGTTAAAAGTACTATTTCAATCAATGGACTTTTTTTTTTAATTTCGCCTACGGTGGAGCAGTTAGTTTGAAGCAGGATTACTTCATTTCTTCCTTTGTACATCAGCTTCACTCAGTGGCTGGGTGGGATGATGTGAGTTGTATTCCAGCTAACGCCTAACATCGAAACCTAAATTTGACGGCAGATAAGAACCATTCGGCCCATCCAGTCTGCCTGTTTCCCTAGTGTACATACCTCAAACCGTATTTGGTCATTGGTCTTTCCTTAAGTCCAAGATAACCTTATGCCTGTACCATGCATGCTTACATTCCATCATTGAATAACCCCCTACCACTTCTACAGGTAGGCTATTCCACTTATCTACCACTTCAGTTGGTAGGCTAGTCCACTTATCTACCACTTCTGTTGGTAGGCTAGTCCACTTATCTACTACCCTCTCAGTGAAGTAAAACTTTCTTCCATTACATCAAAGCCTTTGTCCCTCTAGTTTTAGGCCTCTTGTCCTAACATTTTTACTTCTTTGAAATGTACTTCTCTCCTGTTCTTTGTTGAACCCCTTCATGTGTTTGAATGTGTCTATCATATCCCCTCTCTCTCTTCTCTCCTACAAGCTAAACATGTTTAAATGGTCACCAGTTGCCGACACCTGCTATAATCCATAACCGCCTGTGGTCCAGTGTCAGCCCACACTAGCTTCACCTCGGACTGAGGCTGATGTATTAAGAAGAACTGACGGAATCTTGGAGTAAACCAACTGCACCATAAGGGACTAATAAAAGAAAACCCCCCAAATCCACATTAATTTAAATCGAGTTTATTATACCAAGAATGATAGAGACATCTTCAACTCTTTGCGAAACAAGTGTTGGAGACCTCTCTAGCACTCTAAGGGTTAAAAGCCCCATTTAAATTAATGAAATATTTTATTTATCCCCTATGGTGCAGATGATTTGCCCCAGAATTCTTCCAGTTGAGTCTCACCAAATCATCCATCGATCTACCAACATTGTTACCTATTACATCAAGAAATCTAATGTGTCTGCAGGGATTTGTCTGTTAATTATATGTACCTGAGGTTGTATATCATTTGTTACCATGAAACTAAAAAGGTTAAAGAAACCCTAATGCTAGAAATAAACTCGGTGTCTTACTAAAGAACATGCTATAACCAGCCAGGGAAGCAATTTTCCATGCACTCGTCACTTCCTGCTGTGTCCTTGGCTCGGTAGAACACAGCCTCTTGACTGGCTGATACAAGCGCACGGGGAGACTGTTGTCTTCAAAATAAGAGAAATTTGTAGTTTTGCAAGAGTGTCCCGTAGGGTTGCCATATATGAACTTTCATAAAAGGGGAGACGTTGGCGTATCAACCAGATTTAACCGTTTGGATACTGGAGGGAAACCAGTACTTTGCAGAATAATTGTCTATAACTAAGGTGCTAATTTAAGGCAATGGAAGTTTCTGTACATATTTCCTGTATGGATCTTTTAAAAGCTTCAGCATGAATTATGGGCCAACAGCAGTGTGATGAAGCTTAGCATTACTAGTAGTGATTGAGTCACTATTTTTTGCCCAGTTGAGAAGTTGGGAACAGCAACAATTACAGGCAGCCAGCTCTCTGATGTGTGTGAACCTTTGTCTGACAAGTCACCCTCACACAGTATCAGAACTTGCTTGCTCCTGCTGGAGCACTAGGACCATGCACTGCCTTTGGCCAAACTCAGCACTTGTAATCTCAGCACTTAACACCCTCTTACCCCATTGTATGTCTCCCTTTATCCATTTAGACTGTAAGCTCCTTGGGGCAGGGAACTCTCTCCCATTGTTTCTATGAATGTCGCACTTATTTCATCCCCTCTTATTTATTGTAACATATGTCTATTGTAAGGCGCTGCGTACACTGTGTGGCGCCATATAAATAAAGATACATACATACATACATACATACAGTGGAAACATAGTTGCAAGTTGTGGTGAGAGTGTGGAAGTTTCAGAACTCACTACAGAGCATTTAAAGGGATAGTAATGTTTCATAATAAAAGCAGCTCTAATTAATCATCATAGCATTTGGACTTTGGAGAGTGTTATTTCAATTCTGTCACAGTTGTAGTTCAAGAGTAATTCAATGACAATGTATCCCCCTCCCGCCCCTTTTACTGATGTAACACTGCACAGCCAGAGCAGAAGGGAGGTGCCCAGGTAGACTGCAGAGAGGGACAATCTTCAGTTAAGATAAGGGAAAAACCTGAAAATCTTGTCAAGGGGGGCAGGGCTTTCATTGTTCTCATAGGAAGAAGATTTTCCCCTGCTGTTATCTGTCTGGTCTATGGACTGCATTCCACATCTGAGAAGAGATTGCTTACACTAGGTAAAAGGGGCGGGAGGGGAAACTTTGCTTGTGAATATCTCTCAAACCATAAAGGTTTGAGAGATAAGATATCCCTTTAATAGAAAGAGAGGTAAAATAAAGCTTACAGAACACTTTAACATTCCAGCAGGACAGACTCTTAAAAGAACACTAACAGCTACAAATAAAATAGGTCGATATAACATAAAATATAATGTACTTACAACTATCATATGTAAAATTAATTATTCCTGTGTTACATCGCTCAGATTTAATCCTAAACTTCATTTTTAACACTTACATAAGCCTTCCTATTCAGAAAGCATTTAGTTAAGTTTGTTTGTGCTGTTTGTAATGAGAGAACAGAGCTAATGTCAGTTAATTGACAGTGATCTGTGCCCACTGATCTTGTATTCAGAGAAGCTGTTATCTTATCTCAGCCCATTTACAGCCAATTCTGAACAGTCACCTCAAGATTGCTGAGGTACTTGGAGCTTTGAAACAGCAGGAATGGCAGCTCCCTCAGAGCAGATGTAAGACTGGATTTTTAGCTTCAGAAAACAAATAGATAATTGTTACAACTGCTGCATGAGGCACAAGGGGCAGGCATGTGCACGCGTAGACACCAAGGGGGGCTTGAGCACCTGCCCTTTTTGTCCAAAGTGCCCTTGTGCCCTTTTAACAAAGAAATAATAATAATCAGTCCGATTTTATATTATCCCAGTCCGTTTTTCAGTTTTGATTAACGGGGGTGGGGGGCTCCTCTCCTCTTACGTCCAGGTCCTTTTTAAGTGTAAGGTCCATTTAACATGCAGGCCGGGTCCTTTTTACGTGCCGTCGGGTCTTCTCCTCTTGCGTGTCGGATCCTCTCTGCTTACGCCTTTTTTTCATTTGAGCCCCTGCCCCCCAAAATGTCTGTGCACGTCCCTGACAAGGGGTCAAATTATAAAGAATCATAGGCAAGTATATAGAATTACTATGCATTCATGTTCCTTTAAAGGGGACTATCACCCTGCATAAAGTTAAATCCCAAAAATTACCCATCTGGCGACTAGCTGATCAAAAATCATAGTCGCCAGAATAATTACCTCCTTACAGAGAAATTCTACTGCTCCTGACACTGAGAGCCAGGAAACAGCACAGTCATCTTTATATAGTGAAGTCTGCGCGCCTGCACTGTCAGTCCCTTCCATACCGTAAGGTACCAAGCAATGCCTCTTAGTGGACTGGGACTGACGGTGCAGGCGCCACACCACTATGTTAAGACGTCTGCGCTGTTTTGTAGCAGTCAGTATCGGGAGCAGTAGAATTTATCTGTAAGGAGGTAATTATTCGGGCTACTAGTACTATTGTTCAGCTAGTTGCCAGATGGGTAATTCTTGGGATTTAACTTTATGTGGGGTGATAGTTTCCTTTTAAGGGCCCAAAAAGAGGGTGTATCCTAGAAAATCCAGACATGTGGTAACCCTCTGTTCCTTTAGTAGGGCACATCCAACCCCTGCTTCTTATCTAGGATTGTATGCACAAAGTAAAGAAGAGCACTTCTTCAGGATACCAACTGTACCATAAGGGTCAAAAGAATGCTTGAGATGACCCCAACACGTTGTATTGCACATGCTTCTGGCACATAAAGAATTAATAATACCTTGTTATTTCGGCGGTAGAGAGAAACGTGAATATTAAGAGCTTGGAGAAAATGCATATATTTTTTAGGAGCTCTAACCCTCTGGATGCTAAAGATGTCTTCAAAGTTATGCTTCACAGTCTTTAAAGGGATAGTAATAGTTTGTTTTATCTTTATTTTATTTTGTAGGCATTAAAAAAACATGAAGAATGATATAAGTCTTATCTCTCAAACCTTTATGGTTTGAGAGATATTCACAAGCAAAGTTTCCCCTCCTGCCCCTTTTACCTAGTGCAAGCCATCTCTTCTCAGATGTGGAATCCAGTCCATAGACCAGACAGATTGTCTCTCTCTGCAGTCTACCTGGACACCTCCCTTCTGCTCTGGCTGAGTAGTGTTACATCAGTAAAAGGGGTGGGAGGGGGATACTTTGTCATTCAATTACTCTTGAACTACAACTCTGACAGAATTGAAATAACACTCTCCAAAGTCCAAATACTATGATGATTAATTAGAGCTGCTTTTATTATGAAACATTACTATCCCTTTAACCCCTTAAAGGACCAGATAGGTTACAATGTATTCCTTTGCACACCCAACTGGTCATACAAGGGTTAACCCTTTGAATGCCAGAGGGGTACGCAACGCATTGCTTTGCAAAGCGTTGCGTACTCCTCTGGCACTCAGTGGGTTAAGATGTTTCTAGCATCTAAGAGGTCAATACACTGCCTCTGTGCATTTATGACTGTATCAATTCATGTTGTATGTAAATGAGCAAGACCCATAAATCATCGTTTACAGCTCCACTTCTGATAATTCCGCACATATTTTCCAAAATTATCACTTTGAAGCCATTTGTCAATTCTGCTTATGTTTAAGTTACTTAATCATGTTTTCCATTGTACGTTTAAGTGCGAATTTACTCTCTGCTCCCACTTAATCCATCTTCAGTTCTTATCTACCTCTCTGTAATCTGCACCACAGATATGAGGAATAATAAAAAAAAAAAATACTCAGCCTTAAAGTGTGATGAACGGCAAAATAGTCATTTAAAGGAAATCGTTTAACTTCACTCTGCGCCTCAAATGTTCAGGGCGAAAAAGATCTACAGATATGGTGGTCTTAAAGAAATGAATTATTATTTTTATAGCGAACTTGCAGTGTGTAAGGTGTTTTACAATTGGACACACAGGAGGCAAACAAGAAAATCTTTCTTATAACCTTGCGAGCTGCCTTCTTGTAGATGACAATATTTACGCATAAAGTTGGGGAGTTGAAATTTCTGGTTATACTGATTGTGAGTCAAATAAAGTTTTCTGTAAAGACTGACAAAATTGTGAATGAAGAGTTTGAAAGGTACATTTATGATGAGTGTTATGCACAATATGTTTGTTTTTCTTATTTGGATCATATTTATATCTTTGAGCCCATCATTACAATATAGACAAAATATATAAAAAATGTTAGGGGTTGCCCTGAAAGTTCCAGACAGTGTGTTAGGGTGCGTTGAGTGAAAACAGTGAAAGGGATAGAAATGTGTTTATATTAATACAATGTCAATTATTCAATATAATTTTTTATAACGAAATGTACCTTTCAAACTGTTCATACGTTGTAGTCTTCATTTTATTGTATATTAAAGGTCCCCCTACCGCCCCTTTTCCATATGTAATGTGACCTCTCCTTAGATTTAAAATCCGGTCGCTTGACCCGACAGATCACAGCAAGGGACAATCTTCTGTCTACCAGTATAAGGATACTTTTCTGGCTTTCAAAGTGTTAAAAGTCCCATATAAATTTGTGGAAATTATCATTCTCAGCCTATGGTGCAGTTAGCTCCATTTTATCGTTGTATGAACCCGATTAAGTGAATTCTAATTTCCTGCTAAATAACCGGACATTTTTTCTTCTCTGTACCTTTATAAGACACAATTCAAATAATCTGAACCTTCTCGACTGGTGTTTAAGCTGTAGGGAAGGTAGGGCAGGCAAATGTGAGTTTGTACTGCAGCTGTGCCGCTTCCTAGACTAAACATGGATTGTAAACTTCAGAGTGTGGGGTTGCGACAGCTGTGTTTTCTTTAAGTCACGTTATGTTGCAGGTTGAACTTGAAAAGTTGAAAATCGTCTGTTGTAGATAAACACTGTGTCAAAGGACTGGAGCTACACACTCCACTCAGCATCTGAAATCATATAAACGTTTTATTTACTTTTATTACTAATCCTGGATTTTAGGAACTAACACCTTATAATGACTTAAGTGATTTTTAAAGATACATCAAAATGACCCATATTTCTTTCAGCCGTTTTTTATTTTAAACAATAGTTAATGAGATATTTATCTTTATTTATCAGTTTATGCAAATTAGAAAGGACTGACTGACATGCCAGACAGATACTACATACCACACTGTTCTCCCTCCCCAGATACTAACATTCCATTCTGCTCTCCGTCCCAGCCAGTAGTAGCATTTCACGCTGGGCCATTTCCTGCACCACAGATACTAAAATGTTACACGGGTCTGCCTCATTTCCTTCCAGACACTAACTTTAAAAAAAATATCTCCACTGCACCTACATCGTCCTGGCAGGAAGATACTGACATTCCACACTGCTCTCCCCACTATGTTTGCTTGGAGGTGGCAAGTATATTAGGGAGGAAAGTGCCAACCCCCACCATGGTTAGGGCTCCTTTAAAGGGATAGTAATACTTCATTTTATCTTTATTTTATTTTGTAGGCATTAAAAAAACATGAAGAACAATATGTCTTCTCTCTCAAACCTTTATGGTTTGAGAGATATTCACAAGCAAAGTTTCCCCTCCCGCTCCTTTTACCTAGTGTAAGCCATCTCTTCTCAGATGTGGAATCCAGTCCATAGACCAGACAGATAACAGAAGGGGACAATCTTCTTCCTATGAGAACAATGAAAGCCCTGTCCCCCTTGACAAGTTTTTCAGGTTTTTCCCTTATCTTAATTGAAGATTGTCCCTCTCTGCAATCTACCTGGGCACCTCCCTTCTGATCTGGCTGAGCAGTGTTACATCAGTAAAAGGGGCGGGAGGGGGATACTTTGTCATTAAATTACTCTTGAACTACAACTGTGACAGAATTGAAATAACACTCTCCAAAGTCCAAATACTATGATGATTAATTAGAGCTGCTTGTATTTTGAAACATTACTATCCCTTTAAATTATTAGATCCTGAGTGTGCTGTTTCTCATAAGGAAGTGAGAAGTGGTAAAAATTCACTACTAGGAAAGAACAAGGCATAAGGTTTTGACAAAAACCACAGGGAAATCTATGCCTGAGAGCAGACACAATACTGTCTGGACCTAGGGACACAGTCATAATGGTCTCACCTCAGGAACAGGAAGTACAATCCGTTATTTAGACCAGGTAATTACTATATTGTCTACAGGTGTGACTGGCACATAGGAGAGGAATCCTACAGGATGGAATTATCAGGTCCATAGAACTCCATCCTCCCATTTCAGTGGTTACTCATGTAGCTGGAAGGAAAGGCAGCAGAAACTAGATACACATGGAGGCCATACTCACAATGATAACGTGGACCAATTTAGGGACAAAAAAATTATTATTCATTTCACCCTTTCAGTGCCAGAGAGGTATTCCGTGCATTGTGAAAGCAATTTGTTGGTCCCCTCTCGGGCACTCAAATTGTTAAATATGGATTTTAGTTCTACACAGCATTGCACAGCAAGGGGTTAAAATCTCCAGTGAACTCAAAGATAATCATGGGAATTTTTATGTGTCCTATGGTACCCTGTAATTGTTCCACACCTCTCTGTTCAAGTGCCTTTAGAGATTAAAGGGACAGTTATGTCCCATAAAAAATGGTTTTAGTTTTGTAGAGGTTAAAAAATGAAACTATATGCTACAAATCCTATCTTTTTGAGAGATATAGGCATTGAAAGTTCCCCTATCCTACCCCTTCTGATGTCAGCTGTAAAGCTGACAGCAGGAGATTCGAGTCGTGCAACTCGAGGAGGCTCTGCAGCAGAGCCAAAATCTCATTATTTAAAAAGAAATACTTCATTGGAACGGTCTACAAAGTGTACTTGCAAACCGGGCACACTTTATAGACCTTTCCAGTATTTAAGTACTTCTTTTCCTATAACACAACTTCGGCTCTGCTGCAGAGCCGACGGCTGGTCCCATGACCGGGATCTCCTGCTGTGAGCACAGCGCGGACATCTGGAGAAGGGGAGGGAGGCGGGAACTTTCAGTGCCTATATCTCTCAAACCGTAGCGGTTTGAGAGATAGGATTTGTAGTATATAGTTTCATTTTTTAACCTCTACAAAACTATATCAATTTTTTATGGGGAATTACTGACCCTTTAAAGGGACCTTATCATATCTGGTGATTTTGAAAGAGCCTCTAACTACTGTTCAGGTTATGCACTGCAGGGTTTGAACAGTATAGTACATACCAGCAGACAATCTAAATGTTTATTAGGACTTTAATGCCAGGAAAACCCAATATGTGGTATCAATTCACTGTTTGTTTGATGAAATATATCAAAGAAAGCTTAGAGGAAAGGAACACCTGAAATGCCCATAGACTGTCGCAATGTCGACCAATTGGTGCATTCAACTTTGAGAGGGGAATTTTTGTTGATTGCTTTAGTACAGGGTTGTCCAGGTTCAGTCCTCCAGCGCCACCAACAGGCCAGGATGTAAGGATTTCCCTGATTACACACAGGTGAAATAATCAGTGGATCATTCATTGTGACTGACTCATCTGTGATAAATCAGAGAAATCCTTACATTCTGGCCTGTTGGTGGCCTCTGAGGACTGAACCTGAACAGCCCTGCTAAAGGCCAATGGGACTTTCGGTGTCAGGAACAATGTATTAGACTGAGGGGCGTGGTCATGTAAGGTGTGTAGGTGTGACCATGGGGGGGGGGGACTTCAGGTGCCTAGGCTATGGATGCTTGGAACAGAACTGTCCAAGTTCAGAATCCAAGTGCCACCAACAGACCAGGATGTAAGGATTTCCCTGATTACACACAGGTGAGTCAGTCAAAATGAATGATCCACTGATTATCTCAGGAAGCAATGGATAGGACTGAGGAGGTGTGGTCATGTAAGGAGTGTTGGTGTGGCCATGGGTGGAGCTTCAGAAGCCTAGACTGCCTTGACTATGAATGCCTGGAACAGGGCTGTCCAAGTTCAGTCCTCAGGGGCCACCAACAGGACAGACTGTAAGGATTTCCCTGATTAAGCACATGCAAGTTAATTAGAGGATCATTCATTGTGTCTGACTCACCTGTGTGTAATCAGGGAAATCCTTATGTCCTGGCCTGTTGGTGGCACTTGAGGAATGAACTTGGACAAACGTGTTTTAGTAAATTGACATTAGGCAGGCATGCAGTCTAACAATCAATTCCAAAGGCTGATTTACTTCCAGATCATTGTTGTACATTCACTTCATGAGTCTGATGGTACCTGGCAACTCTCCAGATCTGCCCTAGAGACTCCGGTTTTTAAGTATTTACTGGGTCTCTGGGGCCAGAGGCTGATTCTCTGGTTGCCCACTTCTCCTTTGTTCCTGCTTCCCACCCTGTCCTGCCCACTTCCCAGCCCAATCCTGGACAAGCCCCACCCACCCAACTGGCCCACTTTATGAAGCAAATTGCGTCATTCACATAAGCCTAGTCGTAGCCCATGAGCCCTTTCCAGGAGATCCACAGAAGGACGTTCCCACGTATGGTCATTGTCAACCCTCTACCCTGAAAACTGGTGTTCTAATAAAAAACTATAAAAAAAACACTATCAAATATTTTGATGTTTTGGAGGTCTGTGTTCCAAAATCCTCTTAATTCCAAAACCTGACCTGCATTTTAAAGAGGCAGTATTTGGTCTATACAGGACCCTTTTAACCTTCTTCCGTTGCCCTCCGAACTTCAGGAACAGTGTTTCTATTGCTCATATCTCACCCATTCTCTGTTGGTTTGCTGTCTAGATTACTGAAGTCTGGGTGACTTCAGTGCCTTACGCTACACTGCTCTCTCCTCACTCCACTCTCCATAGAAGCCCTTTGACTACAGATTCATCAGCATCTATAGAGAGGGGAAAAAAACTCCCATAAGAGCAGGAGTACGTTAGTGATGTTAAATAAAGGTGCAAGGTTAATAACCATAACTGGGAACTTTTGAAATGTGCTCGCCCCGAGATCTTTTAAATATTAACCCTTAATGATTCCAAGAAAGTAGATTCTAGGTGCTGTGTCATTGTTTGCACTAAACCAGAGATGAGCCAATCAGTCCTCATGGAACCTGTAACATTCTACAGTTCTGATATCACTTCTTATACACTATAACATTCTACAGTTCTGAAATATCACTTCTTATACACTATAACATGATACAGTTCTGATATCACTTCTTATACACTATAACATTCTACAGTTCTGTGATATCACTTCTTATACACTATAACATTCTACAGTTCTGTGATATCACTTCTTATACACTATAACATTCTACAGTTCTGATATCACTTCTTATACACCATAACATTATACAGTTCTGTAATATCACTTCTTATACACTATAACATGATACAGTTCTGATATCACTTCTTATACTCTATAACATTCTACAGTTCTGATATATCACTTCTTATACACTATAACATTCTACAGTTCTGTGATATTACTTCTTATACACTATAACATTCTACAGTTCTGTGATATCACTTCTTATACACTATAACATTCTACAGTTATGATATATCACTTCTTATACACTATAACATTCTACAGTTATGATATCACTTCTTATACACTATAACATTCTACAGTTCTGTGATATCACTTCTTATACACTATAACATTCTACAGTTCTGATATCACTTCTTATACACTATAACATTCTACAGTTCTGATATATCACTTCTTATACACTATAGCATTCTACAGTTCTGTGATATCACTTCTTATACACTATAACATTCTACAGTTCTGATATATCACTTCTTACACACTATAACATTCTACAGTTCTGATATATCACTTCTTATACACTATAACATTCTACAGTTCTGATATAACACTTCTTATACACTATAACATTGTACAGATCTGTGATATCACTTCTTATACACTATAACATTCTACAGTTCTGATATATCACTTCTTATACACTATAACATGATACATTTCGGTGATATCACTTCTTATACACTATAACATTCTACAGTTCTGTAATATCACTTCTTATACACTATAACATTCTACAGTTCTGATATATCACTTCTTATACACTATAGCATTCTACAGTTCTGATATATCACTTCTTATACACTATAACATTCTACAGTTCTGTGATATCACTTCTTATACACTATAACATGATACAGTTCTGTGATAATCACTTCTTATACACTATAACATTCTACAGTTCTGTGATATCACTTCTTATACACTATAACATTCTACAGTTCTGATATATAACTTCTTATACACTATAACATTCTACAGTTCTGATATATCACTTCTTATACACTATAACATTCTACAGTTCTGTGATATCACTATTTATACACTATAACATTATACAGTTCTGAGATATCACTTCTTATACACTATAACATTCTACAGTTCCGAGATATCACTTCTTATACACTATAACATTCTACAGTTATGATATCACTTCTTATACACTATAACATTATACATTTCTGATATCACTTCTTATAAACTATAACATTCTACAGTTCTGAGATATCATTTCTTATACACTATAGCATTCTACAGTTCTGATATATCACTTCTTATACACTATAACATTCTACAGTTCTGTGATATCACTTCTTATACACTATAACATGATACAGTTCTGTGATATCACTTCTTATACACTATAACATTCTACAGTTCTGTGATATCACTTCTTATACACTATAACATTCTACAGTTCTGATATATCACTTCTTATACACTATAACATTCTACAGTTCTGATATATCACTTCTTATACACTATAACATTCTACAGTTCTGTGATATCACTATTTATACACTATAACATTATACAGTTCTGAGATATCACTTCTTATACACTATAACATTCTACAGTTCTGAGATATCACTTCTTATACACTATAACATTCTACAGTTCTGATATCACTTCTTATACCCTATAACATTCTACAGTTATGATATCACTTCTTATACACTATAACATTATACATTTCTGATATCACTTCTTATAAACTATAACATTCTACAGTTCTGAGATATCACTTCTTATACACTATAACATTCTGCAGTTATGATATCACTTCTTATACACTATAACATTATACAGTTCTGAGATATCACTTCTTATACACTATAACATTCTACAGTTCTGAGATATCACTTCTTATACACTATAACATTCTACAGTTCTGAGATATCACTTCTTATACACTATAACATTATACAATTCTGAGATATCACTTCTTATACACTATAACATGATACAGTTCTGTGATATCACTTCTTATACATTATAACATTCTACAGTTCTGTGATATCACTTCTTATACACTATAACATTCTACAGTTCTGATATCACTTCTTATACACCATAACATTATACAGTTCTGTAATATCACTTCTTATACACTATAACATGATACAGTTCTGATATCACTTCTTATACTCTATAACATGATACAGTTCTGATATATCACTTCTTATACACTATAACATTCTACAGTTCTGTGATATTGCTTCTCATACACTATAACATTCTATAGTTCTGTGATATCACTTCTTATACACTATAACATTCTACATTTCTGATATAACTTCTTATACACCATAACATTATACAGTTCTGTAATATCACTTCTTATACACTATAACATGATACAGTTCTGATATCACTTCTTATACACTATAACATTCTACAGTTCTGTGATATCACTTCTTATACACTATAACATTCTACAGTTCTGATATCACTTCTTATACACTATAACATTCTACAGTTCTGATATCACTTCTTATACACTATAACATTCTACAGTTCTGTGATATCACTTCTTAAACACTATAACATTCTACAGTTCTGTGATATCACTTCTTATACACTATAACATTCTACAGTTCTGATATCACTTCTTATACACTATAACATTCTACAGTTCTGATATATCACTTCTTATACACTATAGCATTCTACAGTTCTGTGATATCACTTCTTATACACTATAACATTCTACAGTTCTGATATATCACTTCTTATACACTATAACATTCTACAGTTCTGATATATCACTTCTTATACACTATAACATTCTACAGTTCTGATATCACTTCTTATACACTATAACATTCTACAGTTCTGATATATCACTTCTTATACACTATAACATGATACAGTTCGGTGATATCACTTCTTATACACTATAACATTCTACAGTTCTGTAATATCACTTCTTATACACTATAACGTTCTACAGTTCTGATATATCACTTCTTATACACTATAGCATTCCACAGTTCTGATATATCACTTCTTATACACTATAACATTCTACAGTTCTGATATATCACTTCTTATACACTATAACATTCTACAGTTCTCTGATATCACTTCTTATACACTATAACATGATACAGTTCTGTGATATCACTTCTTATACACTATAACATTCTACAGTTCTGAGATATCACTTCTTATAAACTATAACATTCTACAGTTCTGATGTATCACTTATTATACACTATAACATTCTACAATTCTGTGATATCACTTCTTATACACTATAACATTCTACAGTTCTGAGATATCACTTCTTATACACTATAACATTCTACAGTTCTGAGATATCACTTCTTATACACTATAACATTGTACAGATCTGTGATATCACTTCTTATACACTGTAACATTCTACAGTTCTGAGATATCACTTCTTATAAACTATAACATTCTACAGTTCTGATGTATCACTTATTATACACTATAACATTCTACAGTTCTGTGATATCACTTCTTATACACTATAACATTCTACAGTTCTGATATCACTTCTTATACACTATAACATTCTACAGTTATGATATCACTTCTTATACACTATAACATTATACAGTTCTGATATATCACTTCTTATACACTATAACATTCTACAGTTCTGAGATATCACTTCTTATACACTATAACATTCTACAGTTCTGTGATATCACTTCTTATACACTATAACATTCTAGAGTTCTGAGATATCACTTCTTATACACTATAACATTGTACAGATCTGTGATATCACTTCTTATACACTGTAACATTCTACAGTTCTGAGATATCACTTCTTATACACTATAACATTATACAGTTCTGTGATATCACTTCTTATACACTATAACATTCTACAGTTCTGTGATATCACTTCTTATACACTATAACATTCTACAGATCTGATATATCACTTCTTATACACTATAGCATTCTACAGTTCTGAGATATCACTTCTTATACACTATAACATTCTACAGTTCTGATATCACTTCTTATACACTATAACATTATACAGTTCTGTGATATCACTTCTTATACACTATAACATTCTACAGTTCTGTGATATCACTTCTTATACACTATAACATTCTACAGATCTGATATATCACTTCTTATACACTATAGCATTCTACAGTTCTGAGATATCACTTCTTATACACTATAACATTCTACAGTTCTGAGATATCACTTCTCATATGCTCACAAGACAAGTAGAACTTCTCCTCTACCTTTCTGGTATAAAAGTCACTAATGTTGAGATTAAAGAAGCAGTAAATTGTTGTAAAATCATATAATAGTAAACACTGAACTCTCTTACCCTGAGAATTTGGCCCTTTATCCTGAGACCCTGATATTTAGTTCAGAACCCTGAGTCTCAGGTATAGTATTAGTTAATAACTATTATCATTATGATTTTGTGACCAAAGTAAGGTAAGGTATAATTGGGAGGTGTTTTTCTTCTTTAAACTATTTTGTGACTGCAAGAGCAAGCAGACTCGGCAAGATCTTAAAATATAAAGGCAATGACTATAACTGTTGCACTGTTCTATCATTTCTTTTTGTGTCAGTAATCATGCTAAAACAGACCCAGCTTCAGTTCCTCTGACTAGCATCGTGTATCAAGTGTAAGAATCTTAATTAACAAGATTCTTACATTCGGATCGTCCATTAGTAGAAAATAAATGGCATGCATCAAAGAACACTTTCCCTTGCCTTGGTAAGTAAACCCATATATTCTTCCCATGTACGCCTGGCAAGTTAGCAGGAGAGCCTTCATTCTGTGAATTTTAATGAACATGAATACTTAGTACAGATAATGAGCAGTCGTTCTACGGTTCAGCGTCTTACCACCAATGTGCAAAGCCTTTGGATGTGAAGGGATTGTAAGTGTGTGACTGCTAATTGAAGCCCCTTAGAAATATGATTACTATCTTACAACTAGGCACCCGAGGTAACATACTCTGGGGATGTTACATGCTATAGAAAGAAAGATCCAAATTGTTTACTAACCTGTGTGCCGTTCTACTTTAGGGTCCTGTCTGGTACTTAAAGGGATAGAAGTGTTTCAAAATAAAAGCAGCTCCAATTAATCTTCATAGTATTTGGAGAGTGTTATTTCAATACTGTCAGAGTTGTAGTACAAGAGTAATTGAATGATAAAATATCCCCCTCCTGCCCCTTTTACTGACTAACATTGCTCACCTCAGAACAGAAAGGTTGTGTCTAGATGGATCGCAGAGAGGGACAATCTTCAATTAGCATAAGGGAAAAACCTGAAAGACCTGTCAAGGGGGCCAGGATTTTCATTGTTCTCACAGTAAGAAGATTGACCCTTGCTGTGAGCTGTCTGTGGACCAGATTCCACATCTGAGGGGAGGTGGCTTACATTAGGTAAAAGGGGTGGGAGGGGGATACTTTATCATTCAATTACTCTTGTACTACAACTCTGACAGTACTGAAATAACACACTCCATGGCCCAAATATTATGAAGATTAATTGGAGCTGCTTTTATTTTGAAACTTTACTATCCCTTTAAGTGGTTATCCTTTTATTGGCTAGAGGGGTGTGCCACCCCCACTAGTAGTTAGAGTGGACCCGTCATTCTAAGGCACGATGAGTTTGTTTTGAGGAGAATTAAAATCTGCCAATACATTATAGTAACCACTTGTCTGTAAAATAAATTGGTTTTAGAAGATTAACCTTATGTTCTGGTGGCACATTGTGGCATTTTATGCTATTTTATGATATATTATGCTAATTAGTTCTGTTTGAGGCCAACTTTACTACTTGTTTTTTGGGCTCTGTCTAGATTCATTCATAGCGCAGAGTGTGGGTTCTGTCTAGATTCATTCATAGCACAGTGTGTGGGTTCTACCTAGATTCATTCATATCACAGTGTGTGTTGGTTCTGTCTAGATTCACTCATAGCACAGTGTGTGGGTTCTGCCTAGATTCATTCATAGCACAGTGTGTGGGTTCTACCTAGATTCATTCATAGCACAGTGTGTGGGTTCTACCTAGATTCATTCATAGCCCAGTGTGTGGGTTCTGTCTAGATTCATACATAGCACAGTGTGTGGGTTCTACCTAGATTCATTCATAGCACAGTGTGTGGGTTCTGTCTAGGTTCTTTCATAGCACAGTGTGTGCATTGTACCTGGATTAATTCATAGCACAGTGTGTGGGTTCTACCTAGATTCATTCATAGCACAGTGTGTGGGTTCTACCTAGATTCATTCATAGCACAGTGTGTGGGTTCTACCTAGATTCATTCATAGCACAGTGTGTGGGTTCTACCTAGATTCGTGCATTGCACAGTGTGTGGGTTCTGTCTAGATTCATTCATAGCACAGTGTGTGGGTTCTACCTAGATTCATTCATATCACAGTGTGTAGTTTCTGTCTAGATTCATTCATAGCACAGTGTGTGGGTTCTACCTAGATTCATTCATAGCACAGTGTGTGGGTTCTACCTAGATTCATGCATTGCACAGTGTGTGGGTTCTGTCTAGATTCATTCATGGCACAGTGTGTGGGTTCTACCTAGATTCATTCATAGCACAGTGTGTAGGTTCTGTCTAGATTCATTCATAGCACAGTGTGTGGGTTCTACCTAGATTCATGCATTGCACAGTGTGTGGGTTCTACCTAGATTCATGCATTGCACAGTGTGTGTGTCCTGTCTAGATTCATTCATAGCACAGTGTGTGCATTCTACCTGGATTCATTTATAGCACAGTGTGTGGGTTCTACCTAGATTCATTCCTAGCAGTGTGTGGTGGGCTCTAACTATATTCATTCATAGCACAGTGTGTGGGTTCTACCTAGATTCATGCATTGCACAGTGTGTGGGTTCTACCTAGATTCATGCATTGCACAGTGTGTGGGTTCTGTCTAGATTCATTCATAGCACAGTGTGTGCATTCTACCTGGATTCATTCATAGCACAGTGTGTGAGTTCTACCTAGATTCATGCATTGCACAGTGTGTGGGTTCTGTCTAGATTCATTCATGGCACAGTGTGTGGGTTCTACCTAGATTCATTCATAGCACAGTGTGTGGGTTCTACCTAGATTCATGCATTGCACAGTGTGTGGGTTCTACCTTGATTCATGCATTGCACAGTGTGTGGGTCCTGTCTAGATTCATTCATAGCACAGTGTGTGCATTCTACCTGGATTCATTCATAGCACAGTGTGTGGGTCCTGTCTAGATTCATTCATAGCACAGTGTGTGCATTCTACCTGGATTCATTCATGGCACAGTGTGTGGGTTCTACCTAGATTCATTCCTAGCAGTGTGTGGTGAGCTCTACCTAGATTAATTCATAGGACAGTGTGTGGGTTCTACCTAGATTCATTCATGGCACAGTGTGTGGGTTCTACCTAGATTCATGCATTGCACAGTGTGTGGGTTCTGCCTAGATTAATTCATAGCACAGTGTGTGCATTCTACCTGGATTCATTCATAGCACAGTGTGTGGGTTCTACCTAGATTCATGCATTGCACAGTGTGTGGGTTCTGTCTAGATTCATTCATAGCACAGTCTGTGCATTCTACCTAGATTCATTCATAGCACAGTGTGTGCATTCTACCTAGATTCATGCATTGCACAGTGTGTGGGTTCTGTCTAGATTCATTCATAGCACAGTGTGTGCATTCTACCTAGATTCATTTATAGCACAGTGTGTGCATTCTACCTGGATTAATTCATAGCACAGTATCTAGGTAGCATTGTTTCCTTTTAAAAACAACAACTTGCGTTTAGAGCGGATACCTTATCCCATGTAAATAAGTTTGCCTTTACAATAAACATTTGTGAAGTCTACCAACTGGCAAAACAATCGCTAATTAATTGCTCGGATATATCAATTAGGAGTTTCACCAGTCTGCACTCTAATGCAATTGTCCTTTTTCATGTAAAACTAGATGCATTTGTCAGTCGAATTTCTGCTTTGAGCTCTTTGCTTATGTCTGTGCTCAACAGGCACTGGAATTAATTTGCTAGCATTGTGCATCCTATTGTCCATCTCCTAACCTGTTTTACACCAAAAATCTACCTTTAATGCCATTTACATGGGGGGGAGGGGTGTCAGTGGAGAAGTCTATGGGAATTTCAGTAAATTCTGTTCCTGTTCACTTTAGCGCTATGTATTATAAAGTTGTAGAGGAAATCAGTGTAACTTTCTATGAACATGATATAGATTAGGTGTTTGCCCGCATTAAAGTCTTAATTTTGGCGGAATATGCATTAACTAGTTGAACAGCCCATGTACACAGGCCACAGTGCCAGGTAGCATTGGCCTTCGGTGCGCAGAGAGGACCACGGTCTGAATTTGGAGCACCCCGTTATCAGCCGCGGAGCGGGCAGTCTGTACTGCGCATGACTGCACGGCGCGCAGCCATCTGTACTGCGCATGACCGCTTCTGACAAACATACATTAGCGAATTATTATATAGGGTGTTATCATATGCTCTAGTGCAGTGGTTCCCAACCTGTGCCTCAGGGCCCACTAACAGGTCAGGACTTAGGAATGACCCTGCTAGAGTACAGGTGTGTTGATCAGACGTTCAGTCACAAGGAAATCCTCAAATCCTGGCCTGGTCTTAAAAAGTAAATCATTGTATAGGGGTCCTGATTTGCCAAGTCTCTGTATAGGGGTGCCGATTTGCCAAGTCTCTTAACCCTTTCGGTGCCAGAGGGTGTCCATCTAATTTCAAAGCAGCCCTTTGGACATCCTCTGGCACTAAAAGGGCTAATCACAATTTATTTGTAGCTCCTACAACAACACTAATTATCAAGACTGATGCATTTTTGCAGTCTCTTGTTGTCCATGAAACTGTATCTCCATGTGACCGTTCCCTGTCTTTTTGCAGCACTGACGTCACCTGTGTATTTCAATTCCTAGATGCATACCTCCCAACATTTCAAAGAGGAACACTTCTGTTTTAGGTGCTGTTAATAGAGGTGTGACTATTGGGCGGGGAATTACTGAGAATTTTTAGGTTACTTTATGGCCTATTGACAACTCTTTATGTAACTGAATAAATGTTTTAGAACAAGAACTAAGTATTATATTTACACAGATTAATTTATAAACACATGTACTGAAGTTCAAATATTAGTGTTAGTTTTGTTGTTTGTGGAGCACTCTGATACATTTACATACACAGTACACATTATGATCTCCTAAGAAGAGGGACACCAGGCAAGGAAAGAGGGGCAGAGGGATCTGGGTCTCAGAGAAGGTCTGTTGTGACTAAATAGGGACTCTTGGGATATATGCAAATGTTGTATTGCATTCCCTCCTACATGAAAGCAGACTGACACAATTGCAATAAACTTTGATGTTGCTAAAATCCCTAAAGCTCTGGGCCCTGTGTCACTTAATAATAAATTATTAGTGTGCTGCATTCATTGCATTAAAATAAATACTTTTAGGGTTGTATGTTCAAAAGATAACTGGAGTAATTCTGGGAGAAATCAGAATTATAGGAGAAGAAAAAAAATTCCCTAAATGTGTTCTACTCTCTACTGGTCCATAAAGGGTTATGTGTCTTGTGTTTATAAACTGTGTTCTCTAATTGGAGCTAGCTGTGACATATACTGCTGATTTACAAATTAACCCCTTAGGGACCCTTGACGTACCAGGACCGTCAAGGGTAAATTTGCTCGAAAGACCCTTGACGGTCCTGGTACGTCACGTACTTTTTACTTACAGAGCTCTACCGGGAGCGCTGTAAGTAAAAATAGGGCATGAAATAGACCGCTCCAAGATCAGAGCGATCTGTTTCAAGCCCCATAGTGACGGGCCGATACACGTGACAGGTCACGTGTACCGGCTCGTCAAAGTGCCCCTATGCGGACGTTATGGGACGGAAATGTCCCATATCCTCCGGTCCTTAAGGGGTTAAATATAATAGTAACTAGTGTAAAAGCCGTATACACGAGCCAAAGTGCGTAAGGAAATCCCAGCATTCTGTGCGTTCGGGCAGTCTCTACTGCGCATGAATGCATTGGACAAACGCACGTCTGGCCTTTTATATTATAGGATGTGGCCATTTTATATAACCTTGCAATGGCTAGCTTTTAGAGTTATTTCGTGCTTGTGTATTAAACGAATGAATATATTTATTTATGTAGCACCAAAAGTGTGTGCAGCACTTTACAATGTAAGGGTTTAGACAGTACAGGGTTGCAAGTTCTTTGCAAAGTGAAAGGCTGGAAGTGAGGTCCCTCCTGAAAGCTTACAGTCTAAAGTGGTAATGGGAGACATACAGAGTACATAAGGGCCAAGTGCTGAATACAGTGCTAGCGTTCTGTCAGGATAGGGGACATAAATAAAGTAAATAAATGTTGCTACAACATTCTGTGGAGGTTTAGAGCTGGCGATAGGATGCTGTATCCACAGCGCCACCATAAAATGTCAGGCCATGGAAGTACTGCACTCTATCTATCTATCTAATCTATCTGTCTGTCTGTCTATCGTCCCTATCTGTATAAAGTCCATTTAATTTAGTTGGAACTTTGGGGTATTTTTATTTGTTGCCAGTGGTGTAGTTGGTTTGCTCCAAAATTACTTTTCTATATTTTCTTAACCCCTTAACGACCAGCGGTCCCGGGGTGTCTGGTCCTTTAAGGACCAGATATGGAATTTCGGCGTGCCGCCCCACGTGACTGATCACCTGGGGCGGCATGCTGAACGGAGGGACTGAAAGAGATTGCTCCGGTCTTGGAGCGATCAAATTCAGTCCCCGGTATTACTCACCGCACTCCTGCAGGAACGCCGTGAGTAATAGTACGTGACGTGCCAGGACCGTCACTGGTCCTTAAGTGCAGGACCAGCGTGACGGTCCGGGTACGTCACCGGACGCGAAAGGGTTAAATTACAAAGCTGTAAAAGTATAAGAGGGGTGGGAACATGTGGCTGTCCAGCTGTTGTCAAATACAACTTCCAACATCTTCAACCAGCTACGGAAATTGTAGACCGCAACAGCAGGAGAGCCAAAGGTTGCCTAGCCGTGGTGCAATGGGATTGTAAGGCAGAGTTCGGTAATGCTTTGCAGACTTCCCTGGCACTGATGCCTTCAACCTCTCGGTATGACCTGCAGATCGTTATTGTACACAGAAGTGATTTATACCTTTATTTATGCTGAGCTCTGCATGCATAGGATCTGCAGGAAAATAACATACCAAATGTCTGCTGCTAACAGTAAAGTAAAAAAGAAATGTTCTATCCAAAAAAGTTAATTATCAATAGAATAGTTTTTTTTAATACTAAATGGCACATTGCTTTTAAATCTCCAATCAGCAGCATAAGCGTGCCTTTCTGATAAGCTGCGCTCGCTGTGTTTCTATAGCCACAGAAAATAAGTCTGACGGAATTTAATAAACTAGAAACGGCAGCCAGGAGAAGTGCAAGCAGGGAAGAATCCGTACGAGCGAGAAAAGACGGCAAGAGAAGCAAATCTCCTTGAGCTAACACCGTTGCTATGACGACATGCCAAAGAGGAACAGGAAGCAGCAGAAAATAGAATCCTTTCTGCTGAGGCCTGCAATAGCTCTGCGGAGCACAGTTCCCCGCAGGAGGTTACCACGGATACACTGATGAAAGAGAGGCTGCCGCATTTCACTCCCCCTCCCACCCTCCTCCTTCCGTTCATTAAAATCTGCTGGCTGCTGCACCTTTTGCAGGTAGCAGGAGGAGAGGGTAGAGAAGGAGGGGAAATGTGTGCGACAAACAAAAGGGACATGAGAGGAGGGAAACTGAGCTGAAATTTAATTTTAAAGCAGAAGTAACACCCAATTAATTCCCCCACCTTCCTCAATTAACTGCAGCCTATGAGTTTTGTCCTTCTGCCTTTGTTTGAGGGATAACATCTTCATTCAGTCCTGGATGTCATGGGGACGGACATTACACTTGATAGCAGGACCACAAGACCTCAAATTCTGCTCTCTACGTATTATAGAGCAGTGGTTCTCAACCCGTGCCCTCAGTGGCCACTAACAGACCAGGATTTGAGGATTTCCTTGTGAAAGCACAGGTGAGGTAGTCAGTGTGAATGAGCCTCTGATCAACACACTTGTGTTCCAGCAGAGAAATCCCTAAGTCCTGGCCTGTTAGTAGCCACTGAGGGCAGGGGTTGAGAACCCCTATTATAGAGTTAACCCTTTAAGAACCAGAGTGTTGTGCAATGCATTTGTACGTTATGCGTTGAACACCTCTCTGGTACTTAAAGGGTTAAACAGTGTGCTCATGCACTCTGCCTGCTTCAGTTAAAAAAAAAAAAAAACTGATAGCAACTGTCATGTCCACCTACACGGGCGGACATCTGGGACTGACTCAAGATGTTATCTCTCAGAAGGGCAAAATTCATAGGGGCTATTAGGAATTTCTGGCCATACTAAGGTAGGTGGATGATTTATTAAGAGACTGTGTTAGTTCTCCTTTAACCCTTTGAGTGTCAGAGGGATACTCAACGCATTCCCCTCTGGCACTCAAATGATTAACCCCTTAACGACAAATGACTTACCAGGTATGTCCCGCAAAAACTGTCACTTAGTGACAGAGGACGTACCTGGTAAGTCACGGAAGTCCGGGTCTCCATGCGGCTGCACGCCGTTAGGAGACACCAGAATCATTTAAAAAAAAAAAAGTTCCATGGGCGTTAAGGTGACAGCTGCGTACGAATGCGGCTGTCACTAAGGGGTTAAAAACGAAGCATTTATCTCAAAATGGCAATTCATTGTGTGCTGGGGAAATGCAGTAGCAGTATAGATGGATTAAGGAGGCATATAGGGCCTTAGGCCAGGTACCAGTTTGGGGCCCCACATCTCTGGCTACGGTGCTTCTGACATAGAGTGCTGCTAGCTGGTACTGGCATTGTGGCTGTAATGGAAGTAGGAGCAACTGGTCTCGGGTGGGGGGAGGCACCTGACAGTATGTTGGTGGCAGCACCATCACTTACATTCAGGGTCCTTCATATTGCCATGTGCTGTAGGCAGTAGCCTAGATTGCCACAATGGATGTTTGGCTGTTTGGAATTTAGAAAGCTGTGGGTAGCCGTAGACCTTACTGTCTGCTTTGCCTTACTCTAGAAAACTACATTGGGACATAGTGGACCAATTATGGGACAGAGCAGCAGACCAGAGTCATACAGGCAGACACGTGCACACATAGACACCAAGAGGGGCTTGAGCACTTGCCCTTTATGTCCAAAGTGCCATTTTAACAAAAAAAAAGTTGCCTCGTCGCCCACACTAACCCCCCCCCACCACCACCACCACCGCCCAGTCAGGTCTGTGCCTCCTTCAGGACAGACCTGTAGATGCTGCGCTTCCTTGTCGGCTCTTTAGTATTACAGAGCGCTGGGAGATGACATCATCTCCCAGCGCTCTGCATGAAGAGAAGATCGCGCAGGAGCTCCAGCAGCTACAGATGTGTGCCAAAGGAGGCCAGTTGCTTTGACCCAGGATTTTTCCAATTTTGATATTATACATATTCTCCAATGGGAAATATGCACAAATCCAAATGGGATTAAATTCTGCATTGCATCGACTGCATCAAGGAGAGATCTCAAGATGGCGGAAGGTGGCTAAGTACACCTGAAGCCACATAAGATGGAGGCCCCCCTGCCTTCCCTTTGATTGTGGTGGCCCGATCCTGAAACTGGGTGGAGGGAGAGGGATCACCTTTGTGCCTCCAACCCCGCTCGGGGGCAGGGAATGTAGGGGGAGTGGGGTTGGGTATTAAAAGAGTAAGACACCTGTACTGAAGTGTTAAATGTGACTCTCCTGGGCATTGTGCCGGTGTGGCATGCCCAAAGGTTTTGGTTCACTCCAAGACATCACTGGTTTTTTGGCCAGGCCAAGGTGCTCTGCAGGACAGCTAATTCACTACACAAGTGGGCACGAAGTGGTGAGTCGCCGTGGATGGTGGGAGGTTGGACTATGAAGTTGGGGCGTATACATCGTATAAACATTCCCTGTCATTTAAATGGAGTAATACTTCAAACAAAACGCGGTTCCAATTCTTCTTCATACTATTTGTCCCAGCAATTGAATGAGAAAGGATCCCCCTTCCGCTCCTTTTTGCTGCCTCCCATCAGTTGTGGATTCCGGTCGCCGGCCCCGGACGGATGAATCGAGGAACAATCTTCATGCAGTAAGTAGAAGAAAAACCCTTACCCCTTGACGAAGGAGGACAGGATTTTCCTTTTGCTTACTGAAGATTGTCCCTTGCTGCTCTCCATCTGGATCAGCATGAGAGGCAGTGTGATGCAGGGAAAAGGACGGTGGGGGGATCCTTTCTCATTCAATTGCTACTGAACTACAAGACAGATAGTATTGCGATACAGAGCTACGGACAAATAGTATAAAGAAGACTCGGAGCTGCACTTTGTTTGTGGCATTACTATCCCTTTAACACTTTGAATGCTAGAGAGGTCACCAACGCATTGCTTCACACACACTCTGTTTACACGCAAAAAAAGTTCCAGCGATAACTTCTTCAATCTATCCTGGCCCATGTGTCCATGGAGGCAGACATGACAGTTGCTGTCAGGACCACAGGACATAAGCTCTGCCCACTGCACACTGTAATTTTAACTCTTTAAGGGCCAGAGGATTGTGCAGTACGTTGCTTTGCAATGCATTGCACACGCACTCTGCCTGCTTCAGTATGAAAAATTTGCCAGCAACAGTCATGTCCGCCTCCATGTATCTGACTTTCAGGACAGATCGAAGATGTTATCCCTTGCACAAAGGGACAAGGGCGTTGCTTATAGGGGCCATTAGAATTTCATGGCCATAATAAGGTATCTCATATACGCTGTCATAAATTGATCTTCCTCCTGTACCTGATTATATGTGTATGTCACCCATCCTATATTTAGAGTGCAAGTTCTACGGAGCAGGGAGCTCCAATCCAAATGTAATAGACCTAGTCTACAGTTATGATAATTGTCTGTCTAATTACTTAAAAACTTCACTTACTGCACCCCCTCTGTACTAAATGTAAATTGTGAAGCACTCAGTACATCTGTTGGCACTTTACATGGCCATCCTCGGGGGAGGGGGTTGTCCGAGGCCAGTACATAACTCCTGACAAACTTTGGAACCTATCCTGATTATGGCTTTGCCCCCCCGCCCTTCCACCCCAGAATAATTTCTGCGGGCACCATGGTGCTACACAGATAAAAAAATATATACATAAAAGTGTGTGTGTGTGTGTGTGGGGGGGGGGTATTATTATCATACCTGGGAGCTCTCCGGTTTTGCCCCGGAGACTCCGGATTACAAAGTGAATTACTGGGTCTCCGGGGCAATGTGTGAATCACCGGGTGGGCAGAGTTTAAGTAGAAACTCTGCCCACTTGTGCTCCATCCTGCCCAGTTCCTCCCACTCCCCGCCCTCTTACATCCATTTTGCAGGGGGTTTTTGTGTTTTTTTTTGTCCTGCCCCCCCCCACGACTAAGCCCCGCCCCTTTTATGATGCGATTCGCGTCATTTTCCTCCCCCTGGGCACTGACAGGGTTACCCTCCGGGTAGCCCTGTTTCAAAAGTTCCCAGGTATTATTATTATGAGGATAAACTTCCCCTTTAATACCAGTAGCCAGAGACCAATTTGTAAAATATGTATTTCATGGTTTATCCCGTTGAGTAAAACAAGAGAACGCCCACTCATGAGAGATGCTTTATTCAAAAGTTATCTCAGCTCAAATTTTCATATTTTTGGGGTGAAGTACTTTCCATGGCCTGAAGCTTTACAATGGTGTTGTTGCCAGAGCAACCTATGGAGGGTTATTGTCACTGTCCATAGACTGCTGTAGCAACAGCGGCAACATACCATTTCAGGCCATTCAACTACAGCACCCAATACAATACAAATCTGAGCTGCAATGATTTTTGAGTAAAACATCAGCTGTTTGAGTACCCTTGCTTTAACCCTTTGAGTGCCAGAGGGGTACGCAATGCATTGCATACCCCTCTAGCACTCAAACTGTTAATCAGCAGGATTAATATGTGTAAATATGCAACCCTCTACTGAAAACTATCCAGGACATACTTGAAAACGAGAGAAATCTCAATGTATTCTTCCTGGTAAAACATTTTCTAAATAAATAAGGCCTTCATATAATCTCTTGCAAATTAAGTAATACCATCCCTGTATATCAAAATAAACTTGGGGAATTTTCATTTGCCCCCCTACGGTACAGTCGGCTTGTGCCAGAATTGTACCTTAGTTTACTGAATACAGCCCTTAGCTTGTTCAGAGGCTGCATCCCCCTCGCTCTCTGCAGCCCCAGAACATAATTGAGATACCAGGAATTGACATTTCCTAGCTGCTACAGTACGTAAAGGAAGGAGAATTGATCTAAACTGCTTCCTTTATACGTATTTCGCTTTTACCCCTGCCAGAGACCTTTTATGATATTAAGATTGCAATGCATTAAAGGCTTTTGCAAGTCGTGCCAATATACTGTGTGCCCTATACCATGAGAGTGTCTTATATTCTTGATGTAGCTTAGAAAAGGAGGCTTAACACACACGCACGCTGCTTGCATTTATCTGCCTCTCTGCCTGCACACCCATTTAGAAGATCAGGCTGTGGTCTCCAATAATTCATGCTGATGCCGGGGGATCCAGATGGCCCAGTTAATAGGGCTCAGAGTAGTAAATCTCCCGTATTGCTGCTTTTTCTCAGAGCTTTACAGAAAAGCTGTACCCAGCCATGGCTCTTTCCATCCCGCACAACTTGCATACAGAATCTAAAAAGGTCCTGAAATGATTACCGTCAGCCCATCACAATACGCACTGAGACTTGTGCGCTAAAGCCAGTGTTTCTCAACCAGGGAGCCCCGGCACTTTTAGTGTGCCCTGGGGGACTAGCTTATGGTGCCACAGTTTTCCAGTGAAGACTTAAACAAAAATTGGGTATTTTGATTTATAGTTTTATATTTATGGAATTTGTTATGATAATGTGCTAATTTCTGTCATTTTGATTGTTAAACCTGAAAATAACTATATATATATATATATATATATATATATATATATATATATATATATATATATATATATAATATATTTGTATTTGTGCCATTACTAATGACCTTGACAAATGATCTATAAAATTAGGTGTGCCCTGAGGATTCCATATCGAATGTCAGGGTGCCCCGAACCAATAAAGGCTAGCGCGCTACGCAAAAATGTCTGCATTATAGAGCAAACCAAAACTATACCACAGGGGCCAAATAAGCAGTACAGTTGATTTAAATGGGGTGTTTAACCCCTTGAAGACTACGGAGGTCTCTAACCCATTGCTTCGCAATGCATTGAAGACTCCTCTAGCCTTTGGAGGGGGGTGTTGAAAACAGCCAGTTAACCCTTTGAGTGCCAGAGAGGTATCCAAACCATCTGTCCCAAAGGGAACAAATAAACTTTACTGTTGCTTTAAATAGGGTGTTTAACCGCTTGAATGCTAGAAAGGTCTCCAACTCACTTTGATACCTCTTGAGCATTCAGGGGGTTAAATACCTCATTATAACCCTTTAAAGGGATAGTAATGGATCGTAAAACGTACTTTATTTTTTGAATAGCTATAATATTAAATTAATTGATGCCAGTTTTACCTCTCAAACCTTTGTTTTGAAAGCTATACCATTCCAAAGTTCCCCCTCCCTCTCCTTTCACTGACGTCAGAGTTCCATCTTACAGCAGGCGATCCTGGTCCGCAGACCAGCCAGCGGCTCTTCAGCAGAGCCAAAATAGCACTATCTAAAAACAAATGCTTCACTGGAACGGTCTACAAAGTGTGCCTGGTTTGCAAGCACACATTGTAGACCGTTCCAATGAAGCATTTGTTTTTAGATCTCGCTATTTCGGCTCTTCTGAAGAGCCGCCGGCCGGTCTGCGGACCAGGATCGCCTGCTGTAAGATGGACCGCTGTTGTCAGTGAAAGGAGAGGGAGGGGGAACTTTGGAATGGTATAGCTTTCAAAACATAAAGGTTTGAGAGGTAAAACTGGCATCAATTACTTTATTTTTTAAATAGCTACAATATTGAATTACGTTTAAACGATCCATTACTATCCCTTTAAAGGGTTAAAATGAGGTATTTAACCCCTTGAATGCTCAAAAGGTATCACAGTGAGTTGGAGACCTTTCTAGCATTCAAGCGGTTTAACGCCCCATTTGAAGCGGCGGTAAAGTTTATTTGTTCCCTTTGGGACAAATGGTTTGATTTGCTCCAGAATTACAACAATATGTGTTTGGTACATCAGCCCCTCTTCTTTGCATTCATCTGATTAAAGGAACATGCACATTGCGGCTATGAGATAAGATTTAAAGCTGAACTATCACACAAATCATTATGCACATAGCGATACTTTTATCCATACTAGTATTATCCTGAATAAGTCTGGCGTTTTTGAGAAATTCAACTCGTTTTGAGACACACAGGCAGGCTTCTTACTGTACCGGCATCCGTGCACCTGAGATGTCAGTCCTTTCCTGTACCTTAAGGTACAATGCAGCGCCTCCTAGAGGAGACTGGGATTGACAGTACAGACTCACTGATTTCTCTTTGGCAAGATGTCTGCACTGGTGCCTGCCTGTCCGTCTCAGAAAGAGTTGAATTTCTAAAGAACCCCTGGAATTATTCAGGATAATACTAGTATGGATATGAGTATCTTTCGGTGCATAATGATTTGGGGGTAACTTTAATTAGTGTGATAGTTCCGCTTTAATCACTACAGTTTACAAACGTTTATATTATTCTTTTACTAATATTTATGCATTTTTATCATTCAGTGCACAACATAATTAATATCTTTATTAATTACTTTGTAACTAGTTTCAAAGCCCATGTACATGGGCCAACAATGGCCACTCTGAAGTCATGTACACTACTGACTGCCCGAACACACCGCGGCTGACACAGAGCTGGGAGCTCCAAATTCAGACTGTAGTCCTCTCTGCGCACCTTCCTGGGACCAAGCGATCCCAGGAAGGTGTGCAGAGAGGACTATGTTTTGAATTCGGAGCTCCCCGCTACGTATCAGCCGCGGCACGGGCAGTCTGTACTGAGCATGACTGCAGCGTGCGTAGCCATCTGTACTGCTCATGGCGGCTTCTGACAAACATCGTTAGTGAATTATAATATAGGAAGTATCATAACATTTTCAGTGTTGTATAATTCGGTGACATGACATTGAGAGGCCAATGTGCTGGTGCAATCTTTGGACATGCCAACTGCGCCAAAGGGTACAAATAAACCATTCTCATCATTTTAACCCTTTGAATGCCACGTTGTGTACCCCTCTGGCACTCAAAGGGTTAAATGGGGCTTTCATGCCTTTCAATGATAGGAATATCGCCAGTGTATTGCTCTGAGACCTCTCTAGCATGCAAGCTGTTACAAGTCCATTGCCATTTTTCTTCTACAGTGCAATTACTATGTTCCAGAATTGCTCTGGTTCTTTGCTGTTCATCAGTCTCCGAAAATATATATATACGTAGTTACTTTGTGACTTATTGACAGCTCCTTAATTGAATGATTGTTTGAGAACAAGACCAAAGCATTTTCTTTACACAGACTAATTTATAAACACACACAGTGATGTGTAAACAGACATTAATGAGAGTGGAATTGCTGTGGAGCAATGTGATACATTTATATATATACACACGTTTATTAAAGGGATAGTTACACTTAATATGGAAAAAAATGTATATTGTTGGGTTTATCTTTTTGAGAAAAACAAGGGCACTGCCGCGTTTTATTCAAAATTTATTGCAGCTCAAATTTTAATTATTTAGGCGCAGTATCAGAGTGGTCTGAAATGTTAGAGTGGCGCTGTTGTTACACCATCCTATGGACAGCTCTGGTCAACTTACCATAAATGTCCATAGGATGGTGTAGCAACAGTGCCACTGTAACATTTCAGGCCACTGAGTTACCATACCTACCAAGTGTCCCTCTTTAGGAGGGACAGTCCCTCTTTAAGACCCAAATCCCTCTGTTCCTCTTTCCCACCCTGATTTCCCTCTTTTTAGGAGATCAGACTGTGTGGTGTATATATAAATATATCACATTGTTCTACAGCAATAAAACTCACATTATTGTTTGTTTAAACATCAGTATATGTGTATTTATATATTAGTCTGTGTAAATAAAACACTTCATTGTTCTAAATCATGTATTAGGTTACACATGGAGGAATCAATAGGTCGTGAAATAACATACAAATTCTCGGTAATGCTCCACCCACAGGCCACGCCCCCCAGCAACACCACCTAGAACACAATTTTCCCTCTTTGTCAATTTGAAATGTTGGGAGGTATGAGTTACTGCAGCTACAAAATTTCAAGTTTGACCTGCAATAACATTTTAATAAAACATCTCTCAGCAGTGAGAATCCCCTTGTAGTACTCAGGAGGATAAACCCTACAATAAAAATGTTACTATATGTTAAGCGTTACTGTCCCTTTAATGCAATCAAGTACAAGACACACACGTATATACATAAATACACACACACAGATACATGCACATAAACATATATGCATACAAATAACACAGATGCACATACAAACATACATGTATAGATTCTCACATGGATATGCACCCACATACACAGCTACCTGCACACAAACATACATACAGATTCACACAGGTGCACATTTACACTCACACACACATACATGCAAACATACATACAGACTCACATGGCTACAAACACATTTACGTGCACCGGCATACATAACTACATGTGCACACAAAGATACACATACACACAAATACACAAACATGCACATATACACATGCACACACAAATATAGATGCACAGATATACACATACACAAGCGTACACACACAAATATATGTGTAGGCCAGCATATGTGGCTAGTATTGCTGTCCTGTCTTGGCTGAATTTCCACCCTTTCATTACAGCCTCCCCCCTGGGACCGAGCTGTGTCTTCAGCAGAGACCATGCTATTAGATCTACCCAGCACCAGCTGCAGTTACCCTCTTGCAACTCAAGGGGGTCAAAGGGTCCCCAATAATACCGCTCTGCAGCTCATACTGTCTGCTGAGTTTTAAATCAAAGGTCTGAAGGGACAAGTATGGTTTGAGACAAACAGACATTTAATTGTTTAGCTGTCAAAGGTGCCATACAATTTCTTGTGACGTTACAATCATCTAAGCATTTTACTGTCTATATGACTTGGGTTGGATGTGTATACATTTAATTTTGATATGTGACACAAACATAAACTTTGCGCTATTATGTGTATTTGCTGTGCGCTTTTAGGAATCACATTTTCAGCCTTTGCTTTACTGTGGCTGATACACTAACAAGAAGCGTGATTTTAGGGGAAAGCAGCAGCACTGTAGGCGACAAATGATAGATTTAGTTGATTTAAATCGGACTTTACCCTACTGCATGTTAAAGAGGTCTAGCTTTGCAATGCAATGTATATTCATTGTAAGGACAATTATTGCGTGATAGTTATTATAGCGCCAATTTATTCCGCAGTGCTATACAATAGGGAATAGATATTCAGAGGCATTAACCCTTTGAGTGCCAGAGGGGTATGCAATGCACTACTTTGCGTAGCCCTCTGGCATTCAAAGGGTTAAACCATACAAAAGGAACTTAGAAAGCATGTAAAAGGCATAGGGCATAAATGTGGCACACCACACGATATGTGGATTGAATAGGCCAATCTTTATTACAATAATTAACCAATTAGATATACCATTTACTCTTGTTCATTGGAAACATTAACTTATCCCAATCCCAATACCCCTCGCATGACCAAAATTGAACGGCATCATGCTTAAAGTTTTCCACCAATTACCAACAACCTCCCAAACAGAGTTAACCAGTTACCCCACTTGTGCCAGACCAAGCCAGCTCCAGCGGGTAATGTCACCACCCGTGATGTCCGTCCAGAGTAAAACTTCCTTAAGGTTACTTCCTAAGGACCAGTTATTTTATGTTTTCAATTCCACAACACTGTCCAACAGTGCTCGACACCAAATCTTTAACATCTAGGAGGGAGGATGGAGATGTCTCTCCTACCACTTCTTCACCCTGACCACCTAATTTCCTGTCTCCCCCTCTTAAATATACTCCCCCTCAAACCACTCTTCATCCACCCTCCCCTTTTACATGCCCCCCTCCTCTATTACTCAGTGGGGTTCTGAAGGATCAGAGGACCCATGGTTGTGATAGCTTACAGTCTAGTTAACCTGTTGGGGGGTCTGCAGACCCTGATGATGATAAGTTCTGCGTTATCGCTAGTGTAGCTCTTTCAATTATAAGCTTTGTGGTATCCCTAGTGTAGCTCTATTTCAATCATAATCTGTGTGTTATCACTAGTGTAGCACCATTTCACTTATAAGCTCTGTGTTATCACTAGTGTAGATCTATTCCAAATATAAACTGTGTGGTATCACCAGTGTTGCTCCATTCCAATTGTAAGCTCTGTGGTATCACTACTGTAGCACCATTTCAAATGTAAGCTCTGTGGTATCACTAGTGTAGCTCCATTTCAGTTGTCAGCTGTGGATTCACAAGTGCAGCTTCATTTCCGTTTTAAGCTCTTAATTATCACTAGTATAGCTATACATCAGTTGTAAGCTCAGTGTATCACTAGAGTTTCTGCTACATTTCAATTGTAAGCTCTATGGTATCACTAGTGTAACTACATTTCAGTTATAAATTCTGTGGGTTCACTGGTGTAGCACCATTTCAGTTGTAAGCCCTTGTGGTTTCATTAGTATAGCTATAAATCAGTTGTAGGCTCAGTGTATCACTAGAGTTACTACATTTCAGTTGTAAGCTCTGTGATATAATACTTGTTTTGTCCATTTCAATTGTAACTCCTGTGGTTTCACTTGCCTTATGTCACAACATTAATTCCAGTTATAAAATTAACAGAAGGAGGTGGGCTTGAGCAATGATAGAAATGGATCTCTTGATTTTACTTGCCCCCAAGACCAAAAAGTGGGATTTATTATTACGAAGTGCTACTTCTCCTTTAACAATGTACTGTATATTGTAAGGTGACGTGTTGCCATTTAAAACAATGGACGTTTGGGAGATTTTTCTTTGTCCTTATGGTGCAGTTGTGACCCAGAATTTCTCTAGTTCTGTTTAATATATCCTCCTCATTGACTGACAGTGCTTGACTGCAGCCATGTGACACCAATTTGTTGAAACTGCTTTTTATACTGAGTTGACTTATGTTGTGTTACCAGATATGATTTACTGTCTCCTGTAACACGAGTTATGTCAGACGGTCGCAGTAAATTAAGGAAAAAACTGTAGTAAACACAGGTCAGATTGAGATGGAAAAAAATGCATCTCATTGGGATTTTATAGACATCTGCATGTGGACCTGACACAGACACGGTATTACAATAGAATAGCATGTAATCACTTACATCAACACCACAGCAGGAGAGTAATCAGACGAAAGGAGAAATTACAGTCTGTGGATTAGGAAATATTGCACAGCTCGGACAACGCTAAGGGCCATATACACAAATAAAAGCTGGAGCAATTTAAGTTAAACCAGCTGCACCACAGAGGAGAGATTTTTAAAAAATCTATAGTGCAAATTAGAACAGTTGCCCTAAGATGATGCATTATGGTGTAATAGTTGATGAGCCGTTACACGGGCCACAGTGCCACTGCCAGCCAGTCGTGGGTCAGTCATGCACAGTAGAGACTGCCTGCTCCCGGGGCTGATACAGACCTGGACGTATCAGCCGCAGCGCGGGCAGTCTCTACTGCGCATGACTGCAGCACTCGCAGCAGTCTCTACTGCACATGATTGCATCGTTTACACACGTTTAAGCGAATTATTATATAGGATTTGGGCCTAAAAAGATTAATAAACATGGACTTGATAATAAAATTTTTTCTTTTCAAAATCTATCTGTCGATTGGTTTGTCTGTCTGTTTAGCTATCTGTCTAAATATTTAAAACTCTGTCTATCTATCTATCTATCTATCTATCTATCTATCTATCTATCTATCTGTCCATCCTTTTGAACTTTTACCATAAATTAGGACATTTTACCCCAAGAAGACTTACAAGGGACATCACAGTAATGTATCAAGCATTTAAAACGGAATTTTCACCTCTTTATGTTCATGGCTTCATCCCTTCTCTTGTGTCCTCTGTATATATTAATGTGTTTTTTCTTTTCGCGTTAAATTCTTTATAAATTCAGCAACAGAGGCATGAATAGTTTACCTGGTGACATAACGTCCTCTTAGAGCTGTACCATCGCGCACCGTATGGTGCAGAAGACACTCCCACAGGGCTTGGCAGTGAATAGTCCGTCCAGCCCCTGAATCCTACGTCAAGCCTTTCTAAAGCATGTGACCTGGCGCGCTCCTTGAATCGTGCGCGTTCAGGTCTTGTCTGTGAGGTTAACAAAGGGTTAACATTTGTATGTCAAATACGTTCTAATATCCAGGGACTTAGGCTGCCGGCTGCCACAGTATAACAAGTTGGTAACTTTAATGTTCCTGCTACTGTCATGTTCTAAATCAATTAAAAGTTCACGTTCGCATACATCTGAGAGCTCCAGGAGACAGATGCTGTGCACGCTGGAGTTCCTGGTCCTGTGTGAGTGCGCAATGGCACAAACTGGCCGCATACACATTAATTTGCATGCGGTTCGTGCACGAACGTGCATCACGCTCAACAGACAAAAAAAAAAAAATTAGGGGCCGTCTCTTCCGCTCTGACTGACAAGACACGGGGAGAGCTGACTCATGCGCTCCCTGGTCTTGCAGCTAACTTATACGGTACAGTTTAATAACATAGGTGGATAGCAGAGGACTAATATATATACACAAAGCATCATGGTAAGTGTATCTTCCAACCTACGGATAGTTAAATGAATGTGGAAGTTCGGATTTAATAATATTTAAGCTTTTGAATGTCAAAGGGGTGAGAAACTCATTGAAGAGCAATGTGTTGCTCTCCCCTCTGACATCCAAAGGGTTAAACATTAAAGACCATATTCCTGAAGCTATATAGGAGATTCTGGAGCAAGTCAACTGCACCACAGGGGACAAATCTTTTCATTTATATATATGGTCCACTATCATCAGAATTATCTGATGGGACTGATTTGAAAATCTCAGTATGATCCAGATCATATAACTGTGTTTCCTGCCAACAAACCCCTGTGTTTGTCTACACTTAATATTATCTAAGTTGTCCATATCAGAGATCGACATCCATCATCATCGAAGTGGACTACACCGCACTAACAGAGACTCAACCTATAAAAACGGAGAACCAGAGGGATCGCGCAAGCATCGGAGACACTGGATCTGCCACCGAAGTTTACTAGCTATGGGCCCACTTGCAAGAAACCTTCCGGGGAGCGCATTCAATTAACAATATATATACTTGAACCAGGGCTTAAAATTGGAAGTCCTTTGCTACTAGCCAGATCTGAAAAGTTACTCGCCACTGCAAGCCATAACATACACACCAGGGCTGAATTTCTACTCGCCAGGGCTAAATTTTCACTTGCCATTGGCTAGTGGCGAGTGGAAATTTTGTGCCCTGCTTGAACTATCTGCGTTGGGGTTATAATGCGATCCATACCCCCCAGGAGTCAACTATCATTCACACTCTCCATAGCATGTATTCCCTGTCAATAGGTCCTGTCCTTGGTTGTCTATTTTTAATATATTTATGTACAAGGGACATACACAAATCCCAGATTTTATTACTATTTATTACGTATTATCATATTGTCCTAATGGTTATATCTGTTTGATTTTATTGACTCAATAAATGACACTGGTTATTATTCACTGATCAACTTTTTGACTCTATACGTAATACAACACTTAGAGGTTTCTGTGCGCTGTCTTCTGTTCTTCTTTTGTAAACAAACCACTGTGACCAGTGTACTGTGTGCGATTCCGACCACAAGCAATCTGATGGCTAAATGGGGAGATTGGTTCGAGTTTTTTTTTTTTTTTTTTGTAAAATGTTTGCGTGTGAATGTGTGGGGCCAGATTTAAATCTGAAGAGTTAAAGGGATAGTAATACTTAAAATGTGAAAAAAAATATGTTGTAGGGTTTATCCCCCTGAGTAAAACAAGGTACTCCCCCACTGCTGAAAGGTGTTTCATTCAATAGTTATTAATTTTCAAAGTTGAATTTTTTAGGTGCAATATCACAGTGGCCTGAAATTTTACAGTGGCGCTGTTGCTACATGATCTTATGGAGATTTATGGTCCCAGGACCAGAGCTGTCCATAGGATCGTGTAGCAACAGCGCCACTGTACAATTTCAGGCCACTGTGATATTGCACCTAAAAAATTAAACTTTGAAAATTAATAACTTTTGAATGAAACACCTTTCAGCAGTGGGAGTACTCTTGTTTTACTCAGGGGGATAAACCCTACAACATATTTTTTTTACATTTTAAGTATTACTATCCCTTTAAGGATCACTGTTGGTTTCAAATCTCTGTTAGGTGGAATCACACATTTTTATAATTTATGTCAACAAGCATAGGTTGATCGCAAAATGACAAAACCCCCAGAGGTACAGTAATAATAATAATAATAATAATAATCCTTTATTTATATAGCGCACACAGATTCCGCAGCGCTTTACACTCATATTGGTTCCTGTCCCCATTGGGGCTCACAATCTAAATTCACCTATCAGTATGTTTTTTTTGGAGTGTGGGAGGAAACCAGAGTACCCGGAGGAAACCCACGCAAACACAGTGAGAACATACAAACTCATTGCAGATGTTATCCTTGGTGGGACCTAGTTAATATACCTATTTGCACATTTACATGTCTTAAACAGATTAAAAAAATAGTGTCCAGAAAAGGAGCCATAGCTTACAGTGTTTCCACTGCATTTCTAGAATTCCATACAACCGTATTGAAAGGAGAGCGCACATTGTAGTCCCTTTTTAAAGGTTTTGTAATGTCTCAGCATGAATGAAGCTTTGATCATTCATTACAATTAGTAATAATGTTCTTCACCTTTGCCAATGTGCATATGGGTCTAGTTAATTAGTTTATAAAGTTCCCCCATCCCACCCCTTTTACCAAGTCACTCTTCTCCACTTCCGATCAGAAAGCCAGCCTGGATCGATCCCACCATAAGGAAAAACCTGCCCACCTTTGTCAGTGTTTTCTTACACTGATACAAGATTGTTCCTCCTTGCGATCTGTCCGGTCAAGCAACCGGATTTCAGATCTGAGGGAAGAAGATTGACGTCTGTAAAAGGGGTGGGAGGGGGGACATTTTATAATCTAATTACTCATCATCTAGACTGAACTGCACATTGGCAACGGTGGAGAACATTACTAGCTATTTAAACTCCAAACTATTATATAAATAAGTCCCTTAGCTAATATTAGCTATTTTTCCAGGTTACTCAACAAATGTATGAGCCTTTCTACCTACCAACAGACAGCTGTTTTGATCTTCTGGGTCTCATCAGTAAGGGACTAGTTGACTTACTCATGTTAATGAATCTGGCAAGAGGTACTACATCAAACCATCAACAAGGTTACCTTGTGCAAAGATGAATAGAATCCCTTCATCAGCATACATAGTAAAAAACCTGTGTGTATATGTGTATATGTGTGTGTGTGTTTGTGTGTGTATATATATATAATATATGTCCAGGGCCGGATTTACATCCACTATTTTCTGGCATAGAAAATACCTTTGACATATAAACTAAACTTGTCTTAGGATGACAGGTTAACTTTAAAGGGATAGTAATACTTCATTTTATCTTTATTTTATTTTGTAGGCATTAAAAAAAACATGAAGAACGATATAAGTCTTATCTCTCAAACCTTTATGGTTTATGAGATATTCAAAAGCAAAGTTTCCCCCTCCCGCCCCTTTTACCTAGTGTAAGCCATCTCTTCTCAGATGTGGAATCCAGTCCATAGACCAGACAGATAACAGCAGGGGACAATCTTCTTCCTGTGAGAACAATGAAATCCCTGCCCCCCTTGACAAGCTTTTCAGGTTTTTCCCTTATCTTAATTGAAGATTGTCCCTCTCTGCAGTCTACCTGGGCACCTCCCTTCTGATTTGGCTGAACAGTGTTACATCAGTAAAAGGGGAGGGAGGGGGACACTTTGTCATTCAATTACTCTTGTACTACAACTCTGACAGAATTGAAATAACACTCTCCAAAGTCCAAATACTATGATGATTAATTAGAGCTGCTTTTATTATGATACATTACTATGCCTTTACATAAAACAGGCTGTATCATATCATTAGTTCAGTTTTTTGGTTGGTGCTGATTTATAACTAACAATCTGCTGATATAATCAGAGCATTTTGTCTTCAACATTCACTTCTTTAGAGAAAACAAAGTGATTTTCCGCCAACATCAAAAGGCCTGGCCACAACATTACTAACATAGGATACCAACAGATATAGATCTTTTCAGAGACTCAGGACTCCTTCTTAAAAGCATTATTAATTGATAAGTATAATAAAATAAGAAACTGGCACAGAACTTAAAGGGACCAATCTTAGTTAAAAAAAAAAAAAAAAAAAAAAAAAAAGCTCCAAAGTGGGTCCTATCAGTTGTTTGTGTGTGGGGTGCAGAAAACCGACCCTGAAATATTTGTATTTCAACCACAAACTATTAGGTTGCATGTGCAGCCCCCGTAGTCCTGCTGTGTCTGGCTTTCAAGCTCAGAATAGTCTATGGGAACCTGTATTGCGTAAGTCTGGAATCAGAACTTCATGATGCAGCTTCGATGCGCTGAGAGAGCAATGCTCCTTCGTTGGGGAGCTGGGGCTCACGATGCAGCCCCTGCTTAATCATCAGGTGTCCTCTGGGGAGAGCAGATCTGCTGATAAGGGAACCGATGAAGAATTCCCTTTAAATAAGTACAGATTATTTACTGATGATAACATTCTTCTGAGGATATAAAGAATAGGCTTCTTTAAGTGAGTGTGTGTGTGTGTGTATGTGAGTATTAAAAAGAAAACAGGAGGAATTCTTGGTCAAATCAACTGTACCACGGGCGATGAAAACTATTTCCCAAGATCCCCATTATTCTAAATGGATATTTTAACCCAGTGAAGGCTAGCGAAGACCTCACTAGCAATCAAAGGGTCAAACACTCCTTTTAGATAAGTGGAAAATGTCATTTGTCCCCTGAGGTAAGGTTGGTTTGGTATTTACGAGTTCAAAAGCCAGGGGAAGAGTCTGCACAAAGCCATGCGTTGCACACAGCTCTGGTCCTTAAAGGGTTAAGTTGAGCCCGGGAGAAAACTTGCAGGTGTGCGGAGCGAAAGGTTAGGAGAGTGAGGAAGAGAGGAAGGTCATAGCAAGAACACAGGGATCCTTTACATGAGGACAGAAGATGAGGATTGGAATTTAAGAAAGTAAAATTAAAATGCAGAAGAATTTGCAGGACCCTACACCAATTTAGTAAGGTATGTTACGGTGATCGCATGTTCTTTTAAATCAAAGCATGTGAGCGGCTCACTGAGAACGAACAAAAGCAGATATTGCTTGTTCTATGGCCAGTCAGTACACAAAAGTATCACAGTGTAGCTCTAGAACCATGGTTCTCAATCCCTTTTTGCTCCCGGTACCCCTAACACACAATCTGGAACTATCGAGGCACCCCTATCACATTTAATGTAATTTATCAAGGGCGTAATGAAGGGTACGATACATAAATATACAGTTATTATTAGGTCTCACAATCATACTAACAAAAAGAAAATATTGGGCAGAACAGTTTCCATAAATAAACATTTAAAACTAGTATTCACATTTTTGGTGAAGTCTTCATAGAAAACACGGGGCACCCTAAGTTGATGTCAGTGGTGCACTAAAATGCTTCTGCACCATGGTTGGGAGATTCTACTGCAGAATGTCTCGTTTTAGATCTAGAATGAATTTAGACTGAGACTGCACAGCAAGCAATATAATTGGCCTCAAACATAACTAATTTGCATACTGTGCAGGAAATTAGCATAAAGTGCCACGCTGCGCCATAAAACTATAAATGTTAATTTCTCAAAAACTATTTCTTTTACAGAAAAGTGACTAGAATTGTTATTTCCATGTAAAGCTAAATGCGTTTAAGGGTGACAGGTCCACTTTAAAAAGCAGTGTGATGGAGTCTACACTTCCTTTCTCAGGGGCCGTTTTGAAGTGCGCGAGGCAAACGGGAAGGAGTGGAGCAGATCCGCTGTGATTGTGTCATCTCTTTGGGGACATTTTTCTCATTCTGAAGACTAGGGCTGGAAGACGTGAGAGGTGTGGGGATGGCTGTTTTTTTATTCCGAGTCTTAAGGGCAGCACAGCTGTACACAGAGGCCTTTGCCTCGCAGATGGATGGAAAGAAGAGTACTGGGAGGATTTTTTTTTTCTATGTCTAAAACCTAATTGTCTAATGTCTAATCCGTCAGCTAGGGGGACAGCCTGCTCAGGCTCCTTCCAGGCAGACTGATGAATACAGCCCAAGCCCTGCCAGTTCTCCTTTCTCTCTGTGCTGTATAATTGGTGTCTGTGTGAGGGGGACTTTGCCTACATCAGTCTACGCTGGGAAGAGCTCTTTTCAGCCAGCAAAATGCACAGAGGCTGATGTACACTGTTGGGAAACAAAAATTCTCCTTGGATTTCAGTGGGGCTTGTAAGCCCCTGAATGCTATTGAGGATGCCAGCGCATACCTCCCAACATTTCAAATGGCCAAAGAGGGGCACTTTGGTTTTAGGTGGTGTTGTTGGGACATTACCGATAATTTTTAGGTCATTTAATAACCTTCTGATACCTCTTTGTGTAACTGAATAAATGATTTAGAACAAGACCAAAGTATTTTATTTACTCAGACTAATTTATACACACATATACTGAAGTGTAAACAAACATTAATGTGAGTTTTATTGCTGTGGAGCAAGGTGATACACTTATATACACAGCACACAGTCTGATCTCCTAAACACAGGGACACCAGGGTGATACACTTATATACACGCCACACAGTCTGATCTCCTACACACAGGACACCAGGGTGATACACTTCTATACACACCACACAGTCTGATCTCCTAAACACAGGGACACCAGGGTGATACACTTATATACACAGCACACAGTCTGATCTCCTAAACACAGGGACACCAGGGTGATACACTTATATACACACCACACAGTCTGATCTCCTAAACACAGGGACACCAGGGTGATACTTATATACACACCACACAGTCTGATCTCCTAAACACAGGGACACTAGGGTGATACACTTATATACACGCCACACAGTCTGATCTCCTACACACAGGACACCAGGGTGATACACTTCTATACACTCCACACAGTCTGATCTCCTAAACACAGGGACACCAGGGTGATACACTTCTATACACACCACACAGTCTGATCTCCTAAACACAGGAACACCAGGGTGATACACTTCTATACACACCACACAGTCTGATCTCCTAAACACAGGAACACCAGGGTGATACACTTCTATATACACACCACACAGTCTGATCTCCTACACACAGGGACACCAGGGTGATACACTTCTATACACACCACACAGTCTGATCTCCTACACACAGGGACACCAGGGTGATACACTTCTATACACACCACACAGTCTGATCTCCTACACACAGGGACACCAGGGTGATACACTTATATACACACAGTCTGATCTCCTAAACACAGGGACACCAGGGTGATACACTTCTATACACACCACACAGTCTGATCTCCTAAACACAGGGACACCAGGGTGATACACTTATATACACACAGTCTGATCTCCTAAACACAGGGACACCAGGGTGATACACTTCTATACACACCACACAGTCTGATCTCCTAAACACAGGGACACCAGGGTGATACACTTATATACACACCACGCAGTCTGATCTCCTATAGCTCAGTTATTAACCCTTTGCATACCAGACAGGATTACAACAATGTTTTATTCTGTTATTAACCAGTTGACTTCCTCATAGGTGCAGTACCTCATGGATTAACCTCTTGTATGCTAGAGAGGCATAATTCATCAGTAATCAACCCCTTGTATGCCAGAAAGGCGAATAAAGTTGTTAATTACTGATGAATTATGCCCCTTTAGCGCACAAGGGGTTAATCTTTGAGGTACACATTCCTGTGCAATGTGTTGTGCACCTATGAGACATTCAATGGGTTAATCACAAAACACATTGCTGTACACCTCTCTGGCATGCAGGGGGTTAATAACTGATCATTTATTGCATACAGTATGTTAAGGGGTTAATAGCTAACCATGTATGCCTCTTTATCAATGCATACAGTGGGTTAGGTTAACCCTTTGAGTGCCAGAGTGGTAAGCAACGCATTGCACAGCAATGTTTTACGTACCCCTCTGGCACTCAAAGGGTTTTAATATATGCATACAGATCAGAATACAAGCTAGTGGGCCAGTTAAATAAAAAAAATCCCCCGGGCTGGTATTGCACCACAATGCTCCCCTGGGTTAGAATCTGTTATATCTATTAGGTTAGGGTACTTGGGTTAGAATCTGTTGTATCTATTAGGTTAGGGTACTTGGGTTAGAATCTGTTGTATCTATTAGGTTAGGGTACTTGGGTTAGAATCTGTTGTATCTATTAGGTTAGGGAATTTGGGTTAGAATCTGTTGTATCTATTAGGTTATGGTACTTGGGTTAGAATCTGTTGTATCTATTAGGTTAGGGAATTTGGGTTAGAATCTGTTGTATCTATTAGGTTATGGTACTTGGGTTAGAATCTGTTGTATCTATTAGGTTAGGGAATTTGGGTTAGAATCTGTTGTATCTATTAGGTTAGGGAATTTGGGTTAGAATCTGTTGTATCTATTAGGTTAGGGAATTTGGGTTAGAATCTATTGTATCTATTAGGTTAGGGAATTTGGGTTAGAATCTGTTGTATCTATTAGGTTAGGGTACTTGGGTTAGAATCTGTTGTATCTATTAGGTTAGGGTACTTGGGTTAGAATCTGTTGTATCTATTAGGTTAGGGTACTTGGGTTAGAATCTGTTGTATCTATTAGGTTAGGGAATTTGGGTTAGAATCTGTTGTATCTATTAGGTTAGGGTACTTGGGTTAGAATCTGTTGTATCTATTAGGTTAGGGTACTTGGGTTAGAATCTGTTGTATCTATTAGGTTATGGTACTTGGGTTAGAATCTGTTGTATCTATTAGGTTATGGTACTTGGGTTAGAATCTGTTGTATCTATTAGGTTAGGGTACTTGGGTTAGAATCTGTTGTATCTATTAGGTTATGGTACTTGGGTTAGAATCTGTTGTATCTATTAGGTTAGGGAATTTGGGTTAGAATCTGTTGTATCTATTAGGTTAGGGTACTTGGGTTAGAATATGTTGTATCTATTAGGTTAGGGTACTTAGGTTAGGATCACAATATCTCTTAGGTTAGGGTACTTAGGTTAGGCTTTGTTAGGTAAGGGTAAAATGTTGCCCAGTATCTGTTCAGTTAGGGTGGTTAGGATAGGATCTGTTAGGTTAAAATGTTACCCAGTATCTGTTAGGGTAGTTAGGTTATGATATATGAATTAACCCTTTGAGTGCCAGAGTGGTAAGCAACACAATGCATTACGGGCCATGTACACAAACCAACAAGAACAATTCTGGAGCAAATGAACTGCACCATTGGAGACAAATGAAAATTACAGTCACTTTAAATGGTGCTTTTAACCCCTTGATGGCTTTGCAATACGTTGAAGACCTCCCTAGCCTTCAGTGGAGTGAAAGCCCCCATTTAAATCAATGGCAATTGTAGGAATTTGTATCTGTCTACTGCGGTACTGCTGGTTTGCAGCGGACTGAATGGGGATGATGGGAGATGTCGTCACTAACAGCGGGACGGCCAACAACTGATGGCCCCCTGAATCAAGCTATTTAGATTAGATTCTAGCTGGCTGTTTTATTCCTATTGTATATCACAATAAACCAAACTGTATTGGCTTTATACCCAGGGGGACTGGGGTAAGGGATGGGCACAACGCATTGTATGGTAATTTGTTAAACATCCCTGTAGTCCTGGAGGGGTTAAAGGAGTGGTAAGCTTTTCTTATGAATTAAAAAAAAATGATATATCTTTCCATATCTCTATTTGTCTAGATAGACAGACAGATAAATAGACATAGACAGACAGATAGACAGATATTTAGATAGACATAGATAGATAGATCGACAGATAGACAGATATTTAGATAGACAGACATACAGATAGACAGAAAGACGGACAGATAGATTGATAGAAAGACAGATAGATATTTAGACAAATAGATATTTAGTTACATAGACAGACACAGATAAGATACATAAATAGACAGACAGATAGACAGACATACAGATAGACAGACATATAGATAGATATTTTGATAGACAGACAGACCTATAGATAAATAGACAGACAGATGACTCATGGGAATAGAAGTCTACCTGTATATAAACATACCGAGGAACTTTCAGGGATTGACCCAGAGACTCAGGGATTTGACCAATATCAGGGTCTCAGGCTGAAGAGCCAAAATCTCAGCGTGAGAGATAATCCTGTCATCTACTACATGATCTACATCAACGTACAGCTTGTTTCTTCTTTGGATTAGAGATATTTCTACCAGAGAGGCAGAAATCCTACTTGTCTACTGTATGTTTAAGCAGTTAGATCTTGAAATTCTAGCATGATATAAGGGTTCCTTGCAGAAGAGCATGGGGGGCTAGCAACTTTTTGGCCTGGAGGGTAAGTACAATCAAGGGGCCTGTATCTACTATCGTTCCAGCCTAATCTCTCACCCCACCCCTTTTTATAAATGATATAGCTGGTGTTAATTATATGAAGTAAGGCAAGTGATACCATGAAGTTTATAATTGAAATTGTGGTAGACTACTGATATCACAGATCTTACAAATGAAATAGATCCACATTACTGATAATTGAACTGGATATACATTATTGATGCTATGGAGCTTACAACTGAAATGGAGCTACACTAGTGATGCCACAGAGCTTGCAACTGAAATGGAACTACACTAGTGATACCACAGAGCTTGCAACTGAACTGGAGCTACACTAGTGATACCACAGAGTTTACAATTGAAATGGAACTACACTAGTGATACCACAGAGCTTACAACTGAAATGGAGCTACACTAGTGATACCACAGAGTTTACAACTGAAATGGAGCTACACTAGTGATACCACAGAGTTTACAACTGAAATGGAGCTACACTAGTGATACCACAGAACTTACAACTGAAATGGAGCTACACTAGTGATACCACAGAGTTTACAACTGAAATGGATCTACACTAGTGATACCACAGAGTTTACAACTGAAATGGATCTACACTAGTGATACCACAGAGTTTACAACTGAAATGGATCTACACTAGTGATACCACAGAGTTTACAATTGAAATGGAGCTACACTAGTGATACCACAGAGCTTACAACTGAAATGGAGCTACACTAGTGATACCACAGAGCTTACAACTGAAATGGAGCTACACTAGTGATACCACAAAGTTTACAACTGAAATGGAGCTATACTAGTGATACCACAGAGCTTACAACTGAAATGGAGCTACACTAGTGATACCACAGAGCTTACAACTGAAATGGAGCTACACTAGTGATACCACAGAGCTTACAACTCAAATGGATCTACACTAGTGATACCACAAAGTTTACAACTGAAATGGAGCTACACTAGTGATACTACAGAGTTTACAATTGAAATGGAGCTACACTAGTGATACCACAGAGTTTACAATTGAAATGGAGCTACACTAGTGATACTACAGAGTTTACAATTGAAATGGAGCTACACTAGTGATACCACAGAGTTTACAATTGAAATGGAACTACACTAGTGATACCACGGAGCTTACAATTGAAATGGACATAGTTGGGAACTTTTACAAAACCCTCACCCGGAGATCTGAAGCCCGGAGGGGGAGTAGATTACATTAACCCTTTGAGTGCCAGAGGGGTGCTCAACTGTGAAGCATTGCAATGTGTACCCGTCTTGCACTCAGGGGGTTAAATGAAAAAGTAGACTACACTTACCAGCCAACACTGGCTGGTGCGCTGGTTTTTCTCTTCTCTCCACTCCTCTTGGTCTGCGGGTAGATAAGCAAGCAATCTTCTCTTCCTGCTGACATCTGCCCCCGTGTATTCATTGGCTGGCTGAGGTCTCTTGCCCCCGGATGCATGCCTCAGCCTTCTGACATGAGCTATTCTGTTGTTGCTTGTTTTTTTTTTTATATATTAGAGATGCTTGCTTTACCTGGTGAACTTTTCATCCAGACACAGTGCCCTAAATCCGGAGTCTCCGGGTGAAACCCAGCAGGTTCCCAGGTACGGAAATGGAGCTACACTAGTGATACCACAGAGCTTACAATTGAATTTTTTTAATAACAATTTACTGATTACTAATGAAAACCTTTATAAAATATAACCTAAAAAAGGAAGCCCAAGTTTTGATGATCTCTTATGCTAGTCATGTGGTGAAAAGGCCTTTGTAATAACAGACAAAAAAATACAGCAGTTATCTGGAGAGCTGAGGACTTTATAGCATTTTTTTTTTCTTTGGAAATGGATATTGAATAGAACTTGATGTCTCATACAAAGCAATTGACTCTAAATTAAAGAACCTTTTTTTGCTATAAATCAGCACAAATTATCAGAAGAATGTTGCACCATCTACCGCATTTAACCCCTTAACGACCACCCGATCCAGTGCATGAGTGACCGTTAAGGACCACGGAGCTAATTTTTTTTCCTCATTGAATTCTGGGATTGCAGGGTGGCGTGCAGCTGTGCTGCCATTCCATAATCCCATGACGTGCCAGGACCATCCCCGGCCCTTAAGTTCCAGGTCCTGGCACGTCATGGGTCTTTAAGGGGTTTAATAAAACCCAAGTTATTACTTTGTGATAGCTTCTCTTTTCATAACGACACTTGCCCACTGTCTTACTTGCTAACTCCTTGAATATACCAGAGAGGAGTGTAACACATTACAAACCAATGTTTCCTAAGCCCTCTGGTCCACAAGGGGTTAAAATGTATAAAAATCATTTATATTAATATGACTCTTTATCGTGGGCGTTAAATACTATCTGTAGATTCATTCAGTGAAGATATTCTAAATCAGTATTTTTATAATATCAGTATTAACCCTTTGAGTGCCTTTGAGAGGTACGCAATTCGTTGGATACTGATACCCCTCCGGCACTCAAAAGGTTCAGATTCAGGGGAGGGCTGGCAACTTTTGGCCTGGGGAGCAAGTACAATTAAGTGGCCTATTTCAATTACCGCTCCAGCCCAATGTCCCAGCCCAACCCCTTTTGTTAATGTTATAGCTGGCATTAATGTTATGGATTAAAGGGATAGTAATACTTCATTTTAACTTTATTTTATTTTGTAGGCATTAAAAAAACATGATGAACAATATAAGTCTTATCTCTCAAACCTTTATGGTTTGAGAGATATTCACAAGCAAAGTTTCCCCTCCCCGCCCCTTTTACCTAGTGTAAGCCATCTCTTCTCAGATGTGGAATCCAGTCCATAGACCAGACAGATAACAGCAGGGGACAATCTTCTTTATATGAAAAGAATGAAAGCCCTGCCCCCCTTGACAAGATTTTCAGGTTTTTCCCTTATCTTAATTGAAGATTGTCCCTCTCTGCAGTCTACCTGGGCACCTCCCTTCTGATCTGGCTGAACAGTGTTACATCAGTAAAAGGGGTGGGAGGGGGATACTTTGTAATTGAATTACTCCTGAACTACAACTCTGACAGAATTGCTATAACATTCTCCAAAGTCCAAATACTATGATGATTAATTAGAGCTGTTTTTATTATGAAACATTACTATCTCTTTAAGTCAAGTGATACCTCAGAGCTTATAACTGAAATGGTAGTGCACTATTGATATCACAGAGCTTACAATTGAAATGGAGCTCCAATACTAGTGTAGCTCTTTAAATTCTGTTTAATCTATTTACAGCAGCAAATGGGAAATTGAGTGAAGCAGTGTCCCACTGGCCGATATTCATGACCAGCCTGGGGGGGCAATTGCCCCCTTGCCCCCCAGGCCAGCCCTCCCCTGTTCAGATTTACTATAGTTGTTTATTCAGCATAGGCTATCTTTGGCTGTCAAAATGTTGAAGACTACAACTCCCATCATCCCTAACCAGACAATGGCAAATCAGGGATGACAGGAGTTGTAGTCCCCAACAAGATGCAGAGCCAAAGGTTGCATAGCCCTGCTTTATACCAAGGCGTCACAGCAGGGGCTGAGGACGGGCCCTGCTGTGCATGATATTGAGCAAGTGTGAATCATTCACTGACACAGACCCGAGGTCCAATTCATCACAGGGGCTAATTAACCAAACATATTGGTTACAACACTTGGGGGCTCACTTGGCCTAGGTTGAGAGCAGCAGATTGGACAACTCTTTCCCAAAGTGAGCACATATAAATAGTCTTTCTCATTATGCGTCTGTGTCTTTAAGGGAAGGGGTATATCCTGTGAAGGGGGCCAGATAGAGTGAAGGTGTGACAAAATGTGAGTGGGGGTGTTCATGCACTTGATTGGGCCTAGGGCAACAGAACGCATACATATATTTATCTACATACCTGGGAACTTTTTGGTCTGGGCTCCCCGGAGGGGAGTCCTGTGGTGCCGCTGAGGGGAGAGAACTGAAGTGATTTGCGTCAAAATGGGCAGGGCTAAATTGTGAGTGGGGGCTGGACTTGTAAAGCATTAAAAAAAAAAAAAAAAATAGGCAGAATAGACCGGAGAAGGAGGAGAAGTGAGTGGGGAGTGGGAGGAACAGGGTGGGAAGGAGCACAAGTGAGAAGATTTTCATCAGAAACTCCTCACATCCCGAGAATCAGACTCTGCCCAGGAGACCCGGTAATGCCGAGTCAAAACTGGAGAGTTCCCAGCTATGTTTACCTGTCTGTCTATCTGTCTGTGTCTGTTTGTCCATCCAAACGTCTCTATCTATCTATCTATCTATCTATCTATCTATCTATCTATCTATCTATCTATCTATCCATCCATCCATCCATCCAACAGTCAATGCATCTATCTAGGTGTCTGTGTATCCATCCATTTATCTCTCTCTCTCTCTCTCTCTCTCTCTCTCTCTCTCTCTCTATATATATATATATATATATATATATATAAATAATGTGTGTGTGTGTGTATGTGTTTTTGTGGTTTATATATATATATATATATATATATCCTATATAATAATTCGCTAGGATGTTTGTCAGAAGCCGTCATGCGCAGTAGAGACTGCCCGATCACACGGAATGTTGGGAGTTCTGTGCTGGGAGGTGTAGGAATGCTGGGAGGTGTAGGAATGCTGGGAGTTCTGTGCTGGGAGCACGGAATGCTGGGAGTTCTGTGCTGGGAGCATTCTGTGCTTTTGAGCAGTCTTTACAGTGCATGACTGCGTCGGCGGCAGGATGCAGAGCAGGACCGGCCTCTTAACCCTTTGAGCGCCAGAGGGGTATGCAAGACATTGCAAAGCAATGCGTTGCGTACCCCTCTGGCACTCAAAGGGTTAACATCACCCGGACCTTGGCCCGTGTACACAGGCTTTTACACTAGTACACATATGTTTTATTATCTATAATTTAATGCATAAGTTAAGGTGGTTCTCTGATTGATCATTATACGATCGGATCTTGCTGTTTCGGTGTGGGAAGAATAAAGTTCCCTCTGCCGTTTCTTCCCTCTCTGTGCACTGCGGAGGGAACCTATTTGTTTGTAAAGGAGGAAACGAGGCTGAATTAATTCAATGCTGCTTCGCGCTGCTGAGCTCATTCCTAATTAGAGCCGAGAAAGCAGAATGAGAACTGCAAAAGTGCCCTCCGCTCCCTCCCTTTACTCACCCCCTCTGTCATCTTCTCCCCATTTCTCTGCCATTTTTTTCCCTTTTGTTCTTTGGGTTCCATTTTTTATCCATTGTCTAGAAACGCAGAAATACCCCAATAGCAGCCTGGAAACTGCATTTCTCTGTAGGGTAAAAAAGGTTAGGCAAGCACCTAAAAGGGAATTGGGGGTTTCTTACTTTTACCCCTTTGGAGGCTAGAAATGTCTCCATTGCATCACAAAACAATGTGTCTCTAGCGTCCAAGGATTTAAATATCAGCATCCCAATGTAGTGTCTGATTCTAGGGACCGTATTCAGCAAGGAAAAGAATCTGATTCTAGGGACTGTATTCAGCAAGGTAAAGAATCTATCTCTAGGGACCGTATTCAGCAAGGTAAAGAATCTGATTCTATGGACTGTATTCAGCAAGGTAAAGAATCTGATTCTAGGGACCGTATTCAGCAAGGTAAAGAATCTGATTCTAGGGACCGTATTCAGCAAGGTAAAGAATCTGATTCTAGGGACCGTATTCAGCAAGGTAAAGAATCTGATTCTAGGGACCGTATTCAGCAAGGTAAAGAATCTGATTCTAGGGACCGTATTCAGCAAGGTAAAGAATCTAACTCTAGGGACCGTATTCAGTAAGGTAAAGAATCTGATTCTAGGGACCGTATTCAGCAAGGTAAAGAATCTGATTCTATGGACTGTATTCAGCAAGGTAAAGAATCTGATTCTAGGGGCCGTATTCAGCAAGGTAAAGAATCTATCTCTAGGGACTGTATTCAGCAAGATAAAGAATCTAACTCTAGGGACCGTATTCAGCAAGGTAAAGAGGTCTGATTCTAGGGGCCGTATTCAGCAAGATAAAGAGGTCTGATTCTAGGGACCGTATTCAGCAAGGTAAAGAGGTCTGATTCTAGGGACCGTATTCAGCAAGGTAAAGAGGTCTGATTCTAGGGACCGTATTCAGCAAGGTAAAGAGGTCTGATTCTAGGGACCGTATTCAGCAAGGTAAAGAGGTCTGATTCTAGGTATCGTATTCAGCAAGGTAAAGAGGTCGGATTCTAGGGATCGTATTCAGCAAGGTAAAGAGGTCGGATTCTAGGGATCGTATTCAGCAAGGTAAAGAGGTCGGATTCTAGGGATCGTATTCAGCAAGGTAAAGAATCTATCTCTAGGGGCCGTATTCAGCAAGGTAAAGAATCTAACTCTAGGGGTCGTATTCAGCAAGATAAAGAGGTCTGATTCTAGGGGCCGTATTCAGCAAGGTAAAGAGGTCTGATTCTAGGGGCCGTATTCAGCAAGGTAAAGAGGTCTGATTCTACAGCAAACCAACTGCACCACAGGAAAAAATACATTTTTACAATTACCTAAACTGGATTTTTAACTCCTTGAATGCTAGAGACCTCTAGCATTCAAGGGGCTAAAAAGTCCATTTAATCAATGAGAAATTGGGGAATTGTTCATTTGTCCAGAACTGCTCCTCTTTAGCAAATAGATGGCTAAATTCTAATCCTAAACTTGTTGTCCTAATTAAAGTATAAAGAGCTGTTCTGCTGATTTGATGGCACTTTTTTGTGCAGCTTGTATTGAGTGACTAATGCTGTCAGTGTATCGACATTAGTACAGTTGGTCTGGAATACGCAGGGTATTTAGCAGAAAAGTGGAGTGATTCTGTGGCAAACCAACTGCACCGCGCAGGGTATAGTACAGTTGGCTTTCTCCGCTATACGTCGTGTATATGGCTACAAGGGTCTTACACAAGAGACGAGGAACAATTATTGGGGCAAATCAACTGCACAGGAAAAAGAAAAGTTCCCCTGAAATACCCCTGAGATTTAAATGAGGATTTTAACTCACTGAAGGCTAGATAGGTTTCAACATGGTGTTTCGCAATGAGTTGGAGACGTCTGTAGCAATCATGGGGTTAATCTGGTGCAGCTGGTTTACTCCTGAATTTGACTAGGAAGGAAGTTTGTCCCTGCTCAGACACTGGAGGAGATTCACTAAGCGGTGGTAAAGCGACGATGACTTCTCCAGTGATATCACTTCTCCAGTTCCTATGTTATACTATGGAGCCTATGCACTTCTTCAGCTTTGGAGATCTTAGTGCATTGGCTCCATAGAATATCCTAATCATCTCCACCTTATCACCGCTTAGTGAATCTTCCCCCACTGTTTCACTGGTCGGCAATCAAGCAGGAAGCAGAATCCTCATTCATCCTACCATGCAGCAATCGCAAAGGGATTAGATGAGAAACTTGGACAATGCTTCCTTTTAACCCTCTGAGTGCCAGAGGGGTACGCAATGTGTTGCGTACCCCTCTGGCACTCAAAAGGTTACACAATCAGTTACTCTAGCGTCGCTATAATCAGGATAGGTTGAGTAATTTTATATTTTGGGTTGACCGCTCTTTTAAGACTAGATTTAACCCTTTGATTGCCAGAGTGGTTGCAAGGCATTGTGTAACCCCCTCTGGCATTCAAAGGGTTACAACCTTCTGTACCGTAGAAGTGATTTTTTTGTTGTTGTTGTTTGTTTGTGATATTAATATGGAGTACAAGTTATTTAATATAGTCCCATTGGATTTTTAGGTGTTGCTTTTCATCAGAAAGCCCCTAACTAGGCATTTTTAACAAGAATACTCAAAACATAATTTTTATTATTATTATTATTATTATTCTTTATTTATATAGCACCAACTTATTCCATAGCACTGTACAATAGGGAATAGACATACAGTGATATTAAATAGTACAAGTCAAATATGGAAAGCAAAAGGGTCAGAGGACTACCTGCTGGTGAGGGCTTACAGTCTAGCGGAAGGTAGGTGGGACACGAGGAGTAAGTGCTATTGGGTGTAAGTGCCTCCTGCCACATGAACTGCCGGTCAGTGGGTGGCAGAAAGTGCTATTGAGTGCAGTGGTCCAGGGAAGGGGTGTTTCGGTTTGGGGAAAAAAAGACTATGGGAACAATGAGGTCATGATGGGGGATGTAGGTGGCAGAGTGATTTTAGAAGGAAATGAGTGAGCAGTAGTTGACAGGCTGTTGGTCTGACCTTGGTCATAATGTTTATGGAGGTATTTGATAGAGTTCCCTGAAGAGGTGAGTTTTCAGGGAGCATCTGAAGGCTGGGGGGGAGTCTGATGGGACTTGGGAGGGAATTCCAGAGCTCAGGTGCAGCACAGGAGACGTACAACCTTCTGTATTTTATTTTGTTTTCTTCACCTTTTTATCTTACCTTTTTTCCTCCAATCACTTTTCTTCTTTGAACATTAAAGGGATAGTAATACTTCGTTTTATCTTTATTTTATTTTGTAGGCATTAACATGAAGAACTATATGTCTTATCTTTCAAACCTTTACGGTTTGAGAGATATTCACAAGCAAAGTTTCCCCTCCCGCCCCTTTTACCTAGTGTAAGCCATCTCTTCTCAGATGTGGAATGCAGTCCATAGACCAGACAGACAACAGCAGGGGACAATCTTCTTCCTGTGAGATCTGGCTGAACAGTGTTACATCAGTAAAAGGGGCGGGAGGGGGATACTTTGTCATTGTATTACTCTGGAACTACAACTCTGACAGAATTGAAATAACACTCTTCACAGTCCAAATACTATGTTGATTAATTAGAGCTGCTTTTATTATGAAACATTACTATCCCTTTAAGGGGTACGTATAGAAGTATATGTTATTTATATAGCAGCATACATATACACAGCACTTTACAGTAACAGTACTAAGTGTACAAATACAGAGATAAGGGTGCCAGACTAAAGTGCAAACATTACATTGTTAGTGGGAAATAAATGCATCCAAGTGAATGATATATTGGGAAGGGATCCCTGCCCTGAAGAGCTAACAATCTAATTAGTAATAGCGACAAAATACTGAGACAGGAGGAGGGTAATGTATGTATGTGCTATGCAGGGTCCTCATTTTGGAGAACCAGTCCACACAGAATTGATTCATAGAGGCCATTAGGATTTGCTACCCAGATTAAGGTAAGTGTGTATGTGTTTGGGGGGCAGTATTTTTAGGAGATGGTGGTGTTCCTTTAAAGCGGAACTACCACCTCAACTAAAGTCACCCTGCAATACTTAGGCAGCTGGTGACTAGCTTAATAATCATTATTTTCCCTCTCAAAAGTGCCCCCAAATAAAGGTATCCTTAACCCTTTGAGTGCCAGAGGGGTATGCAATGTATTGCTCTGAAATGCATTGAATACCCATCTGGCACCCAAAGGGTTGAAGGGATAGTAATACTTAAACTTTACTATCCCCCATCTTGTAGCCCTTAAAAAACTGAATTAAATGAGCCCAGCGGCATCTCTCAAACCTTTATGGTTTGAGAGATATCCACTTTCAAAGTTCCCTCTCCTTCTCTCTCCTCTGACATCAGCGTTCTAGCTGACAGCAGAGGAATCCGGTCCATGAGCAAGAGAAGCAGACCATTTCAGTGACGGATTTCTTCTTCCATAATGTGATCTCAGCTCTGCTGAAGAGCCTTCGCCAGTCCCGGGACCGGATTCCCCTGCTGTCAGCTAGAACACTAACGTCATGGGAGAGGGGAAAAAAAAACTTTGAAAGTGGATATCTTTCAAACCATAAAGGTTTGAGAGATGCTGCTGGGCTAATTTAATTCAGTTTTTTAAATGCTACAATATGGGGCAGAGCTTAAATGGATAGTAATACTTAAGATGTAAAAAAAAATATGTTGTAGGGTTTATCCCCCTGAGTAAAACAAGAGTACTCCCTCTGCTGAAAGGTGTTTCATTCAAAAGTTATCAATTTTCAGAGTTGCATTTTTTAGGTGCAATATCACAGTGGCCTGAAATTGTACAGTGGTGCTGTTGCTACACGATCCTATGGACAGCTCTGGTCCCAGGACCATATATCTCCATAGGATGGTGTAGCAACAGCGCCACTGTACAATTTCAGGCCACTGTGATATTGCAACTAAAAATGTCAACTTTGAAAATTAATAACTTTTGAATGAATCACCTTTCAGCAGTGGGAGTACTCTTGTTTTACTCAGGGGGATAAACCCTACAACATATTTTTTTTTACATTTTAAGTATTACTATCCCTTTAAAATTTGAAGTCCTTAGCTACTAGCCAGACCTGAAAAGTTACTCGCCACTGCAAGCCAAAACATACCCACCAGGGCTGAATTTCTACTCGCCAGGGCTAAATTTTCACTCGTCATTGGATAGTGGCGAGTGGAAATTTTGAGCCCTGATATGTGGGATAGTAAAATGTGTGTATTACTATCCCTTTAAGCTTCCGAAACTGACGGCCAGGTTACTGCAGCCTGTGCGTCTGTGCCTTCAGTCTCTTCCGGAGCTGTTAGGGCCAGTGCAATGTCTATGAAGGGTGAAGGGGACCTACAGCACAGGCGCGCATTCAGGATGTCCGCGGTGATACCTGGCTTACGGTCTCGGAAGCTTAAAGATAACTTTATTCGGGGGCACTTTTGAGAGGTAAAATAATGATTATTAAGCTAGTCGCCACCTGCCTAAGTATTGCAGGGTGACTTTAGTTGAGGTGGTAGTTCCGCTTTAAATCAATAGGACTTTGGTGATTTTTTATTTTTCCTCTAAAGTTCACTTAGTTTTCTCCATAATTGCTCATGATTTTCTGTCTCCATACGGCCCTTGAAGCGCCGTCCTGCCTCTGCTGGTAACATGTTTTGCCTTTGTAATTGACTTTGTCCATTCTGTGTGCGCGCAACAGAACGAGCGTCTGCCCGATAAACAGGCCTGGTGATCCAGAGTGTCTTATCTCTGGGTCCTGTGGTATTACAGTAACATATCAGCTATGTTTCCAGCCACTCAATGACCAATTTCTTCCCCTACATCTTCCATCAGACCCCAGAGAATATTAACTTCTGCCCATAATCTTGAAATGTTAAACTGCAGCTTGTTGCAGCTATAGATATAGTTGCTGAGTCTGGCATTGCAGCCTTAACGTAATATGAAAAAGTGATGAGTTTCCAATTTTTGCCAGCTCCTAAAGATAAGAAAACCTATATGACGATGAAGGGTATAGCCGGGTTTGAATGGTGATGATTTCCCTATCGAACTAAGAGGAAGCTGTATTTTTTTTCCCAGTGGAAATTATACACTTATTAGACTATCATAGTTCAAATATTTGATAACACCATGAAAGCTAGGAAGGTCTTTGCAATGCATAAGAGACCTCACTGGCATTCAAGATGTTAACCCTTTGAGTGCCAGAGGGGTGCACTGCAATGCGTTGCATACCCCCTCTGGCATTCAGAGGGTTAAAGGAACACCACAGCTCCCAATAATAAGCCCGATTTATCTTAAACTGGACTTGTCACCGTAAAATACGTTTTATTCATATTAAAAGAGAATTAAAATTGCCCTTATGTTGTCCTAACCATTTGTTTGTAATAGAGAGAGTTTGTTTTGGGAAATTAACCTTTATTTCCTGATGGCATAGTGTGGCACTTTATGCTAATTAGTTTCAGTGCAGGAGCAATATGACCACACATTGTGCTATGAATGAATCTAGGCAGAACCCACACACTGGGGGGAGTGTCAAATAGTCCAGTGAGGGGTAAGTTTGGCCTCAAACAAATCGAATTATCATACTTTATAGGGAATTAGCAAGAAGTACCACACAGTGCCATTTAGACATAAAGATTAATTTCACAAAAACTTTAAACAGAATTATGGTTAGTACAACACAGAGTCATATTTTCATTATTTGTTAGACAAACTATATTTAAGGTAACAGATCCACTTTAGTTCTACTGGCCACCAAGAAAGAATTTTAGTCGGATAAGTTCTGCAAAATTCATCTTAACTTTTTGCCTCCAATCACTTTTCATCTTTGAACATTTAGGGGTACGTATATATGTATATTTAAATAGCAGCATGCATATACACAGCCCTTCTGTAACAGTGCTAAGTATACAAATACAGAGATAAGGGGGATCAGACTAAAGTGCGAACATTGCATTGTTAGCGGGGAAATAAGTACATGCAAGTGAATGCTATATTGGGAAGGGATCCCTGCCCTGCAGAGCTATCAATCTAATCAGTAATATTGACAAAATAGTGAGACAGGAGGTGTGCAATTTACGTAAGTGCCATTCATGGCCCTTTGTCCTCTAGAATAGGAATTCTTTATCCCTTTAAGTACTAGAGGGGTCCTCATTTTGGAGAATCTATCTACTATCTGTCTATCTATCTATCTGTGTCTATCCATATCTGTCTGTCTGTCTATCTGTGTCTATCTATCAGCTATCTGCCTATGTCTGTCTATCTATGTATGTCAATCTATATATGTCTGTCTGTCTATCCTTCTGTGTCTGTCCGTCTATGTGTCTATCTATCTCTGTCTATCGGTGTCTGTCTATCTAGCTATGTCTATCTGTCTATCTATCTATCTATCTATCTATCTATCTATCTATCTATCTATCTATCTGTCTATCTGTCTATCTATATATGTCTCTCTGTGTCTGTCTATCTATATGTCTGCCTTTGTCTGTCTGTCTATCTGCTTGTCTGTCTGTCTGTCTATCTATAGATCTATCTGCTTGTCTGTCTGTCTGTGTATCCATCAGAATTTTCTTCCAGGCTTAAGGCAAGCATGGGTTACTAATAAGAGGTAATCTTCTTACTCTAACCCTTTAAGGACTAAATATATGTCCTGAAAGGATTAATAATGTGCTGCAGCCTACCCGTATATTTCTGTACTTTTCCTACAGCCTTTTCATTAGTGTAAACTGTATTTATAGCTCACAGTGAGAAGCATGGATATAGTGATCACATATATAGTCACGTAATCACGTGTTATTTTTTTGAGTGCCTCTACCGGTAACTACAGAAAGGATGATAAGGTCGGAGTGAGCGTACGTGCCTCAGACAGAATAAAGAGAGGCGAGCTGTAGATTGCTGTAAAAGAAAAAAACAACCATATTCAAATTAATTACGTCTTCTCTGAGAAGTCTCTGTTGCAAAATATCAATCCACACATCATTAAAAATGTCTTTATGTGTAACACATCGGGGAAGTTTCATAGAGTGCGAACATCTTTTTAGTCTTAAGAAGATGTTTTAAAAGGTTTCCCTAAGGGGCAAAAACTAGTTACAGCAAGTAAAGATTTATATGTTGCAGTTCGTAGGGCTGTTTCACATAGGTGACAGAACGGTAGACCTGGTGTTCCACCGCTAATCTGGATGCAGGAGAATTGATTCTGCCAGTCAACCCACGTGAACTTCAGACAATACTATTGGCTGACACCCACATGGGTCAGCCATTGTAACCTCCAACGACTCTCAAGTGAAAGGTTTGCTGATGGCTCCATAGGCCTCTGTACAGACCTTCTGTAACGGGCCATAGGCCATTACTAAAAAGAGACTGTTCAAACTTCCCTGTACAGACTCACTTGGCTACCGGGCACCCTGTGGAGGGGTTAATTTATACATGGGAATCTACACTGGTCGACTGGCAGTCTAAGGCTGACTGTACTTTCAACTCAAAGTCGTAGGCTTTGGGGTTGCCAACTTTTAGTCGAACAAGGGTGTTAGAATCGAATCTGTCTCCTACGACTTTCATTCCATCGAATGGACTTGGTAGGCGGTCATGGAATTGGCTGCCAACTAGAGTGACGTCAAGAATAGTCACTCGAAGGTTAGGACTGTGTCAACGCCCGAGAACTTTACGCCCATTGGTTGCACTAATGGACCAGTCGGATTGTAGTGAACTTTGTCGCTCCAATTCTCATTGGACGGGAGTGGAGCCCTCTATGCTAAGTTAATTCAATCACAGATGCCCTTTGTCTTAATGTTTACTGTTCTATTGTTTTATTGTTCTGAGGATCGAGCTGCACTGCATTTTCCTGAACACCGATACGAACCATGCTGACTGGCCGAGGTCGAGAGAAGGGTAAGCGGCACAATGGAGTAGGACAACCCGGTGTCCTTTAACCTCCGTTACACCTTCCCTGCTGCATCTTTTCTGCATTCCTAAGTGACTGCAGTAAGGATGCAGAATGGTGAACTTTAGTGCGTTCTCGCAAGGCAATAGTCACCCGTGTGAAAGTCACCACAGACCAGTATAGGGAGTTTCACAACGCACAACATCAGGGTTCGGCCTACGCAGAAATGAAATACAGGAATCATTCCGGTGCAAACCAACTACATCATATTGGACAAATAAATGCTTCCTTTAATTTAAATGGGACTTTTATCCTCTTGAATGCTAGAGAGGTCAGGGAGTCCCAGTTACATCAGTGAGAGTATTGGGAACTTTTTGTTTTCCCCTGTGTTGATATTGGTTTGCCCCAGAATTACCCCAGTTTTCTTTTGTGCATTAGAGGTAAATTCGGTGAGCTTAAGAGATGAAATTCTGGAACAAACCAACTGTCCCAAGCCTTTGGAGATCCACTACACTCTGGGGGAGGGAGTGTCCAAATGACATGATTTGTGTTATAAAGAGTTTGGGGCTTGATTGGGGTGGGTGCTATTGGGAGGAGGGGCTGAGGGTTTGCCCTTAATATAGGCAGAGAATAGAAAGAATAGGGCAGAGAGCGATGGAACTGACACTGAAGTGGGCGGCGTTACATGGGAACTCACTGAGCCCTAAGCAGGGGCGGATTGTAGGGGAATACTAGCCCGGGCATTTTTTTTTTTTTAAAGCAGCCCACTTGCTGCACCGATATCCCTATCGACGCCCCCTTGTGGTTCCTGTGCGGCATGGGAGAGCAGGTGCCAGGATATTATGTCATATCCTGGCGCTCTTCATTAACCCTTTGAGTGCCAGAGGGGTACGCAACATTAACAAGGAACGTAAAGGCTGTCACAGAGAGTGCCTGTGGCAACACAGACCTCTTCTTCAAAATATCGTGGGATAGTGAGGTGAGATCCTCTGATCCCCCCCACTGGCCCATGATCTAGCGTCCCACCAGGGGATGCCCGATCCCCAGATAGGACAATCCGCCCATGGCCCTGAGAATCGGTCTCTATCCCCCATGGAAACCGGGTAATAAAGTATAAAAACTGGAATCTCTGTATCAGATCAGTTGGGATGTGTGTTCTCTCTTCCTCATGATCACTGTGAGGAAGGGAGAGACAGAGAACAGTGACAGACGGAATGTTTACATACATTGCCTTTGTCATTGGCTCCGCTGGCACATGTGATCTCTGTAGCAGCGATCACATGTACTGATCCACTGGGGAAAGGCTGAAACTGACTGCTCTGGTACTGGAGCAGCCAGCTACATCCTCCCCGCAGTGGCGAAACAATAAGGGTCGCAGCGGTCGCACCTGCGACCGGGCCCGTCACTCCAGGGGCCCGGCCACTGCCTGCGACCCCCTCGCGACAGCAGTCACTTAACTGATCTCCCACTCGGCGAACCGCTCTAGTAATACAGAGCGCTGGGAGATGACATCATCTCCCAGCCTCTGCATTACTAGAGCGGCACGCAGGAGCTTCAGTTCAAGAGATCTGTGCCGAAGGAGGCACAGATCTGTCAAACCACGCCGCTAGACCACCAGGGACTGGAGGTAGGGGCAATGTGGAGATAAAGGGGAAATTGTGGAGATGAAGGGGCATTGTGGAGATGAAGGGGGCATTGTGGAAGGGGCATTGTGGAGATGAAGGGGGCATTGTGGAAGGGGCAATGTGGAGATGATGGGGGCATTGTGGAAGGGGCAATGTGGAGTTGAAGGGGGCATTTTGGAAGGGGCAATGTGGATGAGGGGGCCAATGTGGTCGGGGGGCCCATGGCAATTCTTGCACCAGGGCCCGGTGGCTTCTAGTTACGCCTCTGCCTCCCCAGCATGATCACAGCACGCCGAGGCTCGCTTTGATCATGAAGTCTATGTCGGGCTAGGACCATCACCTGTCCTTAAAGGACATAAATGTGTGATGTCCCTGACCCTTCACTTGTCGCAAAGGGATTAACTTCATAATAAGGGGCATATGATGAGTAATTGTGGGACAAATCAACTGCACCATATTGCCTCAGAATGTGTAGGAGACCTCTCTAGCATAACACAGATCAAAAACCCATTCAAATCAATGGATATATTGGAATATTGATTTGTCCCCTGTGATTCAGTTGGTTTGCCCTTAAAATGCACTTGAATATCACCCTACTTGTGTGAAACTTTAGCTGCTGTGAGGCAAATGTATATGTACAAGTAGCAGCAGGGACTTCTGAGTGTACGAGTATACTGGATATAAAGGTCTAGGTATATTTATTTTGCATGATTGTTCTTTCTTTGGAAATCATAGTCAAGAAATCCTGGGTGTGCCTCTGACCCACGTTGTTGAATGTAAAAACAAAGATACAGCTAGGATGCAGTGTGGTTGTACAAATGGGAGTCTGGCTTTAAACTAAGACTTGGTTCCGTGTGTGAGTCACAGGAGGCTGAGTGATTATGTAAATATACAAATGTGTGTCCATAAGCAAGGTTCAGTGCTGGGACTATAATAAAGTGCTTCTTAACCTCTTGTTTGCTGCAGAGGACACGCCAATACTTTGAAGACCTTTACACTTACATTTAAGAGGGGTCTTCAATGCAATACACTAAAGACCTCTGTAGCATTCATGTTGTAAGGGGCACGTAAAGTATAAACTTTGTGCCTAAACGTGTAACTTTTCATCTATAGCCTTTTGATGTATTTGAAAGCCCCTCTTTCCCTCCTGGCCTCTATACCCCAGTATCCCTCTAACAGGAGCATTGCTGGGTACTGGCTGCACAATTAAGGTGACCACATATCCCTTTAAATCAGGGACACTTATAAAATACACACATTGCAGGACAGCACAGGAATCAAAGCAGCCCTGCAATGTGTGTATTTTATAAGTGTCCCTAATTTAAAAGGATATGTGGTCACCTTATGCACAATAAGTCCAGGTCACATGATTTAATCCCTAGGTCTTGTTGCCAGTTTAGGACATGTACTGATGCTAACATACTTGGCAACATTTAAAAAAAATATTTCATTGACGATTTAAGCCTGATCAGTCACATGACACAATGTCACTAAATGGCCCATATTATCATGAGGAGGGACGTCACCAGAAATGCTTCCACAGCAGACTTAAAACTGCAGTTGTACAGCAAAATAAACATTAGCAATCCCTAAAAATTACTTTAACCCCTTAAGGACCAGTGACATGCTAGGACCTGCGCTTAAGGACAAGTACAGTCTGGGCACGTCATGGAATTCAGGGGTTCCCACGTAGCTGCACTCCGTGATCCTTAACTGGTGTGCGGCCGGTCCTTAAGGGGTTAAATTATATAAAAAACAATATTAACATGTAAGGAAGCTTTTAGCCTATTAAACTTTTAATCATAAGTACATAGAATATGGGGTTGGGACTCAATTTGGAAACCAAGGACAGCAAGCTTCAAGAAGAGGGAGCCCAAACTAGGAACTATTCCTGAAAATCAGGGCCAATTGTCAGGTATTTTCTAGTCTTTCTACTAGTAATGGTGCAACTGGGCCGCATGGTGCACTAATAATGGATTAGGTTGGACCAGGCCTCAGGTCTCTTGGGAGCTGAGACAATTCCCTGCTTCTTGCTCAGTGATTCTCAACAAGGATGCTGTGGCATTTTGATGAGACACAGATATGAGTTTAAGGTGCCTCATTTTTCTGTAAAGATTTGGACAATAATAAATCTTAGTTTCAAATCTGAAATTATGGATATTATTATTATTATGCATTTTACCTCCGTTTGCTATTCTGATGTGGGACCCAAGAGTAACCATAAATATATTTATTCTTCATTATGACCTTGACACATGATCTACAATAATCTAGGGGTGCTCTGCAATTTTCAGACTCTGTGTACGGATGCATTAAACACAAGAAAATGAGAGTCAAGTCTGTAGCTTAAAGGAACATTATCCTATATAATAATCCGCCAGATGTATGTTTGTCTGATGCAGTCATGCGCAGTAGAGACTGCGTTCCGTCTGATGCAGTCATGCGCAATAGAGACTGCCCAAATGCTTGGCCCGTGTACACGGGTTTTTACACTAGTATGATCAATAAAATACTTAAAGGATTGACAGTACATTCATAGCTATGGCAACTGAGTTTGCGTAGCTTAAAAAGCATCCTTTCTCATTCAGCTTGTCCTGCAGAGCACTGAGATCTGCAGAGCTGGGTGATGTCACTGCCTCACTTGGTTTTCGTGGGAGATTTCTGTCCTACCCATATAAGCCTAGGCTTCAATGGAAAGAATAGCAGTCTTGCTTTCACTCACGAGTGTAATGTGAGGATCGGAAAATCACAGAGATCTGCAGGGTAAACTGATTAGAATGGGTGTGTTCTATGTAATGGGATCTCTGTTCTATAGCTCTAAGGGTGCCGACAAGCATTTAAAGTGGAACAAACACTTTCTAAAGTTTTCAAAATCGTTTCTGTTTATATTGCTTATTCTTTATTTAAAAGTATAGTTTACAAGATATTTGGTTTTTTTTATGTATTTGTCAGTTTAGCCACATTACCCAGTACTTCCTGGTAGGATGTTGCAGTTGGGAGGGAGGGTGGAATGTTAGTATCTGGCACACTAGGCTGTTCCAGGCAGTATTGTTGAATTTTCATAAACAAATAAATAAAGCTAATTATCTCCTAGACCTAAACTGTACTTTGAAATAAAGCAAGGTTGACCTAAATATAGGGGATTTTGAAAGCTCTTTCAAAATCACCCAAGTCATTATGACATGTTAGATCTGCTTTAAAGGGATAGTAATACTTTGTTTTATCTTTATTTTATTTTGTAGGCATTAAAAAAACATGAAGAACGATATAAGTCTTATCTCTCAAACCTTTATGGTTTGAGAGATATTCATAAGCAAAGTTTCCCCTCCCTCCCCTTTTACCTAGTATAAGCCGTCTCTTCTCAGATGTGGAATGCAGTCCATAGACCAGACAGATAACAGCAGGAGACAGTCTTCTTCCTATGAGAACAATGAAAGCCCTGCCCCCTTGACAAGTTTTTCAGGTTTTTCCCTTATCTTAATTGAAGATTGTCCCTCTCCGCAATCTACCTGGGCACCTCCCTTCTGATCTGGCTGAGCAGTGTTACATCAGTGGGAGGGGGATACTTTGTCATTGAATTACTCTTGAACTACAACTCTGACAGTACTGAAATAACACTCTCCAAAGACCAAATACTATGATGATTAATTAGAGCTGCTTTTATTATGAAACATTACTATCCCTTTAAAGGGTTGTTTGCCCCATTAAAGTCAGTTAATAAAGATGTTGGCACTCTTCTTTAGGTGGATACCTCACTAGCATTCCAGGGGTTTAAATCCCTATTTAAATTGGTGGGAATGTTGGGAAATTGTATTTGTCTCCTATGGTGAAGTTGTTTTGCTCCCAAATTCCTCCTTTTTACAGTTGGTTAATAGTCATTGGAAGGCCAACAATATTTTGGGCCCCCATCACAAAATTATTTTCAGAAAGCCATAGCTAAAACCTACTGGATCAGGGGCAATGTGCCCCCCTTGGATGCTGGGGCTGAGGCAACTTCACCCTCTTCTCCCCCTGTAGTTATATCCCTGCCACTTTAACTTATTTTGCTTAGCAGAGGCATGTGCTTAGATTGCAAATCAGCAGTAGGCAACTGTAGGTCCTCCAGCCTTTTGGAACTAAAACTTTCATCATCCCTAAAGGACCATTGACTGGTTGAGGATGGATGATGGGAGATATAGTCCCCACTAAACTGTACACTATATACACTAAATTGTGATTAAGAGGTGATAAAAAGGAGATCATTTCTCCAGTGTGTGATAAACTCTCCATTCCTATGCCTCTAGTTTCATAGATCTTAGCACACAGGCTCCAAAGAAAATAACAGGGATTGGAGAGTTGATCTCACTGGAGAAGTGATCTCCTTTTTATCACAACTTAAGGCATCTTCCCCCATCGGAGCTACCAATTAATTATGACATTGCCTGGCTTAATGGCAGTTGCATTAATTAAAGTGACTGAGACACTAATAATTCATGTATCCTGAAAGAATGCACTTTTGGTAGCTCGGGAGGACCAGGGTTGGCTGTCTTCTCTTCAGACAGTGGTACTCCCTGACAGATGTAAGGTAAGAGATTACGGAGTTTGTCAAACCTACACAATGTGAGCAAGGTCAGGATTAGGGCCTCTTCATTAGCCATTGGTTGGTAATTAACGTGCTAATTTGACTAGATGAGTAAGCCACTGACACATCAATATGAGCCCATGAAAGGTTACATCACTGGATAAGGCACGCTGACTAGATAGCTGTTTCTGGCATTCTCCTTGACAGAAAATAGTGGCATTAACTTTCACCCTAGAGCCACTGGTGATGGACCAGGTTCTAAAGAGCTGTGATTCTCCGTAGGTGTAAGTAGAAATAAAACGCTCTAATTTCTCAGTGGTGATTCTAATCAACAATTACTGAGAATGTTACATTCTTAATTACTCTCTCTCTAACCGGGGCTGGAAATATTCCAGGGGCTGGGAGCTTGAGCTCCTGAAATGTTATTTCTGGGTCTGGAATCTTGGGGGTATTTTATATACATCTGTGTACTTCACTGGGTCGTAAAAAATTTTGTCTGGCTCCAAACATGTTAAAGCGGAACTTTCACATTGTATAATGTCGCCCTCCAATAATTAAATATATGGCGACTAGCTTCATAATACATCTATTACCTCTCAGAAGTGCCAGATTCTAAAGTAATCCTTAATTTTCAGAGACTGGAAGCCAGACACCAGCGCAGCCATCTTGTCTTTAGAGACGTCTGCACACCTGCACTATCAGTCCCGGTCTCCTCTACGACATATTACCTTAAAGCGGAACTAACACCGCTAACAAACGTCGTCTGTATTAATTCCCTATCTGGCGACTAGCTGCTTAGTAGCGCTAGTCGCCAGAATTATTACCTCTTCATGAAGAAATTTTAAGTGATCCTCAGCTGACAGGCAGGACGGAGTGCGGACATCTTGCCCCAGTGATGTCCGCGCGCCTGCGCTGTCAGTCCCAGAAAGCTGTAGGAGGCATTGCTAGGAGCCATTCGGCTCCGGAAGGGACTAACAGAGCAGGCGCGCGGACGTCACTAGGGCAAGATGTCCGCGCTCCTTCCTGCCTGTCAGCTGAGGATCACTTCAAATTTCTTCATGAAGAGGTAATAATTCTGGCGACTAGCGCTACTAAGCAGCTAGTCGCCAGTTAGGGAATTAATACAGACAACGTTTGTTGGCGGTGTTAGTTCCGCTTTAAGGTAACCAGAAGGGACTGACGGCGCAGGTGCACAGACAGCACTAACCTGGCCGTCAGTCTCCAAAGATTTTAATGTTTAACCCGACATTAGTGCCGTGTGTGTGTGTGTGTGTGTGTGTTTTCAAGTCGCCTGGTAATGGAGATATTTGCCCTGCAAAATCGGGCACTTCCGCGTTCTACAGGACTCCATGACATCTCAGGACTTCCCAGCTGCCCCAGTGAGCGCGTTCACACTGCCCTTTGAAGCTGGATTTCTGTGATGTAGCGTTACAGCAAACTCCGGTTACAGTGCTACTGAGGTTGCAACCTGTAATACAACTATATACAACCTCAGTAGCATTGTAAATGGAGTTTGCTGTAACGCTACATCACAGAAATCCAGCTTCAAAGGGCAGCGTGAACGCGCTCACTGGGGCAGCTGGGAAGTCCTGAGATGTCATGGAGTCCCGTAGAACACGGAAGTGGCAGATTTTGCAGGGCAAATATCTTCACTACCAGGCAACTTGAAGAACACACACACATACAGCACTAATGTAGGGTTAAACATTAAAACACACGATAAAACTTTGGTTTTAGGTGATAGTTCCGCTTTAAAGGGATAGTAATACTTCATTGTAACTTTATTTAATTTTGTAGGCATTAAAAAAACATGAAGAATGATATAAGTCTTATCTCTCAAACCTTTATGGTTTGAGAGATATTCACAATCAAAGTGTCCCCCTCCCGCCCCTTTTACTGATATAACACTGTTCAGCCAAAGCAGAAGGGAGGTGCCCAGGTAGATTGCAGAGAGGGACAATCTTCAATTAAGATAAGGGAAAAACCCGAAAAGCTTGTCAAGGGGGGCAGGGCTTTCATTGTTCTCATAGGAAGAAGATTGTGCCCTGCTGTTATCTGTCTGGTCTACAGACTGCATTCCACATCTGAGAAGAGATGGCTTACACTAGGTAAAAGGGGCGGGAGGGGAAACTTTGCTTGTGAATATCTCTTAAACCATAAAGGTTTGAGAGATAAGACTTATATCATTATTCATGTTTTTTTAATGCCTACAAAATAAAATAAAGTTAAAGTATTACTATCCCTTTAAGGATTACTTTAGAATCTGGCACTTCTGAGGTAATAGAACTATTATGAAGTTAGTCCCCATATGTTTAATTATTGGAGGGCGATTTTATACTAAGTGAAAGTTCCGCTTTAATATTTTTTTAAACCCCCCTCCCCACAGCAATTAACTCTTTGAGTGCCATAGGGTTACTCATCTCATTGTTTGGATGGGAAATTCAGTGCCCATATCTGAGTACTGTAAAATAAAAGGGAGACTAAGTACGAATAGTATAAATTAATTGATATGGTTTGCAATGCATTGTAGACTTCTAGCATTCAAGCTAATTATTCTCTAAGTGCAGTTGGTTTATCTGAGAATTGATCCGTTTCTTTGTGCATACTGAACTTTGTCTCCTTTCATCATCTTTGTTATTTTGTTTTGTTCTGTGGCCGATAGGTGCGCTCTTGATCAGGCTGCAGTTCTGGCTGTGTTGGGAGCTATACATCATGCTAAAAAAATATAAGGTGTTTTTGTGCCAAGTGAAAATTCTTAACAAGCATCTTTTAGCATCATTATGTTAAATTATATTTTCCAGGGCTGTTTGCAGTTTCAGGGTTAGATATATGGAAAAATTATGTGGAGGAATTACATGAGATGAAATCTAATGGGAATATGGAAGATTTTGCTGAAACTATGTTATATATTATTTTCCCAAATGTACTCAGCACTGGGGAACAGAGCCCAAATGGGTCTACCAGCATAGGAGTTCCCAAAAATGTTCACGTGTCTCCCCTGTCCTCCTAAATGTTGGGGCAGAGTAGGAATTGTTTCTCAGGCTTCACTAGTCAAGACTCTCTAAGACTCCTTATCTCTGGTTGAGAATGATTGCCTAAAGGAGTTTGATGGAAATTATAGTTCAACATTAACTAAAGGGAACATTGTTTCATAAAGTTGGGAGGGGGGCTTCTATGGTCATTGTTGCACATGTGTTGCTTTATCTAATACCCCAGCACTTTATGTTAAAAGGGACACTATCACTTCAGAACAACTAAAGAGCTTTCAAGAACACCTACCGCGTATGTTGTATTATCCATTTTTTATATGGAATTTTTTTTTTACATAGTTGACAAGGCTGAAAAAAGACATGCATCCAGTAAGTCCAACCCATGCAAAAAACACCACTGTTGATCCGGAGGAAGGCAAAAAAAAAAAACTGAAGCCATTTCCAATTTAGCCCCAAGTGGGTAAAAAATTCCTTCCTGCCATTTGGCAGATAGTTCCCTAGATCAACATCCTATCTGCATTGTAGCCAACTGTCATAATTTTCAATAAGATTCTGTGTTAGATAGATATCCATTACTTCTTTGAAAGGAGTTACATTATCTGCAAGTACAACCTCCAGGATTGAAAGAAGGTATCATCTCTTAAAGGGGTATCTCTCACCTACATGTATGTAATGCTCATAAGTTAGAGCATTTATCAAAAAGCTTGAAAACGTTGTTCATTTTTAAAACAAAACAGTTATATGCTTAAAAATTAATGTTTAAAAAGTGTCCGGCAGCCTACTTCTGGCTTGCCGAATCTTGCCGACCAGAGGCAGCTCCCGTCCCACTACCCATCATCCTCCGATGACGGAGGCTGTCTGTCACTAAGCTGGAGCGATCTCATTGGCAGAGATCGATATCTAGCCAATGAGATTGCTCCAGCTTAGTGACAGACAGCCTCCGTCATTGGAGGATGATGGATAGTGGGACGGGAGGTGCCTCTGGTCGGCAAGATTTTGCAAGCCAGAAGTAGGCTGCTGGACACTTTTTAAACTTTAGTTTTTAAGCATATAACTGTTTTGTTTTAAAAATGAACAACGTTTTCAAGCTTTTTGATAAATGCTCTAACTTATGAGCATTACATTCATGTAGGTGATAGATCCCCTTTAAAACAAGACGCAAAGGCAAAATTCACAGGGGCCATTAAGATTTTTTGGCCATAAAATGGTAAATGAGAGGATATTATCTGAAGGTGTTAGATCACTTTTAACAAGGGCTACTTGATTGCTGGCCCACATGAGCAAAGGTCAAGGACACTGTGAGAAAGATTAGCACGAACCAAATGCTAAATTAAGAGTGCACCCTATCCAAAATAAATGGCATGCAACTGTGTTAAGGAGTGTAAGATGAAGAGTCTGCTATCAGAGGCCAGCTCTGTATTTTCCGCTAGCAACAAGGCCGGGAAGTGTACGGATATTTTTAGTCTGGGATTGAGCTGCAATTAATTAGCTTGGTTGCAGCAGTGCATACTGGAAGCCTGGAACACTTTCTCCTTTGCATGACAAACACAGCCTCCCAATGAGAGAGTTGATACTTAGAACAACGGAACATTTTGTGTAGATGGGATAGAAGAGTGTGACGCACATCTACATGGGGTTCCCAGGTATTTCTGATCTCGCACTGGGGTATAGCCTCTTAAATGGGATTTTTTCATCACTGCAAGAACTTGGCTTATTCTATACTTAGGGGGTGCTTCTAAATAGGAATAATACCTAAAAACTGGATCCGTCTCCATCATAATGTTAATATTACTTAAAGGGATATAGTTAAACATTTAAGAGCCAGAGGGCTGTGCAGAGCATTTCTACGCAATGCTTTGCACACTTTTCTTCTCCTTAAAGGATTAAAATACCCGTGCCTTGAGGTTTTTTTTGTATTTTAATTGCTCTAATAGTGATTTTTGGTTTGGTAGTTAGGGACTGTTTAGCCTTAGCGGTGCTATCTGACCTGGGTGCTATACCGCCTGCGTGGTTATAGGAAGTATGAAATGTAATAAAAAATAATCCATCACTTCTTTAATCTGAGCAAAAAATCCTAATGGCCACTTTGATTCAACTCTATGTATATTGTTTCTTCAGGTTTAATTGATACTGGATATCATGTCGATGGGGGCAGGCAACAACCTTTGACCCAAATCTCTTCCCATTGTAGTTCATATGATTAGAGGATTTCAGTGGGAGGAGTCTGGAGTCCAGAAGCCCCTCCCCTGTGGATATGATAACCAGTACTAATACATGCAGAACTGTTTAATGGTGGAGTGTAAGGTTTTCTGCGCAGTTAGGTAAGGGATGTTTTTTTGGCATACCTGGGAACTCTCCGGATCTGCCTCAGAAAATCTGGTTTTCAGACTGAATTATCGGGTCTCTGGGAACAGATGTGGATGCTCCAGTGATGGTGAGTTTCTCCTCCTTCCCACCCTGTTCCTCCCTTTTCTCTCCCACTTCTCCTCTTTCCCATCCTGTTCTTGCCACTTCCCGCCTACTTCTCCTCCTTCCCACTCTGTTCCTCCCACTTCCCACCCACTTCTCCTCTTTCCCATCCTGTTCTCACCACTTCCCGCCTACTTCTCCTCGTTCCCACTCTGTTTCTCCCACTTCCCACCCACTTCTCCTTTTTCTACCTTTTTCTGCCCACTTCCCACTCACTTCTCCTTCCCACCCTGTTCCTCCCACTTCCCACCCATTTCTCCTCCTTCCATCACTGTTCTGCCCACTTCCTGCCCACTTCTCCTCCTTTCCACTTCCTGTTCCTCCCACTTCCTGCCCACTTCTCCTCCTTCCCACCATGTTCTGCCCACTTCCCACCCACTTCTCCTCCTTCCCACCCTGTTTCTCCCACTTCTCACCCATTTCTCCTCCTTCCCACCCTGTTCTGCCTACTTCCTGCCCACTTCTCTTCCTTCCCACCCTGTTCTGCCTACTTCCTGACCACTTCTCCTCCTTCCCACCCTGTTCTTCCCACTTTCCACCCATTTTTCCTCCTTCCCACCCTGTTCTGCCCGCTTCCCACCCACTTCTCCTCCTTCCCACCCTGTTCATCCCACTTCCTGCCCACTTCTCATCCTTCCTACCCTGTTCTGCACACATCCCACCCACTTTGACAGTCAGATGAGCAAGCTCCACCCACCCAATCAAGCCCTTCTCCTTTTATGATTCAAATCGTGTCATTCACATCCAGCAGCACACGAGCTGTCTCTGGGAGGTCAAAGACAAGAAATTCCCAGATGTGTTTTTTTTTTGTGAGATGATTCTACTCCTTAATTTATTTACATGTCCTTAAATCCCCTGTTCTTTCTCACCCCTCCTTCTGAGGCCACCCAAAGGGTAGGAATACTCAGGTAAAACCTATCAACATGGATGGTCCCACTGATGTAGGGATTTGGTCAAGTAACAGTTCCTCTTTAACATGTTTAGGTAATCAGGTATATCTATATATATATCTTGCATAGTTGTAGTCTATAGCTGGAAGTTGACATTTTATTATCTGAAAATGCCTGCAACATTTAAAAGAACCACAGATGGGGCTCTTCTCTACAAGATAAAATGGATCTATAAACCTGGAATAAGTGGCACTTGAGCTGTGTAACCTAGATCGACGTCCTTCATACATCAGTCAAATGTAAATATATATTTGTTGCATTATATCTGCAGTGTCCTGTATATAGTAATCTTTGTTGAAGTCTGCCTCTAAGTCACAAATCATTGCAACAACCAATGGGCTTCAAAGACCTAAATGGCTCATACACTTCCTTATCAGTTTATAAACTAATGAAACAATTAGCAATAGACCACAATAGAGATCAAAATGCACACAAATAAACCACGTAGAAATAAGTGACTACCCTTTTAAGTCTCTCTGTTAACCCAGCACAACTCTGTTCCCTAAAGGGATAGTAATACTTAAAATGTAAAAAAAAAATATGTTGTAGGGTTTATCCCCCTGAGTAAAACAAGGGTACTCCCACCGCTGAAAGGTGTTTTATTCAAAAGTTATTACAGCTCAAAGTTGAATTTTTTAGGCGCAAGATCACAGTGGTCTGAAATTGTACAGTGGCGCTGTTGCTACACCGTCCTATGGAGATTTATGGTCTACAGACCAGAGCTGTCCATAGGATGGTGTAACAACAGCGCCACTGTACAATTTCTAGCCACTGTGACATTGCACCTAAAAAATTCAACTTTGAGCTGTAATAACTCCTGAATAATACAGCTATCAGCAGTGAGAGTACCCTTTTTTTTTTTACTTAGGGGGATAAACACTACAGTATATATTTTTTTACAAATTAAGTATTGCTATCCCTTTAAAGGGATAGTAACGTTTCACAATAAAAGCATTTCTGATTAATTATCATAGTATTTGGTCCATGTAGAGTGTTATTTCAATACCGTCACACTTGTAGTTCAAGAGTAATTGAATGATAAAGTATCCCCCTCCCACCCCTTTTACCTAGTGTAAGCCACCTCCCCAAAGATGTGGAATCTGGTCTCTTGACCGGACAGCTCACAGCAAGGGACAATCTTCTTACTGTGATCATAAGGAAATCCCTGCCCCCTTGACAGGTTTTTCAGGTTTTTCCTTATGCTCACTGAAGATTGTCTCTCTCTGCGATCCATCCGGACAGTCTTGCTGCTCTGAGGTGAGCAGTGTTACATTAGTAAAAGGGGCGGGAGGGGGATACTTTATCATTCAATTACTCTTGTACTATAACTCTGCCAGAATTGAAATAACACTCTCCATGGCCCAAATACTATGAAGATTAATTGGAGCTGCTTTTATTGTGAAACATTACTATCCTTTTAAAGAGTTAAGCAAAGTAGAAGCTACTTATCACTAAAGTCTTCATTACTTTCTGTAATCGCCAGAATTAATTGTGCGGTTTCCTGAAATCTGTGGATCCCCGTATTACAGTGAATTTTTTACACCACCTGTCCTCGAGAAGTAGATCTTGGTTGCAAGTGGATAATTACCCTGCTGAGTTTATTACCTAATCACTAGTCTGTGGCTATCACCCACAGTCATTAATTTCCTTCACGATTTCTGCCGTTTCCACAAATTACCTTAAAGGAGACGTAACACCTCTCAATAATAACAACCCCCATTTACCTTATTATGGCAAGAAAATCGTAATGCTTCCCCTATGAATTTTGTCCTTGCTCTTTTGTTCAAGAGGTAGCATATTCAGTGGGTCGTGGATGTGATGCCTACGGAGGCCGAAATGATAGTTACTGGCAGGGCCACAGGACAGATACTCCACTGACTGAACATTGTAATTTCAACACTTTGAGTGCCAGAGGGGTACACAACGCATTGCTTTGCAGTGCATTGCATACCCCTCTGGAACTCAAATGGTTAAGAACCACGGAGGGGGGGTGCTATGCACTGCTTTACTTTGAGTACTCCTCTGATCTTTAAAGTGTTAAAGGGACAGTAATGTCCGATAAAAAAAATTGTGTTTTGTAGTGTTAAAAAAAAAAAAAATTATATGGCACAAATCCTCTCTCTCAAACCTTTATGGTTTGAGAGATATTCGCATGTAAAGTTCTCCCACTCTCCTGATGTCAGCTGTAAAGCTGAGAGCAGGAGATCCGTGTTGGCCGACATGAGGAGGCTCTCCAACAGACCCACAACAGCGATACTGGAAAAGAATTACTTCATTGGAACGGTCCACAAAGTCTGCTTGCAAACCAGGCACACTTTGTAGACCTTTCCAGTTAAGTATTTCTTTTCCAATAACGCAATTCCGGCTCTGCTGCAGAGCCTCTGGCTAGTCCCAGGACCGGGATCGCCTGCTGTCAGCTAGACGCTGACGTCAGGATAAGGGGTGGGGGGACTTTACATGCAAATATCTCTCAAACCATAAAGTATTGAGAGAGAGGATTTGTGCCGCATAATTTATTTTTTAAACACTACAAAACACAATTTTTTTATGGGACATTTAGGTCCCTTTAAGTAGGCTCATGCACTCTGCCTACTTCAGTTTAGATGGTAACTGTCATGTCAGCCTCCTTGGACTGCCTGAAGATGCCATCTCCTGAACAAAAGGCATGAGTAACATTCATAGGGGCCATTAGGATTTTCTGGCCACAGTAAGGTAAGTAGTGGTTATTATTAACCCATTGAGTGCCAGAGAGGTACTCAATGCATTGCTTACCCCTCTGGTACTCAAAGGGTTAAGATGTATTACTTGTCATTTTCCAGGGGACACTCTCTCTCCCTCTGCAGGTTCTGTAACCTCTGATCATTGGGTGTAAACAGTTATTCCATCATTGCTGATTTGCCACTGAAGGACTTAAACGGAAAGTACCACCTCCCAATAAAAAGGACCAAAGAAGTGTGTAGCGCATTGGGAAACAATGGTGGAGGGGATGGATTCAAAGGCAAGTGCTAATTTTATCTCTGCTTTTATCTCCAGGTGTCCCCATAGACTTCAATAGGAACGCTTTTGATAAAACAGGAGGTAAAATTTATCTCCTGCATTTGAATCCAGCCTAAGATGCACTAAGGTGTGATAAAGAGGCGATAAAGCAGAGATGACTTCTCCAGTGTGCTAAACTCTCCAGTTCCTACGTTATTCTATAGAGCCAACGCACTAAGCTTTCTTCAACTTTGGAGATGTTTGTGAATAGGCTCCATAGAATAACATAGGAACTGGAGAAGTGTTATCTCTGGAGAAGTTATCTCTGCTTTATCACCTCTTTATCACTGCTTAGTGAATCACCCCCCAGTCTGAGAGATCTTAGTGCATAGGCTGTATAGAATAACATAGGAACTGGAGAAGTGATATCACTGGAGAAGTTATCTCCGCTTTATCAACGCTTAGTGAATCACCCCCCAGTCTGAGAGATCTTAGTGCATTGGCTCCATAGAATAACATAGGACTTGGACAAGTGGTATCACTGGAGAAGTTATCACCACTTTATCACCTCTTTATCACACCTTAGTGAATCTCCCCCCTGGAGTTCTAGAAATCTTAGTGCATTGGCTCCATAGAATAACATAGGAACTGGAGAAGTGATATCACTGGAGAAGTCATCTTCTCATTATCACCTCTTTATCACGCCTTAGTGAATCTCCCCCTTGTTTCAAATGCACGCATATATATTAGAGGGTGATACACATGATTTTTAATATAGATTAATAAAGGTTGAATTTTAATCACTGCTGTTGGGCAATTAGTGCATCTCCCCCAATGTGTTGCACACCCCTCTGGTTTTTAAAGGGTTAATATTATCATGTGCAGTGGGTAGAGATTGAGGTCATCTGGTCCATGCCAATATGTAGTGTTTCATTGTATCTCCAGTTCCCTGTCTCTAATGATCTCTTTTGAAGTCGGCATCTAAGTCACATCTCTTTACAACAAACGCCAGGCTTCAGTATTCTTAAATGGTTCATAAGGGTCAGTTGTCCTTATCAGATTGTAAACTGATACTAGCAGTAGGCCAAAACAGAGTCCAGAAGAAAAAAAGAGTCTACTACGGAATTCTGAATTGTGGCACTATCCCTGCTTTTACAGTCCCTGACAGAAAGCTCTCTGAAAACAGAAATTCAGTAATCTCAATGTCACTATGAACATAAAAGTAAAAAATAATAGGTGAAGATTAAAAAAAATAATATATATATATATATATATATATATATATATATATATATATATTAAAAAGTACAGGCAATCTGAGTTTGATATGATGCACCTGCTGAATATGTAAAGTCAATAAGGAGGTTGACTGTCATTTTAAATGGGGCTTTTAACCCTTTGAGTGCCAGAGAGGTATGTATCACATTGCATTGCCCTTGAATTCAAGAGGACTCTCTAATGAATCACTCCTTGTAAGTTCCTGAATACAGCCCATTACCATACCTGGGAACTCTCCGGATCTGGTTTATAGAGTTAAAGTGGATCTGTCACGTAAAACTATTACCCCTCCATATCGCTACATAACAACAACACATACCGAAAGGTATGTGTTATACTTCATACAGTGACCTCGTTACCGCTGCATTCCTTACCGGCAAGACCAGGGAGAGTGCTGCCGTATTGGTGACATGATGTTTGATTGGCAGCGCTCACCATCCTCAATCTCAGTGGAAAGACCGCCCCGATTTTTGTGTACAGGTGTCTGGTGTTTCACGTTCCCATTGAGGGAGGGCTTGGCAACCCAGGGGGGAGGTGCATTAGAAGAGCGTTTTGTAACTCACATTATCCCGAATACAGTAAGAAAAAAAAAAATAAAAAAGTGTGTGTTTGTGTGTATGTGTGTGTATATATATATATATATATATATATATATATATATATATATATATATATATATACACATACATATAATATAAACATGCTAATCACTATGAGAGCAACTTGTCAGGAGGTGAAATTTCCACTTTAATTTCTGGGTTTCTAGGGACGGAGGCTGATTCCTGGGTAACTCCACCTACACCTCATACATCCTGCTCACTTCTTCACTCAATCTCGATTAAGCCCCGCCCACTCAATTAAGCCCTGCCCATTTTATGACACAATTCACACCATTTAGACATGCCCAGCAGCATCCCATGAGACCTCTCTGGGGGTTCAACAGACAAAAGTTCCCAGGTAAGACCACTGGGAGAAATTAATATTTATTATTAGTTTGATCTGTGAATGGCACAGCTGCCCTACAAAAGCAGTAAAATCATTACAATAAAAAATTCTGTGGATAAATATAGTGCACACTTTGTGCACTGAGTGGTCCATATCTGCCAACACATTTTTCTGTTTATATAAATAAAAAAACACTGGAGGATTGCATTTAGCTGGGATGAACGCTAAAAGTGTTATTAAAACAAAACTGTCTCTTTCGGTATTTTGGGGTCTACTTGCCAAGACAGAGAAATCAGTCTTGCGATTAATTTCACAGCTCTACCAGATGAAACAACCCTGTAAAATTATCTTATTTACTGAGATGCGAATAAGAGATTTGACTTGTGTATTAGCACATAAAAAAACTAACTGTTTGAATGCCAGGCAATCAAAGGGTTAATGTGTGTTCAGAGTGAGTGAGGACAATATGGACAAAAAGTCACTTTAAAGACATAGAAATGCCTGCATGTATTTTCTAATACTAATGTTTTGCAAGTTCATCCATTAAAGGGATTGTAATACTTAGTTTTATCTTCATGTTTTTTTAATGCCTACAAAATAAAATAAAGAACGATATAAGTCTTATCTCTCAAACCTTTATGGTTTAAGAGATATTCACAAGCAAAGTTTCCCCTCACTAACCAAAATGATCAAGTCTGCCATCTAGCTGTCAGATTGGAATCCGGTCCGCCGACCGGCCGTGGCTCTACAGCAGAGCTGAGATCGCGAGATATAAGAAGAACTACTTCATTCGAATAGTCTACAAAGTGTGCCTGGTTTGCAAGCACACTTTTTAGACCATTCCAATGAAATAGTTATTTTTATATCTTGCGATCTCGGCTCTGCTGAGGAGCCACCGGTTGATCTGCGGACCGGTTTCCAAATCTGACAGCTAGATGGCAGACTTGACCATTTCAGTCAGTGAGGGGAAACTTTGCTTGTGAATAGCTCTGTCTGTAAATGTTTGAGAGATGAGACTTATATCGTTCTTCATGTTTTTTTAATGCCTACAAAATAAAATAAAGATAAAATGAAGTATTAATATCCCTTTAAGACTAGAGGAAAGGTGCTTTTGACTAAAACAAAGGCAGAGGGTTTTTTTTACAGTAAGGGTTGTAAGATTATGGGATTCTTTGCCTTAGGATGCTGTGCTTGCAGATACTGTAACTGTTATCAAAAGGGTAATGGATACCTATCTGACACAGAACAATAGTGAGAATTATGACAGTTGGCTTCAATGCAGATAGGATGTTGATCCAGGGAAATATCCGACTACCATTTCGAGTTAGGAAGGAATTGTACCTACCCACCTGGGGCTTAAATGGAAATGGTTTGGGAAGTGGGAAAAACAGGGTGGGAAGTAAGAAAAGTGTTTGGGAAGTGGAAAGAACAGGGTGGGAAGGAGAATAAGTGGGTGGAAAATGTGCAGAACGGAGTAGAAAGGAGAAGAAACTCACCGCCATTGGAGAATCAGCTTCTGTTCCAAGAGACGTGGTAATTCAGTCTGAAAACCAGTCTCCAGGGCAGATCTGGAGAGTTACCAGGTATGGGCCTAACTGACTGCCAGTACAGTAAATACCATCAGTATTGCCATTTGAAAAATTAACCTTTATTTGTTGGCGGCTGTTTACTCTAATCCGCTTCTGTGCTGGGCCAATATTCCCGCACACTGTGCTATGATTGAATCTAGACAGAGCCCACTCTATAGGAGCATATCTAATAGCACAGCATGAGGTATGTTTTGGCTCAAACAAAACTAATTAGCATACTTGCAGGTAATTAGCATAAAGTGCCAGACTGTGCCATAAAAATAGAAAGAATAATTTCTCAAAAACAATTCATTTTACAGAAATCTGGCCAATGCAACATAGAGGCAGATCTTAATTCTCTGTATGACAAAGCTAAATTTGTCTTAATGGTGACAGGTTCACTTTAAAGCGGAACTTTCATCTGCTATAAAGTCGCCCTGCAATAACTAATCAGGTAGTGACTAGCTTTATAAGATATATAGATTACCTCTGAAACGTATCCGATTATAAAGAAATCCTTTATTTTAGGACACTGATGGCCAGGTTAGTGCAGTCTGCCCGCCTGCGCCGCCAGTCCCTTCCAGTTACCATGTGGCACGCTGCAATGCTTCTCAGTGGAGACTGGGACTGACAAAATGTCTGCACTGATGCCTGGCTTCCGGTCTCCTAAAATAAAGGATTTCTTTATAATCAGCTACAATTGAGAGGTAATATATCTAAATAACATAAAGTGATAAAATGCGTCCCTTCCATTGTGGGTAACCGCACACGCGCAGTAGAGACTGCCTGAACAATGCAGTCATGGGCAGTAGAGACTGCCGGAACGATGCAGTCATGGGCAGTAGAGCCTGCTGGAACGATGCAGTCATGCGCAGTAGAGATTGCCGGTACGATGCAGTCATGCGCAGTAGAGACTGCTGAACGATGCAGTCATGCACAGTAGAGACTGTCTGAACGATGCAGTCATGCACAGTAGAGACTGTCTGAACGATGCAGTCATGCACAGTAGAGATTGCCGGTACGATGCAGTCATGCGCAGTAGAGACTGCTGAACGATGCAGTCATGCGCAGTAGAGACTGCCTGAACGATGCAGTCATGCGCAGTAGAGACTGCTGGAACGATGCAGTCATGCGCAGTAGAGACTGCCTGAACGATGCAGTCATGCGCAGTAGAGATTGCCGGTACGATGCAGTCATGTGCAGTAGAGACTGCTGGAACGATGCAGTCATGCGCAGTAGAGACTGCTGGAACGATGCAGTCATGCGCAGTAGAGACTGCCTGAACGATGCAGTCATGCGCAGTAGAGATTGCCGGTACGATGCAGTCATGCGCAGTGGAGACTGCCTGAACGATGCAGTCATGCGCAGTAGAGACTGCTGGAACGATGCAGTCATGCGCAGTAGAGACTGCCTGAACGATGCAGTCATGGGCAGTAGAGACTGCCGGAACGATGCAGTCATGCGCAGTAGAGATTGCCGGTACGATGCAGTCATGCGCAGTAGAGACTGCCTGAACGATGCAGTCATGCGCAGTAGAGACTGCTGGAACGATGCAGTCATGCACACCAGAGACTGCCAGAACGATGCAGTCATGCACAGTAGAGACTGCCTGAACGATGCAGTCATGCACAGTAGAGACTACCTGAACGATGCAGTCATGCACAGTAGAGACTGCCTGAACGATGCAGTCATGCGCAGTAGAGACTGCCTGAACGATGCAGTCATGCGCAGTAGAGACTGCCTGAACGATGCAGTCATGGGCAGTAGAGACTGCCGGAACGATGTAGTCATGCGCAGTAGAGACTGCCAGAACGATGCAGTCATGTGCAGTAGAGACTGCCTGAACGATGCAGTAGAGACTGGCCGAATGCGCCAGTCAGAGGCCGGAATGTGGTGCTCTGAAAGGCCCACTGCACCCGGCTCTGGGCCAGCAGCCGAGGCTTAATATTGAAGGGAGACTTTATAGCAGATAAAAGTTCCGCTTTAACCTTTTGAGTGCCAGGGAGGTATCCAACGCATTGTGTTGGATACACCTCTTGCGCTCAAAGAGTTAAACATTAGTCCACAAACTAAGGAATCATTTAAAAATCAAGACATTAAAAGTAAAACTGTATCCGGCAAGTCTCTGGGTTGCCTCTTTCCACTCCTCCCTGAAGATCCTGTTTCTGGATTTTCATCTTCACAACAGATAGCGGCGGCTGTGCGCGATCTGACCCCTGAGCCGAGGTAGCAGCTGCACTCTGTATTCCTGCTGAAATAGCTTGCACTCCCGCCCCTTCATCTTCACTAACGCAGTGATAGAAGCGAGCTGCCAAAACGGTGCTTCTGGGTACTGGGAGTTGAGAACCTGGGGGCTTGGAGATGCGGAAAACAAAACTGGTCTGTGAAAAAAAAAAAAAAAAAAAAAGGGAGAGAGGATTAAAGTGTTCGTGTTGGCGAGAGCCCCCAGACTTTTCACCACGCAGATATTTACTTGTTGGATTTAATACACTGCTAAGTGACACTTCTCCTTGCATCAGAAACATTCAAAACATAGAAGCTGACACAACAGGATTGGTTTTAACACTCTGAGAGCCAGAGGGGTGTGGAACTCATTGCAGACCTGCCTGGCACACAAAGGGTAGCAGTCCTTCACATATCAAGTCAGTTCTATCAATTTACTGGGGGCATTTTGCATATGAACTCTGCTGTAGTCTATAACTGAATAGAGACATTTTAATTTTTACATTAGCCTTTAGAATTATGGGTAGATCTCTCTCTCTCTCTGACTCTAGACAGCCCAATCCATGAGTATAACCATTTGTGTGCCAGAGAGGTATCTAATGCAATGCAATGGATAACTCAAATGGGTTTTACAGGGCCCTGTAATCAGTCTCAAACTGATTAAATATTCTTGTCCAGTTACAGACTCCAGCAACATACAGATGCAAAAAGCGGTAAATAGGTAAAACTGTTGACTAAAGGACTCTTTGGGGCCTATGCACTAAGTTTGATAAATATGTGATAATGTGGAGATAACTTCTCTTGTGACATCACTTCTACAGTTCCTATGTTGTTCTATAGAGACTATCACTAAGATCTCAAAAATTGGAGAGCTCTTAGTGCATTGGCTCCATAGCATAACATAGGACTTGAAGAAGTGATATCACTGGAGAAGTCATCTCCACTTTATCACCACTTTATCATTCCTTAGTGCATCTCCCTCTTTGTGTTAAAGAAATTAACCCTTTGAGTGCCAGATGAGTACGCAACACATTGCAGAGCAATGCATTGCATACCCCTCTGGCACTCAAATGGTTAAGAAACACTTAATCCAAAGATATATTTCACTTTTTAGTTCTGGAAATCATGTCCACAGAGGCAGATATGATTGTTTTCGGGTTCCAGGAACCCAAACTCCACCACTGCAGTCTTTCTGTGAAGACTTCAGAAGCAGACACAACATTTTTTACTTCTAACAGGAAAGATTTCCTCCTTTGTGGGGGGTGACAAAGCCACGTGTTTGACACTCAGAGAGTTAAAGGGCCACCAATGGTAAAATGCTAATTGCTTTTATATGAAAGAACAAGCTGTTCTATTGGCATATACTTATATAAGAGTTTCCATGCCTTGATGGGATTCGAGATATATGATATAGCATGTGGTATATTTCAGTAGGTTGGGGGAAGACATTTTCCATTGCACTCCTAGTGTCTGGACACTGTACTTTGCTGTATAAGGCACTGCAGTAAGTGAAGAAGGCGTTGAAAGGGAAGATACAGAGAATAAATGGCAATGATCATGTTTTACTAATCATACCCAGGAAATGCCAGGCTTTGACCCTAAGTCTTTGATCCAAATCTCAGGTTCTGATGGGGAAGGGTAAATTGTCAGGATGAAAGAGTCCTGTGTAACCTACTCTGTGTTCTGTTAATTAAATGCTTCTTCAGTCTCAAAACTGGTGCAGTTTGTACCTGAAAGACAAACAGATACGTCCTACTTGTCACCTCTGAATTACAGGAAGTGGGGATGTATTGTATTAAATCTAAGATATGAGGAATTTCGTGGGTTACTAGTCCAATGCTCTCTGGGTCGGCTCATTATGAAAGCTCCCAGAAATGTTGTTAAGTCTGCTTTTTAAAGCAACACTATCAATTAAAAATGAGCTGGCGTTATATACACTTAACCCTTTGAGTGCCAGAGGGGTACTCAATGCATTGCACAGCGTCTGTAAATCTTATCTTTGTTTACCAAGGCCTACAACTTAGTCTTACTGATGCTCAGAGCCATTCCTGCCTTTTTCACGGCTCAAAGAACCACTGCAATCTTGTGGTGATTGTACAGGATTGCCTGTAAATGGCCAGAGATTAGTTTTTGAGATGTATTTCCCAGTGGCACAACGTGGCACTTTATGATTATCAGGTCCTGTTCTGAGACAGTATCACTACATATTATGCTATGAATTAATCTTGGTAGAATTCACACAGCTGCACCACATCGTAGACATACAAATTCCCATTGATTTAATAGGGCTTTGAATGCTGCTCTAATTGCAAGTAAATAGAGAACGTTGAGGCCTATGAGGCTGTTCATGGTGTCCAGTGTGAATGCAGCTGAACATAATATGCCACAAACCAAATGAGTTTATGGGACACGGGGCAGGTCATTTACACTGGTGCCCTGGATGTCGCTGCGCCCATCACAATGTCCAGTGAATGAGGAAACCATGAGGGCATCAGCCAATGAGACATTGGCTGATGCTGATGCAATCCTCCCATTAGCCACACCCCATGGAATGGAATCTCAGGGGGAGCACAGACATACTGAGGGCTAAATACAGGTAACTTAAACTGACCTATATCGTAGATGTATTGTGGTTCCATTCATATCAAAAGTGTGAATGTATCCTTAGGCTAAGCCTCTTTTGACTTTCATTATTCTTCTACCATGTTTGAAACCAAAATGCTGGCGCTTAGTATCTAAATTATAATAATACATCGAGAAGCAATTCTTTCCTCACCTCTCTGGTTCTTTTGCTTTGCAAAGCATTGTGCTTCCCTCTAGCAGTCAAGGTGTTAAAATATTAAAGCACAACTTTCACCCTAAGATAAGTTTATTTAATATTAAGGATAATTAAAAATTGCCTATATGTTGTGCTAGCCATTTCTTTGCAATGTAAATAGTTTTTGAGAAATTAACATACATTTTTTGGCGACACAGTCTGACACTTTATGTTGTTTAACACCTTAAGGACCCATGACGGTCCTGTTCCGTCATGGGTTGTTATACACTTAACGACCCATGACGGAACTGGACCGTCATGGAATTCCGGGCTCCCCTCGCGGCTGCACGCCGTTCGAGGAGTCCGGAACTCGGCCGCAAAAAAAAAAAAAATGCTCCGTGGTCCTTAACGGACCGCAAGGTGCGTGCGCGGCCCGTCGTTAAGGGGTTAAGAATGCATGTAAACATAGCCCATCGCTGGGGAAAATTCTCATAGCTTCTAATAGCAGAGTGAGCAATAATTATGGCCTCAGTCAGAACGAATTAGCATACAGTTCAGGGAATTAGCATAAGGTGCCAGAATGTTCCACCAAAACATAAAATTTAAAAGGGATAGTAATGTTTCACAATAAAAGCAGCTCAGATTAATCTTCATGGTATTTGGGCCATGGAGAGTGTCATTTCAATACTGTCCAAGGTGTAGTTCAAGAGTAATTGAGTGATAAAGTATTTCCCCCCGGCCCCTTTTACTGACTAACTAACACTACGAACTGCTGCTCACTTCAGAGCAGCAAGACTGTCCGGATAGATCACAGAGAGGAACAATCTTCAGTGAGCATATGGAAAAGCTTGTCAAAGGGGGCAAGGTTTTCCTTGTTCTCACAGTAAGAAGATTGTCCCTTGCTGTGACCTGTCCGGTCTTAATACCAGATTCCACATCTGAAGCGAGGCGGCTTACACTAGGTAAAAGGGGCAGGAGGGGGATACTTTGTCATTGAATTACTCTTGAACTACAACTCTGACAGAATTACTCTCCATGGCTGAAATACTATGAAGATTAATAGGAGCTGATGTTTTTGTGAAACATTACTCTCCCTTTAATTTCTCAAAAGCTACCTTACAGAAAAATGTTTAGAACTACATATAAGCAGATTTTAATTATCTGCAAAGTAAACTAAACTTGCTTTCAGTCTCTTTCACATGGGTGACTTTTTGTAGCAACTGAAAATGTTGGTACATTCTTAGTGTTACAGTGTAGAAAGGTTTTCCCGTCATTCCATTCTGTCGGTAGAAACAGATGTGATACAGCTGCATGTAAAACATGTCTACCTGCTATAGTTGTGTGATTTTAATACGGTTCTATTGAAACCCATACTACAGGTTTATAGTTGTGTTATCACACTGTCAGAGGAAAGTTTCAGCATGCCGTGCCTCTCTGCGACAGCTGCAACACATCACTCCTTATGCACTAAGGAGTGATGAAGAGGATCTCTGCGGTGAGCTATTTATTCCAAGGCCTGATCAGGTGACCAGGGGACACCCCTTGAGATTAAAGGAAAGGAGGTTTATACTTCAGCAGAGGAAGGGGGTTTTTACAGTAAGGTCTGTTAAATTGTGGAATTAATTGCCCAAGGAGGTGATTATGGCAGATACAATGGATAAATTTAAGAGAAGATTAGATACATTTCTTTCAAAAGGGAACATACAGAGTTATACTGTTTATCAGTAGGCAGATCAGGAAGGTCTGATAAAGACTAACTTAATTGGTAGCTGGAAAGCTATAAGCTTCTCAGTTAATGGGGTATGAGGAGAAAGTTGAACTTGATGGACTTGTGTCTTTATTCAACCTAATTTACTATGTTACTAGTTGAAGAGCCCGTGTACACGGGCCACAGCGCCACCTAACAATGGAGGGGTGTAGTCATGCACAGTAGAGACTGCCCGTGCCGCGGCTGATACGGAAAGGGGCGCTCCGAATTCAGACTGTAGACCTTCCGGTGCGCAGAGAGGACTCTGGTCTGAATTCGGAGTGCCCTGCTCCGTATCAGCCGCGGAGCAGGCAGCGCGCACAGCCGTCTCTACTGCACATGATGGCATCTGACAAACTTAGCGAATTATAATATAGGATTATGTTGATGTAATGTTAACTATCAGGAGCTTACAGATAGCATACATAAAAAAAAACCCTAATTATTCATATCTTACATTCCTAAAATATACTCCTTAACCCTTTGAGTGACAGAGGGGTACGCAATGCATTGAGAAGGGTTAACTTGTTTTTTTTAACATGTGTCAGTTGCCCTGTTCGGAGAGCATTTATGTAATATTGTTTGTGCTGTTTGTATTGAGAGATAAGACTGCAGGAGCGCGGTTAGTAATACCAGGGACTGAAGTTGATCGCTCCAAGACCGGAGTGATCGCTTTCAGTCCTTCGTTTGACGTGCCGCCCCACGTGATCAGTCACGTGGGACGGCACGTCGAACTCGCCTATCTGGTCCTTAAAGGACCGACACTCCGGGACCGCTGGTCCTTAAAGGGATAGTAATACTTCGTTTTAACTTTATTTTATTTTGTAGGCATTAAAAAAACATGATGAATGATATAAGTCTTATCTCTCAAACCTTTATGGTTTGAGAGATATTCACAAGCAAAGTTTCCCCCTCCCGCCCCTTTTACCTAGTGTAAGCCATCTCTTCTCAGATGTGGACTGCAGTCCATAGACCAGACAGATAACAGAAGGGACAATCTTCTCCTATGAGAACAATGAAAGCCCTGCCCCCTTGACAAGTTTTTCCGGTTTTTCCCTTATCTTAATTGAAGGTTGTCCCTCTGTGCAATCTTGGCACCTCCCTTCTGCTCTGGCTGAGCAGTGTTACATCAGTAAAAGGGGTGGGAGGGGGACACTTTGTCATTGAATTACTCTTGAACTACAACTCTGACAGGATTGAAATAACACTCTCCAAAGTCCAAGTACTATGATGTTTAATTAGAGCTGCTTTTATTATGAAACATTACTATCCCTTTAAGGGGTTAAAGAATGCAACCGTCCGCCCCAAAAACCCTGAATTCAACACATTTTTTTTATTTATCTTTATCGAAAAGAAGAAAAATCCCCAGAATACACTGATCGTTAAATACCCTCGCAATCTAAAAATCACGGGCTGAAGCCTTTAAAACTTTTTTTTTTAAATTTTCGTTCCAACCCCCACACACACACACACACACACACACACACCCGGCAGGAAATATTTCTGTCATAGTGTAACTGTTATTTGCAACCTCCATCTCTTCCTGCTCTATCTCGCTCTCTCTTTCTCTCTCTCTCTCCCCCTCTTTCCCTCTCAGGGGGGAAAAAGGTCATTGCGCAAATGATTAGTCAGAGCTCAGTTGCTATAGCAACGAGCACCATGTAACTGGGACAGGCAGGCATTCAGGACAAGAGAGAGGTCGAACATTAGCGAGCGCTGGATATCTGCAGCCTTTGTATTTACTTTCAACCAAGCCTCCGAGAAGCCCCATGCTGCCTTCATTACTCGGACAGGTCTCCTCTTAATCACCGAGTTTAGTCTATATTATTTCCTTTTACCTAACGTTCCTTTCGGGGGCTTTTCCCCACAACATGTTTTCTTTTGTTTTTGAGTCTGGATTTTTTTTATTTTTTATTATGATTATGATTATTATTATTTTTTATATGTACCTTCTGTTACCGACAAATGTCATTGATGCTTTCATTCATCTTAACCCTTTAAGGGCCAAAGGGGTGTACAATGCATTGCAATGTGTTTCATACTCTCCTCTGGTCCTTAAAGGACATATGCATGAAGAAATTCTGGAGCAAACCATCTGTTCCATAGGGGACATATAAAAAAATATATATATAAATATATATATTTCTCTTTGAACCCTAGAGAGCCCTCATTAGCATTGATGGGGGTTAAACCCATTTAAATCATTGGCAGGCTTTATTTGTCCCCTATGATGCAGTTGGTTTGCTCCAGAAGTACTCCTCTTTAGGCAGTATTTATTGAGCTAAAGAGGCGCAGTTCTGCAACCATCTGCAGGATAGGGGACGAATCAAAATATTCATGAATATAAAATGGAGCGTTTAACCCCTTGGATGCGTTGCATATCTCGCTAGCATTAAAGGGGTTAAAAGCCTCATTTAAATCAATGAGTATTTAAGGGGTTTTATTTTTTTAGCCCATGGTGCCGTTGTCTCTGGAACTGAACCTCTGTAGCTTAATGAAAATGTCCATTGATTTTGTTATGTCGCTAATTGTCAGTGTCTACTTTTTTTTTGTCTTTGGAATAGTCAGAAGGCAGCTATGACGATGTCATTTTTTTGTAATGCTCGAATAATGATCACAAATTTGTTTTGGTAACAGTTTCAAGCGTATCCGAGTTATTATTTTTCAAGACTGAGAGGAACGGAGCGCTCCAAGCTTTCGCGTATACTAGAGGCCCAGTGCAGACGATGATACAGGTATTCATTAACCTTTTGAGTGCCACAGGGGTATGCAGTGCGTTGGATACTTCTCTGACACTCAAAAGAGTTAAAGTATAACTGTCACCTTTAGATAAGTTTAGTTTGTTTTACTGAAAATTAAAATCTACCTATATGTCGCACTAACCATTTTTCTGTAAAATGAATAGTTTTTGAGAAACTAAACTTTATGTTGTAGTGGCACTAAATGTAAATTAATGTAAATTCCCTGCATGGTTTGCTAAATAGTTATGTTCAAGGTCAAACTATTTATGTTACAAACAAATGGCTAGCACAGCATATAGGCAGATTTTACATTTTAACATAGTAAATTAGGTTGAAAAAAGACACAAGTCCATCAAGTTCAACCTTTTGCCTCATAACCCAGAGACATGAGGATTAAATAAGCTTTCATGTTACCAAATAAATTGGTCTTTATCAGACCCTCCTGTTTTGCCTATTAATACACAGTTTAACCCTATATGTACCCTTTTGAAAGAAATGTATCTAATCGTCTCTTAGATGTATCCATTGTATCTGCCATTACCACATACTTGGGCAATGAATTCCACAATTTAACAGACCTTACTGTAAAAGCCCCCTTCCTCTGCTGAAGCCGAAACCTCCTTTCCTCTAATCTCAAAATGTCTCCCTTGGTTATTTGATCAGTTCTCTTTAGAGTTTACTGAACTAATTTTAGGGTAACTGGTCCACTTAAAATAAGTACCATAAAATCTCGGGAATAATACGCATTTGTGGATAATACACAGGTGTAGATTTTAGGTAAAATATAGAGTTCATATGTATAATATGCACCTCCTTTCCCTACCTCTACCCAAATATAATTTTTTTTTGTGTACATCATCTACCAAGGGGTTATTTTTTTCCATATTTGTTACATTTGTCATAAGAACTGTTGATTCTTCATTGTGTAGCTAATTACCATAAACGATTGCTTTCATTAACTTTTTTATTTTTTGCAGGAGCAAATAAAAAAGTACAGAATTACTTTGTCCTTTTGTGCAATTTTTATTTTAAAATTATGGAGTTGTAATTCAGAAAATTAAGAAATTAAAATTCTTCTTGATTTAAATGGGGCTATTAACCCCTTGAATGGAGAGAGGTCTTCAACGTATTGCTTTGCAATGTGTTGGAGAACTCTCTAGCATTCAAGGGATGTCCTGAAAGAGTGGTGCAGTCTATCACAGGAAGTGCCTTCCCCAGATAAACAGTAGTGCAGTCTATCACAGGAAGTGCCTTCCCCAGATAAACAGTAGTGCAGTCTATCACCGGAAGTGCCTTCCTCAGATAAACAGTAGTGCAGTCTATCACAGGAAGTGCCTTCCCCAGATAAACAGTAATACAGGCATGTGAGTACATTGGTGTTTTGGCGATACTTTTTCTTTTTGGACTAGCAGATTATATTTTAAAGGAATAGTAATACTTCTAATAAAGTGCTGGTCCGAGTCTTCTTTATTCTATTTTGAGCATGATGTAGCTCTATATTTCAGTATTAACAGTTTTGCAGTGCAAGCATAATTTAATGCGAAAGGATCCCCCTCCCGCCCCTTCCCCTGCATCACTCCTACGTCTCATGCTGGTCTGAATGGAGCTCAGCGAGGGACAATCTTCAGTAAGCAAAAGGAAAATCCTGCCCTCCTTCATCAAAGGGGGGGCAGGGTTTTCCTTATACTTACTGCTGAATGAAGATTGTCCCTCACTGCATCCATCCAGTCAGCAGTACTGAATCACAACTTTTGTACAAAACAATGCAATTTCAGAATTAGAATGAGAAATGATGATGTATATTACCCATGGCACCAGGCACTGAGCATACTGCACTGGAACACAATATGATAATGTGTGTATGCGGCTCCTCCCATTGCATCATGGATGCATTGTGAGTGAGCACTGAACAGGGGTGTTGCTAGGAACTGGCTGGGGGGTAGGGCAAAGCCATAGGTCTCAAGCTTAAATCTCCAGATTTGCATGCCAGTTTGTGGCCCATAACGGTGTTCATTTATACGTAATGGAAAATTTTGCTGTTCAGTTTATTAAAATATTTGAATTGGACATCATTATTTAACCCATTGAGTGCCAGTGGGGTACACAACACAATACATTACGTACCCCTCTGGCACTCAAAGGGTTAAAATTAAGACTGGTTTAATTAGGTGACAAGTGTGCTTTCAACCCTTTGATTTCCGGAGGGGAACGCAACGCATTCCATTGCCCTTCCAGCACTCAAAGGGTTAAACAATCAATGTAACCCTTTAACCCCTTAGGGTCCGACGATCCCGCGGTGTCTGGTCCTTTAAGGACCAGATAGACGCGTTCGACGTGCCGTCCCACGTGACTGATCACGTGAGGCGGCACATCGAAAGGAGGACTGAAAGAGATAGCTCCGGTCTTGGAGCAATCAATTTCAGTCCACGGTATTACTCACCGTGCTGCTGCAGGAGCGCGGTGAGTAAAAGTACGTGACGTACCAGGACCGTCACTGGTCCTTAAGTGCCGGACCAGCGTGATGGTCCGGGTACGTCACAGGACGCAAAGGGGTTAAACAAGGATTAAAATGCTCTAATAATAACAACCTCCCACCTACCACACTAAGACCAGAAAACTGTAATTTTGCACTTGTGCCTATGCAACGATAACATCTTCAATTAGTCCTGGATGTCATCCATGGGGGCAGACATGACCGTTACTATCAGATGCACCAGGACCACAAACTCTCTTCACTGCACATGGTAATCTTAACCCTTTAATGCATTGTCTTGCAGTGAGTTGCACATCCCACTGGGCCTTAAAGGGATAGTAATACTTCGTTTTATCTTTATTTTATTTTGTAGGCATTAAAAAACCATGAAGAACGATATAAGTATTATCTCTCAAACCTTTATGGTTTAAGAGATATTCACAAGCAAAGTTTCCCCTCCCCGTCCCTTCTTCCTAGTGTAAGCCATCTCTTCTCAGATGTGAATCTGGTTGTAAGACCAGACAGATAACAGCAGGGGACAATCTTCTTTGTATGAAAACAATGAAAGCCCTTCCCCCCTTGATAAGTTTTTCAGCTTTTTCCCTTATCTTAATTGAAGATTGTCCCTCTCTGCAGTCTACCTGGGCATCTCCCTTCTGATCTGGCTGAACGGGGGGGGGGGGATACTTTGCTTGTGAATATCTCTTAAACCATAAAGGTTTGAGAGATAAGACTTATATCGTTCTTCATGTTTTTTTAATGCCTACAAAATAAAATAAAGATAAAACGAAGTATTACTATCCCTTTAACTACCGGCCAGTGCTTGGCTGGCTGTTAAGGACCATGATCTATTTTTTTTTTTTTTGCTCCAGTGGATTCCAGGGTCTCAGAGGGGCTTGGCGGTGACCCCGAAATTCCATGACAAGCCAGGACCGTCACCAGTCCTTAAATGCCAGTCCAGGCACGTCAAGGGTCGTTAAGGGGTTAATGGATTAAGTAGCTCTTCCCTCCTATTGATTCAGTTTGAAAACCTGCTGGAAACTGTCATGTCAGCCTCCATGCACATGACATCCAGGATTGTTTGAAAATGTTACCTCTTGAACAATGGCACACAGGCAAAATTTAAATGGGCCACTGGGATTTTCTGGCCACGGTTAGGTAAGTGGGGTTTCAATAGGAGATGGTGGTTCTTCTTTAAGCACCACAGGGGTGTGCCATGCAATGCTTTGCAATGTGTTACTTAACCCTTTTTATTGTTAACCCTTCGAGCGACAGTGGTACGCAACGCAATGCGTTGTGTACCCCTCAGGCACTCAAAGAATCAATGTGAATAAGGTTCCATAAAAAGACTCCTGCTTAAGAGGCCCTCATCTAAAGAAAAAAAGGAAAGGTGCTTTACCGGTTTCGCCCTAGGCATTGTCAAGAGTGAGCTGCGATGAGAAATATTGTCTTTGTATACTGTTTGCTTCGCCCTTTACGCCTATTTTTGATGTCGATGACAGAGTTGGTGTCACCACAAACACCCCCCCCCCCCCCATTGCTTTGTGTATGGACAAGGAAGCTCAGTCCAGGTTGAACATTTAATAGGTCTACATTGAAGTTTTTACTCCTTTACTAAGTTCTAAATCAATGTTAAAAAACACAAAGATACATTTCCACTCGTTAAAGGGGAACTATCAGCCCTATACAAGTTTTCCTCATTGTCATTCTCATATAGTGATAACCCTGAATCATTGGGGTTTTTTGGTTATAAAATGCATGCTGTGCGAAATTTACATTATTAAAAACTAGTGTAAAAGTCCATGTACACGGGCCAAAGTCCGGGTGATGTTAACTCTTTGAGTGCCAGAGGGGGTACGCAACGCATTGCAAAGTACCCCTCTGGCACTCAAAGGGTTAAGAGGATGGTCCTTGTCTGCGTCCTGCCACCGATGCAGTCATGCACTGTAGAGACTGCCAGAAAGCACAGAATGCTCCCAGCACAGAACTCCCAGCATTCTGTGCGTTCAGGCAGTCTGTACTGAGCATGACGGCTTCTGACAAACATCCTAGCGAATTATTATATAGGATGAGCCGTGGCCTTACTTCCAGACAGACTGCGGTTGCAACCCTGTCCCGCATCCTGTTCATAGTCTTTTGTTCCCTCCCCAAGGATTGTCTTCTTCCAACCACTTACATGGAGAAATCCTCCGTCATCAGAGGAGGATGTAATATGACAATACTTGGGGAGGGGATGAAAGAAGATTGACAGGCTGCGGTGTAGAGCTGTAACCGTTGTCTGTCCAGAAGGCCACGGCTCATTTTTAATCATGTAAATTTCGCCACAGCATGAATTGTATAACAAAAAAAATTATTAAAGGTTATCGCTATATGAGGAAGACAATGAGGTAAACTTGTATTGGGGTGATAGTTACACTTTAACTGCAAACTCGATCCGCAGGTGCAGCCTAAAGAACAAGGGATTACCAGCATTAGACAGTATATCTCTCCAGTATATAGGTGCAGATAAGGGAAAGTAGTGATGCAGAGTGTAAGAAGTAAAGATTTAGTCACTATATAAACCCATGAGCGGGCCAAGATAAGCGCAGGATTATTATAAAAAAGATGTGTTGCATACCTGTCTGGCGCTTGAACACTTTGAGTGCCAGAGGGGTACAGAACATCTGGCATTCAAGGGGTTAAGGGTTATAAAGGACTGCTTCATTTATATCACTGCCCAGGATGCTTCAGAGCCTAATTCCATCAACTACACCACTAGGAATATAGAACAGAATGTTCAGTGCACGCTCACAAAATTAACCCCTTGGTTTCTAGAGACATCTCTAAAGCTGTGCAGAAAGCGATTTGTTGGGGAGTTTTCTCTAATATCCACATGGTTAATTCATCAATCACATATTGCATACGTAATGCCAAAAATAAATTCCTTTGGGTGTAAATTATTCTATCCCGGTGGAGGAGCATAGCGGTTTTGATCTTAAAACCATGAAAATCCCTCTGTTATTAAATTAGTATTAATAAGATAGTCGATAGGATCCAGAATTGGGTTTGGCATTCCAGATCGATCCTGGCATTTTTTGGTAGTACTTGGTAACCCATCGTGGACCAGAGGGTTGTGCACCACTCTGATTCTTAACCCTATGAGTGCCGGAATGGTACGCAATGGATTGCTTTGCAATGCGTTGCGTACAACTCGGGCACTCAAAGGGTTAATAGGATAAAGTGATATCACAAAAAATGCAGCCAATCACCACTGAATAGAGCACAGAGGCTGATGGAGTAAGATAAGCGTGAAATTCAGGGACGCACCAACTGCACTATGAGGAATAAATAAAAATTCCCAAATTCTCATTGATTGAAATAGGTGTTATAACCAATTGAATGCAAGAGAATTGTACTGTTTTTTTTGTTGTTGTTTTTGGTTTTAGTACATCAGCATCCCAGATGCTGTAAACACCCTTTATTTCCAGCCGAATTAAATTTTTAGGGGCCAAATCATTCAATCTTTTGAATGCCAGAGGTATCCAATGGCACTCAAAGGGTTAGCTTTTTAGGGTACGTTTACACAGACTGTATTAGTGCAGGATTTGGAACACTGCGCTAACCACCCAAAACTGACCCAGCTAGCCTCCAATGCTATCATTCACATAGTAGACTGCACTAAGACACTGCATGATGCTTCTTGGATTCATTCAGCAATGGGCATATCCAAGGTGCAGAAGGCTCTGCATGATGGCTTATAGAGGTGGTCATGACACGCTACAGATCTCTAGTTAGACCTCACCTAGAGTATTGTGTACAGTACTGGAGACCCCATCTCCAGAACGATATAAATACTCTAGAGAAAATTCAGAGAAGGGATACTAAAATGGTGACTTTTTTACAGGAAAAGACATATCAGGATAGACTAAAGGATCTGATCATGTATAGCTTGGAGGAGAGAAGAGTGACAGGGGATAAAGGAGACAAGAGACCATAGTCTAAAACTAGAGGGACAGAGGCTTAGACTTAATGTAGGAAAGTTTTATGTCATTGAGGGGGTGGTAGATAAGTGGAATATCCTACCAGCAGAAGTGGTAAAGGTTAATACAGTGACTGAATGTAAGCATGCATGAGATAGGCAAAAGGCTATCTTGAACATAAGACAAGACCAAGGTTTTTACAATAGAAAAAAAAATGGGCCGATTAGATGGGCCAAATGGTTTTTATCTGTAGTCAGATTCTACGTTTCTATTTTCCTGCCTTATAAGTAATGTAACCAGATTACCTTTTGAGACTGATGTACTGAGGACTGGAACAAATCAAGTGGAGTCTTTGTTTAAATGAGCATTCAAGGTGTTTAACCCCTTAAGGACCAGCGCAATCCCGTGCGGCCGGCACTTGCGGACCACTGAGCTTTTTTTTTATTTTTATTATGGCTTCCGGTTCAGGGCTTCCGGAGCGGCGTGCAGCCTCGCCGGAAGCCCTGAACTCCATGCCGTGCCAGGACCGTCATTGGTCCTTAAGTGCCGGACTGCCGTGACGGTCCTGGCACGGCAATGGTCCTTAAGGTGTTAACCCTTAGAGTGCCAGAGGGGTTTGCAAAGCAGTGCGTTACATTGCTTTGCAGTGTGTTGGAACTCAAAGGGTTAAAGCCCTATTTCAGTCAATGGGAATTTGGCAGTATTTATTTTGACTTCTAACATGTAGTTGGCTTGCTTCAGTTATTCTTTGAACATCAGCCTCATTGACTCCATGCACACAAAATGCACTGGGATGATTAGCGACCAGCAGTTGATACCGGACATGCATTAATGTGAGGACCCTACTGGCCATTCCTACATGCTGAGAGGGAAACAATGTCCCAACAAAGCTTGCAGAGGCAGACCAATATAAAAAAACTTAATGACAATTATACCATCTTGCTGCATAACGCTAGCATGACAAGCCATATTAGACCTAATGAGCATCTTCTACTGAGAGGTCCAGAGGTGTGAGTTGCCATAGGGATATCCATTTGGTATCCAATGGAAACAGACCAGTGTATATACCCTACTATAGGCATGTTGGAAGGCACTGTTGACACTGTGAAATGCATAGGGTTGTGTGTTTGAATCATAGAGTTCTAAACACAAAAAGAACTACCTATCGATTGCTGTGATAGTGACTCCTGTGCTGGACTTCAAGAAAATGGCTGTCAAGCCATATCTATCTATCTATCGATTTATCTCTCTCTCTCTCTCCAAGATGAAGAAAAAATATCGCTGTTTTATCCAAGAAGGCACTGTTTGCAGCAGCCTTGAAGTACGCAGTAATGGCTGTTGCAGCTCCTGTTCTTTTGGTCTCCGAAAATAAGACCTGGTTCTCCCTCTAGTGATTTGACTAGATACCACACACAGGTGTGATGGCAGTAGGACTGAGGTGGCCCACATGGACTTCAGCACACTGATCCACACCCTCTTCCATCTCAAACCTTTTTCACTTTCCGCTCCCTACCTATGGAACTCCATACCTCTCTCCCTACGTCTAGCTCCCCCTCTACCTTAAAGGGGAACTATCACCTCTATACAAGTTTGCCTTTGTGTAATGTTCCTATAGCGATAGCATATAATCTCTGTGTTGTTTTTTTCTATATAATGCAGGCTATGTCGGAAATTATCGGTTTAAAAATGAGCCAGGAGCTTACTTCAGGACAAAGTGCGGTTAAAGCTCTGTAGCACAGCATGTCAATCTTTGTCTGTTCCCCACTCCAAGTATTGTCTCGTTCCAACCTCCTCTGATGACTGAGGATTTCTCCATGTAAGCTGGAACGCTCTCATTGGTAAGAGACCACTCCAGCTTACATGGTGAAATCTGAAGACCACTGTACAGGGGCGCTCACGGGACCACCACAGCATGAATTAACCACCTCTAATCAACTTGTTAAAAACTTGAAGAGTTATTCACCAAAATCTTTAAAATCATCTAACATGCATCATGTAACCCCTCACAGGGATCTGATATTAGAGGCACATACGCCTAACGCATTTCGTGTAATCCAAAAACACTTAATCATAGGCAGATACACATAGAACAAAGACCAATTATATACACAAGTACAAAGTTTCCCAAGCCAATCACAAACACATAGATTAGTTTAAAAACAACATGGAGAAATCCTCCGTCATCGGAGGAGGTTGGAACGAGGGAATACTTGGGGAGGAGAAGATGTGAAGACTGACAAGCTGCAGGGCAGAATGACCCGCAGCCTGTCCTGAAGTGACGTCACCAGCTCATTTTTAAAATGGTAAATTTTGCCATAGCCTGCATTATCCTATATAATAATTCGCTAATTTGTGTGTAACGCCACGACATGCGCAGTAGACACTGCTGCGCGTGCTGCAGTCATGCACAGTAGAGACTGCCCGCGCTGCAGCTGATACAGAGCTGGGCGCTCCGAAGGAGCGTCCAGCTCTGTATCAGCCGTGGCGCGGGCAGTCTCCACTGAGCGTGACTGCCCTGCGACCGGGTGGTAGTGGCACTGTGGCCCGTGTAACGGGCTGTTCAACTAGTATAAAATAAAATACACCGATTACATGTTATCGCTATGGGAACATTGCACAGAGGCAAACTTGTACCCTGAATCCTATCTTCTGGGGCACTAACACCAGGCACCACCTTTTTGGCAAAATCAGCACTTTAACTCACAGTATTTGACACCCTAATACCCTGCTGAATGTTTCCTATTCCCATTTAGACTGCAAGCTCCCTGGGGCAGGGACCTCTCTCTCGCCTGTTGGTTCTATGAATGTGACACTTATTATGTGCCTGTTTATTTATTGTAACCTACTACTAACTACTATTTTGTGGCGCCATATAAATAAAAATATGCATGCATACTGACCATTTTATATTGGACCTGCCATCCAGAGTCATTATTAAAGTTATTCCTATCTGATGTGCTGAATGTTCCTCTCCATATACACCATCTTAACAGTTGCTGGCAGCTCTTTTTCAAGTGGAGCAGGCAGAGTGCATGAGTCTACTTAAAGGGATAGTATTGTTTCATAAAAACAGCAGCTCCAATTAATCTTTATAGTATTTGGGCCATGGAGAGCGTTGTTTCAATACTGTCAGAGTTGTAGTTCAAGAATAATTGAATGATAAAGTATCCCCCTCCCGCCCTTTGTACTTATGTAACACTGCTCACCTCAGATGTGGAATCTGGTCTCTTGACCAGACAGGTCACAGCAAGGGTTAAGATAACCATGTACAGTGGGTGGAGTTTGTGTGCTGCAGTTCTGCTAGCAACTATCATGTCCTCTTCCATGGATATGTCATCCGAGACTAATTGAGGATGCTATCTCTTGAAAACAGGCACAAGGGCAAAATGTATAGTGGTCATAGTAAGGTAAATGGGGGGTTAATTTTGGGGGGTATTATTTCATCTTTAATGGATGGATTGCAGTAGTGGGCAAAACAAGTTTACATCATGTTATAATATCATCGTTGCACCCAAAGCAAACACTGGGTGGCGTTATCTCTGACTGCACCTAAAATATCTGCACCACCTTAATGATGCTAGATTATTGTCCTTGTTTGGATGAAGCAGGGCTGCAGTCTGCAAATTATTTCCCTTCTCCCCTGTGGGCTTATATCTTTTATGTTTTACTTGCATGATATTTAAGTGTAGATGGACAATGTAGAAACCTTTAGAGCTAGACAAAATGATCAGATTTGCCCCCAGAATCAATTCACTTTGCATTTAACCCTTTGAGTGTCAGAGTGGAATCCAACACAATACTTGTGTGGCACTCAAATAGTTAAATATGTGGCCCTTAGATGCAGGATATTAATATTTATATCCTATATAATAATTTGCTAGGATGTTTGTCAGAAGCCGTCATGCGAAGTAGAGACTGTCCGAACGCACAGAATGCTGGGAGTTCTGTGCTGGGAGCATGGAATGCTGGGAGTTCTGTGCTGGGAGCATTCTGTGCTTTCGGGCAGTTTCTGCAGTGCCTGACTGCGTCGGCAGCAGTCGTAGAGCAGGACCGGCCTCTTAACCCTTTGAGTTCCAGAGGGGTACGCAACGGTACCCTTCCGGCACTCAAAGGGTTAACATCACCCGGACCTTGGCCCATGACACGGGCTTTTACACTAGTATATAATATTATTTATATAATAAAAGCAAAAAAACAATAATGCATATCTCATTCCTTGGTATTCCTTTTGCAGGGCATTTGTTAAAAATATCTATGCTTGCAGTATGCGCTAAAAATGTAAATGTCACAGCATTCAGACATTTATTTTCTTGTATTAAGGTAGTGTGTGAAGGGTCTCCAGTAGGTATGTAAATCCAGACTGCAGATTGATGATTATATCGCTTCTATTAGGTTATGCCAGCAGTTTGTATTGATGTGGTATAAAAACAGATGCCTCTCAATCACATATTAACTACAGCTTCCGCTGGCAGGATTCTCACATTCGCATGCAGAATTGTAGCTGGAATTGGCCACAAATGGGTTAATCCATAAAAAGTTCATAAACGTAATCATCATATTATATGAGACCTTATACTTGCAAATTGTAAAGTTTCCTAAAAGTGTGAGAGATTAAAATAATTATATATTTCTACCTATAAACATATGCATTCTAAGTTGTTTAGGTATTTTTACACAAATGTTTAAAGGAGCAGTCAACTTTTTATTAAAATATGTATAGTACACAGCTTTTCCTGCTAGTAAAAAAAGGGTAAAACAACTAAAATTTGTTGTTGTTGTTTTTTTTTTTTTATTATTATTCAACCTTTTGAGTGTCATGGGGTATGCAATGCATTGCTTTGCATACTCCTCTGGCATTCAAAGGGTTATCATCCTCACCAACTGTGCCCAAAAGGCACTTTTTTAATTATGCATTCTATGTGAGAGAACCTAAGTCACTGACTACTACTCTCAATAGTATGTGACTACAACAGCACCATCTGGTGATCACAATACAAACATAAAGTTTAAAGGAACAGTAATGTCTAATAAAAATATTTTCTTGTTTTGTAGATTAAAAAAAAATGATGTGGCACAAATCCCATCTCTCAAACCTTTATGGTTTGAGAGATGTTCGCTTCTAAAATTCCCTCCCCCTGATGTCAGCTGTAAAGCTGACAGAAGGAGATCTGTGTCGGACAACAGAAGGCGGCTCTCCAGCAGAGCCGCAGTATTGTTATTGGAAAATAATTACTTAATTGGAACGGTCTACAAAGTGTGTTTGCAAACCAGGCACACTTCGTAGACCTTTCCAGTGAAGTAATTCTTTTCCAATATTGCTATTTCGGCTCTGCTGCAGAGCCACCAGCTGGTCCCAGGACCAGGATCTCCTGCTGTCAGCAGAACGCTGACGTCAGGAGAAGCGGAGGGAGGGGGAACTGAAATGCGAATATCTCTCAAACCATAAAGGTTTGAGTGATGGGATTTGTGCCACATCATTTTTTTTATTTTTTTTTAAATCTACAAAACAAGAAAAAAAATTTATTGGACATTAATGTCCCTTTAATGTAAAAAAAAAAAAGAAAGGAAAAATTCCAGGCTATAATAACTTTTCAGTGAAGCACTTCTCAGCAGTGGATGTAACCTTGGATTGCCCAGCAACAATTATTATTTTCTTTAAAAGAAAATCACTTGTTTTAAGTAAATGATGCAGCAGTCATTCTAATTTTATTTTTTGAAAAATGGTAAATAAAGTATTGATGTAAAAATTTAAATCCCTTAGATTTTCCAGACATGTTAATTGTTTTTAACCCTTTGAATGCCAGAGGGGTACGTAACACATTGCTTTGCAATGTGTTGCATACCCCTCTGGCACTCAAAGGGTTAACCCTTTGAATTCTGGAGAGGTGTCCAATGCATTGCACAGCAATGCATTGAACACCTCTCTAGCATTCAAGAGCTTACAGCAACATGGCCATTAAAGGGTTAAGGTGCAGTCTAGCCCTGTTCCTAATTATGAATTTACTCTTTACCCCAGGCAAACTGATCTCCTGATCTCCTACACACAGGGACACCAGGGTGATTCACTTATATACAAACCACACAGTCTGGTCTCCTAAACACAGGGATACCAGGGTGATACACTTATATACAAACCACACAGTCTGGTCTCCTAAACACACGGACACCAGGGTGATACACTTATATACACACCACACAGTCTGGTCTCCTAAACACAGGGACACCAGGGTGATACACTTATATACAAACCACACAGTCTGATCTCCTAAACACAGGGACACCAGGGTGATACACTTACATACACACCACACAGTCTGGTCTCCTAAACACAGGGATACCAGGGTGATACACTTATATACAAACCACACAGTCTGGTCTCCTAAACACACGGACACCAGGGTGATACACTTATATACACACCACACAGTCTGGTCTCCTAAACACAGGGACACCAGGGTGATACACTTATATACAAACCACACAGTCTGATCGCCTAAACACAGGGACACCAGGGTGATACACTTACATACACACCACACAGTCTGGTCTCCTAAACACAGGGATACCAGGGTGATACACTTATATACAAACCACACAGTCTGGTCTCCCAAACACAGGACACCAGGGTGATATACTTATATACACACCACACAGTCTGATCTCCTAAACACAGGGACACCAGGGTGATTCACTTATATACAAACCACACAGTCTGGTCTCCCAAACACAGGACACCAGGGTGATACACTTATATACATACCACACAGTCTGATTTAAGCACAGGGACACCAGGGTGATACACTTATATACACAGCACAGTCTGATCTCCTAAACACAGGGACACCAGGGTGATTCACTTATATACAAACCACACAGTCTGGTCTCCTAAACACAGGGACACCAGGGTGATACACTTCTATACCCACCACACAGTCTGATCTCCTAAACACAGGGACACCAGGGTGATACAGTTATATACACACCACACAGTCTGATCTCCTAAACACAGGGACACCAGGGTGATACAGTTATATACACACCACACAGTCTGATCTCCTAAACACAGGGACACCAGGGTGATACACTTGTATACACCACACAGTCTGATCTCCTAAACACAGGGACACCAGGGTGATACACTTATATACACACCACGCAGTCTGATCTCCTAAACACAGGGACACCAGGGTGATATACTTATATACACACCACACAGTCTAATCTCCTAAACACAGGGACACCAGGGTGATACTTATATACACACCACACAGTCTGATCTCCTAAACACAGGGACACCAGGGTGATACACTTATATGCACACCACACAGTCTGATCTCCTAAACACAGGGACACCAGGGTGATACACTTATATACACACCACACAGTCTGATCTCCTAAACACAGGGACACCAGGGTGATACACTTCTATACACACCACACAGTCTGATCTCTTAAACACAGGGGCACCAGGGTGACAGAGGGATTTGGGTCTCAAAGAGGGGCTGTTCCTCCTAAAGAGGGAAACTTGAATGACTGTCACCAAGGTGGTTTTCGTACATTGCCTAATTTATAATTCATCTTTCCAATGCGATGGAGAGATAGCTAGCGCCTGAGAGGTTAAGTAAAATAATATAATATGTGTGTTGTGTGAGCAAGAGCATTGTCAGTTAACAATAGCAACCAAAGTATAAGTAGGAAAATGGAAGGACTACGTGAGTAAGGTTCAGTGTCGTAACGATTGCTCAATAGCATTAGTCAGTAACTTTGAATACAATCGTCTGTTCCACGTTGTATTGTTCAGTACAAAGTATTGCAAAACTTTGGCATTACAGAAACCTTTCATAAGCTCTGCAGAACAGGAGTGGCTCGCTCTAGTGCTGCTATTTCCAGTGCTGGGAACAGGGCAAGAGCTGTGTTTTAGGCGAGGTGTTTGCAATGTATTATGTGATTCTGATAGAGTATGTAGCACTGTGTTCAGTAAACAGGAGACGAGCAATTCTGGTGTAAACCAACTGCACCACAGGGGACAAATTAAAGTGCCACATTAACTAAAGGGGAACTATCACCCCTATACAAGTTTACCTCATTGTCATATAGCGATAAACTTTAATTATATATATATATATATATATATATATATATATATATATATATATATATATATATATATATAAATATACAGGGCTTGAAATATGAAGTCCTTTGCTACTAGCCAGATCTGAAAAGTTACTCACCACTGCAAGCCAAAACATACCCACCAGGGCTGAATTTCTACTCGCCAGGGCTAAATTTTCACTCGCCATTGGCTAGCGGCGAGTGGAAATTTTGAGCCCTGATATATATATACTGTGTGAAATTTACATTATTAAAAATGAGCCTTGGCCTTACTGTGGTTCCAGCTCTGTCAATCTTCTTTTGTTCTTTCCCAAGTATTGTCGCATTCCAACCAGCTTACATGGAGAAATCCTCCACCGTGGTCAACCTTTATTCAGAGCCCTAGCTAAACTATTTTCAAAATACATACGACTCTGCAGAGTGCTTGAAACATGTAAAAACACAGAAGTCATCCTACTGCACAAAAAAAGGTGATAAGGTCGATCTAAAAAAAATACCTACAGACCAATAGGCCTATTGCCAGTCATCTGCAAAGTCTTCTCAAATGTAGTATCAAGACAAAAGGACACAATATTTTAATGCGGCACAACCTAAAGAACAAACAGGCTTCAGGAACTGTTTCAGTACAATGGACCATATCCAGACAGTGCAACGGGTTATAGGGGTAGATTCACTAAGCAGTGATAAGGAGGTGATAAAGTGGAGGTAATTTCACCAGTTTATCACTTCTCCAGTTCCCATGTAATTCTATAGAGCCTATGCACTAAAATCTCCAGAGCTGAAGAGATCTTAGTGCATAGGTGCCATATAATAACATAGGAACTGGAGAAGTGATATCACTGGAGAAGACATCACCAGTTTATCAGCTCTTTATCACCACTTAGTGAATCACCCCCATAGAATTGCATAATGAATCCAACCTTCCATTATACATAGTCCCCATTGACTACAAAAAGGCCTTTGATTCGGTGAAAAAGCAAGCAATAATCGATGCCCTGGTCAACCAAGGAATAGACAGAGTTTACATCAATATTCTCCAATTAATATATGAAAATGCAGCTGCATCAATACAGGACAACAATGATAAAATCCAGATCAACATAATAAAATCCATCTGAAAAGGAGACACAATTTCTCCAGAACTAGTTTGTGCTTGCTCAGAAGAAATTTCTGTAAACTAAACTGGAACAAAAATGGGTTTAAAATCAATGGACACTACCTACATCGCTTACGTTTTGCCACTAGTCCTGAAGAACTGTAAGAACGCATTAAAGAGCTACAACAAGAAAGCAAACATTTTGGTCTGAAGATGAATATCAATATCAACAAAATGCAAGTCATGTTTAACGAATTTACCATGCCAAGGAAAATCCCAGGAGATTGACAAGAACTAGAAGACGTGGGCAGGTATGTTTACCTTGGACAGCAAATGTGAACAGATGAAAACACCATGATGGAAACTGAGCAACAAATAAAATTGGTATAGCAAACATTTGGAAAATGAAGTAGTACTGTCTTTAAGGCAAATTTACCACTCTGCCTCCAGCGAAAGGTGTTTGAACAATGTGTCTTTACCGTCTTCAGTATGGCTGTGAAACATGGTCATTGGATGCCAAAGGCAAATTATAACTTAAGGTTACACAGAGAAAAATTTAGCATCGAATTCTGAATATAACAAAGAGAGACAGAGAAACGTGTGTGGATTCATCACCAAACAAAGGTCTATGACATCAATGAAAGAGTAAAGCTCCGGAAATGGGCAGGCCACATAGCAAGAAGACCTGAGGGAAGATGGACCAAATTCATTTTGGAATGGATTCCACTCAATACTAAATGCCCAAGAAGAAAACCAAAAGAAAAGATGGGTAGAGGAAACTACCAAAGTTGTTGCTACATAGCGGCAACAAAAAACACACACACATGTATCCTATAATATAATTTGCTAGGATGTGTCGCTCCCTGTGTGTGTAACATGCACATGCACAGTAGAGACTGCCGGAACGATACAGTCATGCGCAGTAGAGACTGCCTGAACGATGCAGTCATGCGCAGTAGAGACTGCCGGAACGATGCAGTCATGTGCAGTAGGGACTGGAGGAAAGATGCAGTCATGTGCAGTAGAGACTGCCGGAACGATGCAGTCATGCGCAGTAGAGACTACCGGAACGATGCAGTCATGCGCAGTAGAGACTGCCGGAACAATGCAGTCATGTGCAGTAGAGACTACCGGAACGATGCAGTCATGCGCAGTAGAGACTGCCGAAATGATGCAGTCATGCGCAGTAGAGACTACCTGAAAGATGCAGTCATGCGCAGAAGAGACTGCCGGAACGTTACAGTCATGCGCAGAAGAGACTGCCGGAATGATGCAGTCATGCGCAGTAGAGACTGCCGGAATGATAGTCATTCACAGTAGAGACTAAACGAAAAAAAGAGAAAAAGCGCACACAAATCTAAGTGTAGACTGTTGTAAATAAATCTTGCACCTCCACCTTCTTCAAAAAGTGTTTTCCTCCACCGTGCCAAATAACACCAACCGATGCGTGTTTATTTGCACTCACCTTTAAGTGAGGCAAAACCGGCCTCTCAGTAATATATGCCTTCACTGGATAACCCCCAGTGTCGGTTTATTTCTTTCAAGAACAACTCGCAATATCACAGCTTTTCTCTCCTCCTTTTCATATGTTATTCATCCAACGCTACAGAGCTAAGGAATATTTTTTCAATATGTACTGAGGAGGAAGCTTATTGACGGGTGTTATAAGAAACCAACATACACCATTGACATTATTCAATTGTGTTATTTATTCGGGATAATCCCTTTAAGAATATACCACCATGTGGCAAATATAAAATATAAAAAACAAGTATCAGAGCAGTACTTGATGCAATATAATAAAATCTTAAAATGGTCAAACTTAACCTCCCAACATGTTTCGCGATTCACACCGCTTCATCAGGGGTTCTTTCTTACCATATATTGTTAGCCATATAAATACCTTTGGGGTAATCATCATTCCCGCCAAACAAACGTCCACGACCTCGGCTCCAGCTACGCAGTCTATTGCAACTCGAGTCACCATTATATTTCCGCGTTCCAAGCCTCTCTATCAGGGCACGTGTAAACTCTTCCTTCCGCATTGTGTGTACGGCCCATACCCATTCGTGGGACTTGCCGTGACGATGCGGTAAACAACACCATGTCATCCGTCTCCATGGTTGCATCTCAACTCAACCGCAACCTAAGCAATCCTCCACCTCCAGGGCACATCTAAGCCGAACACACACTGCGGACAACTTTGGCCACAACTCCCCAATGATTTAGACCGGACGCCACAGTGTATGAGTCACATCTACATAACCATATGGAGTCAGGGTCACGGACGCAAGTCCGAAGGGAACTAAGCACCCCTCAGTTTACGGCTTATTATCTTTTAATACATAATATAAAACTTCATTTATAAGAACATATCCAACTCCAATTCCTCATTTAATCCCACTGGACTCATAGTCTCCAATTTATGAATCCAGTAGGATTCTCTTTTACATAGCAATTGGAACCTTTTGGAAACTGAAGAAGCTATACACTCTATACCTTTAACTTTAAAACCCTTTTCTTTACCTATTATACATGTATTAAAATGTTTAGCAACACTTAATTCTTTATCATTCCTTTCAATAGACCTTCTATGTTCTCCAATTCTACTACGTAATTCCCTAATAGTGCGTCCTATATATATTTTTCCGCACGCACAGGAGATCATATATACTACATATTTACTACTGCAATTTATAAACTGTTTGATATCGTAAATATTAGTATTTCCTCCATTACCCCTAAATTGTTTGATACCATGTTCCATATTCTTGCAGGCAAAACATCTTTTTTTCTTACATTTATAATTACCCACTATTTTAGATAAAAAACAATTAGTATCTTGAGCTACTTGTTTCTTAATATTTTTTGGTTTACTGGGTGCCACATAGTTTCTCAAATTTTTACACTTTTTGTAAATCATTTTGGGAAATTCTCCTATATGTTGTGTTAATAAAGGATCTTTCTGTAGAATTTGCCAATGTTTTTTAAATATCTTTTCCATCTTTTTTGCATGTACATTGTACTGTGTAATAAACATAACTTGCTCATTTTTATTCTTATTTGTCTTTTTATTTTGTTCTCTATTTATTTTACTATTCCCAATATTAACATTACTAATCTTATTATCTTTATCTTTTTCTTTTTTCTCTAAAAGGTCCACTCTTTCAAGTGCAGAAGCCTTATCAAAGGCCCTCTGCACTTTAATAGAATTATAACCTCTCTCCTCAAAATCTTTCTTAAGTTCTTTTCCTTTTATTGTAAAATCCTCAAAATTGCTACAGTTCCTCCTCAGTCTGTGATATTGTCCATACGGGACATTATCCAGCCAACGGGGAAGATGACAACTTGTAGCTTCAATATAGGGATTTCTTGCGACTTCTTTCTTGTATATGGTACTAGTGATACTATCATCTTCTGAGACAGACAATAACAAATCTAAAAATTGTATACTCTCCAAACTAATATTGTGTGTAAGTACTATTTCTCTATTGTTCGAATTAAGTGTAGTAAGAAAGTGCTCTAATGATTCTGATGAACCATCCCAAACCAAAATAATATCATCAATATACCTACCATAGAGCACCAGGCTGCCCCCCCATCCGCCTTGTTGTAAACCTTCAAGGGTCTCCCAATAACCCATGAATAAATTGGCGTATGAGGGGGCAAACCTGGTGCCCATGGCAGTACCTCTAATTTGTAAATAAAAATCACCCTGAAATTCAAAAAAATTGTGTGTTAAAATAAATTCTATACACAACAAAATAAATTCTTTCTGATTCATGTGCATTTCTAGATCATTATCTAGAAAAAATTTAACTGATTGTAACCCAAGATCATGCCGTATTGACGTATACAGTGCGGAGACATCTATGTGGCACCCAGTAAACCAAAAAATATTAAGAAACAAGTAGCTCAAGATACTAATTGTTTTTTATCTAAAATAGTGGGTAATTATAAATGTAAGAAAAAAAGATGTTTTGCCTGCAAGAATATGGAACATGGTATCAAACAATTTAGGGGTAATGGAGGAAATACTAATATTTACGATATCAAACAGTTTATAAATTGCAGTAGTAAATATGTAGTATATATGATCTCCTGTGCGTGCGGAAAAATATATATAGGACGCACTATTAGGGAATTACGTAGTAGAATTGGAGAACATAGAAGGTCTATTGAAAGGAATGATAAAGAATTAAGTGTTGCTAAACATTTTAATACATGTATAATAGGTAAAGAAAAGGGTTTTAAAGTTAAAGGTATAGAGTGTATAGCTTCTTCAGTTTCCAAAAGGTTCCAATTGCTATGTAAAAGAGAATCCTACTGGATTCATAAATTGGAGACTATGAGTCCAGTGGGATTAAATGAGGAATTGGAGTTGGATATGTTCTTATAAATGAAGTTTTATATTATGTATTAAAAGATAATAAGCCGTAAACTGAGGGGTGCTTAGTTCCCTTCGGACTTGCGTCCGTGACCCTGACTCCATATGGTTATGTAGATGTGACTCATACACTGTGGCGTCCGGTCTAAATCATTGGGGAGTTGTGGCCAAAGTTGTCCGCAGTGTGTGTTCGGCTTAGATGTGCCCTGGAGGTGGAGGATTGCTTAGGTTGCGGTTGAGTTGAGATGCAACCATGGAGACGGATGACATGGTGTTGTTTACCGCATCGTCACGGCAAGTCCCACGAATGGGTATGGGCCGTACACACAATGCGGAAGGAAGAGTTTACACGTGCCCTGATAGAGAGGCTTGGAACGCGGAAATATAATGGTGACTCGAGTTGCAATAGACTGCGTAGCTGGAGCCGAGGTCGTGGACGTTTGTTTGGCGGGAATGATGATTACCCCAAAGGTATTTATATGGCTAACAATATATGGTAAGAAAGAACCCCTGATGAAGCGGTGTGAATCGCGAAACATGTTGGGAGGTTAAGTTTGACCATTTTAAGATTTTATTATATTGCATCAAGTACTGCTCTGATACTTGTTTTTTATATTTTATATTTGCCACATGGTGGTATATTCTTAAAGGGATTATCCCGAATAAATAACACAATTGAATAATGTCAATGGTGTATGTTGGTTTCTTATAACACCCGTCAATAAGCTTCCTCCTCAGTACATATTGAAAAAATATTCCTTAGCTCTGTAGCGTTGGATGAATAACATATGAAAAGGAGGAGAGAAAAGCTGTGATATTGCGAGTTGTTCTTGAAAGAAAGAAACCGACACTGGGGGTTATCCAGTGAAGGCATATATTACTGAGAGGCCGGTTTTGCCTCACTTAAAGGTGAGTGCAAATAAACACGCATCGGTTGGTGTTATTTGGCACGGTGGAGGAAAACACTTTTTGAAGAAGGTGGAGGTGCAAGATTTATTTACAACAGTCTACACTTAGATTTGTGTGCGCTTTTTCTCTTTTTTTCGTTTTGTATCTATATATGGGAGAGGACTGTGGTACCGAAGTCGTCTGAGGAAACGGCTGCACCATCAAAGTTGGAGACTAAAGTGAAGGACTCTATTTATATACCAGGTGTATTGATCATTGAGAATTCATTTGCGCTATTACAGCAGTTTTAAGTAGTTAATTCACAGTAGAGACTACCTGAAAGATGCAGTCATGCGCAGTAGAGACTGCCGGAACGATACAGTCATACGCAGTAGAGACTGCCTGAAGGATGCAGTCATGCACAGTAGAGACTGCATGAACGATGCAGTCATGCGCAGTAGAGACTGCATGAACGATGCAGTCATGCGCAGTAGAGACTGCCGGAACGATGCAGTCATGCGCAGTAGAGACTTCCGGAACGATGCAGTCATGCGCAGTAGAGACTGCCGGAACGATGCAGTCATGCGCAGTAGAGACTGCCAGAACGATACAGTCATTTGCAGTAGAGACTGCCTGAAGGATGCAGTCATGTGCAGTAGAGACTGTATGAACGATGCAGTTATGCGCAGTAGAGACTGCTGGAACGATGCAGTTATGCGCAGTAATGACTGGTTGAACGCGCCGACATCCAGTCCAAGTGTGAGACAAGAAACAAGATGGAGGCATGGCTGATCCGAAGCGGGGAGCTCCTAACTGCCCACCGCCTGTCTCCACTTCCGGCTCCGGGGCAGCAGCCAAGGTCGCTGGGTGGCACTTTGGCCGTGTACTTTTATACTAGTATATATATATAATCCTCATTTAAATCAGTTGGAATTTTCAGGATTGTTCTGCTCTTGTCTGTATACATATTCCTCTTTTTTGGCTGGTGTCTCCTCTAGTTCCTGATACTGAAATAACTGAAATTGGACAATTCAAGAGACCTAAACAAATTTAAAGTAACACAGGTAAAAAGGCAAGACAGCTTAAGTAATCCCTACAGACAGAACTAGACAATATATCATGTGTTATTACTGCGGAGGTAGGTGGTGGTATAATATCGTCTGTAGTCAGAAGAGGGCTTCGCAGTGTTAATTATCAGAACATGTCTGGTTCCATTTAAAGGCTCCATCAATCTTTGACAACCATTAAAATGTCTGTATAAAGGCTTACAGGAAACAATACAATGTATATTCACGGCCAAAGAAAACCTACGGAAATTTAAACAAAAAGAAACTATTTTTGGAAATTAATTTTTCCTCTTGTATCTTGAGAAATGACCCTTTGGTACTATAGAGAGTCAAGGTACATTAGGACCATATGCATCAAGTACGAAGTGACAAAATTCTGGGTCAAATTAACTGTATCATAGGAAACGAGAAAAAAATTCCACCAGTCCTTATTAGGTAAATGAGTATGTAACCCTTTAAGTGCAAGATGGGTATCCAATGCATTGCTTTTCCATGTGTTAAAGGGATAGTAATACTTTGTTTTAACTTTATTTTATTTTGTAGGCATTAAAAAAACATGAAGAATGATATAAGTCTTATCTCTCAAACCATTATGGTTTAAGAGATATTCACAAGCAAAGTTTCCCTCCCGCCCCTTTTTCCTAGTGTAAGCAATCTCTTCTCAGATGTGGAATCCAGTCCGTAGACCAGACAGATAACAGAAGGGGACAATCTTCTTCCTTTGAGAACAATGAAAGCCCTTCCCCTTTGACAAGTTTTTCAGGGTTTTCCCTTATCTTAATTGAAGATTGTCCCTCTCTGCAGTCTACCTGGGCACCTCCCTTCTGATCTGGCTGAACGGGGGGGTATACTTTGCTTGTGAATATCTCTTAAACCATAAAGGTTTGAGAGATAAGCCTTATATCGTTCTTCATGTTTTTTTAATGCCTACAAAATAAAATAAAGATAAAACGAAGTATTACTATCCCTTTAAATAGCCCATTGCAGTGCATTGCAGATCTCTCGAGCATTCAAGGGGTTGAAAGCCCCATTTATAAGAACACTAACATTAACCGATTATCTCCCCCATTTATCTTAATCTGGTCAGAAAAATGCACTTTGTAAATCTACCTAATATTCCCACTACAGCTGAGCAACACTAGTCATTTCTACACATTTTGTACCCTAAAGCATCATGTAAAGGAACACTAATACCACTTCATAATAGCACCCCCACTTATTTGAAAAAAATTTAAAAAATCACAGCGACCTTTTTCTGAATCAGTTTGTGTGGACTGGTTCCCCTGAATGAATCTTTACTACTGGATATATGATATGCACAGAAATGAATAGGATTCTTTGCCGTACTCCAGGATTCCAAACTCCTTTCCTAGAAGACTTTGTAGGAATACTTCATTTGGAGAAGTTTGTCTTTTTGCAGTCCCGCAAAACGAATCAGGTCTGCACCTCTGAACTGATACTTATTCTACTTAACGATTATTTTGGAGAACAAATCCAAACTAAATTGATTTATGGTTGCCATTGGGTTTTTCTGCCCAGGTGAAGGTAATTGGAAGTTTATTATTATTTAAGTGGAACTACCACCCTTCAAAAACGTTGTCTCAAATAATTCCCCATCTGGCGACTAGCTGCTCAGTAGCGCTAGTCGCCAGATTTCTTACCACATTCAAGAGAATGAGCCACTACTCCGGGACTGAGAGGCAAGACGGAGAGCAGACATCTTTCCATAGAGACGTCTGCACTCCTGCTCTGTCAGTCCCAGTCTGCTCTAGGAGACGTTGCTAGGAGCCATTTGGCTCCAAAAGGGACTGAAAGAGCAGGCGCACAGACATCACTATGGAAAGATGTCTGCTCTCTGTCCTGCCTCTCAGTCCCAGAGTAGTGGCTCATTCTTATGAATGCGGTAAGAAATCTTGCGGCTAGCGCTACTGAGCAGCTAGTCGCCAGATGGGGAATTATTTGGGACAGCGTTTTTGAAGGGTGGTAGTTCTGCTTTAATATTTGTAGATGTTAATGTTCCTTTAACCCCTTAAGGACCAGTGACATGCCAGGACTGTAGTACTACACTTAAGGACCAGTGACGCTCCTAGCACGGCATGGAATTCAGGTGTCCCCGCATGGCTGCATGCTGCTCATGGACCCCTGAATCTGATCCGAAAAAATGCCCCGTGGTCCTTAACTGACATCCTTAAGGGGTTAAATCAGTGAGATTGTTTATTCGGCCGCTGTGCTCTCATCTTATCGCTCCCAAGTTGAAGCTGCTGTCATCCAGACAATCCAGTCTTACTTGCCAACATTTCAAAAACATTTCCAGTGACATCTTTCCCCTGTGCAATCACATGTCAGAGTATCGCCGGTGGTACCTAGTACCATGACGCCAACAGAAAACCTCATACAACAGACTTAAAATGGCTCTTGTTCAACAGAACAGACATTACCCACATCTAAATTCTACATGAAATTGTATAAATAATACAGAACTAATAATTTATAATGAGCTGAGTGATAAGGGCTTTCAAATCACTGATATTTTCACTAGCTATTATTTGTCTAAAATAATCATTTAAGAGATATTTAAATGTATCTCTTTGTCAGTTTATGCCAACTAGGCAGTCTGGCACAGCCTGGTATGTCAGATACTAACATTCCACTCTCCCTCCCAACTGTCACTTCCTACCAGCCAGATAAATAATATTCCATTCTCCCTCCCAACTGCTACTCCATAGCTTGAAATACTGATTAAACTGCATAAACTGACAAATTAATAAACCGAAATATATCAGAAACTAGAGTTTTAAAAGTATGGCTAGTATTAATATAGGCGATTTTGGAAAGGCCTTTCAGAATCACCCAATTGGTTATGAAGTTTTAGTTCCACTCTGAACAATATTACAATGTGAGAAGTTCAGAACCTATTAACCTTTTAATGACAAGCATATAGAATATGGTAATGAAATTCATTTTATAAGCAGGAACAGGAAATCTGGTACAGATGACCGTTATACCCAGTGCTTACACTGATCTAACTAGGGATAGAGGCCCATATTTAGAAAAGCAAACTGGAATTATTCTGGAGTAACCCAAATGTGCCATAGGGGGAGAAATAAACATTCCTGTTAAATTAAATTGGGATTTAACTCCTTGAATGCCAGAGAGGTCTACAATGCCTTGCCGAGCATTCCAGAATTTAAAGTGATTATAATATTACTATTTAAATTTAGGTCCGAGTCTTCTTTAGATCCGAGAGGATCCCAGTCCCACCCCTTCTGGCTGTCTCCCATTAGATCTGGAATCCGGTCTTGGGACCGGACGGGTGCAGCGAGGGACAGTCATCACACAGTAATTATAAGGAAAATCCTGCCCCCGTGACGAAGGAGGACAGGATTTTCCTTTTGCTTCCTGAATATTGTCCCTCGCCGCACTCTATCTGGACAAGACTGAGGCAGAGTAACACAGGGCATAGGGGCGGGAGAGGGATCCTTTTGGCTTCAAACTACAAACACGTAAGTAAGGAAATATAGCGCAATGTTTTACAAAAAAGTAAACAAGACTCGGAGATCAACTTTAATAGAGGTATTACTATCACTTTAAAACTCTATTCAAGTGCATGGGAATTTGGGAATTTGTATTTGTCCCCTACGGTGCAGTTGGTTTACTCCAAAATTACTACATTTATAAATATGGGCCATAGTTTTTAATAAAGAAATGTGAAGCACTTCTGGATCAAACCAACTGCACAATAGGGGACATACAATAATTACAGCAAATTCCCTTCAATTTAAAATTCGCAATGAATTGGAGACCTCTCTAGCATTCAAGGGGCCACGTGCCTGAAGGAGCCCCAACACGGAGCTGGTATTACCTTCCATCACACAGGTGTTGTGTGGAAGTAAACACGTTACCTCCATTGGAAACCAAGGCTGGGAAGAAAGGACGGATTTACATTTTAGGCTGTTGTAGGCATCCTTGTCACAACCCCTTTCCTCCCGTGACCACACCCCTATCTGCGTTTGGCTTCTGAGTGTCACAAGGTCGGCTGTTGCCCACCACTGCTATAGGCCGTGTGGGGGAATTGAGATAACAGGTTGGAATGCTTGCTGGTACTGTGTGGTCCTGCCGTAGAGTCTATCTCCATGAGTCAGTGCATGCCATTCCCAGACCTGGCCACTCTGCTTAGTTCCATCACATCTAGACTATTCAATTACAGCCCTATTCTTCTCTTCTCCTCTTGTAAGCTGAAGGCCTGTCACAACCTGAGCTTCTACCCTTATATATTTCAGCACAACAAGTGCAGGGTCACGCTCGCTCAGTCAAAAAAGTAATACGTGTTGCAACAAGGATAGTGTTTGAGCTCACTAAAATAAATCCTGTATCCAAACACTTGCATGATGAGAGTTAAAGGAGAAGTAACTCCTCCTAATAATCACCGCCCCAATTACTTTACTATAGCCTGAAAATCCTAATGGCCTTTATCGATTTTGCCCTTGTGCTTTTTCTATGCAATGCGTTGTATACCACTCTGGCATCAAAGGGTTAATGCAATGGCACTTTGGCTCATTTCAGCAATACTTGCAAATAAAAAAAATGTCAGTTTAACATTTTGAGTGTGCAATGCTTTTCACACTCTTCTGGAGCTCAAAGGGTTAATCCCTTGGATGCTAGTAAGGGCTTCAACACATCATGTTACTATTACCTCTAGTATCCAAGGAGTTAAAGGAACAGTAACACTTAATACGTAAAAAGTATATATTTCAGGGTTTATCCTGAGAAGTGTTTTACTCAAAAGTTATTGCAGTTTAAACTTGATTTTTTTTTTAGGTGCAATTTCTCAACAGCCTGAAATTGTAGAGGGGTGCTGTTGCTACACCATAAACCTCTGTAGGATGGGGTAGCAACAGCTCCCCTGTAACATTTCAGGCTATTACTCAGGAGGATAAGCCCCAGTAGCGTAACTATAGGGGTGGCAGGGGTCGCGACCGCGCCCGTTACTCCAGGGACCCAGCCGCCCCCTGCAACCCCTCGCCTGGCGCCCGTAATCTCCCTCCAGCACTCTAGTAATGCAGGGTGCTGGGAGATGACATCATCTCCCAGCGCTCTGCCTTACTAAGAGGACTACGCGGGAGCTCCAGGGAGGTAGGAGATGGAGGCATTGTGAAGATTGAGGGGCATTGTAGAGGGGGTCAGTGTGGTTGAGGGGGGCCAATGTGGTGGGCTGTGGCACTTCTTGCACCAGGTCCCGGAGGCTTCTAGTTACGCCTCTGATAAGCCCTACAATATATATGTTTGCATATAAAGTGTTACTATCCCGTTAATCCGATTCTAGTCTGCGCCACTGCACTTTTCTTGCGCTTCATACATCCAAGGAATTTTTAGTTTATTTACTTTATATTTCCCCTATCACAAGCAAAACTGTGTATTCCGCACTTAACCCTTATGTACTCTGGATGTCTCCCTTTACCACCTTAGACTGTAAGTTTTCGAGCAGGAGCCTCACTGCCAGTGTTTCACTTTGCTAAACACTTGCCACCCTGTATTTTCCAAACCTTTAAACTGTAAAGAGCCGTGCAGAATTATGGCAATTATATAAATAAACATATTCATACATTTATTCGTTCATTCATTCAATATATTTGCGGATGGTCCTTGATGATAAATTGGCTCTGTAGTGTGCATTGCCATATGAACTTGTGCAATATCCATGTCAACTGCTTGAGAAAGTAGGGAAGTTTCATTATTTTATTATTAAAGGGGAACTCTCACCTCTATAAAAGTTCTCCTCGTCGTAATGTACCTTTTGAGGTAATTTGTAATCTGCCTTTTTTTTTTTTTTAATTTAATGCAGGATATCCCAAGATTTAACATTTGGTGACGTCCGTTCCGGACAGGCTGTGGTACAGCGCTGTACTGCAGCCTGTTAGTCTTCATCTCTTCCCCTCCTCAAGTAGCGCCTTGTTCTCACCTCCTCCGATGATGGAGGATTTCTCCATGTGAGCTGGAGCACTCTCTTGCCAGTGATGGCGCTCCAGCGCACATGGAGGAAGCCTCTGTCATTGGAGGAGAGGGAACGAGGCGCTACTTGGGGAGGGGAAGAGATGAAGATTGACAGGCTGCGGTACAGAGCTGTCCCGCAGCCTGTCCTGAATGGACATCACCGGCTCATTTTTTAACATGTTAAATCTAGGGATATCCTGCATTAAATTTAAAGTGCAACTACCATGTCACGAAATGTTTCGCTTAATTAAGTCCCCTTCTGGCGACTAGTTGCTTAGCAGCGCTAGTCGCCAGAATTATTACCTGATTTAATAGATATATGCTTTATTCCCCAGCTGTCAGTAGCACGGAGAGCAGCCATCTTGCCAGAATGACTTCCGCGTGCCTTCTCTGTCAGTCCCAGCCGGGTCTAGGAGGCGTTGCTAGGAGCCAGTCGGCTCCGGCTGGGACTGACAGCGCAGGCGCGCGGATGTCATTCTGAAAAGATCTCCGTGCTACTGATAGATGGGGGAATAAAGCATATATCTATTAAACCAGGTAATAATTCTGGCGACTAGCGTTACTAAGCAGCTAGTCGCCAGAAGGGGACTTAGTTAAGCTAAACATTTTGTGACATGGTAGTTCCACTTTAACAAAAAAAAAATATGGATTACAGATTAACTCAAAGTAACATTAAGATGAGGAGAACTTTTATAGAGGTGAGAGTTCCCCTTTAAACTTCATCTCCCTAAGTAGAGGGAATCCCAGGCTTGGGCCCTTGCACTCTCTGTACCTTTAGAGAATCAGCATCATCTCAAAGAAGAAGCCAACCAAAGGCCAAAATGTATATTTGTCATTGCTGTTTCTGTGGTGAAGAGGAGATTTGCTTAATGCTTTGGGGATAGACGGTCTATATGGATGGGACCATTTAGACTGTGACACTTATTCTAACCCCATTTATTTACTGTAGCATACTACTATTGTGAATCACTGCATACACTGTGTGGTGCCATAGAAATAAAGATATACTACATACATATGCATACTAAAATTTCTTATCTGCATTGCGCAAGGGAGTGAGAAACATGACTGAGCTGCACGTAATGGGACAAAATCCACAAGAAAAACGTATACGTTCTGATCTTTCTCAGTGTGCCCTGGTCACATATTTTTATGTCTCTCAAGTTTCTTTATTTCCCAGAGTCTAAGTCACAACATTCAAAAGAAAAAGAACTGCCAATGTGGTGGTATTACAGTCAAAATATTTTGTAATATAACAACCTGATTTTATATAGAAACTTTTGTTCCCACAAGGCCTCTGGGTGCTTAGTGTATAGCCTTGGAATTAACCGACTGGTGGTAGATGATAGTTGTTACTCTGACCCAACTCAATAGTACTCATTTTATCGACTTGACTCAGGGCATATATCCTATGATGCTGAGGTCTGAACAGGTATTGTGGCTGGTGTATTAACCAAATGTGATTTCTCAATGGCATATTACCGCTGTTGAAAGTCAATTTTCAAAAGTGTTAACATCTGTTTTAAAACATTTGTCATCTGAGCATCGGGGATCATTCATTCAAGGAGAATTACCACTTCAAAATAATAACCTCTAGTTTACTTTACTATGGCCAGACTATCCTAATGGCCCCTTTGAATTTTGCCCTTGTGCATTTCTTTAAGAGATACCATCTTCATTTATCATGTCCATGGAGGTGGACATAACTTTTGCTAGTGGTTTTGAAGCAAGTAGAGTGTGTGAGCTGACTTAACCCCTTAACGACATGTGGTGTACTATGACCGTCACGGTCCTTGAAATACTCAAGGACCGATGACGGTCATAGTACGTCACATACTTTTTACTTACAGCGCTCTACCGGGAGCGCTGTAAGTAAAAATAGGGCCTGAAATTGACCGCTTCAAGATCGGAGCGATCTCTATCAGGCCCCATAGTGATGCGCCGATACACGCAACAGGTCACGTGTACCGGCGCGTCCACGTGGTTCAATGCGGTCCTTATGGGACGGAAACGTCCCAGGACCGCCGGACGTTAAGGGGTTAAAGGGAAATTAATGTTTCATAATAAAAGCAGCTCTAATTAATCATCATAGTATTTGGACATTGGAGAGTGTTATTTCAATTCTGTCAGAGTTGTAGTTCAAGAGTAATTCAATGACAAAGTATCCCCCTCCTGTCCCTTTTACTGATGTCACGCTGTTCAGCCAGATCAGAAGGGAGGTGCCCAGGTAGACTGCAGAGAGGGACAATCTTCAATTAAGATAAAGGAAAAAGCTGAAAAACTTGTCAAGGGGGGCAGGGCTTTCATTGTTCTCATAGGAAGAAGATTGTCCCCTTCTGTTATCTGTCTGGTCTATGGACTGGATTCCACATCTGAGAAGAGATGGCTTACACTAGGTAAAAAGGCTGGGAGGGGAAACTTTGCCTGTGAATTTCTCTCAAACCGTAAAGGTTTGAGAGATAAGACTTATATCATTCTTCATGTTTTTTTAATGCCTACAAAATAAAATAAAGATAAAATGAAGCATTATTATCCCTTTAAGGATACAAATATAGTACTAGATCTTGTAGAAGGAGGGTACTGATGGCACCTCTGGAATCTCTATAGTAAACTAATTAATTCTAAATATATGTGGTCTCTGGGTCTAAAATGACGATGCCATGTGTATTCAGAAGGTAATATGTATGGAGATACAAATCGTTACACCATTCAAATGTATAGAGTGCGTATATATATATATATATATATATATATATATATATATATATACAGTACAAGTTTACAACATTCAATACATAGAGTACATAAGTTCAGAAGGTAATATGTATGGAGATACAAATCGTTACGCCATTCAAATGTATAGAGTGCGTATATATATATATACTCTACAAGGTTACAACATTCAATACATAGATTGCATAAAACCCCGGTACCCAGTTACAACAGCATATACATTTGTAGTACATTCAGTGAATACTCAAGTCTTTGTGGAGGGGATATGTCCTAATAGGTCCATTCACAGGGGTTGAAACTCCTTGAAATGATCCCTAATGTCTGTTTTCTGACAGATCTGTAAAAGCGAATTGGTCCTGTTCTGAGTTGATACTGTCTGCTTCAATTGCGATGCCGTCAATTCCTTGTCATAACACAGAAAATTAAAGGATAGCCTTGTGTCAATATGTGGTATAGATACTGAGAAATAAACAAAATATTTACTCAGTTATAGGTAAGTAGAGGTCCGTGTCCGATCCTCCACTGGATTTCATCGTATGTATCACTCAGTCTGGTTTCCCTTTACTGGTGTCTCTCATTCGGCTTTTTCGCAGAGTCTCCATGTGCTTCTTATTATAGTTGTGGACAGAAAAGAGTTACTCCGAGTGTGGTCCAAGAGTAATCTTTATTATTAAAATGATCATATAGTACAGTGTGCAATATGTACAAAATAACGTTATTTCAGTATATCTCACTAAAACCAACTCCCTGCTATAGTGATAGTGATGGACGACCAGCGTCCACTAGTGATGTAAAGTTTTCCTAGCATACCAAGGCCTTAGCTCGTGGTATAAACTATATATAAGTCAAATGATGGGGAGATAGCCATAATTAATAATTCCAATGGCCCAACTGCAGTTATGAATGGCTTAATCTACAAATTTCCCCACAGACATCAATAGGAACCAGTGAGATAAAACCACTAATAACATTTAACATCTGCTATGTGATCTAGGCTGTAATCAGTCTATTCTATAGGATGGTCAAGATTCTTTAGCAGTTAATGTCATTTGCTCTCTGCCCAGTAAGTACAAAAAATGTCCATATGTAATCCAGTCTCTAGACTACCAGGCAGATCGCTTCAGTGAAAGAATACTGGCAAATCCTATACATAAATGTATGCCACTGTGGGTATAATCTGTGAACATTACTGGTAGTTTCATCTTTTTGAGCAGAGTGCTCATGTTCTGTGACCAGGGGCATGTAAATTATATGATGTGCATAGTAAAGAGGGTGGCATTGGGTAGAGCTTATCATTGTGTCATAAAGTACGCGGGAAGTGGGCAGAACATGGTGGGAAGGAGGAGAAGTGGGCGGTGTTTCACAGGACACTCACCACCACCGGAAAATCATCTTCTGTGTCCTATCTGGTGCTTACTACATGGCTCTGTCTGTTCCGTTATTCAGTCACCCTTCCTAGTACAGACCTGGTGCTCTAGCAGACTCCCAGCTACTGACTGCAGGCTGAGTCAGTATCACTCTTGGGAGTTACCTTACCACGAGACTCCAGCAGGCTGAGGCCTAGTCTCGGACAGTGAGGTGATGATATTGGGAGACTGCTATTCCTGATACCGTACTCGCCTTTTCATTCACCCACTGTGTATATATTTATATTGCATTGTTGTTATTATTCTCATAATAAAGGTTATATTAACTATACCGTCTGACTCCTGGTTTTGCTTTCCAACCGTAACAGTGCAGAGATTTCTCTGCCATTTCAGGTTAGATTTTCCTTTGTGGTAGGTAAAATGCTGATTGGCCTGTGACTAGTTTAACCTGTCATGGCACAAGACATAAAAAAATGAGCCTGGCTGAATATGAGTGGGTACCATCCCAGATGCTATTGTGACCTTTTTTCTCTATATTGTTTATCTTTCACATTTGTTTGTGATTTTTATAACATCTCCCTGAATTAAAGGACACTCCATATGTGGACCCTCTGCATTCAGAGCTCATGGAGATCAGCTGTACAACACTGACAACACCCATACAGGGTTTATGCTGGTACTCTCATGCAAAGTAGATTTGCCTGGTAGTTTGGTGCTAGGCTGTTCATTTGAATGGGACCAGGTGGATTTGCATATGAATATTTTCCTCTGTTATAGAACAACAGAGCTAAAAAAATAGATTGAGTACTCCTGAGTAGGCATTATCCCATAGCTGAGACTGACTGTTCCTGAGTAGGTATCATCCCATAGCTGAGACTGTTCTTGAGTAGGTATCATCCCATAGCTGAGACTGACTGTTCCTGAGTAGGTATCACCCCATAGCTGAGACTGACTGTTCCTGAGTAGGCATTGTCCCATGGCTGAGACTGCTCCTGAGTAGGTATCACCCCATAGCTGAGACTGACTGTTCCTGAGTAGTTATCACCCCATAGCTGAGACTGACTGTTCCTGAGTAGGCATTGTCCCATAGCTGAGACTGCTCCTGAGTAGGTATCACCCCATAGCTGAGACTGACTGTTCCTGAGTAGTTATCACCCCATAGCTGAGTCTGACTGTTCCTGAGTAGGTATCATCCCATAGCTGAGACTGACTGTTCCTGAGTAGGTATCACCCCATAGCTGAGACTGACTGTTCCTGAGTACTTATCACCCCATAGCTGAGACTGACTGTTCCTGAGTAGGCATTGTCCCATAGCTGAGACTGACTGTTCCTTAGTAGGCATTGTCCCATAGCTGAGACTGACTGTTCCTGAGTAGGTATCACCCCATAGCTGAGATTGACTGCTCCTGAGTAGGTATCACCCCATAGCTGAGACTGACTGTTCCTGAGTACGTATCACCCCATAGCTGAGACTGACTGTTCCTGAGTACGTATCACCCCATAGCTGAGACTGACTGTTCCTGAGTAGGTGTCACCCCATAGCTGAGACTGACTGTTCCTGAGTACGTATCTATCACGGTCCCTGTGATTCCCTGTCAATCTTTGTTGTGTTACCTGTGCATTGGAGGAAGCTGATTGGCCCGCCCAGAATGTTCCTTTATATACTGCGTTACGGGTACTTGTCGGTTGCCCTTTCGTGGTGTTCCTGAGTCTGCGCCTTGTTGCTGTGTTTCTGACCATTCCGTTGTTCCTGCTCCGTGATTGACCCGGCTCTGGCTGACGTTCCTGCTCCGTGATTGACCCGGCTCTGGCTGATGTTCCTGCTCCGTGATTGACTCGGCTGTGGCTGATGTTCCTGCTCCGAGTACCGACCCGGTTCCGGTTGGATTCCTGCTCCGTGATTGTTCCTGAGTTCCTGTGTATCCTGGTCGCCGGATGGCGACATTCTGAACTGTGTTGTGTTGCTCTGGCTAATCCTCTCTCTGTCCTTTGAGCTGTTGCCTGAGCCTGTCCCTAAAGCCTTCCTTATCGAACCTGCCTTAACCCTAGCTGTGCAGGTTGCCTCGGTTATTTGAGCCATTCCCCTTTCACTTGCTAAGCCTGAGAGTACCGTTTGAGCCAGTTAACACGTTCTGAGCCTGGGCAGTATCGACCGAGCCTACCTTTCGCACTAGCAGAGCTGTTGTCCTCCCCCAGTGCCCGTGAGCGCCGCGACCGCGCCGGTTGGCGTTGGTACCTCCATTGGCTCTTGCAGTGTGTGTGCGCTGTATGACACCGGTAGGGTGTCCCGGCTCTGGCCATCAAGTGCTCTAAGTGTTCTATCCATCTACCGTATCTCCATTACTTGGCTCATTATCGCTTGTGCAGTGATTGCTCCGTTTTGGCATCCTAGGGGTGTGTGCGGCTCTCCTCCCGTGGGCACACGCAGGGTTGCATCGGTATACTATTAAGGACGATTCAGGTTCTGGTCCGTTTGCTCCAGCAGTGGCTTTACTCCTGACTATTCCACTAAGGTGGTATAGGCTCAGCTCTGGGCATTCGCTGGTCAATCTGGGCGTTCATGTGCAAAAGTATCTGAGAGTGATTAGTTCAGGCTCACATTACACCCTTCTCTGCACCATCTAGAGACTGATATCTACTTCTGGGCGTTGGTCAATCAGTTTACTAACCAGTCTATTTCTCTATTTACCCTATATCTGTTGGGCTTACCTGTGCTATATATTACTGCTATACTATGGGGCTTGAATCTCACCATTACATTTCTGGCCCCTAGGGGCACTGTTCATTCATTTTTATTTTCAATAAAACTGTTTTTACTCAACCAGTGTCTGAGTGTAACAGTATCACCCCATAGCTGAGACTGACTGTTCCTGAGTAGGTATCATCCCATAACTGAGACTGACTGCTCCTCAGTAGGTATCACCCCATAGCTGAGACTGACTGTTCCTGAGTAGGTATCACCCCATAGCTGAGACTGACTGTTCCTGAGTAGGCATTGTCCCATAGCTGAGACTGCTCCTGAGTAGGTATCATCCCATAGCTGAGACTGACTGCTCCTGAGTAGGTATCATCCAATAGCTGAGACTGACTGTTCCTGAGTAGGTATCACCCAATAGCTGAGACTGACTGTTCCTGAGTAGGTATCATCCCATAACTGAGACTGACTGCTCCTCAGTAGGTATCACCCAATAGCTGAGACTGACTGTTCCTGAGTAGGTATCATCCCATAGCTGAGACTGACTGTTCCTGAGTAGGTATCATCCCATAGCTGAGATTGACTGTTCCTGAGTAGGTATCATCCCATAGCTGAGACTGACTGTTCCTGAGTAGGTATCATCCCATAGCTGAGATTGACTGTTCCTGAGTAGGTATCATCCCATAGCTGAGACTGACTGTTCCTGAGTAGGTGTCAGGTATCATCCCATAGTTGAAGATCATTGTCCCTTCCCGGTGAGCATCTCTCGTGAGAGGGAACCATTTCAGAGAATATTCTAATGAGTTTTGTTCTCAGTGAGTGTCTCACCTTCTTCCTTTTTTGTGTCATTCGTTATATACACCGCTGACCCTGCTACCCCGTAATGTCCTCTCATACAGGACTCGGGAGCCAGTAGCTTGGAGCACCTGACTCTGAGATGAAGATGCGCTGTACATCCCGCTGGCACACAAAGGGTTAATACTTTTATTTCTGAAAAGTGAAAATCTCCTATGCACCCTAAGTAACTGGGTTTTTTTTATATGCTATCTATAAAGAGAAATATGTGGCTCTCCAGTTAACTTTGGACTACAATTCCCATCATCCCCCTTACAATTTCTAGGTCATATCTATTTTTTATTGTATTTTTTTTTAATGTTTAAACTAGTGTTAAAGGGATAGTAATGTTTCATAATAAAAGCAGCTCAAATTAATCATCATAGTATTTGGACTTTGGAGAGTGTTATTTCAGTTCTGTCAGAGTTGTAGTTCAAGAGTAATTCAATGACAAAGAATCCCCCTCCTGCCCCTTTTACTGATGTAACACTGCTCAGCCAGAGCAGAAGGGAGGTGCCCAGGTAGACTGCAGAGAGAGACAATCTTCAATTAAGATAAGGGAAAAACCTGAAAAAACTTGTCAATGGGGCAGGGCTTTCATTGTTCTCATAGGAAGAAGATTGTCCCCTTCTGTTATCTGTCTGGTCTATGGACTGCATTCCACATCTGAGAAGAGATGGCTTACACTAGGTAAAAGGGGCGGGAGGGGAAACTTTGCTTGTGAATATCTCTCAAACCGTAAAGGTTTGAAAGATAAGACATATAGTTCTTCATGTTTTTTTAATGCCTACAAAATAAAATACAGATAAAACGAAGTATTACTATCCCTTTAAAGCCCGCGTACATGGGCCAAAGTCTGGGTAACGTTAAGAGGCCGCTACCTCACTGCTCCACGCGATGCAATCATGCGCAGTGTGTATTGTGACAAACATCCTAGTGAATTATTATATAGGAGGATGTTCACCCCGTGTATAAATAGATACCTATTTATTTGGGGGGCTAAGGATGATGGGAGTAGTACCCCAACAACAATAACTGGAGAGCCACATACTGCTCACCTCTCATCTACTCCTCAGTGCAGTATTGGTCATGCTGGATACAGTTACATTGTGATGGTTTCTGTTTCAATATTTCCTCCACCCCTGGATGGTAACCTGTTGCTCTCCAGCTGTTGAACTATTGCAAATTATTTTTTTTTCTATATATATACAGGATGTAAAGTGTATAACATGTGGCTCTCCAGCTGTTGCACTATTGCAAACTATTTTTTGTATATATACAGGATGTAAAGTGTATAACATGTGGCTCTTCAGCTGTTGCACTACAATTCCTATTTATCCAGCAGATTCTCTCTCATATAAACACATACACTATCTAGAGAGTATAACATATGGCTCTCCAGCTATTTCTTCAGGTTCCAAATGTTACATATATATATATATATATATATATATATATATATATATATATATATATATACACACACACACACTATGTAGAGATTATAACCTGAGGCTCTCCAGTTATTTCTCAGCTTGTAAATTATATATATATATATATATATATATATATATATATATATATAAATAAAATATACACCCACACTGTATATACTCTCTAGAGATTATAACATGTGGCTCTCCAGCTGTTGCACTACAATTCCTGTTTATCCAGCATGCAAATTCTCTCTCATATAAACACATACACTATCTAGAGAGTATAACATATGGCTCTTCAGCTATTTCTCCAGTTTCCAAATGTTACATGTATATATATATATATATATATATATATATATATATATATATATATATATAAATGTACACTATGTAGAGTTTATAAACTGAGGCTCTCCAGCTATTTCTCTGCTTGTAAATTATATATATATATATATATATATATATATATATTTATTATAAAACATACACATATACACCCACACTGTATACACTCTCTAGAGATTATAACATGTGGCTCTCCAGCTGTTGGGCTATTTCTTCCAGTTCGTTATTTTTTTCAATCTATATTTTTCTCCCTTATTCAGTGTTTTGCCCATGTATAAATAGTGATCCTTTAATGGGCTGCGCTCTGTGCAGTGTGCAGGCTCAGCTCTCCCCAGCATTAGGGTTAGAGTAATCTCAGCTGTCTACAAGCAGCGTTACAAAGGCAGGGGAAAATTCCATGGAGATAAAGGCCGGGTTTGATGTGTGAGTGCATGCGGTGGGGCTATTTTGCCGTGCATGCCTTTCTCTCTCGCTTTATTTTTTCCTGGAGAGAAGCCTGGCGCCAGTAGTCTGGAACCAGCCTGACAGGCTTTTGAGTTATGGTAGGGAGGGGGGTGGGGGTGGAGATAGAAAGAGGGAGAGGGGAGAGAGAGGCAGCTGGGCTGCGGGGGTAGGGAGATTGCTTCAGCAGTACAAGCGAAAAATGCGATCTGAGAGCACAGTGGGGGGAGTCTCACTGCAATGTATTCTGCTCTTTAAACCAATGCTTTTTTTGTGTGTGTTCTGTGTTCTTTAATTGAGAGTTAGTGCCTGCGAGTGAGGGAAATTCAAAATGATCTATACAGTTATATAGGTGTAAATTAGACTGTAAGCTCCTCGGGGCAGCGTGTATGGCTTTTATTTATCAAAGCCACCAGATGCAGTTCTGTAGCAAACCAATTGCCTATGGAGGTCAAATGAAAGTTACCCAAATCCCTGTAGATTTAAATAGTAATTTTAACTCTTTGAATGCTAGAGAGGTCACAATACATTAGCAAAATCCATTGAGACCTCTCTAGCATTCATAGAGTTAAAATTACCATTTAAATTAATAGGAATTATATTTTTTATTCCAGAATCTATTCTGTGTTTTTTTTCCTTAATCCTTTGAGTGCCATAGAGCTAGCTAATGCATTGCGGCACAATGCATTGGATGCCTTTTCCGGCACTCAGAGGGTTAAACATGCACTCTATTTGATTTTCTATTATTCTGGTGTTAGGCCGTGCTGCGTCCTTTGAGTCGTATTCATCCGGATAAGGAGGTGCCATTGAGGAGTAAACCATTTTCATTATAACCGAGAATTCGTACTCACATTGGTTAAACCAGGAATTTAACCGTTTGAATGCTGAGTCATGTCCAAAAGACCTCTGTAGCATTCAAGGACAAGGTCCTTTAAAGGGGAACTATCAATCCAAATAAAGTGTCCAGACAACAATTAGCCATATAGTGATAAGCTTAACAATACTACTGTTAGCCAGAATAATTACCATGTTACTGAGAAATCCTACTAGTGCCGAGACTGATGGCCAGGTAACAGCTCAGACATCTTTGCTTACAGATACCTGCGCTGTCCGTCCCTGTCGCCTCTAGGAGATGCTGCATGGTACCTATAGGTACCAGAAGGGAGTGACAGCGCAGATGCCTCTAAAGTGATGTTCATACCTGGGAACTCTCCGGATTTGCCCAGGAGACTCTGGTTCTGACAGAGCTTTACCAGGTCTCCGGGGCAGAGGCTGATTCCTCCGGATGTGGGGTGTTTCTATTGAAACTCTGCCACATCTGCTTTTTCTCCCGCTGTTCCTCTGTCCCCAGCCTTCTGTGTGACACCTTTAAGCCCTGCCCCTCCCCCACTGGCATCAAGCCCTGCCCCTTTTTGACGCGATTAGCATCATTTTTGTCACCCCCTGCTGAACCGGGTAGCCCTCAACTGGAAGTTCCCAGGTATGGTGATGTTGCCTGGCCATCAGTCTCGGCACAAGTAGGATTTCTCAGTAATGCGATAATTATTCTGGATAATACTATTGTTGTTAAAGCGGAACTACCACCCATCTTAAACTTTGTGGCAAATAATTACCCATCTGGCTACTAGCTGCTCAGTAGTGCTAGTCGCCAGAATAATTACCTGGTTAATTAGAATCATACCCTGCTCCGGGGCTGTCTGGCAGTAGAGAGCGCAGACATCTTTCCATAGTGACGTCTGCGCTGTCAATCCCTTTTGGAGCCGAATAGCTCCCAGCAACTCCTCCTAGAGCAGGCTGGGACTGTCAGCGCAGGCGTGCAGATGTCACTAAAAATATTTTCACAAGGCATACCTCCCAACATTTCAAATGGCCAAGGAGGGACACTGGTGTTTTTAGGTGGGTTTGCTAGGGCTGTAGCCGGAAGACTGGGCAATACCAAGAATTTTTAGGTTATTTTAGGAGCTCTTGATACCTCTTTGTGTAACTGAAAATATTATTTAGAACAAGACCAAATTATTTTATTTACACAGACTAATTTATAAACGCATATACTGACATGTATACAAACATTAATGTGAAACCACACCGTCTGATCTCCTAAGCACAGGGACACCATGGTGGGAAAGAGGGACAGTGGGATTTGGGCCTTAAAGAGGGACTCCCCCTCCTAAAGAGGGACACTTGGGAGGTATAGACCCCTAATATCTGCTAAAGAGGGACACTTGGGAGGTATAGACCCCTAATATCTGCTAAAGAGGGACACTTGGGAGGTACGGATCCCTAATATCTCCTGAAGAGGGACACTTGGGTTGTTCGGACCCGTAATATCTGCTAAAGAGGGACACTTGGGATGTATGTACCTCTAATATCTCCTAAAGAGGTACACTTGGGAGGTATGAACCCCTAATATCTCCTAAAGAGGGACACTTGGGAAGTATGTACCTCTAATATCGCCTAAAGAGGGACACTTGGGAGGTATGTACCCCTAATATCTCCTAAAGAGGGACTCTTGGGAAGTATGTACCTCTAATATCTCCTAAAGAGGTACACCTGGGAGGTACAGACCACCAATATCTCCTAAAGAGGTACACTTGGGAGATACGGAACCCTAATATCTCCTAAACAGGGACACTTGGGAGGTATAGTCCCCTAATATCTCCTAAAGAGGGACACTTGGGAGGTATGGACCCCAATATCTCCTAAACAGGGACACTTGGGAGGTACGGACCCCTAATATCTCCTAAAGAGGGACACTTGGGAAGTATGGACCCCAATATCTCCTAAACAGGATCACTTGGGAGGTATTGACCCCTAATATCTCCTAAACAGGGACACTTGGGAGTTACGGACCCCTAATATCTCCTAAAGAGGGACACTTGGGAGGTACGGACCCCTAATATCTCCTAAACAGGGACACTTGGGAGTTACGGACCCCTAATATCTCCTAAAGAGGGACACTTGGGAGGTACGGACCCCTAATATCTCCTAAAGAGGGACACTTGGGAGATACGGACCCCTAATATCTCCTAAAGAGGGACACTTGGGAGGTATGGACCCCTAATATCTCCTAAAGAGGGACACCTGGGAGGTACAGACCACCAATATCTCCTAAAGAGGGACACTTGGGAGATATAGACCCCTAATATCTTCTAAAGAGGGACACTTGGAAGGTATGTACCCCTAATAGCTCCTAAAGAGGGACACTTGGGATGTATGGACCCCTAGTATCTCCTAAAGAGGGACACTTGGAAGGTATGGACCCCTAATATCTCCTAAAGAGGGACACTTGGGAGATAAAGACCCCTAATATCTCCTAAAGAGGGACACCTGGGAGGTTCAGACCCCTAATATCTCCTAAAGAGGGATACCTGGGAGGTACAGACCACCAATATCTCCTAAAGAGGGACACTTGGGAGATACGGACCCCTAATATAGCCTAAAGGGGGACACTTTGGAGGTAAGGATCCCTAATATCTCCTAAACAGGGACACTTGGGAGGTATGTACCCCTAATATCTCTTAAAGAGGGACACTTGGGAGGTATGTACCCCTAATATCTCCTAAAGAGGGACACTTTGGAGGTAAGAACCACTAATATCTCCTAAAGAGGGACACTTGTGAGATACGGACCCCTAATATCTCCTAAAGAGGGACACTTGGGAGGTATGTACCCCTAATAGCTCCTAAAGAGGGACTCTTGGGAGATACAGACCCCTAATATCTCCTGAAGAGGGACACCTGGGAGGTACAGATCACCAATATCTCCTAAAGAGGGACACGTGAGATAACGGACCCCTAATATAGCCCAAAGGGGGACACTTTGGAGGTAAGGACCCCTAATATCTCCTAAAGAGGGACGCTTGGGAGGTATGGAACCCTAATTTCTCCTAACGAGGATTAAGACGAAATGGCTATACCTTAAAAAAAAAAAAAAAAAAGGCATTAATGTCTTCCCTACATCTTACCCTATTCTAAGCTCACCAGAATTCCTATTTAACCTTTCAAGGACCAGAACAAACCTCTGGTCTTTAATCCCTTAATGTCATGTGACATGCTAGGACCATCATGCCGGTCCTGACATTAAAGGTGTAGTAATGGTTGCTTTTAAAGGGATAGTAATACTTTAATATTACTAATCCCCATAGTGTAGCTCTTTAAAAAATAATTTAATTGTCCCCAGGTTCATCTCTCAAACCTTTATGGTTTGAGAGATAGCCGAACGCAAAGTTCCCCCCTCCCTCCCCCTTCCCAGAAGTCAGCGTTGTACTGACTGCAGGGATATCCGGTCTTATTTTCATCAGGTGGCTCTGAAGCTGAGCTGAGATCGCGTTAGTAAAAAATAATTATTTCACTGAAACGGTCTTCTACGTATGCTTGCAAACCAATCACAAACCAAGCACACGTAGAAGACCGTTTCAGTGAAATAATTATTTTTTACTAACGCAATCTCGGCTCAGCTGCAGAGCCACCTGAAGAAAATAAAACCGGATATCCCTGCAGTCAGTACAGCGCTGACTTCAGGGAAGGGAGGAACTTTGCTTATGATTTTCTCTCAAACCATAAAGGTTTGAGAGATGCACCTAGGGGTAATTTAATTATGTTTTAAAGAGCTACACGATGGGGATTAATAATAAAGTATTACTATCTACGTTTATTATTGTAGATATTAAAAAAATAAATGAAATGTTGCAACTCCGGTCTCTCAAACATGTATAGTTTGAGAGAGATACACTTCTAAAATTCCCCTTTCACAGATGTCAGCGCTGTAGCTGATAGCAAGAGATTCTGGTCCCGGGACCAGCCGGCGGCTCTTCAGCAGAGACAAAATAGCGATATCTAAAAAAGAAGTACGTAATTGGAACAGTGCAAACAAGGCACACTTTGTAGACTGTACCAATGAAGTATTTAATTGGTCCCGGGACCAGGATCTATTGTTGTCGGCTAGAGTGCTGACATCTGTGAAAGGGGCTGGAGGGGGGGACTTTAGAAGCATATATCTCTCAAACTATACATGTCTGAGAGACCGGACTTACATAAATTAATTTATATATATATATACTAGTTGAACAGCCCGTTACACGGGCCACAGTGCCTCTGGCAGCCGGTCGCGGGGCAGTCACGCGCAGTGGAGACTGCCCGCGCCACTGCTGATACAGAGCTGGACGCTCCGCTCGGTATGAGCCGCGGCGCGGGCAGTCTGAACTGCGCATGACTGCCGCATGCGCAGCAGTGTCTACTGCGCATGTCGGGCATACACACAACTTAGCGAATTATTATATAGGCTATATAGATATATATATATATATAAACAATGTTATACGTTGTTAAAAGCAACAATTACTATCCCTTTAAGGACCGGTGACGGTCCTGGCATGTTATGGAATTCTGAGGTGGAAGCATGGCTACATGCCCCTCTGCCATCCCAGAATGCATTGCGGCAAAAAAAAAAATGCCTTGGTCCTTAACGGCTAGCCACCCCCAGATTGGGGGGTCCTTACGGGGTTAAAGGGTTAAACTGGGTACACACACTAAAAATGACTATTTTGGGTCTGCATTGAACTCCAAGCAGCCTGACAAAATGCATTTTTTACGTGTCCCTGGTTAAAGTTAGGGTGCTTTTGAGCCTAGCATATGATATTTTTCAATGTCTGTGGATAAAATTGTACTCCCTGATTTAATAATAAACATGAGCCAACCAGAACAGCCCTGCAGTAAGCATTTTTCTTCTATAATTAAAGGGGCGGTTTGGACACATTAAGCAAGCGGGTACAAGGATACGCCAAGGAGATAGCTATATTTTTTTGTATATCAGGTCCTGGCTGGAGTTTATGAATGAGTACAAGGATAAGCCAAGGATTTGTACACTTTACCATACGCCACATGTGGCTATCATTACCTGTGTAAGTCACAGAAGTGAATGTTCTCGCATGGAAAATGTGTATGTTTCTGTTTTAATCAATCTTATATATAAGCCTAAAGTCATACCAAGGATTGGTTCACATGGATGACATTGTTGATGCAATGGCGCACCAAAATCACTTTCCCCCCCCCCAGAAAGTGTGTCCCAGCCCTGCAGAGCTTACATTCAAATATTAACCCTTCATGAACCATATTGGTGTGCAGTGTATTGCTAGCTCAATCTGGCCTAACCAAGCTGGTCAATTTGGTTGGCCATACCAGTTTGAAAATTTGTATATACCGAAGAATATAGCTGTGTATGTACTCAACAATCCAAACCACATCAATCTTGTCTGGGGCTGTGTGTGATTGTATGGTTGTGACCATATTTGTACAGCACCACGCACAGAAAGGTAAACAGGTGATATTACCACTTAGTGATCAAGTTGCGTAGATCGAACGTGCATATGTGTGTGTGTGTGTGTGTGAAAGAGAGAGATAAAGAACATTACAGGGCATGTGTGTTTGTGTGTGTATTGTGTGTGTGTGTGCATGCATGTGTTTATTTATGTATGTGCGTATATATTTGTGTGTATATATGTATGTGATGTAAGTGCTGGCTTTACATCCCAGGCACCCCTAGGCGAAGCACTCTGGGTGCTCTTGGCTCTACCCATGGTCACACCCCCAGTCCTTACTTGGCCCTGCCCCCAGTCCCATCCACTATTTCCTGAAACATGTCGGCCTACACGGAGGCTCTGCAGCATAGCGGTTTGAGAGATACATTTTTTGCATTCAATTAAACTTTTTAATCTCTACAAAATGCTAAATATTTTTTGGGACATTAGTATACCTTTAAATAATAGCTTGTTATAGGGAATAAAAGTACAGCAGGAACATTGAGATTACTCTGGCCACACCCACAATTTAGAATGTGGGCATGGCCAGCACAGCTGAGGCACCTCCCCTCAACATTTGGACCTCTAGCAGTTGCCTACTCTGCCTATTGAGAATTCCAGCTCTGATCAGAGACCTCTAAAATTCAAGGGGTTGAAAGGCCAGTTTAATTAATGGGCATTATTGGTTGGTTTGTCTGGAATTACTCCAGTATTGCAACGTCTGCTCATATGGGCAGCCACAAACTTTGCAGGTTGTACTTACAGCCTCCATAAACACCTAGGGTTGGGCTTGGAAGCTCTTAAGTAGGGTTCTGTGGGTGCTGTGAATGCAACCTAACAAGACTGAGTCCCGCGGTTCCATACCCTCCCAACTGTACCTTTGTACCAGAGACAGAACATTTTTATAGTCTTATACCCTATAAAACAGGATGAGTATTGTGTTCCTTTTTTTCAGCGCAGAAGGAAAGGGACACTCTGCTTTGGTCGTTCAGCAAGTAACAGAGAGAAACGCAGGCACAGGAATGACCACTGACATACAATATAATGAGAATGAATGTACAGAACAGAAAAATATCATACCTCACAAGTGTTCCTCTTTAGGAGGGACAGTCCCTGTTTGACACCTTAATCCCTCTGTCCCTCTTTCCCACCCTGGTGTCCCTCTGTTTAGGAGATCAGAATGTGTGGTGTGTATATAAGTGCATCACATTGCTCCACAGAAATAAAACGCACATTAATGTTTATATAAACCTCGTATATGTATATGTGTTTATACATTAGTCTCTGCATACAAAATAATTTGGTCTTGTTTTAAATCATTTGTTCAGGTGTCAGTAGGTCGAGAAATAACCTAAAAATCCTCTGTAATGCCCTGCCCACCAACCACTCCCCTAGCAACACCCCATAAACACAAGTGTCCCTCTTTGGCCATATAAATGTTGGGAGGTATCTAATGTTGTGGAGTGTAATTAAAATCTAATTAAAAAGTCTGTGACCATACTATGCACACTACAGTTGTGTACCTGGCTCAGGACTGCCATCAGGGGGTTGCAGGCAGTACCCGTTTATGGGGCCCAGCTGAGCGGGGGGCTTGTGTCAAAAGGGGCTATCAGTCTGGCCTACTGGGATTCCATACCTCCCAACATTTCACATGGCCTAAGAGGGACACTTTTCTTTTAGGTGATAATTCAGGGGGCGTGACTGGTGGGTGGGGCATTACAAATAATTTTTAGATTAATTCATGACCTAATGACACCTCTTTTTGCAAATTAATAAATGATTTAGAGCAAGACCAAAGTATTGTATTTACACAGACTAATTTAGAAACACATGTATTGAAGAGTAACTGCATATTTATGTGAGTTGTATTGCTGTGGAGCAATGTGATATACAATACTCATTCTGATCTCCAGAAAAGAGGGACAAATGGCTAAAAAAGAGGGACAGAGGGATTTGGGTCTTCCTAAAGAGGGACACTTGGGAGGTATGGGATTCTGGAGGCTCTCCTGGTGGGCCTACATTTTTAAGTATATTCTGTAGGTAGAGTAGAAGAGAACTGCAGAGCACTTTTGTCACTCTGTCCTCCATTCCATGAGCTCCATCTTTACATATACTTCCAGGTTTCAGTGTAATGCGTGAGTTGGGGGTGATGGTGGCTGGTTTTATGTCTGTACCAGGCCCCAAGATTTCTGATGACATCCCTGGCCTGGTCTTTAACAGATCAGCGTACACAGAGAATGTGTGTGTTTAGCGGTTAAATGGAGGCAGTGGCTGTGAGTGAACCTTTATCCACTTTATTGCTGGGTATGCTCATACCTGGGAACTTTTGAAACAGGGCTACCCGGAGGGTAACCCTGTCAGTGCACAGGGGGATGAAAATGTCGCGAATCGCGTCATACAAGGGACGGGGCTTAGTCACGGGGGCGGGACAAAAAAACAAAAAAAACCTGCAATATGACTGTAAGAGGGCGGGGAGTGGGAGGAACCGGGCTGGATGGAGCACAAGTGGGCAGAGTTTCTACTTAAACTCTGCCCACCCGGTGATTTACACATTGCCCCGGAGACCCGGTAATTCACTTTGAAATCCGGAGTCTCCGGGGCAAAACCGGAGAGTTCCCAGGTATGGGTATGTTGTTAAGTCTGTTCTCACGGGACCAATGAGGGAGAACTAGAGGTCTCTTCTCATTCCTCCTCCCCATGTCCATTGGGGGCTCATAATGTAGCTTAAACTTTGGGTCTGCTCCCACAGGAACAGAGCTGCTGATAAGATACTATCCTTGTGACAGTGGCCCTTTAAGAATGAATGCATATGAAAATTGCATGCTGCAGAGCTGTAGTTGATACTACAAGGCTATAATGGCTCCAATGCAGCCCTGCACAATGCATCATTCATATGGGTTTTTTTCACAGATGAGATCACTAGCCGCCAGAGGCCCAATAGTTCCTAGTTATGTCACTAGGAGAAGTTTGATGTTAGGGGGTCCCAAAAAAATGTGTATCACTGCCCTCCCGTGACTAGTTTCTCCACCGCTAGCCACTTTCCTTACCTTAACCCTTTGAGTGCCAGAGGGGTATCCGAGAACCCTCTGGATCTGAACTGGGCACTCTGGGTTTTAATAATTAATTACCAGTTCTCTGGGGCAGAGTAAATTCCTTTTTAACTCCACCCACTTCCCTGCCAGTTCCAACCTCTCTCTCCTCCCTGTTCTTCCCAAACCCTGCCTATTTTACAGACAAACCCCACCTCCTCTCCTCCCCATTCTGCTCACCCCCATCAAGCTCTGCCTACTTTATGACATAAATCACATCAGTTGGAAACTCCCACCCCAGACCTTAATGGACCTCTGGAGGTTTGGATACGCATGTTCCTAGGTATGCACGTGAACTTCGGCCAATATTATTGGCTCGTGCCAGTGTGGGGTTGACATTTACTGAGACTTGTGATGAGGATTTCAACCTTCATTACTCCAAAGTGAAAGGATTCCCGGCGGCCCCATAGGCCTCTGTTCAGACCTTCTTTACTGCAACGTTACTGGGTTCCAGACGGGATACAGTAATACTGCAGCATTCTGGACTTTGGTGTGATCCCATGAAGCGATAGTCGCCCATGTAAAAGGCACCCTGGAGGCAAGAGAGTTCTACAATGCATGCAATGGAGATTACTCTAGTCTCCAAGGGGTTCATCTTCCCAAATGATTGATTGTAAAAATATATTTTGAGACGTAGAAGTAGGTACAAAAAAAGGGACTAGCCTATCTGATTTTATTTTTAAATAATAAAAAGTTAGGTCAATGTAATTGAAAACTTTTTTTTAAATAATCTAATGATTCAGGTGGTGCACAACAATAAAACAAATGGATAAATCTCTAGCACTCAAAGGGTTACGTGGGTTTTCGTCTCACATTCATAGACGTATATATTTACACTATTAAAGGGATAGTAATACTTCGTTTTATCTTTATTTGATTTTGTAGGCATTAAAAAAACATGAAGAACGATATAAGTCTTATCTCTCAAACCTTTATGGTTTAAGAGATATTCACAAACAAAGTATCCCTCCCCGTTCAACCAGATCAGAAGGGAGGTGCCCAGCTAGACTGCAGAGAGGGACAATCTTCAATTAAGATAAGGGAAAAAGCTGAAAAACTTGTCAAGGGGGACAGGGCTTTCATTGTTTTCATACAAAGAAAATTGTCTCCTTCTGTTATCTGTCTGGTCTATGGACCAGATTCCACATCTGAGAAGAGATGGCTTACACTAGGAAAAAGGGGCGGGAGGGGAAACTTTGATTGTGAATATCTCTTAAACCATAAAGGTTTGAGAGATAAGACTTGTATCGTTCTTCATGTTTTTTTCATGCCTACAAAATAAAATAAAGATAAAACGAAGTATTACTATCCCTTTAAGTTAACAGCATTGTCAGGTTTTTCATTGCAGTAATGTAACCCTTCCTAATAATGAATCCCCATGTACTTCAACCACTTAACTTCCAATGATGTTCCAGAACCGTCATGACTGTCCCGGCATTAAGGACCGGTGATGATCCTGGAACGTCATGAACTTTTGTGACCGCAGAGCTCCTATATGGTGCACTGGGATCACTGGGTAGGCCTGTTAAAAAGAAAAAAAACAAACAAACAACAACCCTGAACAGTGCGGTCCTTAACCCTTTGAGTGCCAGAGGAGTACTGAATGCATTGCTTTTGCAATGCGTTCGGTACCCCTCTGGCACTCAAATGGTTAAGGCATTAATCTGGACACAAAATCCAAATGGTCTTCGAGGGATTAATAGTGGTCACACCTGGGAACATTCCAGAACTGCCCCAGACATTGTGATTTTCAGCCATAAATACCAGGTATGTGGGGACAAAGGCTGATTCTCCGATGTGCTGCGTTGCCTTCTAACCCTGCCCACTCCAAGTCCTGCCTGCTTCCACCCACTTCCCTGCCCAATTCAAGGAAAACGCTGTTTCCACCTCCCAATCCCACCTACCTTGGTTAAGCCCCACCCACATTATGATGTCAAACACTTCATCTGGTAACTCCACCTCCATCCCTCATTGATGCTCCGGGAGGGCCTGGGCTTCAAGGTTCCCAGGTATGGTGGTCATTAGGAATTTTAGCCCTGATTAATGTGTGTGACGGTTTATTATTTAAGGGATGCGAACGACAAAACGTAAAGGTGTCCCTGTTACCAATATTCAAGAAACTAAGCATCATGCAACTTCTGTTCCATTCGGGTATCCTTTTCAAATGTCGCCTACTATTGGGCACCAACTAAACGGCTCATTAAACATGTCGCCAGCATGAAAAGGGTGACATGACAATTTCGCCCGTATCAAAAAGACGAGATTGTCATGTTGTGGGCTTAAGCGTAGCTGATTTAAGCAAATCAGCTAAACTTAACCCTGCTACATGACAATCGCGCCGTTTTGATGCGGGCGAGATTGTCATGTTGCCCTTTTGCATACTGGCAACATGTTCTCTGCACCATTTAGCTGGTCGCCCTGAAAGTGCCCGACATTTTGATAGTGAACAGGGTTTTCAAGAGGAGGTGGGGGGCTCCATGTGACACCCATTGAAACCATGTTGCAACCCAAGGCAGCAGCCATCTACCCTGTTAGAAGGTCTCTCAGGCTCCCCTTCAGAATGATGATGCATGGCTGGCATCTACGTGACCTATAGTTCTCTGTGGACGTGCTCCTGGAAGTAGTCGTATGCCCAGCAGCACGCCATTTTTTTTTTTCCTTGTCTGTATTTTTCCGAGTGCCCACCTTTCATATGGATGCCTAGTCTACCAGGAAGGCAGTGCCTGTGGGATTCCATTGAGGTATCCATCTCACAGAGATCCACAGAGAACTTTACGGGGTTGAGTGGTGCTTATTTTCTTGAATACAGGTAATGGGGATACCTTTTATCTTTTGCTATTAATGTCCCTTGAATTCCCCCTTAGCATCTTGTGATGTGCCAGGACGTCACTCCGGTGAAAGTCCTGGCATGTCATGAAATTCCGGAGTTGCTCCACAGAGCACGGAGATACCAGAATGCAAGTGAGCTTATGGGGAAAAAAAAAAAAAAAAAACTCCATGGTCCTTAAAGGCCACCCCTGCTGATTCTGGTGGTCGTTAAGGGGTTAAGAAATGTTAGTGCAGTTCAGAATCAAAACAACTGAAATAAAACATGTATTTAAATGGAGCCATTAACCCTTTGAATGTTAAAGAAGTCTAACATTCAAGATTATTATTATTATTCAAGAGGTCAAAACATAGTTTTTTTTTTTTTTTTGTTTTTGTTTTTTTTAAGCCTGACAAATAAGGCCCCCAATGTAGCCTTGTTTTGTACACTCCCCAGCAATACCCTGTCCACTTCCATAAACAAACACACAGTATTGTTACCCACCAACTGTTAAAAAAAAAGTTTCAACCAGGAGAAGGAGAGAGAATGACAGACTGCAATCCCTCTCGAGTGCCTGTGCTCATGAATATTAATAAGCTAGTAATTAAAATGCAGGGACACAGCAGGATGGATGCAGGCGCTGCCTTCGGAGCGTTGGGAACGGGGGGAGAGCATCTTTCCAAGCAGATTTTGACTTCGTTCTGTGATGAAAAGAAGGAAACTGAGCTTTCAACTTTAATCAGTTTAGAGTTTGACGTGAAATGTCTTTTAAAGGAGAACTAACAGCTCCTAATAGTCCTGAATGTCACGTCCACGGAGGCAGACATGACAGTTGCTGGCAGTTTTTTTCATACTGAGGCAGGAGAGTGAATGAGCCTACCCAACCATTTAAGGACAGGAGGGGTGCTTTCACAACCCTCTGGTCCTTAAATGGTTAAAATTACTATGTGCCCACATGTGGGCTACTCTGTTTGCTCAGGTGGCACCGGTAACCCCTCCATGGACCTGGAGGATCTGCCATCCCTGTTCTGCCACTGTAGGATCACAATGTGGGGCAGGGTTCCGGAGCCCCAGATGTTCATCGGCTGGTTCCAACTGACTTCCCCTCAGTCGACCAGGGCACCAAGAAGCGAGCACCCAGCTATTCCCAGGCAGGCACCACATGTTGGGCCATCGGTGCCCACCTGCTCCTCGGTAGTCCTGAGGGGTGAGCATCACAATAGAATATTTTCATTCAGTCCAACAAGGTGGACGTGACCGTTGTTGTCAATTGTTTTTTCAGAATGAGGCAGGTAGAGTGTGTGAGACAATTTAACCTTTTAACACCTTAGGGACTGGTGACTTGCCAGGGCCATCACCAGTGGATTTGCGTTAAGTATCAATGACACTCCTGGCACATCATCGAATTCTGGGATAGCAGAGAGACTGCACACCGCTCCGCCATCCCAGAATCCATCAGAAAAAAAAGGAATGCTCCATGTTCCTTAGCAGCTGCCCCCTACCGGATTGGGAGGTCGTTAACCACTTAAAGCAGAACTTTGAGCTATCTAAGTCGCCATGCATTCATTAAGCGAATGGCGACTAGCTTGGAAATCAAAGTCTTACCTTTAAAAAATCACAGATTCTAAAGAAATCCTTGCTGTTTGGAGACTGACTGGCAGGTTAGTGCGGTCTGCATGCCTGCACCGTCATTCCCTACTGGTTACCATGTGGTATGCTGCAATGCTACTCAGTGGAGACTGGGACTGATGGCTCAGACAAGGTGTCTGCGCTGTAGCCTGGGTTCCAGTCTCCAAACGGCAAAGATTTCTTTTTTAAAGGTGACAGATGGATTTCCAAGCTAGTCCCCATACGCTTAATGAATGCATGGCGACTTAGTAATAGTTGAAAGTTCCGCTTTAAGGACCAGTGAAGTCTTAGGGCCGTCAACGGTTTCCTTGCCTAAAGGTCCAGTTACGGTCCTGGCACATCACGTATTTTGTGCTAACAGTGCTCCTAATGTCACTATCAGATCCCCATTCAACGCGACAGCACATGTGATCATAATCTACGTGGTTCTTAAGGGGAAATCATCTCTAGTAGGATCACTGGTCCTTAACCCCTTACTTGACTTCCCCTCAGTCAGCTAGGGCACCATGGATTTGAGGGCTCCCAGCGTGACTGCACACCATTCGGGAAGTCCTAAATCCGATCCTGCAAAAAAAAACAAAATAAAAAACAAAATAAAAAACGCTACATGGTCCTTTAGTGCTGGCCGTGCGTGGACTATCCGTAAGGGGTTATGGACCAGAGCGTTGTGCAGCACATTGTGAAGCAATGCATTTTACACCTCTTTGGCCATTAAAGCGTTAAGATTACCATATACAGTGAGCAGAGTTTGAGATCCTGTGTTATTAGCAACTGCCATGTCTGCCTCCGTGGACATGACGAGATCTAGGGCTGATTAAATGTGTTTTATCTCAGAAAAAATTTCATAGGGGCTCTTTTGATTTTCTGGTCATAGTAAGGTAAGGGGAAAGGGTATTATTAGGATGTGGTGGCTCTCCATTAAAAACCAGAAGAAGAGGAAATAAAATATATACATTAAGCAGGCTGACTGTGAAAAAACACAGTCAGCCTGCTTCAAACACAGAGAATAGGAAAACCTAGTTTTACTCCTGCCCCAAGAGGGGTGGGCGGATTGATCGCATGCAGGTTAGTGTGGAGCCGGTGTGCGCCTCATTCCCTGTTGCTGGCGTAAAAATTATTGGAAAAGTCAGGACAGACTGAAGATATTATATCTTGGGAAAGGCAATATTATAAGGGGCCATTGTGATTTTTTGGGGGGCCATAATAATGTAAGTTTGGTGACATTATTATGAGGTGTTTAAGCAAAGCTGCTTCAGCTGCAGTGGAACTTGACTGGAGAATTCCAGTCCTGACAGCCAGGAGGCAGAATACCTCTGGTCTAGATGTGTGAGATGGATTCATGTATCAAATCTCAATATAGATTTTGCTAATAAATCACCAATATCATATGAGGCTGTTGGAATTACAAGCTGGTTCCTTTGCTTACAACTAGACACTGATGAATTCAAGGTCAAAGGTTTAATGGTTGTAAAGCAATTGTTTCCTGTAGGAAATGATTAAATCATTGGCATATCTTTATTTAAAATGTAACGGTCACGTGACTTTAGATAGACAAGGCAGTGGTTCAACTTGTGAATGAAAACTCTAAGGCTGTTTTAAATTGTGACTTGAACAGAGCTGTAATATAGTTAAAGGATAGTAATGTTTCATAATAAAAGCAGCTCTAATTAATCATCATAGTATTTGGACTTTGGAGAGTGTTATTTCAATTCTGTCAGAGTTGTAGTTCAAAAGTAATTGAATGATAAAGTATCCCCTCCCGCCTCTTTTACTGATATAACACTGCTCAGCCAGATCAGAAGGGAGGTGCCCAGGAAGACTGCAGAGAGGGACAATCTTCAATTAATATAAGGGAAAAACCTGAAAAAGCTTGTCAAGGGGGGCAGGGCCTTCATTGTTCTCATAGGAAGAAGATTGTCCCCTGCTGTTATCTGTCTGGTCTATGGACTGCATTCCACATCTGAGAAGAGATGGCTTACACTAGGTAAAAGGGGCGGGAGGGGAACTTTGCTTGTGAATATCTCTCAAACCATAAAGGTTTGAGAGATGAGACTTATATCGTTCTTCTTGTTTTTTTAATGCCTACAAAATAAAATAAAGATAAAACGAAGTATTACTGTCCCTTTAAGGTCAAGCTGCAAGTTGTAACCTCAGGTATGCCTTGGTGATCTCATCACATGGGGCGTGGCTAAAGTGATAATCTCTTCATTTTATTGTGGGATGTCTATGAATATATAATTCGCCCTGATGGCACATGAACCAGTGCAACCCTACATAAAAGTCTTTCATTAACCCCTTAAGGATTGAACGGGTGTATGATGCACTGCATTTAAATGTATGTCTGGTTACCTAATATATAAGACTGTGATCAAGCTAAGGTGACCATGCATCCTTTTAAATCAGAGTTGCTGTAGGGGTCCACTGATTCCCATGCAATCCTGCAAAATAACATTTTCATAAATGTCTCTGATTTAAAGTGAAAGTAATAGTTCACAAAAAAAAGCAGCTCCAATTAATCTTCATAGTATTTGAGCCATAGAGTGTGTTATTTCAATACTGTCAGAGTTGTAGTTCAAGAGTAATTGAATGATAAAGTATCCCCCTTCCGCCCCTTTTACCTAGTGTAAGCCACCTCCCCTCAGATGTGGAATGTTTACCCCTTGACCGGACAGGTCGCAGCAAGGAACAATCTTCTTACTGTGAGCATAAGGAAAACCCTGCCCCCCTTGACAGGTTTTTCCCTTATGATCACTGAAGATTGTCCCTCTCTACGATCCATCTGGACAGTCTTACTGCTCTGAGGTGAGCAGTGTTAAATCAGTAAAAGGGGCGGGAGGGGGATACTTTATCATTCAGTTACTCTTAAACTACAGCTCTTTTTGAAATAACACTCTCCAGGGCCCAAATACTAACAAGACTAATTGGAGCTCAAAGGGTTAACAAGACAACTGTGAGCAAGCCCTTAGAATAATGTGACCAGATTCTCATTTTAATGTGAAAAACACACAACAGTGTTGCACTGGTTCCTGTACAGTCAGGTAGAATTGCATTTCAAATGGCCAAAGAGGGACATTTTTTTTAGGTGGTGTTGCTGGGGACGTGGCTGGTGGGCAGGGTATTACCGAAAAGTTTTAGATTATTTTATGACCTATTGACACCTCTTTGTGTAACTGAATAAATGATTTACAACAATACCAAAGTATTTTATTTACACAGACTAAATTATAAACACAGATACTGAAGTTTACACAACAATTAATGTGAGTTTTATTGCTGTGGAGCAATGTGATACATTTATATACACATCACACAGTCTGATCTCCTAAACACAGGGACACCAGGGTGATACACTTCTATACACACCACACAGTTTGATCTCCTAAACACAGGGACACCAGGGTGATACACCTCTATACACACCACACACAGTCTGATCTCCTAAACACAGGGACACCGGGGTGATACACTTATATACACACCAAACCGTCTGATCTCCTAAACACAGGGACACCAGGGTGATATACTTCTATACACATCACACAGTCTGATCTCCTACACACAGGGACACCAGGGTGATACACTTATATACACACCACACTGTCTGATCTCCTAAACACAGGGACACCAGGGTGATACACTTATATACACACCACACAGTCTGATCTCCTACACACAGGGACACCAGGGTGATACACTTATATACACACCACACAGTCTGATCTCCTAAATACAGGGACACCAGGGTGATACACTTATATACACACCACACAGTCTGATCTCCTAAACACAGGGACACCAGGGTGATACACTTATATACACACCACACAGTCTGATTCCTACACACAGGGACATCAGGGTGATACACTTCTATACACACCACACAGTCTGATCTCCTAAACACAGGGACACCAGGGTGATATACTTCTATACACACCACACAGCCTGATCTCCTAAACACAGGGACACCAGGGTGATACACTTATATACACACCACACAGCCTGATCTCCTAAACACATGGACACCAGGGTGGGAAAGAGGGACAGAGGGATATGCGTCTCAAAATGGAGCTGTCCTGAAAAATGAGGGACGCTTCGATGGTGTGGAATTATATTTTCACAAGCTTTCAGAGTTAAACTGGCAGCTTAAAAAGTCCATTTGAATCTATTGAATGTTTATTTTACCCCCTTGGGGCATTTTGCTTCAGAATCCTTTTAATTTTCATTTGAACAGAAGACCTTTAGAATGCTTATCAGTAGGCAACCTGTGGTCTACCAGCTGTTGTTGGACTACAGCTCCCATTCTGTCTGAGGATGATGGGAGTTGTATTCCAACAAGGTGAAGGGTGTAAATTGCTCATGCTCACCCCTGGTTTATCAGGTTAACCCCTTAAGGAGTGGCCTCACTGCCGGCAGGTAAGGACCACGGGGCGTTTTCCTTTTCAGTAATGGATTCAGGGATCCCCGAATGGCATGCAGCCGCACTGGTTCCATGATGTGCCAGGACTCTCACAGCCGTGACGGTCCTGAAACTTCATTGGTCCTTATAGGGTTAAGGACTATGAGGATGCAACAAGCTGGGGGTTCCTACTCTTATTCAAAGGATATTTATATTTTCATAGTAATATTGTACAAGCTCTGCAATGACTGACTTCTGCTGGAGCCTCACAGTTGAGGTGGGGATGGGGGGGATTATCTGATTAAATCCAGGTGAGTCAATCAAAATGGCTGAGCCACTGAGTGACCTATGATTGACTCACTTATGTAAGCAGGGATATATTTAAGTCCCAGCTTGATAAGGCCTCTTTGTGCGTTGTTTTATGGAACACTGGAAGCTGTGACTCATGACATAGAACTCATATGACACATTTCCACGTGTCTCAGTGCTTGTTGTGAATGTTCCCAAGGATGCCTGTAAGGATCAAAAAACATGTACATTTTGTTGCTACAACAAAAGTTATTTTACTGGCTATTCAGTTTTTTGATTTGAGACTGCCTATAGAAAAATAATCGATAATTATGTCCTAGGTATATGAATTTGCTTGTGTTAAAGGATCAGTAATGTATGATTACCAAAGATACAGATTGTAGATCTTTTCCTGCTGATTACAGTACAGGTACTCCTGCTAACGGGAGATGCTGTATTAAAAACTTATACCAGTTTGAACTGTCACAAAGCTGTTACTATCACTTACGTGGCCAGATCACTATTTGAATTCAGAATGCTAATGAAAAACACAAACGCGTTGCAGGATTGTACTGGATCCTCACAGTCCAGCAGAATGAAAATGGAACAAATGACCTGGATTAACCCTTTGAGTGCCACAAGGATGTGCATAAGGGAAGAAAGTTGTCTTGAAAGCTTGCATCCTAGAGCCACTCAATTACCCAATAAAGGTATCATTTTGACTATACTAGTCCACTGTTCTTTCTATGGCTAACATGGTGCCACGCGTTACACACATCCTTATGGTGCTCTAAGGGTTAAAATTATGTTCTGGACACATTAACTATGAAATTATGTGGAGAACTGCAGTCTGTAGCTCACCTCTCTCATAAAATGCAACAGAATTGGTGTATGAGAGAATGTGTGTTTGTGAAAGTATACTTGACGTATGTATGTGTCTGTGTGTTTGTTTTACTATATGTGTGCATGTGTAACTGTGTGTGTCTGTGTGAGTATGTGTTACTGTGTGTGTGTATGTGTTACTGTATTTATATGTTACTGCATGTACATGATGCCCACTCTGGCCCCTTCAAAAATTCAGTCTCTGAATGTGGCCCTCGAACAGAAAGATTTCCCATCAGTGACCTATAGGCAGTTTTTAATTCTCTTTAAAAAATTAACTAAAGCTATGTGCACACAGGCAAATTCACTTTTAAAAAATAACATTAATAAATGCTAATGTACCATTTTAATTTTCTTGTATAAATGTGCACGTTCGTATCGTAAATGCTTTCCACAATATCATTGACAATGAGCGAAATTTCAATGTATTCTTCCTGGTAAAACACTTTCTAAATAAATTAAATAAATAATAGACATTCCAGAAAAACCTAATTCTCCTGTTCTATTTGGGAGGTTCAGTGCAGAAGCTAAAATGCGCGCTGGCAAAATGGACCTTGAAAAGTGATTTCCTAGAATATGTTTGTAATGAACATTGGAATTGAAATAGTTTATGTAGAGCAAATTGATTTCTATAACCATTATTATATTGTATATTAACAGTGGTGGTGTAGCATTATTATAATAATTATTTAACTTCCAATTACAGACTTTAGAAGTAAGAGCAGTCCCTTTGAGGCTGACTTATTTGCCAGCCGCTCCTTGAAACTGCTTTTTAGTGATTAGTTTGCTCACATTTTATCAGTGAATGTGTTTGAACTGCACGTTCGGTACTGGAGGATCCTGGGTAGATATACAAAGATCTTTGCAGTGTTGAAGCATCGTAGCTCCGGCAGCACATCAAAGCACGAACAAAGAATAGGATCATTTGAACAAAGCTAACGATGAGCAATTCGGGAATAGATAAAACAGGGTGAAAATGAAAATTACTACAAAGTCCCATTGATTTAAATGAGAAATTTAAAGTGGTGTCACCTTAAGACAAGTTTACTTGATTTTAACGAGAATTAAATTCTACCTATGTGTTGTGATAGCCATTTTTCTGTAAATAACGTTTTTGAGAAATTATCCTTTATATTTTGGTGGCACAGTGAGGCATTTTATGCAATTTCTGTGCACAGTATGCTGATTAGTTATGTTCCAGTCGAATCTTATCGCTCGCTATGCTGTTAGACACACCCACCAATGAGCGGGTTCTGCCTAGAGTCATTCATCACACAGTGTGTGGCAATATCGCCTTAAAAAGAGAAACTAATTAGCATAAAATGCCACACAGTTCCACCAACAAATAAAGGTACATTTCTCAAAAACTGTATTGCAAGCAAATAGGTATCACAATATACAGGCAGTTTTTGAATTCTGTTTAAGGTTAGTATAAAGTGGGTATGTTACCTACACAACTTTCAGTCTTATCAAATGTCTGTTTAACCCTCTGAGTGCCAAAAAAAGGTAGCCAACTGCAATGCGTTGGCTTCCTCTCTGGCACTCAAAGGGTTAGACCGCTATTTTTTTTGCTGGGGGGGTTCCAAACAGTCTATTAGTTTTAGAAGTTTTTGGTTTAGTAGTTGGGGAAATAAATCTCAGCAGAGCTTTGTTCTCTGATCTGACTGATAAAGCAGCACAATTAATTACTCACATGTCCAGAAAATCCCCTCTCTCTACATTCTTAGGCTCCTAAAACCAGAGAGGCGGAATAAACTGATAATGATGAATAATAATTGTGCAAATCCTTCCAAGACTGAAGCTCCCACAGAGAGGAGGACTTGGAAAGGTGATAGGTCCTATTTAAGGAGACAGGTCATATTTAAAGGGGCGGTCTCATCATATTAGGGACTATAACCCTTAGACAGGGTGTAGGTAACCTTTGGGTCTACGGTTGGTGGAGACAACTCCTATAATCTCATCCTGTGCCACCAGCAAAAAAAAAAGGTTCATTTCTCAAAATCATTACAAATGACTAACAATATATAGAGAGAGTATTTTGTTATTTTTAAAATTAACTAAATGTATGTTAAGGTGAAAGGTTTGTTGTAACCCCTTAAATGCACGAGAGGTCTCCAACGCATTGCATTGACCTCTTGTGCATTCAAAGGGTGAAAAGTATTCTTTCAATCAATAGGTGTAGATGGTTTGCTCCAGAATTTTAACTATTTAGTTTGCTTAACATGGATCATGCTTTAACCCTTTGCGTGCCAGAGAGGTATCCAACGCATTGCATTACAATACGTTGGATACCTCTCTGGCAATCAAAGAGTTAACACTCTGAGTGACACTCAATGGGTCAGTCTAACGTCTTTGCAGGGAAGTGTGTGCAGGAGCGGCTCACATACTGATTGTGTAGGGGTTTTGTTATAATAGCCTCTTCATGAAGCTGCGGAAGGAGGCTGCCCCGACACAAAGGTAACAAACAAAAAGAGCCAAACTGTTAACCCTTTGAATTCCAGAGGGGTACGCAATGCATTGCAAAGCAATGCGCTGTGTACTCCTCTGGCACTCAAGGGGTTAACGTTGAAATGGAAGGTGATTGAAGAGAATCACCGGCTGTATAACTATTAAATGCGACTATTGACTAGGCGACGTGACAATCTTGCTCCATCACGCACTGCGAGATTGTCACGTCGCTATTTTTAACCAGGTGACATGGTGAAAGAGTTAAATGGTTGCACGCTCTTCTGCGTGCGACCATTCAAAAGGATACCTGTTCATACTTGGGATAAAAGCGTAAAATCGTTAACCATTTAAGGACAAGATGGATGTGTAGCTCACTGCTTTGCAATTCGTGGTGCACCCTTCTGGTACTTAAGGAGTTAATAAACCCACTGCGAAAGAGCGTGCAACCTTTCAAAAGGGTACCTGTTCATACTAGGGATAAGAGAGTAAAATCATTAACCTCTTAAGGACAAGATGGATGTACTTAGCACTTACTCCCTCTATAGGACTTACTCCCTCTGTGTCAAACCTACGTTCCTCTAGACTGTAAGCTCTCACGAGCAGGGCCCTCTGATACTTCTGTTCTCCACATCTGATTGTATTATTTAATACATCTATGTGTCTATTCCCTATTGTACAGCGCTGCGGAATTAGTTGGTGCTATATAAATAAAAAATAATAAAAAACGCAACCATTCACTAGGCGACGTGACAATCTTGCACTGTCATGCACTGCGAGATTGCCACATCGCTATTTTTAACCAGGTGACATGGTGAAAGAGTTAAATGGTTGCACGCTTTTCTGTGTACGACCTTTCAAAAGGATACCTGTTCATACTAGGGATAAAAGAGTAAAAATCATTAACCATTTAAGGACAAGATGGATGTGTAGCTCACCGCTTTGCAATGTGTGGTGCACCCTTCTGGTACTTAAGGAGTTAATAAACCCACGGCCATCATAGAGTTAGTAATAAATAATGAACATGAAGAGCAGATGCATTCCAGGAACAGAGAAACTAGAGTGTGATGTCTGCACCATGTTCCCTCAACGTCTCAGTAAACAGTCTCTCCTTCACTGTGGCTCAGGTTTCAAAGAGTGTTATGAGTTGCTGTACCTGTGGGTCGGGATGTCGGGGAGGGAGGGAGCACCCTTGCTCATCAAAGGCATTATTCCCCCCAATTGCTTTAACAGCCATGAGGTCTGCTTAGTGGTGGTCTGACAGTTGTATACTGTCCACCCTCACAGTGTTGTTTAGGCTGATGATAATTCTGTGTCTACCACACGTGTGTCCAACATGTGGCCCGTGGGCCAAATGCAGCCCGTTTGACCTGGGAATGCGGTCCACCTGAGATTTTTTTATTTTTTAACTAGTTTTTACCTAATTTACTAGCACGTGTGAACCAGTAGTCCAATAAGAAATAAGCCCCTGCCTGCCAGTACCGTACAGTTCAAGAATAGATATGTTATATATCTGTGTTGTCTTTGACTTGATCAGTAAATAAATGAATAAATCCATATTTTTGAATAGCTGACAGGCTATAATTCACCGCTATCAATAATAAAAAAAAAAATAATGTGGCCATCGCACTTATAGCTTTCTGATCACATGGCCAAGGACCGAAAAAATATGGTGGGCGTCCCTGGTCTACCCAAATTCAGTAGAGAGATGTACTAAATAAGGTTATGGGGCAGCATGCACAAAAAAAGCAGGACAGGAGGACCCATTATGTGGCAAACCAGATACATTACAGAGAAAAACTAAACATTACCATTGATTTCGTCAGATCTCTAAACCTTTTAGTGACAAAGGGGACACAACGCATTACCAGCATACCTGGGAACTTTGCAAAGAGGACTACTAGGAGGGTAGCACAGTTGGAAGACACAGAAGTGGGTAGAGTTTTATTAAAAAGTCCCCACATCCAGAGAATCAGCCTCTGCCCCGGAGACCTGGTAATTCATTGTCAAAACCGGATTATCCAGGACAGATCCATAGAGTTCCCAGATTACAGATGAACTATAGAGTGACATTAATACCGCTCACTGTACACAGTACTGCAGGTGAGGCATTACCGGTGATCTACAGAGTGACATTAATATATCTCACTGTACACAGTACTGCAGGGGAGGCCTTACCGGTGATCTACAGAGTGACATTAATATCTCTCACTGTACACAGTACTGCAGGTGAGGCATTACCGGTGATCTACAGAGTGACATTAATATCTCTCACTGTACACAGTACTGCAGGGGAGGCCTTACCGGTGATCTATAGAGTGACATTAATATCTCTCACTGTACACAGTACTGCAGGTGAGGCATTACCGGTGATCTACAGAGTGACATTAATATATCTCACTGTACACAGTACTGCAGGTGAGGCCTTACTGTGGTCTATAGAGTGACATTAATACCTCTCACTGTACGCAATACTGCAGGGGAGGCATTACCGTGATCTACAGAGTGACATTACTACCTCTCACTGTACATAGTACTGCAGGTGAGGCATTACCGGTGATCTACAGAGTGACATTAATACCTCTCACTGTACATAGTACTGCAGGGGAGGCCTTACCGGTGATCTACAGAGTGACATTAATACCGCTCACTGTACACAGTACTGCAGGGGAGGCCTTACCGGTGATCTACAGAGTGACATTAATACCTCTCACTGTACATAGTACTGCAGAGGAGGCCTTACCGGTGATCTACAGAGTGACATTAATACCTCTCACTGTACATAGTACTGCAGAGGAGGCCTTACTGGTGATATACAGAGTGACATTAATACCTCTCACTGTACACAGTACTGCAGGGGAGGCCTTACCGGTGATCTACAGAGTGACATTAATACCTCTCACTGTACATAGTACTGCAGGGGAGGCCTTACTGTGGTCTATAGAGTGACATGAATACCTCTCACTGTATGCAGTACTGCAGGGGAGGCCTTACCGGTGATCTACAGAGTGACATTAATACCTCTCACTGTACATAGTACTGCAGGGGAGGCCTTACTGTGGTCTATAGAGTGACATGAATACCTCTCACTGTATGCAGTACTGCAGGGGAGGCCTTACCGGTGATCTACAGAGTGACATTAATACCGCTCACTGTACACAGTACTGCAGGGGAGGCCTTACTGTGGTCTATAGAGTGACATTAATACCTCTCACTGTACATAGTACTGCAGGGGAGGCCTTACCGGTGATCTACAGAGTGACATTAATACCTCTCACTGTACATAGTACTGCAGGGGAGGCCTTACCGGTGATCTATAGAGTGACATTAATACCTCTCACTGTACACAGTACTGCAGGGGAGGCCTTACCGGTGATCTACAGAGTGACATTAATACCTCTCACTGTACATAGTACTGCAGAGGAGGCCTTACCGGTGATCTACAGAGTGACATTAATACCTCTCACTGTACATAGTACTGCAGGGGAGGCCTTACTGTGGTCTATAGAGTGACATTAATACCTCTCACTGTACGCAGTACTGCAGGGGAGGCCTTACCGGTGATCTACAGAGTGACATTAATACCTCTCACTGTACACCGTACTGCAGGGGAGGCCTTACCGGTGATCTACAGAGTGACATTAATACCTCTCACTGTACGCAGTACTGCAGGGGAGGCCTTACCGGTGATCTACAGAGTGACATTAATACCTCTCACTGTACGCAGTACTGCAGGGGAGGCCTTACCGGTGATCTACAGAGTGACATTAATACCTCTCACTGTACGCAGTACTGCAGGGAGGCCTTACTGTGGTCTATAGAGTGACATTAATACCTCTCACTGTACATAGTACTGCAGGGGAGGCCTTACTGTGGTCTATAGAGTGACATTAATACCTCTCACTGTACACAGTACTGCAGGGGAGGCCTTACCGGTGATCTACAGAGTGACATTAATACCGCTCACTGTACATAGTACTGCAGAGGAGGCCTTACCGGTGATCTACAGAGTGACATTAATACCTCTCACTGTACATAGTACTGCAGGGGAGGCCTTACTGTGGTCTATAGAGTGACATTAATACCTCTCACTGTACATAGTACTGCAGGGGAGGCCTTACCGGTGATCTATAGAGTGACATTAATACCTCTCACTGTACATAGTACTGCAGGGGAGGCCTTACCGGTGATCTACAGAGTGACATTAATACCGCTCACTGTACACAGTACTGCAGGGGAGGCCTTACCGGTGATCTATAGAATGACATTAATACCTCTCACTGTACATAGTACTGCAGGGGAGGCCTTACCGGTGATCTACAGAATGACATTAATACCTCTCACTGTACACAGTACTGCAGGGGAGGCCTTACCGGTGATCTACAGAGTGACATTAATATCTCTCACTGTACACAGTACTGCAGGGGAGGCCTTACCGGTGATCTATAGAATGACATTAATACCTCTCACTGTACATAGTACTGCAGGGGAGGCCTTACTGTGGTCTATAGAGTGACATTAATACCTCTCACTGTACATAGTACTGCAGGGGAGGCCTTACCGGTGATCTATAGAGTGACATTAATACCGCTCACTGTACATAGTACTGCAGGGGAGGCCTTACTGTGGTCTATAGAGTGACATTAATACCTCTCACTGTACATAGTACTGCAGGGGAGGCCTTACTGTGGTCTATAGAGTGACATTAATACCTCTCACTGTACACAGTACTGCAGGTGAGGCATTACCGGTGATCTACAGAGTGACATTAATACCTCTCACTGTACATAGTACTGCAGGGGAGGCCTTACTGTGGTCTATAGAGTGACATTAATACCTCTCACTGTACGCAATACTGCAGGGGAGGCATTACCGTGATCTACAGAGTGACATTACTACCTCTCACTGTACATAGTACTGCAGGGGAGGCATTACCGGTGATCTACAGAGTGACATTAATACCTCTCACTGTACATAGTACTGCAGGGGAGGCCTTACCGGTGATCTACAGAGTGACATTAATACCGCTCACTGTACACAGTACTGCAGGGGAGGCCTTACCGGTGATCTACAGAGTGACATTAATACCTCTCACTGTACATAGTACTGCAGAGGAGGCCTTACCGGTGATCTACAGAGTGACATTAATACCTCTCACTGTACATAGTACTGCAGAGGAGGCCTTACTGGTGATATACAGAGTGACATTAATACCTCTCACTGTACACAGTACTGCAGGGGAGGCCTTACCGGTGATCTACAGAGTGACATTAATACCTCTCACTGTACATAGTACTGCAGGGGAGGCCTTACTGTGGTCTATAGAGTGACATGAATACCTCTCACTGTATGCAGTACTGCAGGGGAGGCCTTACCGGTGATCTACAGAGTGACATTAATACCTCTCACTGTACATAGTACTGCAGGGGAGGCCTTACTGTGGTCTATAGAGTGACATGAATACCTCTCACTGTATGCAGTACTGCAGGGGAGGCCTTACCGGTGATCTACAGAGTGACATTAATACCGCTCACTGTACACAGTACTGCAGGGGAGGCCTTACTGTGGTCTATAGAGTGACATTAATACCTCTCACTGTACATAGTACTGCAGGGGAGGCCTTACCGGTGATCTACAGAGTGACATTAATACCTCTCACTGTACGCAGTACTGCAGGGGAGGCATTACCGGTGATCTATAGAGTGACATTAATACCTCTCACTGTACACAGTACTGCAGGGGAGGCCTTACCGGTGATCTACAGAGTGACATTAATACCTCTCACTGTACATAGTACTGCAGAGGAGGCCTTACCGGTGATCTACAGAGTGACATTAATACCTCTCACTGTACATAGTACTGCAGGGGAGGCCTTACTGTGGTCTATAGAGTGACATTAATACCTCTCACTGTACGCAGTACTGCAGGGGAGGCCTTACCGGTGATCTACAGAGTGACATTAATACCTCTCACTGTACACCGTACTGCAGGGGAGGCCTTACTGTGGTCTATAGAGTGACATTAATACCTCTCACTGTACATAGTACTGCAGGGGAGGCCTTACTGTGGTCTATAGAGTGACATTAATACCTCTCACTGTACATAGTACTGCAGGGGAGGCCTTACTGTGGTCTATAGAGTGACATTAATACCTCTCACTGTACACAGTACTGCAGGGGAGGCCTTACCGGTGATCTACAGAGTGACATTAATACCTCTCACTGTACATAGTACTGCAGGGGAGGCCTTACTGTGGTCTATAGAGTGACATTAATACCTCTCACTGTACATAGTACTGCAGGGGAGGCCTTACCGGTGATCTATAGAGTGACATTAATACCTCTCACTGTACATAGTACTGCAGGGGAGGCCTTACCGGTGATCTACAGAATGACATTAATACCTCTCACTGTACACAGTACTGCAGGGGAGGCCTTACCGGTGATCTACAGAGTGACATTAATACCTCTCACTGTACATAGTACTGCAGGGGAGGCCTTACTGTGGTCTATAGAGTGACATTAATACCTCTCACTGTACATAGTACTGCAGGGGAGGCCTTACCGGTGATCTATAGAGTGACATTAATACCGCTCACTGTACATAGTACTGCAGGGGAGGCCTTACTGTGGTCTATAGAGTGACATTAATACCTCTCACTGTACATAGTACTGCAGGGGAGGCCTTACCGGTGATCTACAGAGTGACATTAATACCGCTCACTGTACATAGTACTGCAGGGGAGGCCTTACTGTGGTCTATAGAGTGACATTAATACCTCTCACTGTACACAGTACTGCAGGGGAGGCCTTACCGGTGATCTACAGAGTGACATTAATACCTCTCACTGTACATAGTACTGCAGGGAGGCCTTACTGTGGTCTATAGAGTGACATTAATACCTCTCACTGTACACAGTACTGCAGGGGAGGTCTTACCGGTGATCTACAGAGTGACATTAATACCTCTCACTGTACATAGTACTGCAGGGGAGGCCTTACCGGTGATCTACAGAGTGACATTAATACCTCTCACTGTACGCAATACTGCAGGGGAGGCCTTACCGGTGATCTACAGAGTGACATTAATACCTCTCACTGTACATAGTACTGCAGGGGAGGCCTTACTGTGGTCTATAGAGTGACATTAATACCTCTCACTGTACACAGTACTGCAGGGGAGGCCTTACTGTGGTCTATAGAGTGACATTAATACCTCTCACTGTACACAGTACTGCAGGGGAGGCCTTACTGTGGTCTATAGAGTGACATTAATACCTCTCACTGTACACAGTACTGCAGGGGAGGTCTTACCGGTGATCTACAGAGTGACATTAATACCTCTCACTGTACATAGTACTGCAGGGGAGGCCTTACTGGTGATATACAGAGTGACATTAATACCTCTCACTGTACGCAGTACTGCAGGGGAGGCCTTACCGGTGATCTACAGAGTGACATTAATACCTCTCACTGTACACAGTACTGCAGAGGAGGCCTTACCGGTGATCTATAGAGTGACATTAATACCTCTCACTGTACATAGTACTGCAGGGAGGCCTTACTGTGGTCTATAGAGTGACATTAATACCTCTCACTGTACATAGTACTGCAGGGGAGGCCTTACCGGTGATCTACAGAGTGACAATAATACCTCTCACTGTACATAGTACTGCAGGGGAGGCCTTACTGGTGATATACAGAGTGACATTAATACCTCTCACTGTACATAGTACTGCAGGGGAGGCCTTACTGTGGTCTATAGAGTGACATTAATACCTCTCACTGTACATAGTACTGCAGGGGAGGCCTTACTGTGGTCTATAGAGTGACATTAATACCTCTCACTGTACATAGTACTGCAGGGGAGGCCTTACTGTGGCCTATAGAGTGACATTAATACCTCTCACTGTACACAGTACTGCAGGGGAGGCCTTACCGGTGATCTACAGAGTGACATTAATACCGCTCACTGTACACAGTACTGCAGGGGAGGCCTTACCGGTGATCTACAGAGTGACATTAATACCTCTCACTGTACATAGTACTGCAGGGGAGGCCTTACTGTGGTCTATAGAGTGACATTAATACCTCTCACTGTACGCAGTACTGCAGGGGAGGCCTTACCGGTGATCTACAGAGTGACATTTATACCTCTCACTGTACACAGTACTGCAGGGGAGGCCTTACTGGTGATATACAGAGTGACATTAATACCTCTCACTGTACACAGTACTGCAGAGGAGGCCTTACCGGTGATCTATAGAATGACATTAATACCTCTCACTGTACATAGTACTGCAGGGGAGGCCTTACTGTGGTCTATAGAGTGACATTAATACCTCTCACTGTACATAGTACTGCAGAGGAGGCCTTACCGGTGATCTACAGAGTGACATTACTACCTCTCACTGTACATAGTACTGCAGGGGAGGCCTTACCGTGGTCTATAGAGTGACATTAATACCTCTCACTGTACATAGTACTGCAGGGGAGGCCTTACTGTGGTCTATAGAGTGACATTAATACCTCTCACTGTACATAGTACTGCAGGGGAGGCCTTACTGTGGTCTATAGAGTGACATTAATACCGCTCACTGTACACAGTACTGCAGGGGAGGCCTTACCGGTGATCTACAGAGTGACATTAATACCTCTCACTGTACATAGTACTGCAGGGGAGGCCTTACTGTGGTCTATAGAGTGACATTAATACCTCTCACTGTACATAGTACTGCAGGGGAGGCCTTACCGGTGATCTACAGAGTGACATTAATACCTCTCACTGTACACAGTACTGCAGGGGAGGCCTTACCGGTGATCTACAGAGTGACATTAATACCTCTCACTGTACATAGTACTGCAGGGGAGGTCTTACCGGTGATCTACAGAGTGACATTAATACCTCTCACTGTACACAGTACTGCAGGGGAGGCCTTACTGGTGATCTACAGAGTGACATTAATACCTCTCACTGTACATAGCACTGCAGGGGAGGCCTTACCGGTGATCTACAGAGTGACATTAATACCGCTCACTGTACACAGTACTGCAGGGGAGGCCTTACCGGTGATCTATAGAATGACATTAATACCTCTCACTGTACATAGTACTGCAGGGGAGGCCTTACTGTGGTCTATAGAGTGACATTAATACCTCTCACTGTACGCAGTACTGCAGGGGAGGCCTTACTGTGGTCTATAGAGTGACATTAATACCTCTCACTGTACGCAGTACTGCAGGGGAGGCCTTACTGTGGTCTATAGAGTGACATTAATACCTCTCACTGTACACCGTACTGCAGGGGAGGCCTTACCGGTGATCTACAGAGTGACATTAATACCTCTCACTGTACATAGTACTGCAGGGGAGGCCTTACTGTGGTCTATAGAGTGACATTAATACCTCTCACTGTACATAGTACTGCAGGGGAGGCCTTACTGTGGTCTATAGATTGACATTAATACCTCTCACTGTACACCGTACTGCAGGGGAGGCCTTACCGGTGATCTACAGAGTGACATTAATACCTCTCACTGTACATAGTACTGCAGGGGAGGCCTTACCGGTGATCTACAGAGTGACATTAATACCTCTCACTGTACGCAGTACTGCAGGGAGGCCTTACTGTGGTCTATAGAGTGACATTAATACCTCTCACTGTACATAGTACTGCAGGGGAGGCCTTACTGTGGTCTATAGAGTGACATTAATACCTCTCACTGTACATAGTACTGCAGGGGAGGCCTTACTGTGGTCTATAGAGTGACATGAATACCTCTCACTGTACACAGTACTGCAGGGGAGGCCTTACCGGTGATCTACAGAGTGACATTAATACCTCTCACTGTACATAGTACTGCAGGGGAGGCCTTACTGTGGTCTATAGAGTGACATGAATACCTCTCACTGTACACAGTACTGCAGGGGAGGCCTTACCGGTGATCTACAGAGTGACATTAATACCTCTCACTGTACACAGTACTGCAGGGGAGGCCTTACTGGTGATATACAGAGTGACATTAATACCTCTCACTGTACATAGTACTGCAGAGGAGGCCTTACCGGTGATCTATAGAATGACATTAATACCTCTCACTGTACATAGTACTGCAGGGGAGGCCTTACTGTGGTCTATAGAGTGACATTAATACCTCTCACTGTACACAGTACTGCAGAGGAGGCCTTACCGGTGATCTATAGAGTGACATTAATACCGCTCACTGTACATAGTACTGCAGGGGAGGCCTTACTGTGGTCTATAGAGTGACATTAATACCTCTCACTGTACATAGTACTGCAGGGGAGGCCTTACTGTGGCCTATAGAGTGACATTAATACCTCTCACTGTACACAGTACTGCAGGGGAGGCCTTACCGGTGATCTACAGAGTGACATTAATACCGCTCACTGTACACAGTACTGCAGGGGAGGCCTTACCGGTGATCTACAGAGTGACATTAATACCTCTCACTGTACATAGTACTGCAGGGGAGGCCTTACTGTGGTCTATAGAGTGACATTAATACCTCTCACTGTACATAGTACTGCAGGGGAGGCCTTACTGTGGTCTATAGAGTGACATTAATACCTCTCAGTGTACATAGTACTGCAGAGGAGGCCTTACCGTGATCTACAGAGTGACATTACTACCTCTCACTGTACATAGTACTGCAGGGGAGGCCTTACTGTGGTCTATAGAGTGACATTAATACCTCTCACTGTACATAGTACTGCAGGGGAGGCCTTACTGTGATCTATAGAGTGACATTAATACCTCTCACTGTACGCAGTACTGCAGGGGAGGCCTTACCGGTGATCTACAGAGTGACATTAATACCTCTCACTGTACATAGTACTGCAGGGGAGGCCTTACTGTGGTCTATAGAGTGACATTAATACCTCTCACTGTACATAGTACTGCAGGGGAGGCCTTACTGTGGTCTATAGAGTGACATTAATACCTCTCACTGTACATAGTACTGCAGGGGAGGCCTTACCGGTGATCTACAGAGTGACATTAATACCGCTCACTGTACATAGTACTGCAGGGGAGGCCTTACTGTGGTCTATAGAGTGACATTAATACCTCTCACTGTACGCAGTACTGCAGGGGAGGCCTTACCGGTGATCTACAGAGTGACATTAATACCTCTCACTGTACACAGTACTGCAGAGGAGGCCTTACCGGTGATCTACAGAGTGACATTAATACCTCTCACTGTACACAGTACTGCAGGGGAGGCCTTACCGGTGATCTATAGAATGACATTAATACCTCTCACTGTACGCAGTACTGCAGGGGAGGCCTTACCGGTGATCTACAGAGTGACATTAATACCTCTCACTGTACACAGTACTGCAGGGGAGGCCTTACCGGTGATCTATAGAGTGACATTAATACCGCTCACTGTACATAGTACTGCAGGGGAGGCCTTACTGTGGTCTATAGATTGACATTAATACCTCTCACTGTACTCAATACTGCAGAGGAGGCCTTACCGGTGATCTACAGAGTGACATTAATACCTCTCACTGTACGCAGTACTGCAGGGGAGGCCTTACCGGTGATCTACAGAGTGACATTAATACCTCTCACTGTACATAGTACTGCAGAGGAGGCCTTACCGGTGATCTACAGAGTGACATTAATACCTCTCACTGTACGCAGTACTGCAGGGAGGCCTTACTGTGGTCTATAGAGTGACATTAATACCTCTCACTGTACATAGTACTGCAGGGGAGGCCTTACTGTGGTCTATAGAGTGACATTAATACCTCTCACTGTACGCAGTACTGCAGGGGAGGCCTTACCGGTGATCTACAGAGTGACATTAATACCTCTCACTGTACACAGTACTGCAGGGGAGGCCTTACCGGTGATCTATAGAATGACATTAATACCTCTCACTGTACATAGTACTGCAGGGGAGGCCTTACTGTGGTCTATAGAGTGACATTAATACCTCTCACTGTACATAGTACTGCAGGGGAGGCCTTACTGTGGCCTATAGAGTGACATTAATACCTCTCACTGTACACAGTACTGCAGGGGAGGCCTTACCGGTGATCTACAGAGTGACATTAATACCGCTCACTGTACACAGTACTGCAGGGGAGGCCTTACCGGTGATCTACAGAGTGACATTAATACCTCTCACTGTACATAGTACTGCAGGGGAGGCCTTACTGTGGTCTATAGAGTGACATTAATACCTCTCACTGTACGCAGTACTGCAGGGGAGGCCTTACCGGTGATCTACAGAGTGACATTAATACCTCTCACTGTACATAGTACTGCAGGGGAGGCCTTACTGTGGCCTATAGAGTGACATTAATACCTCTCACTGTACACAGTACTGCAGGGGAGGCCTTACTGTGGCCTATAGAGTGACATTAATACCTCTCACTGTACACAGTACTGCAGGGGAGGCCTTACCGGTGATCTACAGAGTGACATTAATACCTCTCACTGTACATAGTACTGCAGGGGAGGCCTTACTGTGGCCTATAGAGTGACATTAATACCTCTCACTGTACACAGTACTGCAGGGGAGGCCTTACTGTGGCCTATAGAGTGACATTAATACCTCTCACTGTACACAGTACTGCAGGGGAGGCCTTACCGGTGATATACAGAGTGACATTAATACCGCTCACTGTACATAGTACTGCAGGGGAGGTCTTACCGGTGATCTATAGAGTGACATTAATACCTCTCACTGTACGCAGTACTGCAGGGGAGGCCTTACCGGTGATCTACAGAGTGACATTAATACCTCTCACTGTACGCAGTACTGCAGGGGAGGCCTTACCGGTGATCTACAGAGTGACATTAATACCGCTCACTGTACACAGTACTGCAGGGGAGGCCTTACCGGTGATCTACAGAGTGACATTAATACCGCTCACTGTACACAGTACTGCAGGGGAGGCCTTACCGGTGATCTACAGAGTGACATTAATACCTCTCACTGTACATAGTACTGCAGGGGAGGCCTTACTGTGGTCTATAGAGTGACATTAATACCTCTCACTGTACATAGTACTGCAGGGGAGGCCTTACCGGTGATCTACAGAGTGACATTAATACCTCTCACTGTACGCAGTACTGCAGGGGAGGCCTTACCGGTGATCTACAGAGTGACATTAATACCGCTCACTGTACACAGTACTGCAGGGGAGGCCTTACTGTGGTCTATAGAGTGACATTAATACCTCTCACTGTACATAGTACTGCAGGGGAGGCCTTACTGTGGTCTATAGAGTGACATTAATACCTCTCACTGTACACAGTACTGCAGGGGAGGCCTTACCGGTGATCTACAGAGTGACATTAATACCTCTCACTGTACATAGTACTGCAGGGGAGGCCTTACTGTGGTCTATAGAGTGACATTAATACCTCTCACTGTACATAGTACTGCAGGGGAGGCCTTACCGGTGATCTACAGAGTGACATTACTACCTCTCACTGTACACAGTACTGCAGAGGAGGCCTTACCGGTGATCTATAGAGTGACATTAATACCTCTCACTGTACACAGTACTGCAGGGGAGGCCTTACCGGTGATCTACAGAGTGACATTAATACCTCTCACTGTACATAGTACTGCAGGGGAGGCCTTACCGGTGATCTACAGAGTGACATTACTACCTCTCACTGTACACAGTACTGCAGGGGAGGCCTTACTGTGGTCTATAGAGTGACATTAATACCTCTCACTGTACATAGTACTGCAGGGGAGGCCTTACTGTGGTCTATAGAGTGACATTAATACCTCTCACTGTACATAGTACTGCAGGGGAGGCCTTACCGGTGATCTACAGAGTGACATTACTACCTCTCACTGTACACAGTACTGCAGAGGAGGCCTTACCGGTGATCTATAGAGTGACATTAATACCTCTCACTGTACACAGTACTGCAGGGGAGGCCTTACCGGTGATCTACAGAGTGACATTAATACCTCTCACTGTACGCAGTACTGCAGGGGAGGCCTTACTGTGGTCTATAGAGTGACATTAATACCTCTCACTGTACACCGTACTGCAGGGGAGGCCTTACCGGTGATCTACAGAGTGACATTAATACCTCTCACTGTACACAGTACTGCAGGGGAGGCCTTACTGTGGTCTATAGAGTGACATTAATACCTCTCACTGTACACAGTACTGCAGGGGAGGCCTTACCGGTGATCTACAGAGTGACATTAATACCGCTCACTGTACACAGTACTGCAGGGGAGGCCTTACCGGTGATCTACAGAGTGACATTAATACCGCTCACTGTACACAGTACTGCAGGGGAGGCCTTACTGTGGTCTATAGAGTGACATTAATACCTCTCACTGTACATAGTACTGCAGGGGAGGCCTTACTGTGGTCTATAGAGTGACATTAATACCTCTCACTGTACATAGTACTGCAGGGGAGGCCTTACTGTGGTCTATAGAGTGACATTAATACCTCTCACTGTACATAGTACTGCAGGGGAGGCCTTACCGGTGATCTACAGAGTGACATTACTACCTCTCACTGTACTCAATACTGCAGAGGAGGCCTTACCGGTGATCTATAGAGTGACATTAATACCTCTCACTGTACGCAGTACTGCAGGGGAGGCCTTACTGTGGTCTATAGAGTGACATTAATACCTCTCACTGTATGCAGTACTGCAGGGGAGGCCTTACCGGTGATCTACAGAGTGACATGAATACCTCTCACTGTACGCAGTACTGCAGGGGAGGCCTTACTGGTGATCTACAGAGTGACATTAATACCTCTCACTGTACGCAGTACTGCAGGGGAGGCCTTACCGGTGATCTACAGTGTGACATTAATACCTCTCACTGTACGCAGTACTGCAGGGGAGGCCTTACTGGTGATCTACAGAGTGACATTAATACCTCTCACTGTACATAGTACTGCAGGGGAGGCCTTACTGTGGTCTATAGAGTGACATTAATATCTCTCACTGTACACAGTACTGCAGGGGAGGCCTTACCGGTGATCTATAGAGTGACATTAATACCTCTTACTGTACACAGTACTGCAGGGGAGGCCTTACCGGTGATCTACAGAGTGACATTAATACCTCTCACTTTACGCAGTACTGCAGGGGAGGCCTTACCGGTGATCTACAGAGTGACATTAATATCTTGTTTTTATTGATGCTAACTGAAAATATATGTTTAAAAGTATATGATTTGATTTCATTTTTAGGCATTAGTGTTTATTTAACCCCTTCAGGAGAGAGGGGTTAAGACGTAACCATCCTTAGACAGTGGTCTCACTGCAACTAGAGCAGAGAGAGGAAACATAATAAAATAATATATAAATGTACATTATGTGTCATGTACCTAAGCGTCTGTTGACTGAACGGCTTAAAATAAGCTGGAGATGACTAAGTAATCCATCTATGGGAACTGCAGCAGAAGTAATTCAATTTTAACTCTTTGGGTGCTAGAGACTACTCCATAGAACCATCTGTAGCTCCTGAGGGCTTAAGGCACTGCTCTGGCCTGAAACTCGCTAGGGATGAAGGGGCTTGATCAGGGGCGGACTGACAGGGCCCAGGGCCCCTGGTCCAAAAAGAGGTCTGGGCCCCCTGCAGAAATCTCCACAATGCCCCTTCATCTCCACAATGCCCCTATCTCCACATTGCCCCCTTCATCTCCACAATGCCCTCTTCATCTCCACATTGCCCCTTCATCTCCACAATGCCTCTTCCACAATGCCCCCTTCATCTCCACATTGCCCCTTCCACAATGCCCCCTTTATCTCCACAATGCCCCCTTCATCTCCACAATGCCCCATCTCCACATTGCCCCTTCCACAATGCACCTTTCATCTCCACAATGCCCCCTTCATCTCCACAATGCACCTTCCACAATGCCCCCATCTCCACATTGCCCGTTCATCTCCACAATGCCCCTTCCACAATGCCCCCTTCATCTCCACATTGCCCCTTCCACAATGCCCCCTTTATCTCCACAATGCCCCCTTCATCTCCACAATGCCCCCATCTCCACATTGCCCCTTCCACAATGCACCCTTCATCTCCACAATGCACCTTCCACAATGCCCCCTTCGTATCCACAATGCACCTTCCACAATGCCCCCAGCTCCACATTGCCCGTTCATCTGCACAATGCCCCCTTCATCTCCACACTGCCCCTACCTGCAGTCCCTGGTGGTCTAGCGGCGTGGCTTAACGTTGTGTGAAGTCCCACACACCTCTAGTAATGCAGAGGCTGGGAGATGATGTCATCTCCCAGCGCTCTGTATTACTAGAACGGCGCGCCGGCGGCCGTTGTGGGAGAGCTACTGAGCAGCGCTGGAAGCGGTGGCAGGCCCCCTTCGGTCACGGGTCCTCTGTCTGTGACTGAATGCCCGTATGGTCAGTCCGCCCCTGGGCTTGATGCTCACACAAGAGGCCTAAGACATACCTCATTTTTTAATTTGTAAAAATGTAATGCATAACTATCACCTACAGCAAACATCCCCCCAATATTTCTACATAGGTACAAAATGCCCCATTTTAACTAAAAAAATGGTTTGCTACCTACTGAATTTGACTTGCTGCCCTGCTGCATTAATGAGGGAGAGCGCTGCCATCTTTATTCTGTAGTGAAAGGTTGACAGCGCTGCTTGGCCCAAAGCCACATCATTCAATGCAAAGAGCACACAAGAATAATATATGAACATCAGAAGGTGGAGGGTGGGGATTCCTCCACACAGAGGAAGGCCAGCCTTGTGATTTACATGCCTGCGGTACAACTTGTACCGCAGGCAACAACCAATTATGTCAGATGATACACATTAAATAAATGTTATTTCCAAATGCAGCGATTTTTAAAAAAAGTAAATTACAACTTATAGTCAGGTTTCCTATTTATTTATAAGGAAGCAAGTTTGTTTTAGATGAAAGTTCCACTTTAACCCCTTAAGGACCATTGCCGTGCCAGGACCGTCACGGCGGTCCAGCACTTAAGGACCAATGACGGTCCTGGCACTGCATGGAGTTCAGGGCTCCCGGTGCGGCTGCACGCTGCTCCGGAAGCCATAATAAAAAAAAATGCCCCGTGGTCCGCAAGTGGCGGCCGCACGGGATCGCGATGGTCCTTAAGGGGTTAAAGGGATAGCAATGTTTCATAATAAAAGCAGCTCTAATTAATCATCATAGTATTTGGGCCATGGAGAGTGTTATTTCAGTTCTGTCAGAGTTGTAGTTCAAGAGTAATTCAATGACAAAGTATCCCCCTCCCACCCCTTTTACTGATGTAACACTGTTCAGCCAGATCAGAAGGGAGGTGCCCAGGTAGACTGCAGAGAGGGACAATCTTCAATTAAGATAAGGGAAAAACCTGAAAAACTTGTCAAGGGGGGCAGGGCCTTCATTGTTCTTATAGTAAGAAGATTGTCCCCTGCTGTTATCTGTCTGGTCTTACAACTAGATTCCACATCTGAGAAGAGATGGCTTACACTAGGTAAAAGGGGCGGGAGGGGAAAGGTTTGAGAGATAAGACTTATATCATTCTTCATGTTTTTGTAATGCCTAAAAAATAAAATAAAGTTAAAAAAAAGTATTACTATCCCTTTAAGGACCAGACAGATAAATGTGCGGAGCTTTGCTTTGCACACCCCTCCTTAACCATTCAAGTGCCAGAGAGGTATCCAACGTGGATACCTGTCTGGAATTCATAGGGCTAACGTGTAAAATGACTGTTTGCTGTGTGTGGGCTCTGCCTAGAAACTAATTGGCATGAAGTACCATGCTGCGCCACCCACAAATAAATGTTAATTTCCCAAAAAATTATTTATATTACAAATAAGTGGCTGGCACAATATATAAACATTTTATTATTTGTAATTTTTTTTAACGTGACACCCTCCTTTTTGACTTTAAAGTGATAGTAATACTTAATTTTACTTTTAATATCGTAGGCATAAAAAAAACTATGAAAAACGGTGTAAGGCTTATCTCTCAGACCTTTATGGTGTGAGAGATATACCTCACTAAAATTACCTCTTCTTGGCTGTCTGAACGAAGTCAGCGCTTTAGCTGACAGCTGCAGAATCCGGTCATTTGATCGGGTGGAAGCTCTTCAGCAGAGCCAAAAACACGTCATCTAAACATTAATTCTTCACTGGAATGGTCTATGAAGTGTGCCTGGTTTGCTAGCTCACTTTGTAGACCGTTCCAATGAAGTATTAATGTTTAGGTAGCGAGTTTTCGGCTCTGCTGAAGAGCTTCCATCCAATCAAATGATCGGATTCTGCAGCTGTCAGCTACAACGCAGACTTCGTTCAGAAAGCCAAGAAGAGTTAACTTTAGGAAGGTATATCTCTCAAAACATAAAGGTTTGAGAGATAAGCCTTACATCATTTTTCATAGTTTTTTCATGCCTAAAATATAAAACAAACGTAAAATTAAGTATTACTATCCCTTTAAATATTGTGTAAGGGCATAATATGTAATTGCCAATATGTTTTATATTTTTTTCCCCCAATTAAAATTTTTTTTTTTTTTTAAATACATTTTATGTTCCTGGCATGAAGCTGTCTGACTGTTTTCAGAGAGCTTCCTGTGTGGGTCCGTGAAAGTAGAGAGAATGCAACAATGTAAAAACGTCAGTGAAACAATGTAGAAAAGCGGACTCTACAGCACACAGATCACTCAGAGTTGCAGGGAGACTTCTATAGTTTAAATATCTCTGCTTTCACAGTCCTTGCCAGAAAGCTGTCTGGTAACATGGAGTTTAGTGTCAGAGACATAAAAGTATATGTAAAAAAGTGAAGATTAAAATAATAATAATAAAATGTATACGCAATGTGACTTTATATGTTGGGCATTTCATTAAGTCAAAAAGGAGGTTGACTGTCTCTTTCAAACTAACTAAACTTATCTTAAGGTGACAGCATCACATTAAAAACCATGACTAAGTCGCACAGTTGTGCAAATTTACTTGAACCATCCATATTACTTCAGTTGCTATGGAAATATTTATGTGTGCTTTTTTACTTGTCACAGAATGTACATTTACCTTCTCTCTGAAAATACAGTTCTTATTCAGGAGAGTTCCAAGAAATTTAAATACTATAATGTAAAAAACTAAGATCAATATAATGATTGTTTGATTTATCAGGACAAACCAAATACACCATAGGGGACAATTCAATTTTGTGAAGGAATGAGACTTCTCAAATCAAGTGGTTAAAAAGCTACATTTTAATCGGTGGGAATTGTGGAATTTCGTTTGTTTACTGTGATTTGGTTTGTCTTTGAATTGCTGTACTTTGCTTTTATACAATAAGGAGCTGTGTAGTCTTCCAATAGGTAGTACTTTCCTTCCTTTAAGGTGTGCATGACCAACCTTCCTTTCTCATGCCAACCTTAAATCTTTGAGTGCTTGAGAAGTATCCCCCTCTGGCACTCAAAGGGTTTAAAGGGATAGTAATGTTTGATAATAAAAGCAGCTCTAATTAATCATCATAGTATTTGGACTTTGGAGAGTGTTATTTCAATTCTATCAGAGTTGTAGTACAAGAGTAATTCAATGACAAAGTATCCCCCTCCCGTCCCTTTTACTGATGTAACACTGCTCAGCCAGATCAGAAGGGAGGTGCCCAGGTAGATTGCAGAGAGGGACAATCTTCAATTAAGATAAAGGAAAAACCTGAAAAACTTTTCAAGGGGGGCAGGGCTTTCATTGTTCTCATAGGAAGAAGATTGTTCCCTTCTGTTATCTGTCTGGTCTATGGACTGGATTCCACATCTGAGAAGAGATGGCTTACACTAGGAAAAAGGGGCGGGAGGGGAAACTTTGCTTGTGAATATCTTATATCGTTCTTCATGTTTTTTTAATGCCTACAAAATACAATAAAGATAAAACAAAGTATTACTATCCCTTTACCAATCTGCAATTGCAGAAAATGTTCACAATCCGTCTGCAACAGCAGAACTTTTAATTTCTTATACCTTACTAATGGAAGTGTTTCTTGCAGCATGTCAATGGTGCCCTCCAGTTGTTTGTACCGGGCGAGGAGAATGACAGTGACCTTCCATGATGGCCGAACTGCAGAGGAGTTAAACAAAAAGTTATAAGGTGGGTTTGCTTTTAATCACAAAGATGTTCAGATTAAATTGTCTGTAATAAAAGGTTCTTACTACATGATCCGTCAATTCTCAGGCATATTACCATAATTTTTTTTTGCATCCAATTCTGCCATCTCCATCAAAGGGAAAAAGCAGTCTTAAATGTGGGCGTAGTTTAATCTTTATCGTAAGGTAATTACGGGAAAAAAAAATCTTTTAGCCATCACTTTTTTGACTGATTAACATATTTTTTTTCCCAAAAAATATACTAGACAGTCTTGCACGTAAGTGGCAGATGAACACTCCACTGCCACTTACGCGCCAGACTATGTAGTGCAATATGGGTTCTTGGATCAAGCGAGTGGTGGTCTTTGTCAGGCTGCACAGAGGAAAATTAAATTTCCCTATCTCTCCATTTGTGCGCCACTGGTGCCATATAGATTTCTATAATATTTTTTTTTCCCAATACAAAAAAAAATGGTCTAAACTTTGAGAAGACAAATTAAAGTACAATTAGCAGGAGCGAGAATAAGATTATGAAATTAACTGGTAAATAAAAGTCTTTGTTTGAAATTGTGTCATTATAAAAAGAAACAAAGACATGTTTTTGCTTTTAAAATTTTCAGTTCAAACACAAAATTAAAGGAATTTTTAGCATCAGAAGTGTGAAGGGTAATATTCATCAGTATCAACTTACTGTAATTTTTAATTCTTTACAAGACATTTTAAAACGTGATGGATTTATGTCTGAAAATATTGTCCTTCTTTTACCACCAACTCACAACTGATGTTATGATGATGTTTTAAACATTGCATCTTAAGCCCCTCCTGTTATTTTACCACCACCAAGAGGAGGGTGTGAGGGGGCCTCCCTTTAGTTCCTGCCATTTGTGAAGGACATACCCTTTGTTCCCAGGATTATCCATTACAACCAAGGCGAAGAAGACAGGAGGGCACTCTACCTTATGTGGTAGCTTGAATAGATTGGCGAAGGAGGTGAAGAGAGCGGGGGGTTGGAGGAACAGGGTAGGATTGAGCACAAGTGGGCAGAGTTTCATCAGAAACAACCCATATCCGGAGTATCAGACTCTGCCCCGGAGACCTGTTAATTCAGTGTCAAAACCGGGGTCTCTGGGGCAAAACCGGAGAGAGTTCCCAGCTCTGCACATAGCTGCACAGACAGTGTATCGGGTGTGGCTCTCCATATCCCCCAGCATTTCAAATGGCCAGTGAGGGACACTTTTGTTTTACGAGGTGATTCTGGGAGTGTGGCTGGTGGGTGGGGCATTACTGACAAGTTTTAGGTTATTTAATGACCTATTGACACCTCTTTATTTAATTGAATAAATGACTTAGGACAAGACCAAAGTATTTTATTTACACAGACTAATGTATAAACACATATACATACCTGGGAACTCTCCGGTTTTGCCCTGGAGACTCCGGATTTCAAACTGAATTACCGGGTCTCTGGAGCAATGTGTGAATCTCCGGGTGGGCAGAGTTTAAGTAGAAACTCTGCCCACTTGTGCTTCATCCCGCCCGGTTCCTCCCACTCCCCGCCCTCTTACCTTCATTTTGCAGGGGAGTTCCCCCCCCCCGTGACTAAGCCCCGCCCCTTTTATGACGCAAATCGCGTCATTTTCGGGTAGCCCTGCATGAAAAGTTCCCAGATATGCACATATACTGACGTTTAAACAAACATTAATGTGAGTTTTATTACTGTGGAGCAATGTGATACATTTCTATACACACCACACAGTCTGATCTCCTAAACACAGGGACACCAGGGTGATACACTTCTATACACACCACACTGTCTGATCTCCTAAACACAGGGACACCAGGGTGATACCCTTCTATACAAACCACACAGTCTGATCTCCTAAACACAGGGACACCAGGGTGATACATTTATATACACATCACACAGTCTGATCTCCTAAACACAGGGACACCAGGGTGATACACTTATATACACACCACACAGTCTGATCTCCTAAACACAGGGACACCTGGGTGATACACTTATATACACACCACACAGTCTGATCTCCTAACACAGGGACACCGGGGTGATACACTTATATACACACCACACAGTCTGATCTCCTAAACACAGGGACACCTGGGTGATACACTTATATACACACCACACAGTCTGATCTCCTAACACAGGGACACCGGGGTGATACACTTATATACACACCACAGTCTGATCTCATAAACACAGGGACACCAGGGTGATACACTTATATACACACCACACAGTCTGATCTCCTAAACACAGGGACACCAGGGTGATACATTTATATATACACCACAGTCTGATCTCCTAAACACAGGAACACCAGGGTGATACACTTCTATACACACCACACAGTCTGATCTCCTAAACACATGGACACCAGGGTGATACACTTATATACATACCACACAGTCTGATCTCCTAAACACAAGGACATCAGGGTGATACATGTATATACACACCACACAGTCTGATCTCCTAAATACAGGGACACCAGGGTGATACACTTCTATACACACCACACAGTCTGATCTCCTAAACACAGGAACACCAGGGTGATACACTTCTATACACACCACACAGTCTGATCTCCTAAACACATGGACACCAGGGTGATACACTTATATACATACCACACAGTCTGATCTCCTAAACACAGGGACATCAGGGTGATACATGTATATACACACCACACAGTCTGATCTCCTAAACACAGGGACACCAGGGTGGGAAAGAGGGAAGAGAGGGATTTCAGTCTCAAAGAGGGACTGTCCCTCTTGTAGAGGGACACTTGCGAGGTATGGCTGTCTTTTCTTTTCTAGAATGATACATTGTAACAAAAATTTATATTTTGTGGCAAAATGTATCTTTTTAACTTCTGCAGAGAAAGGCAGAAGGTGTTATTCTCTGTATTAACTCCTTCGCATCCAGTGGTGCTGGGGTTGGATAACCCTTAAGGACCACATAGACTGATCACGTGTATTGGTTCTCCAAACATGAAGCTGATCCGTTCTTGGAGCAATCAGTTTCAGACTCCTGTAGTGTTCACAACACTCCCACAGGAGGTCTGTGAACACAAAACCCACGACATACCAAGGTCATCACTGGTTCTTAAGGCATGGACACCGGTGACGGTTCTGACACATGAAGGGTACTGTTTACGCACAGACAGCCAGACCCAAGGGCCCCATTAAATAGGATATGGGCTGTGTTTTGCCCATTCCTATAACAGAACCAAATATGCTGTTAGCTTTTCCTAATGTTTTACCAAACTGCTTGCCTACTGAATTTGGATTTAAGTGTCTCCTCCTATTTCCCACAGTCTGTCATCTGGTGTAGTGAGAAGATGAGATCACTTCCTCCTTCATTACCCATACTCTGTCTTCTTCCCAAAAATATATCTTCTTTGATTTGCCTCTGAATGTGGTTCCCTTCACACTTATACATTTCATCCTGAAAGAAGAAATACATTTATTTTTTCTTATGAAATATGTTATTGGGCTCTTTCTGTGAGTACCACAAGGGTGCTTCAATTGCTGGGAGATTTGAAATCCAAAAATGATTCAGTTCATTCGTCACAAAGTAGTTCACATCAAGTACTATGAGGAGTCCAAGTCAGTGACTTAAACTCTCCCATAGAGTGTATTGTAAAAAATGCCTTTTGTCCTCTAGTTGGAGCTTTTGAATTGAATATGTATATATGTTTGTTGCTTGTTTAAATCTACCCAACCAACACATGGAGGACCTCTCTAGCATCTGGGGGTTAATCTACTTATGTAACCCTGAACACACTTTGTGGGACTGTAGTACCACAGAACGCACCCTTGGGGTGAATACGGTTGCCTGTCGCCAGCTTGCAGTCGACTTTAAAGACCACGTTTGAATACCTAAATATTGTATTTACAGCTTCACCGCCTCACGGGCTATATGTTACTCCATTCATAATTTATTTATCGTTATCAATAGAGATGAAGAGAGAGAACAACTGCAGCATGAAATGAAGAGCTCTCCATCCTTAGGTTTATAATGAATGGTGCTCCAGTGAGAGGCAGGGAACAGGCAGAGTCTTGGCGGAATCCATACAAATAAGTTTGGATCAATACTTTTTTCACTGCGTTCTGTATTCAGACAGCGGCTGATTTACTAAGCAGAACTGGTGCAAACCAACAGCATCATGGAAAGAAATAAACTGCACTGGAGACATTCCCAGCATTCAAGGGGTTAAATCTTTGAGCTCCAAAACGGTATCCAACTCATTGGTTGCAATATGTTCTCTACCTCTCTGGTATTCATAGCATTAAAGAGACAACTTAAGACCCTTTTAATCTATAAAATGTGTGCTTGCAGCTCTGGGATATGAGTCCTCATAGCATAAAAGTCATTTGTTCCCTCTCTGTTGCCCCTTCAGGTCATTGGGACATCAGTGCCTCATTCGAAGATTATGGGACAGTTCTGTCCTCTACATAGAAGACCATTGATCAGGGCTAGCCCAAGGTTTTTTGGTGCCCTAAGTCAGAGGTGTCCAACATGTAACCTATGGACCAAATGTGACCCTTCTGACTCCATGGGGCGGCCCACCTGAGATATAAAAAATTATTTTTATTTTTTTTAAATACTAGATTGACTAGCATACATTAACTAACAGGCCGGTAAGCCCTAATCCGCAGATTGCCAGTACCGCGCAGTTCAACAATAGATGTCTGCTAAATATCAGTATTTATATTTCCAGACATTCTATAATTCACACTCGTTATCAATACAATAAATTATTGTGGCCCTCACACTGATGGCATTCTGATCATGTGCCCAGGACTGAAAAAAACTGTACTCCCCTGCCCTATGTGAACTTTGACTTTGCCCACACTCCCCCACCGGTACCCTGTAGCCTGCAGATATAAATAGCAAAGCCAATGTCTGCCAGAGACAACCTCAATGGAGCAGGTTGCCATTAGTGTGCTCTCCCATTGTATGTGGGATCTAAACTGGGATAATATATGTTTTAGATTAATGGATGCCATGCGATGAAGCCAGACACTGCCAATATACTAAGTGGGGAATGCCAAGGTTATTATAATGAAACTATTTGTATGTATGTATAACTTTATTTATATGGCACCGCACAGTGTCCTTACAACAATGGTATGTTGCATTAACCCCTTAAGGACCAGCTATCCCAGGGTGTGTGGTCCTTTAAGGACCAGATAGCAAAGTCTGATGTGCCGGCCCACGTGACTGATCATGTGTGCCAGCACGTCGAACAGAGGACTGATAGAGATCGCTCTGGTCTTGGAGCGTTCAATAATAGTCCCCGCTACTACTCACAGCGTGCCTGCACGATCGCTGTGAGTGAGAAATACGTGATGTGCCAGGACCGTCACTGGTCCTTAATGGAAAAATACCAGTGACGGTGCTGACACGTCACTGGACGGTAAGGGGTTAAATAAATGGGGATGCAATAAGTGTCTGAATCATAGGAACAACAGGAACGAGGTCCCTGTCCCAAGTAACTTAGTCTAAATGGGTAATAAGAGACAGACAGCAGGGTATGAGGGTGTCATGAGTTAAAGTGCTAATTTTGCCAAAAGGAGGTGCATGGCACTTGTCCTCCAGATGATAGGAATTCAGGGTAGATTTAAAGCGGAACTGTCATGTCAATATAAGTCCCCTCCGATCCATTGTTAGTATGCGTGTGATAATGAAAACAGGCTAATAAAGTTTAAGTGTCTGCATCATTTTAAATGACAACTTTGTATCAGACCTACATGAATAGGAGAGGGCGGCCATCTTGGTGACATGGAATCTGTGCTCCTGCGCTGTGCGTCTCTACATGGATTTGCCAACGGGGAAGTTACATTGTAACTGTATGACATAGCACAGGGACGGACAATGCAGGCGCACAGATCCCACTTTGACAAGATGTCTGTACTCTCCTATTCATGTAGGTCCGATACAAAGTTAGATTTAAAATGATGCTGACATTTAACAATCTTTATTAGCCTATGTTCATTATTACACGCATACTAACAGTGAATCAGGGGTGACATATTGACATGATAGTTACGCTTTTACCCGTTGACTGCCAGAGAGTCCTCTGTCACTCATAGGGTTACAGACAGAGGGGGATAGTTCTAGACGTGGGGAGAGGGGTATGGAGTTCCAGACGTAAGGAGACGAAAGTGAAAAAGATTTGAGAGCGGAGAGGGCAGAGGGTGTGGAGGGGGTAACAAGAAGGGTGGTTGGTTGATAAATACATCACCAGTGGAGTAACTATAGGGGTCGCCCCTGCAACCGGGCCCATGCATTCCAGGGGCCTGGCCTCTCCCTGCGATCCCTCCGCCTGGCGCCCGCTATCTCCCACCAGCGCTCTAGTAATGCAGAGCGCTGGGAGATGACATCATCTCCCAGCACTTTGCATTACTAAGAGGACCGTGCGGGACCTCCAGGTAGGAGTTAGGAGATGGGGGCATTGTGGAGGGGGTCATTGTGGTCGAGGGGGGGGCCAGTGTGGTGGTGGGGGCCGGTGGCACTTCTTGTACCAGGGCCCAGAGGCTTCTAGTTACGCCTCTGTACATCACCAATGTATACGCACAGCTTTACAACGTGTTGGAGACACCATATCATCCAGGCAGGATGCCAGAGTCAAATGTGGATCCCCCAAAAGGAGAATTGAAGAGGACTTACAAGGTCCTGTTGTAAAAGGCAACTGGTACAATTCTGGTGCAAGCCAAGTGCTCCACAAGGGATGATAAAAATTCCCCAAATTCCGATCGATTTAACCTCTTTTATACCACAGCGGTCTCCATTTTGGGGGCTAGAACACTGACCCCCTTGATTGTAACACAAACTAAAAGTAGGGTAATCTCAGTTACAAAATCTTGGGGTGCATGTGCAGTTGCCATAGACCAGAAGTGTAGAATGTGAGGCCCTACAGCGGCTGTTGGACTGCAACATCCATCATCCCAGGCTGTAAGGCCTCACATTGCCCACACCTGCCATAGACCCTTAGTGTTGGACATGAGAATTTTTTTATTGGTGTCTGTGTAGACTGTGGGTGCAGTTCAGATGTGGCAATCCAGTCTCTCTTGAGGGACCAGCTGGTCATCTGGGACTCACAATGCAGCTTCATGGGAAGGTGTTCACCCAGGAGATCAGACCAGCCGGTAATACACTGTATATGTGATACTTCCTATGGTATAGACAAGGATTGGGTTTAGGACTTGTGTTAATCCAACACATGCCCCTCTGGCACTCAGAAGGGTTAAAGTAAAGTCACATCTGGTACTATTGGGGTAAAAGCATATTGTGTAGTGATTTTTATCTAGATCTTGTTGTCCTAGATATATCTCACTGCTTTATCTGTATTTACTTGTTATCTCTCTAACTAGTCTACTATTCATTTACTCCTATCGTCAATGTGCTCTCTCTCTCTCTCTCTCTCTCTCTCTTACTAAGCAGTCCATCATTCATTTACTCCTTTCGTCAATGTGCTGTCTCTCTCACTAACTAGTCCACCATTCATTTACTACTATCATTCATGTGCTCTCTCTCTATAACTAGTTCACCTCTGTTGTCCGTGTGCTATCTCTAACTAGTTCATCACTTTTGTCAGTGTGCTGTCTCTATAACTAGTTCACTGCTGTATCTATAACTAGTTCACGACTGTTGTCAGTGTGCTGTCTCTATAACTAGTTCACTGCTGTATCTATAACTAGTTCACTGCTGTCTCTATAACTGTTCACCACTGTTGTCAGTGCACTGTCTCTATAACTAGTTCACCGCTCTATCTATAACTAGTTCACCACTGTTGTCAGCGTGCTGTCTCTATAACTAGTTTACCACTGTTACCAATGTTGTCAGTGTGCTATCTCTGTAACTAGATTACCATTGTGTGCAGTCTCTGTAACTAGTTAACAGTGGTTGTCCGTGTTCTACCTCTGTAACTAGTTTACTATTATTATCAGCGTGTTGTCTCTGTAATTAGTTTACCATTGTTGTCGGTGTGTTATCTCTGTAATTAGCTTACCATTGTTGCCAATGTGTTATCTGGAACTAGTTTACCATTGTTGTCAGTGTGTCATGTGTAAACGTGATTACTCATGGTCAGTTGTCCCTGTGTGTGTGTCACCTTCTCTTCCCCCTGCCTATATGACTATATAAAGTTTTCAGTCTTCCAATAAAGCCACTTCTTCTTCTCCCTCCTTACGACTAGTTTTGGTTTTATTACCAGAGGGGACTTTGCTGGGGAATTGCACCACAGCCTTGACTGCAGCGGAATGATTTCCCTGCTGGTATAATGGGGAGTGGTGGCGCTCTAGACGACTGAGGAGAGGCAAAGCCTGGGCAGATTATAACCAGGAGTAGCTGGCTAGGCAGAACTTGGCAGAACTGCCACATTGCTCTTTAAACCTTTAAATGCCAGAGGATTGCTCAACATAATAGGTTGCATTATCCCTTTGTTGTTCAAAGGGTTAAATAAACAGGTATTTTTCTTTCCCTGTATGATGCAGCTGGTTTGCCCCAGATAAACTAAAGTTTTCTTTTCAACCTAAGGCTTTTAACAGTTAATTTTTTTTCTTCTAAAGCAAGCTAGAGGAGTTTCAGCTTGGCTGCTCTGCAATCTACTTCATCAAGTCTCACGTGCGGAAGTGGTTAAATTCCTTTCCAGCTGAGCTGGCAAGCAGAGTCCCTGCATGTTAGTCAGATCTCTGTGGGGGAAGCTGGGGAGGAACAGAATCTGAGAAAGGCAGAAATCTGTTCTCATGGGCTCTGAACGGGGAAGGGAAGGGGCAAGGCAGGGCTTGCTTTTTCCCAGAAACATTATTATATTTATCCTAGGAATAAACTGTAGAGGGCAGAAGATAAGTTTAGGTACAGCTTGAGAAAAAAAAGCCCTGCTGAGCATTAACATGTGTGAAAGGAGAGAGCATTGTGCAAACAGCAGAGATAGGGGAACTCATGCTGCATTAAATAGTGTGGGCTTGTACATTGGTCTGATGCTGACACATTCAAATGTGCATGGTGCAGGCTGGTGCTGGGAGCCACAGAGACTCCATAAACCCCTTGAGTGCTTTGCAATGCGCTGCATACCCCTCTAGCAGTCAAAGGGTTAAAAGACCACGGACTCCTAACAATAACCCCCCCATTTACTTTGTACGGCTAAGAAATCACATCTTTAAAGCGGAACTATCATCCAAACAAAGCCCCCCTCCAATAATCCTATATAATAATTCGCTAATGTATGTTTGTCCGAAGCTGTCATGCGCAGTACAGAGGGCTGCGCGTGCTGCAGTCATGCGCCGTACAGACTGCCCGCACCACGGCTCATAACGGAGTGGGGTATCCAAATTCAGACCTTCGGTGCGCAGAGAGGTACACCGTTATCAGCCATGGCGCAGGCAGTCTGTACGGCGCATGACTGCACCGCGGGAGTTGCTTCCTGGCACTGTGGCCCGTGTACAGGGGCTCTTCAACTAGTTATTCATATATATAGTGACAAGCTTAGAAATAAGTACTATTATCGAGCATAAGTACTGCTTATTAACCCCTTAAGAACCACTGACGTGCTAAGACCATCGCAGCGGTCCGGCACTTAAGGACTAGTGATGGTGCTGGCACGTCATGGAATTCAGGGCTCCCGGCGCCGCTGCACGCCGCTCCGGAAGCCCTGAACCGGAAGTGGAAAAAAAAAAAAAAAGCCCCATGGTCCTCAAGTGCCGGCCTTAAGAAATCCTTCTTCTTCTTTGACTGGTGGCCAGGCACATGACATCACCTTAGAGACATTTCCTCTAGGAGGCGCTGCATGGCACCTTAAGGTAACAGGAAGGGACTGACTGTGTTGGAGCACAGATGCCTCTTAAAGGGATAGTAATACTTCCTTTTAACTTTAATTTATTTTGTAGATATTAAAAACACATGAAGAATGATATAAGTCTTATCTCTCAAACCTTTATGGTTTATGAGATATTCACAAGCAAAGTTTCCCCCTCCCGCCCCTTTTACCTAGTGTAAGCAATCTCTTCTCAGATGTGGAATGCAGTCCATAGACCAGACAGATAACAGAAGGGGACACTCTTATTCCTATGAAAACAATGAATTCCCTGCCCCCCTTGACAAGATTTTCAGGTTTTTCCCTTATCTTAATTGAAGATTGTCCTTCTCTGCAGTCTACCTGGGCACCTCCCTTCTGCTCTAGCTGAACAGTGTGACATCAGTAAAAGGGGCGGAATGAGGACACTTTGTCATTGAATTACTCTGGAACTACAACTCTGACAGAACTGAAATAACACTCTCCAAAGTCCAAATACTATGATGATTAATTAGAGCTGCTTTTATTATGAAACATTACTATCCCTTTAAGCAGGAATCCTGGCCATCAGTCTCAGATCAAGTAGGATTTCTTAATAATGCAGTACTTAGGCTGGATAACACTACTATTTCTACTTTTATTGCTATAGGAATAATTATTGGGGAGGACTTTATTGGGGTGATAGTTCTGCTTTAATCAGTCCTGGATATCACATCCGTGGAGGCAGACCTGACACTTGCTGGCAGTTTTTTAAGACTCAAACAGGCAGCTTACACAAATCTAAATAATCCTCTAAGGGTCAGATGTATTGCAGAGAAATGCCTTGTACATCCCTTTGGCCCTTAACCCCTTAACGACCACCCAGTCTGAGGGTGGATGGCCCTAGAGGACCACGGCACTTTTAAAAACATTTTTTTGGAGCAATGCATTCTGGGATGGCAGAACATAGTGCAGCCGCGCTGTCATCCCAGAATTCCGTGATGTGCCAGGACCGTCACCAGTCCTTAACGTCTGGAACGGCGTGAGGGTCCTGGATCATCGTGTGTGTTTAAAGCGGAGCTATCATCATAATAACATTGCACCCCAATCCATTACTGACATAGAGATAGGCAAAGCCATACTTAAAGGGATAGTAATACTTCGTTTTAACTTTATTTTATTTTGTAGGCATTAAAAAAACATGAAGAATGATATAAGTCTTATCTCTCAATCCTTTATGGTTTATGAGATATTCACAAGCAAAGTTCCCCTCCCCGCCCCTTTTTCCTAGTGTAAGCCATCTCTTCTCAGATGTGAATGTGGTTGTATGACCAGACAGATAACAGAAGGGGACAATTTTCTTTGTATGAAAACAATGAAAGCCCTTCCCCCCTTGACAAGTTTTTCAGCTTTTTCCCTTATCTTAATTGAAGATTGTCCCTCTCTGCAGTCTACCTGGGCACCTCCCTTCTGATCTGGTTGAACAGGGCGGGATACTTTGTTTGTGAATATCTCTTAAACCATAAAGGTTTGAGAGATAAGACTTATATCATTCTTCATGTTTTTTTAATGCCTACAAAATAAAATAAAGTTAAAAAGAAGTATTACTATCCCTTTAAGAACCAGTGACGGTCCTGGCACGTCACGGAGTTCAGGGCTCTGAGCCCTGAACCGGAAGTAAAAAAAAAAAGCCGTGCGTGCGCTGGTCCTTAAGGGGTTAAAGGGAAATCTTACCCTAAGAATAAGTCACTTCTAATTTATTTATTAGAAGGACTTAGTAAGATGTCATCCATACACCAGTCTGTCATTTCTATGTTTTTTATTTCTATCTGACCTCTGTTTAGTCTGCAACTAGTTGTTTCATTTTGCGATACAATAACAAGTGGTGACGCCTCTGAGTCATCCAGGTCTATTGTTGTACAGACGTGTGATCTAGATGCAGACTTCAGTAGAGATCAATATATACAGGGAACTATAGATATAATACACAGATATATTCAAGGGATGAATGAAAATTAAAGCCTCCAGTTTGTCAACAGATGGTACGAAAAGCGTGAATCATGTTTTAACATGTTCTGTGACTCATTCTCTACCATTTCAGTTAGTGGTAAGTTGTTACAGTGAACAGTTGTTTCCCCATTATAAATGGAGGCTTCTTATGACCACTTGTCATCGCAATTTAAGCAATGTGCTATAATTGAATTTTCAACCGCGGAAGGAGTCTCTCCAGTTGATATTTGTCAGCAAATATGGGTTGTTCATGGTGATGAATATGTTGATGTGAGAACTTTGTTTCTCTGGGCCCAAAAGGGTAAAAACGGTGTACCAGGAAAATCGCATTTGTGTGAAGTGGTAGACCTGTGACGGTTAGCAACGTGTTTCACAAGAATCGGATTTATGACCTGATTAAAGAAAATCGGCAGATCACTCAAAGGGAAATTACTGACAAAATTGGCATTTCCCAAGAACATGTAAGTCGCATTATTGTTGCCCATGGAAATTGAAATATTTGTAGAAGATGGGTATCCTGCATGCTCACAGCAGAGATGAAAGCTCATAGGCGTGAAATTTGTCAGGAATTTTTGTCACATTATGAAAATGAAGGCCACAGAGGAAGCAGTTGAGAAGCTCGATCTCATTGTCTTACTACACACAACGTACAGTCCAGATAAAGAGCCATGTGACTTCCATCTTTTTCCCAAACTTAAAGGGATAGTAATGTTTCATAATAAAAGCAGATCTAATTAATCTTCATAGTATTTGGGCCATGGAGAGTGTTAATTCAATACTGTCAGAGTTGTAGTTCAAGAGCGATTGAATGATAAAGTATCCCCCTCCTGCCCCTTTTACTGATGTAACACTGTTCACCTCAGAGCAGCAGGACTGTCCGGATGGATCACAGAGAGGGACAATCTTCCATGAGCATAAGGAAAAACCTGTGAAGGGGGGAAGGATTTTCATTGTTCTCACAGTAAGAAGACTGTCCCTTGCGGTGAGCTGTCTGGTCCCAGGACCAGATTCCACATCTGAGGGGAAAGAGGAGCAGGAGGGAGATAATTTATCATTTAAAGGGATAGTAATGTTTCATAATAAAAGCGGCTCTAATTAGTCATCATAGTATTTGGGCCATGAAGAGTGTGAATTCAATACTGTCAGACTTGTAGTTCAAGAGTAATTCAATGACAAAGTATCCCCCTCCCGCCCCTTTTACTGATGTAACACTGCTCAGCCAGATCAGAAGGGAGGTGCCCAGGTAGACTGCAGAGAGGGACAATCTTCAATTAAGATAAGGGAAAAACCTGAATAACATGTCAAGGGGGGCAGGGCTTTCATTGTTCTCATAGGAAGAAGATTGTCCTCTGCTGTTATCTGTCTGGTCTATGGACTGCATTCCACATCTGAGAAGAGATGGTTTACACCGGGTAAAAGGGGTGGGAGGGGAAACTTTGCTTGTGAATATCTCTCAAACCATAAAGGTTTGAGAGATAAGCCTTATATCGTTCTTCATGTTTTTTTAATGCCTACAAAATAAAATAAAGATAAAACGAAGTATTACTATCCCTTTAATTACTCTTGAACTACAACTCTGACAGAATTGAAATAACACTCTCTATGGCTCAAATACTATGAATATTAATTGGAGCTGCTGATTTTGGGAAACATTACTATCCCTTTAAGTGTAATCTTCCTGGACATCAGTACAAGTCCAGTGAGGATGTGGAGATGGCTGTCGAGACTTTGGCTGCAGAAAAGTGTGTAGTTCTGTTGCGGCGACTTCAACAAACGTGTTCATCATTGGCAGAAATATGTCACCTTGTTATGAGACTATATGGAAAAGTAAACAGATTAAAAGAGCACACAGGGTAAAACAAAGTCACTCCCAATACTGGAACATGTGTCTTTCAAAACTTATTACAGAGCTAACTTGCCTTTTTCTGATAGGGGAGTTCAGATGTATTTATTGCTAACAGATGGTTCATTTGCTTCAGACATCTATGGAAAGCTTGTGTCTGTGACATTCAGCTCTACAAAGACTGTAATAGCAACAGCGCTCCCTTGGTTCAAATGCAAACAATCTTTTAGTGAAGCTCTCAAAAGCTAATGCATTTTTACTTTAATAACTTTTGATTAAAGAATCTACAAGTGGTGGGAGTACCATTGTTTTACTTGGCAGAAAAAGCCGTTAAATAAATGTGGATGAGTCAGAAAGCTTCCACAAAGATTTAATTTTAAAACTTGTTGTGTTGGCTGCAGTTCTTCTTTTTGGCTCAGGTAAAAGCAGAAATTCCCTATGTGCTTGTGAGTTTGTTGTAGCAGAGTTAATATGGCTGCTTTCCTTTAAAGTTGAACTACCACCCTATATAAAGTCGCCCCCCCCCCCAAATAATTAGGCATATGGCGATTAGCTTCTTAATAGTGCTATTATCGGACACAATTAACAAGTTCTGAAGTATTCCTTCTTTTTCTGAGATTCACGGCCAGGCTTCTTGCTGTAGAGACATCTGCTCTCCTGCGCGTCACTCCCTTCCTGTTACCATAAGGTACCATGTAATGCTTCCTAGAGGAGATTGGGACAGACAACACAGGCGCGAAGACGTCTGTAAGCCAAGATGTCTGTGTGCAAGCCTGGTCGCCGGTCTCAGAAGAAAAAGGATTACTTCAGAACTGGGTTCTTATGTCCGATAATAGCGCTGTTAAGAAGCTAATTGCCATATGCCTAATTATTGGGGGGGTGCTTTATAGAGGGTGGTAGTTCTGCTTTAAATATTCACCAAAGAAAAGCAGCGGTACAGTGATACGACGTTTGTCGGCTGAAGGTGTACCAGGGACAGCAATCCATTGCACAATATGGAAACAATGCTTTACCATAGCTGAGTGTGTACGACTGTTTAGCCATGTTCAAATATGGTTGCACAGGTATCGCTGATGATGAACATTGCGGACGTCCATCCATAACCACTACAGAGGAAATCAATGATTGAGTCTGTGCCATGATTCTGGATAATCAGTAGGGGATTACCAATGAACTGGATCATCAATCTGCTAGTTTTGCCAGTGACCATTAAGTGTTACAGACGTGGCTGCTAAAAATAGTTTTTTGAGGACCTACAGAAGCTTGTAGACTGGTGGACGAACAAAGTTTGTTGAAAAGGAGGCGGACTCAGTAGCATAACTATAGGGGTCGCAGGGGTCGCACCTGCGACTGGGCCTGTCACTCCAGGGGCCCGGCCGCCCTCTGCGACCCCTCCGCCTGGTGCCCGCAATCTCCCTCCGGCGCTCTAGTAATGCACAGCGCTGGGAGATGACATCATCTCCCAGCACTCTGCATTACTGAAGAGGGAGCACAACGAGCCAACCCGTCTCTCCTGCCACTCCACTGGACCACCAGGGATTGGGAGGTAGGAGATGGGGCGGCATTGTGGAAGGCCTGGGGGGCCAGTGTGGTCGGGGGGGGGGGCATAGCACTTCTTACACCAGGGACCGGAGGGTTATAGTTACGCCTCTGGGCGGACTATATACAAAATTCTTTTAGCATGCATTGTAATTATATTGAATGAAAATAATTGAAACATACCAACTATAACATCCACTACTAACAACTCACTGACTATCCCACACTACCTGAACAGTATGATCACTCCAGCTCTCCTTACTAATTATAACCTCCACTACTAACAACTCACTGACTATTCCACACTACCTGAACAGTATGATCACTCCAGCTCTCCTTACTAATTATAACCTCCACTACTAACAACTCACTGACTATTCCACACTACCTGAACAGTATGATCACTTCAGATCTCCATACTAACTATAACCTCTGCTCCACTGCTAACAACTCACTGACTATTCCACACTACCTGAGCAGTATGATCACTCCAGTTCTCCATACTAACTATAACATCCACTACTAACAATTCACTGACTGTTCCACATTACCTGAGTAGTATGATCACTCCAGCTCTCCTTACTAACTATAACCTCCACTACTAACAACTCACTGACTGTTCCACACTACCTGAGCAGTATGATCACTCCAGCTCTCCTTACTAACTATAACCTCCACTACTAACAACTCACTGAGTATTCCACACTACCTGAGCAGTATGATCACTCCAGCTCTCCTTACTAACTATAACCTCCACTACTAACAACTCACTGACTATTCCACACTACCTGAGCAGTATGATCATTCCAGCTTTCCTTACTAACTATAACCTCCACTATTAACAACTCACTGACTATTCCACACTACCTGAGCAGTATGATCACTTCAGATCTCCATACTAACTATAACGTCCACTGCTAACGACTCACTGACTGTTCCACACTACCTGAACAGTATGATCACTCCAGCTCTCCTTACTAACTATAACCTCCACTATTAACAACTCACTGACTATTCCACACTACCTGAGCAGTATGATCACTTCAGATCTCCATACTAACTATAACGTCCACTGCTAACGACTCACTGACTGTTCCACACTACCTGAACAGTATGATCACTCCAGCTCTCCTTACTAACTATAACTTCCACTACTAACGACTCACTGACTGTTCCACACTACCTGAGCAGTATGATCATTCCAGCTTTCCTTACTAACTATAACCTCCACTATTAACAACTCACTGACTATTCCACACTACCTGAGCAGTATGATCACTTCAGATCTCCATACTAACTATAACCTCCACTCCACTGCTATCAACTCACTGACTGTTCCACACTACCTGAGCAGTATGATCACTCCAGCTCTCCTTACTAACTATAACCTCCACTACTAACGACTCACTGACTGTTCCACACTACCTGAACAGTATGATCACTCCAGCTCTCCTTACTAACTATAACTTCCACTACTAACGACTCACTGACTGTTCCACACTACCTGAGCAGTATGATCATTCCAGCTTCCTTACTAACTATAACCTCCACTACTAACGACTCACTGACTGTTCCACACTACCTGAACAGTATGATCACTCCAGCTCTCCTTACTAACTATAACTTCCACTACTAACGACTCACTGACTGTTCCACACTACCTGAACATTATGATCACTCCAGCTCTCCTTACTAACTATAACCTCCACTACTAACGACACACTGACTGTTCCACACTACCTGAACATTATGATCACTCCAGCTCTCCTTACTAACTATAACCTCCACTACTAACGACTCACTGACTGTTCCACACTACCTGAGCAGTATGATAATTCCAGCTTTCCTTACTAACTATAACCTCGACTACTAACAACTCACTGACTGTTCCACACTACCTGAGCAGTATGATCATTCCAGCTCTCCTTACTAACTATAACCTCCACTACTAACAACTCACTGACTGTTCCACACTACCTGAGCAGTATGATCACTCCAGCTCTCCTTACTAACTATAACCTCCACTGCTAACAACTCACTGACTATTCCACACTACCTGAGCAGTATGATCACTTCAGATCTCCATACTAACTATAACGTCCACTGCTAATAACTCACTGACTATCCCACACTACCTGAACAGTATGATCACTCCAGCTCTCCATACTAACTATAACCTCCCCTCCACTGCTAATAACTCACTGACTATTCCACACTACCAGAGCAGTATGATCACTTCAGATCTCCATACTAACTATAACGTCCACTGCTAACAACTCACTGACTATTCCACACTACCTGAACAGTATGATCACTCCAGCTCTCCATACTAACTATAACCTCCCCTCCACTGCTAATAACTCACTGACTATTCCACACTACCAGAGCAGTATGATCACTTCAGATCTCCATACTAACTATAACGTCCACTGCTAATAACTCACTGACTATTCCACACTACCTGAACAGTATGATCACTCCAGCTCTCCTTACTAACTATAACTTCCACTACTAACGACTCACTGACTGTTCCACACTACCTGAACATTATGATCACTCCAGCTCTCCTTACTAACTATAACTTCCACTACTAACGACTCACTGACTGTTCCACACTACCTGAACATTATGATCACTCCAGCTCTCCTTACTAACTATAACCTCCACTACTAACGACTCACTGACTGTTCCACACTACCTGAGCAGTATGATAATTCCAGCTTTCCTTACTAACTATAACCTCGACTACTAACAACTCACTGACTGTTCCACACTACCTGAGCAGTATGATCATTCCAGCTCTCCTTGCTAACTATAACCTCCACTACTAACAACTCACTGACTGTTCCACACTACCTGAGCATTATGATCACTCCAGCTCTCCTTACTAACTATAACCTCCACTGCTAACAACTCACTGACTATTCCACACTACCTGAGCAGTATGATCACTTCAGATCTCCATACTAACTATAACGTCCACTGCTAACAACTCACTGACTATTCCACACTACCTGAACAGTATGATCACTCCAGCTCTCCATACTAACTATAACCTCCCCTCCACTGCTAATAACTCACTGACTATTCCACACTACCAGAGCAGTATGATCACTTCAGATCTCCATACTAACTATAACGTCCACTGCTAATAACTCACTGACTATTCCACACTACCAGAGCAGTATGATCACTTCAGATCTCCATACTAACTATAACCTCCACTACTAACAACTCACTGACTATTCCACACTACCAGAGCAGTATGATCACTCCAGATCTCCTTACTAACTATAACCTCCACTGCTAACAACTCACTGACTATTCCACACTACCTGAGCAGTATGATCACTTCAGATCTCCATACTAACTATAACCTCCACTACTAACAACTCACTGACTGTTCCACACTACCTGAGCAGTATGATCATTCCAGCTCTCCTTACTAACTATAACCTCCACTACTAACAACTCACTGACTGTTCCACACTACCTGAGCAGTATGATCACTCCAGCTCTCCTTACTAACTATAACCTCCACTGCTAACAACTCACTGACTATTCCACACTACCTGAGCAGTATGATCACTTCAGATCTCCATACTAACTATAACGTCCACTGCTAACAACTCACTGACTATTCCACACTACCTGAACAGTATGATCACTCCAGCTCTCCATACTAACTATAACCTCCCCTCCACTGCTAATAACTCACTGACTATTCCACACTACCAGAGCAGTATGATCACTTCAGATCTCCATACTAACTATAACCTCCACTACTAACAACTCACTGACTATTCCACACTACCAGAGCAGTATGATCACTCCAGATCTCCTTACTAACTATAACCTCCACTGCTAACAACTCACTGACTATTCCACACTACCTGAGCAGTATGATCACTTCAGATCTCCATACTAACTATAACCTCCACTACTAACAACTCACTGACTGTTCCACACTACCTGAGCAGTATGATCATTCCAGCTCTCCTTACTAACTATAACCTCCACTACTAACAACTCACTGACTGTTCCACACTACCTGAGCAGTATGATCACTCCAGCTCTCCTTACTAACTATAACCTCCACTGCTAACAACTCACTGACTATTCCACACTACCTGAGCAGTATGATCACTTCAGATCTCCATACTAACTATAACGTCCACTGCTAACAACTCACTGACTATTCCACACTACCTGAACAGTATGATCACTCCAGCTCTCCATACTAACTATAACCTCCCCTCCACTGCTAATAACTCACTGACTATTCCACACTACCAGAGCAGTATGATCACTTCAGATCTCCATACTAACTATAACGTCCACTGCTAATAACTCACTGACTATTCCACACTACCAGAGCAGTATGATCACTTCAGATCTCCATACTAACTATAACCTCCACTACTAACAACTCACTGACTATTCCACACTACCAGAGCAGTATGATCCCTTCAGATCTCCATACTAACTATAACCTCCTTTCCACTTCTAATAGTTCACTGACTATTATACACTACAAGAAAAAATCTGGTCGATCTGCATTCTCCTTCAGTGATCCAAAAGACTGGAATAACATACCTGAAAAAATCTTCTCCCAGTCTATATTCCCTAAAGATAACTGCTTCTTTGTATCTAAAAACAATATGTAATAATTCTTATATTGTTTCTTTATTTTGTGTAACTATGTAACTTCCTACTTGAAAACAAGAAAAATCTCAATATATTCTTCCTGGTAAAATATTTTCTAAATAAATAAGTAAAAAAATATATAATTTTTAGGGTGTACTGCAATTTTAAGAGTCAGTTATTCCTATGGAATAGTTTCCTTTTAATAATGTAGACTTATGGATTGCTCTGATGCTGACATGTTTAAATGTGCTTGGCGCAGGCTGGTACAGGAAGCTTCAAAGGCGATTTAATTCCCCTTGGATGGTAGGGAAGTCTCCAACGCATTGCCAAGTAATTCGTTGGAGACATCATTAGCATTCAAATGGTTTTACAAACTTCAAAAGTTAACCCTTTGAGTGCAAAAGCAATGCTTTGCGTTCCTCTCTGGCACTCAAAGGTATAATCCATTGGTTGCTAGAGATGTCCCCTCTGCAATTCCTTGGAGACGTTTATAGTGGGAGGAGTTTTCGATCCCTCTTCAGCTAAAGTCTTTGATTACCGTCCTTAGTGCTGGAGTGGAGATTCCTAGCCAGGTGTATGGGATATGGCAGAAGAACACTCTAATGGTCAGGGATGTAAAACCTCAAGTGTCTCACACGCAATGGGTTGGGCCGATGGAAGGAAACAGGGAACTCTCTGCATAGTATCTGCATATCTGGGAACTCTATGTATCTGCCCCGGAAACCCAGAGTTTTTAGAGTTAATTACCAGCTCTTCAGGCATAGAGGCCGATTCTCCAGCTGTGGTGAGTTTCCTGAATAGCACAGCCCTCGTCTCCTCCTTACTTCCTCCTTCTTCCTACCCTGTTCCACCCACTCCGCATCCACTTCCCAGACTAATCCTGTTAAGCCCTGCTCACCCCATTAAGCCTCACCTACTCTATGATGCAAATCACATCATTTATCCGAGCCCTGTCGCAGCCCATGAGCCCTCTCCAGGGCTCCACAGAAAGAAGTTTCCAGGTATGCTTATCTGGCACCCAGCTTCCCCACTGGAACACTCTACTAATCCAGGATGAGATAGAGGATGGAGGGCAGAGAACCTGGGCTTAACCTCAGCTGGGCTTGACTCTCTGGGGCTGTTTACTGAGTGGGTGATACAACGAGCATGCACAAAATAAGATTATTTTACCACCTGTTCTATAGATATGCTAATGCACAATCTTACATTTTATAAAAAAAATTATGTACTTAGCATCAAATGGTTGCCTGATTGTTGAAGATCAGATCTACGAATAAATCTGTTTAGTAGGAAGTCACATTTTTATTATTTAATAAAATTTGCATGAAGGTCTTTATTGCCTATGACATAGGGCTATAAATGCCCATAAAGGGATAGTAATGTTTCATAATAAAAGCAGCTCAAATCAATCATCATAGTATTTGGACTTTGGAGAGTGTTATTTCAATTCTGTCAGAGTTGTAGTTTTAAGAGTAATTGAATGATAAAGTATCCCCCTCCCGCCCCTTTTACTGATGTAACACTGCTCACCTCAGAGCAGAAGGGAGGTGCCCAGGTAGATTGCACAGAGAGACAATCTTCAATTAAGATAAGGGAAAAACCTGAAAAACTTGTCAAGGGGGGCAGGGCTTTCATTGTTCTCATAGGAAGAAGATTGTCTCCTGCTGTTATCCGTCTGGTCTATGGACTGGATTCCACATCTGAGAAGAGATGGCTTACACTAGGTAAAAGGGACGGGAGGGGAAACTTTGCTTATGAATATCTCTCAAACCATAAAGGTTTGAGAGATAAGACTTATATCGTTCTTCATGGTTTTTTAATGCTACAAAATAAAATAAAGATAAAATGAAGTATTACTATCCCTTTAAAATGATCAACCCTTTCTTAGGTGATTTAACGATTATGGCTTGGTAAAAACAATGGCACAATTAGTACAGAATTAATATGCAATGTTGCTTCAGCAATATTGATACATGCGCCTTTTAATATTTATATCACCAAGACTTGAAATTCAGAAGCTGTTACCTTGGAAAAAAAATCACTCTGGCAAATTTTAAGACATAACACGTAAGGAAATAATGTAATAATTTCACAAATGGTGTTACAGACTGATTTAATTCACGATTTTACGATTCACATTCTCAGAGTCACTGTCTGTTTCATTCATCAAACAACCCACCAAAGGGATCGTTATAGCAAAATGTCATATCTAATGTGTGGTTCGGCAATTCTTTACAAGGCACCGCTCAACATGGACTCTAATGATTTCCCTTTATCTCATTTGCTTATAAGATTGAGGAAATAAAAGGTTCTACTTAGGGAGTTTGGGTCGAATTTCTTTGCATCTTTGTGCATCCCGTTTGCCTTTTTTATGCGTTTGTTTTTAACATTCCTGGACACACTCTGGATCTGCCCCGGAGGCTCTCGATTTTAGAGTTAATTACCGGGTCTCTGGGCACAGTGGCTGATTCCCTGGCTTTGGTGAGTTTCCTGGGTAACTCCGCCCACTTCTCATCCATTCTGCCAACTTCCTACCCTGTTCCACCCATTCTCAGAGGCAGAGGCGTAACTGGAGGCTGCCGGGCCCTGGTGCAAAATTTGCCACGGAACCCCCCCACCATGTTTACCCCACTGTCCACCTCCACGAATATACCCCCACTGTCCACCTCCTACCTGGCTCAGGAGGAGGGGGCCCTCATCATCCCTGGTGGTCCGGCGGCGTGACAGGAGAGGTCTGTGCTGCCTTCTGCACAGACCTCTCTATATGCAGCTCCCGAGCGGTCCTCCAGTAATGCAGAGCGCTGAGAGATGATGTCATCTCCCATCGCTCTGCATTACTAGACGGCCAGAGACCACGAGGAAGCTTCTCACAGCTTGCCAGTGGGGAGATCAATGTGATCGTCCCATCAGCAAAGCTTTTTTAATGCTGGCAGTGATGGTGGTAGCAGGGGGCGGCCGGGCCCCTGGAGTGACAGGCCCAGTCGCAGTTGCGACCACTATTGTTACGCCACTGCTCAGAGGAGGCCTGGCAACATTTGGCCTGGGTGGGAAATACATTGAAGTGGCCTGTTTCTATTCCTTCAGCCCAAAGTCCCAGATCACCCCTTTCTGTTAATTTTATAACTGCCATTGATATTATGAAGTGAGGCAAGTGATACTGCAAAGTTTATAATTGAAATGTTGGGATACTAGTGATATCACAGAGATTACAACTGAAGTGGAGCTACACTAAGGATACTACAAGGCTTACAGCTGAAATGGAGGTACACCGGTGATGCCACACAGCTTGCAACTTAAACTAGTAGTGTAGCTCCATAAACTCTCTGTAGTCAATTTACAGCAGCAACCGGAAAGTTGAGTGGGGCGGTGGCCAGCTGGCCTAGACTTTTGACCAGCATGGGAGGCAGTTGCCCCCCAGGCAAGCCTCACCTGCCCATTCTAATAACCCCCACACACTTTCCTCATCTCAATCCTGATTAAGCTCTGCCCATCCGATTAAGCCGCACACATTTTATGATGCAATTTGCATCATTTAGACATGCCCAGCCCCAGCCCATGAGCTCTCTCCAAAGAAGAAAATTCCCCTGTGTGATTTTTAACCCCTTGGATGCTGGAATAGTCTCTAGCACTTGGTTTCCCAGACCGATTGGCCACCCAATTTATCCCTATCTATTTAAAAAGCTTAGACTTATTTACACCCTTAACGACCACCCGATCCAGGCGTGGGCGGCCCTAGAGGAGTACGGCTTTTTTGTTAGTTTGTTTTTTCTGCAATGCATTCTGGGATGGCAGAGCACCATGTAGCTGTAGTGCCAATCCAGAATTCCATGACGTGCCAGGACCCTCATCAGCCCTTGACGTTCGGACCGGCGTGACTGGCACGTCATGTGACATTAAGGGGTTGCCACAACAGTGAACATTCTTTTGTATTAAAAATATATTTTATGTATTTTGATTTATGTAGAAAGTGTTTTACCAGGAAGAAAACATTGAGATTTCTCTCGTTTTCAAGTATGTCCTGGAAAAAATTGAATGTTTTAGGAGCAAAATAAAGTTCTGATCTTTCTATCAAAAGCTTATTACAGCTCAGACTTACTTTAACCCTTTGAGTGCCGGAGGGGTACACAACACTTTGCAATGGAGTACCCCTCTGGCACTCAGGGGGTTAACTGGCTGTCATCAGCATTACAATTTGGTGCCCAATCGGCATACATTTTTTGGGAACACTTAAGTCATAAGGCTGGATTTTCAAAAGAAACATGGTACAATTTTGGGGCAAAAATAAAATGTTCCTTTTGGTTTAAATCGATTTCTCAACCCCTTGGAGACCTCTCTATCAAACAAGGGGTTAAAATCCCATTTAAATCAATGAACATTCTGGGGGATTTTTCTATCTCTCCTAATGTGCAATTAGTTTTCTCCAGAATTCTTCCACATTTCTTTAGAAAATACTGACTACAAACTTCAACTCTCCATAAACCAAGGGTGGCAAACTGCATTCCTAAAGGGCTGAGACAATGCAGTTTTGCCAGTCAATTGTTCCTCTTTTTCTTTGTGTATATGGACCCCAGAATTGCTCTACTTTGTCTTTATACACACAGCCCCTAGTAGCATAGCTGTCGTATCGCCTATTTTTGCGTTGATCCAAAGGAAGGCAAAGAAATAGTACAAAAGACCATTGAAGCTATTTCCAATTATGCCCCAAGCGGGTGGAAGAGTTCCTTTTTGACTCCAAACAGCAATCCGATATCTCCCTGGATCAACATTCTATCACCATTTTAACCAACTGTCACAATTCTCAGTATTGTTCTTATATAAAAAGGCATCCAATACTTTTTTGAAAGTAGCAACAGTATCTGGCAACACAGCTTCCCAAGTTTCCTTCTGTGTCATGCGCCATGACAGAATAGAAGCAAGAATTGAGGGTTGGTAGAATTTTTGCTTCTAAGGTCCTAACGCCTTTGAAGAAAAAACATGTATAAACAGTTTGTGGATGTTTTTCTGCATAGACGACAATATCTGCACCTGCTCAGACTAGGCAAAGAGGTTTTTTTTTGGAGTTTTTGTGCATGTTCAGATCATTGAAATACATTTAAAAACGAACAGTTACCTGTCCAAATTCTCAGCTTAGTGCAGTATTTCCAGAGCTGGATTTACAGCCAAGGTGCCTATAGGCAAGGCACTCTAGGCACCTTAGCTCCACCCATGTGTCACAGAAGTGGGAGGAACTGGGTGGAGAAGGAGGAGAAGGTATACAGGCATAGCACAATTTTTGTATAAACTGTATGTGTGCTTATAAATTAGTCTGTGTAAATAAAATACTTTGGTCTTGCTCTATCTCATTTATTCATTTATACAAAGAGGTGTCAGTAGGTCATGAAATAACTTAATTCCCACATCTCCAACACCATCATCTAAAACACTAGAGTCCCTCTTTGATCATTTGAAATAGTAGGTGGCATGCAAAATTCATAGCTGCCATTAGGATTTGTGGGCAGTAATAAGGTAAGTATGTGTGTGTGTTTGTGTGTGAGGGGGAATATTAGGATGCTTCGCATTGCTGTTAATATAGGAAATGTCATGTGATGCATTACACGCCTGCTACAAAGACAACCAGCTAATTTGTGGACAAAGAAAATGCAACGTATTTCCCTTTGACTGCGAATGCTGCTTTAAGCAGCTCCTTCCACTGCTCAAACACAGAGGCGTAACTAGAAGCCTCCGAGCCCTGGAACAAGAAGTGCCATGGCCCCCCCACACCACATTGGTCACCCTGACCACACTGACCCCCTCCACAATGCCCCCATCTCCTACCTGGAGCTCCCGCGCGGTCCTCTTAGTAATGCAGAGTGCTGGGAGATGATGTCATCTCCCAGAGCTCTGCATTACTAGAGCGCTGGCGGGAGATTGCGGGCACCAGGTGGAGGGGTCGCAGGGGGAGGCCGGGGCCCGTGGAGTGCACGGGCCCGGTCGCAGGTGCGACCCCTATAGTTACGCCACTGCTCAAAGGAATATTAATGCCTCTTTATAATACTTTAGCCGAGCTTCTGTATAACAATAGTAAAACAATGCGCTATGTCAAATATCTTACTTCTTTGTAGTTCAAAAGTTATTAATCGCTAAAGATCCTCCACCTGCCCCTTTCTGGCTGCCTCCCTCTGATTCTCAGATCGGGTTGTGCCGCCCTACGGCTGCAGCGAGAGACAAACTTCAGTAAGTATAAGGGAAATCTTGCCCCCCCCCCTTGAGGAAGGAGGGTAGGATTTCCCTTTTCTTATTGAAGTGTGTCCCTCGCTGCAGCTGTCCTGACCATACTGCATCTTCTTTGAGACGCCATAAGAAGGGGCGGGTGGTGAGGATCTTTAGAGCTGAATAACTTTTGAACTACAAAGAAGTGAGATATTTCACATAGAGCATTGTGTTACTATTATTATACAGAAGACTCGGATAAAGTATGGACCAGGGGGAGGGTGCAGCACATTGCTACGCAATGGGTTGCACACTCATCTGGTCCATAAATGGTTAACTGGAACTTGTGCTACTAACCCACTGTCAAAATGGACCTCTGAGCCTGACTTTGACAGCGATTCTTGTAAACTGCTTAAGGAGCCCTATTTTTCAGCAGAATTGTATAGACGTGGTTCTATCGGATAAGCTCAGTTGAGCCTGCACCACCGTTATCAGATGCCTAGAGGTCTGCCTGGTTTTAATCTGATCTAGTGGTGTGACTATTTCTGAATGTCTGCAAATTACAGTCATTGAACTGCAGATGGCAGTCTGTTTAAGGATTTCTTTTAAATCACAATTTCTTATTTATTGATGAGCTGCCAATCAGTCAAGAATCACAGCAGACAACCTTTACAGGCTCCAGTTTAAGTACTGGTTAAAAACGTAATCGTATTGGTATATGTATGAAGGCAAAAAAGAGAATTCTGGGGAAAAAATAACTGCAGAATATTTTTAAATTAATGACATATATAAGGGCCTTATGTTCAGAAGTGGAATAATTCTGGGGCAAACCAACTTCACGAAAGGGAAAACAATATGAATCCCCATTGTGCTAAAGGAGTTTTCCCAATGCATTTTGGAGATTTGAATTTCTCCTCTGTGATGCAGATGGTTTTCTCCAGAATTTTCTTTTGAACTTAGTTATAGTAACCCTTTTTTTTTTTTTACATAATATTTAGTTAGAGTGCCTAGACTTTTTTTTCCAATTTCAGCTATTTTTTATGCTTTTATATTCCTGAAATTGAGATCTCCCTGCAGCACTGAATGCTCTGTGTGATGTAATACATTGTTACACTCTCCCTGCAGTACTGAATGCTCTGTGTGATGTAATACGATGTTCCACTCTCCCTGCAGCACTGAATGCTCTGTGTGATGTAATACATTGTTACACTCTCCCTGCAGTACTGAATGCTCTGTGTGATGTAATACAATGTTCCACTCTCCCTGCACCACTGAATGCTCTGTGTGATGTAATACAGTGTTACTCTCCCTGCAGCACTGAATGCTGTTTGTGATGTAATAGAGTGTTACACTCTCCCTGCAGCACTGAATGCTGTGTGTGATACAATACAATGTTACAGTCTCTCTGCAGCAAAGAATGCTCTTTGTGATGTAATACAGTGTTACAGTCTCCCTGCAACACTGAATGCTCTGTGTAATGTAATACAATGTTACATAGTAACATAGTAACATAGTAAATTAGGTTGAAAAAAGACACAAGTCCATCAAGTTCAACCTTCGCTTCATACCTCAGTAACTGAAAATTTTATAGCTTTCCTGCTACCAATTAAATTAGTCTTTATCAGACCTTCCTGATCAGCCTACTGATAAACAGTATAACTCTGTATGTTCCCTTTTGAAAGAAATGTATCTAATCTTCTCTTAAATGTATCCATTGTATCTGCCATAACTACCTCCCTAGGCAATGAATTCCACAATTTGACAGACCTTACCGTAAAAAAAACCCTTCCTCTGCTGAAGTTTAAACCTCCTTTCCTCTAATCTCAAGGGGTGTCCCCTGGTCACCTGAGCAGGCCTTGGAATAAATAGCTCACCGCAGAGATCCTTGTATTGACCTCTCATATACTTGTACAATGTGATAAGGTCTCCTCTTAGTCGTCTTTTCTCTAGAGTAAATAAACCAAGTTTGTTTAGTCGTTCCTCATATGTCAAGTCCTCCATTCCCTTAATTAATTTTGTTGCTCTCCGCTGTACCCTCTCTAGTTCTAGTATATCCTTTTTCAGAACCGGTGCCCAAAATTGCACTGCATACTCAAGGTGAGGTCTTACCAATGATTTGTATAATGGCAAAATAATGTTATCCACTCTTGCTTCAATACCTCTTTTTATGCAAGACAGGACTTTGTTTGCCTTTGCTACTGCTGTTTGACACTGGTCACTGTTTCCAAGTTTGTAGTTGACAAGGATACCCAGTCTCTCTGCAGTACTGAATGCTTTGTGATGAAGTACAATGTTACACTCTCCCTGCAGCACTGAATGCTCTGTGTGATGTAATACAATGTTACACTCTCCCTGCAGTACTAAATGCTCTGTGTGATGTAATACAATGTTACACTCTCCATGCAGCACTGAATGCTCTGTGTGATGTAATACAATGTTACACTCGCCCTGCAGCACTGAATGCTCTGTGTGATGTAATACAGCACAGTGGCTCAGTGGTTAGCACTGTTGCCTTGCAGCGCTGGGGTCCTGGGTTCAAATCCCACCAAGGACAACATCTGCAATGAGTTTGTATGTTCTCACTGTGTTTGCGTGGGTTTCCTCCGGGTACTCCGGTTTCCTCCCACACTCCAAAAAACATACTGATAGGTGAATTTAGATCGTGAGCCCCAATGGGGACAGGGACCAATATGAGTGTAAAGCGCTGCGGAATCTGTGTGCGCTATATAAATAAAGGATTATTATTATACAATGTTACACTCTCCCTGCAGCACTGAATGCTCTGTGTGATGTAATACAGTGTTACACTATCCCTGCAGCACTTAATGCTCTTGTGCTCTCTGGTATGCTTTTTAAATTCTAGATCTAGATCTGCTCTCATGTTCCATGACAGAAAGCTCTCTGCAGACAGATCCAGGTAGCTCATAAAAGTGTAAAAAAAAAAAAAAAAATACCTGAAGATTTAAAAAATGTAAGCATACATTGCAGAATAAATGAAGTCAATATAAAGGGTTACCATTCCTTTTGGCCCTTAGACATATTTATAATTAACCTGTGGAACATCAACACAACTTATGATTAGCTATCTGAGTGACAGAGAAGTTTACAAAGTGTTTTGTAATTAACTCTTTGAGCATTGCTTTGCAATGCGTTGCATACCACTCTGGCACTCAAAGGGTTAACCCTTTGGATGCTTGAAATGTCTCCTTTTAATTGAATCCTGGAGACATTGCCATTTCATTTATAATAATTCACCCATCACACGCTAGAGACATCGCCAACACATCTGCAGTTTGCTTTGCAATGCATTGAATACCCTTCTGGCACTAAAAGGGTTGAAAAGGCTCATGGAAAGCCATATGATTTTTTTATTTTTTTTCCTGTCGCATATGGTTCAGTTGCTCTCCTTTGAGTTCATACATATGTCCTTCTGTGTCTCAGTCATGAATTGCTTGGCTGGCGAGTACACATTCTGTTGGTATTTACATATTGAACGAATGACACATGGAGAGATTATTTGTTGCAGAGTGCTGCTCTGGATATTGGCGGCTGTGTGACTGCGCATTTGTAGTTCTCTTTATTGATGATGATGGTGTTTTAACAGTGACAACTCATTGGGGTTTTTGTTATCTATTTGTTTTGGAAAAGAGCAGTGGTTTTGTTTAACCCCTCATGTCCGCCTCCACGGACGTGACATCCAGGACTGGTTGAAAACGTTATCTCTTGGACAAGGGCTAAAGAAAAAATTCATAATGGTCATTTGATTTTTTTTATTCATTTATTACCTCTCAAAAGTAGCCGCTTGTAAAGTAATCCTTAAGCTTCCAAGACCGGAAACCAGGCGTCAGTGCAGACATCTTGTCTGCGCGCATGCACTCTCAGTCCCGGTCTCACTACAGAAGCATTGCACTGGCCCGAACAGCCCCGGAAGGGACTGATGGCGCAGACTGCGCTAACCTGGCCATCAGTCTCGGACGTTAAAGGATTTCTTTACAAGAGGTAAAATAACTATTATTAAGCTAGTTGCCATTTGCCTAAGTATTGCAGGGCGACTTTACTTAAAGGGATAGTAATACTTAAAGGGATAGTAATACTTCGTTTTAACTTTATTTTATTTTGTAGGCATTAAAAAAACATGAAGAATGAGATAAGTCTTATCTCTCAAACCTTTATGGTTTAAGAGATATTCACAAACAAAGTATCCCCCCCCCGTTCAACCAGATCAGAAGGGAGATGCCCAGGGTAGACTGCAGAGAGGGACAATCTTCAATTAAGATAAGGGAAAAAGCTGAAAAACTTGTCAAGGGGGGCAGGGCTTTCATTGTTTTTATACAAAGAAGATTGTCCCCTTCTGTTATCTGTCTGGTCTTACAACCACATTCACATCTGAGAAGAGATTGCTTACACTAGGAAAAAGGGGAGGGAGGGGATACTTTGTTTGTGAATATCTCATAAACCATAAAGGTTTGAGAGATAAGACTTATACCATTCTTTATGTTTTTTTAATGCCTACAAAATAAAATAAAGTTAAAACGAAGTATTACTATCCCTTTAAGTATTACTAAGCCCTATAGTAAAGCCCTACTAAAAAAAAAACGTATTGCCCCCAGTGTCATCTCTCAAACCTTTATGGTTTGAGAGATGATCGCTTCTAAAGTTGCCCTTTCCCTCCCCCTTCCCCATAGTCAGCGTTCTAGCTGACTGCAGGGAAGCAAGTCGTACGACTTTCAGGCGGCTCTCCAGCACAGCCTGATCGCGTTACTAAAAAAGAAAACTTTCACTGAAATGGTCTTCTACGTGTGCTTGGTTTGCAAGCACACGTAGAAGACCATTTTAGTGAAAGTGTTTTTTTTAATTAACGAGATTGCGGCTCTGCTGCAGAGCCGCCTGATGATCTATGACTGGATTTCCCTTCAGTCAGCTACAACGCTGACTTCGGGTAAGGGGGAGGGAGAGGGCAACTTTAGAAGCGTTCATCTCTCAAACCATAAAAAGAGTACCTTGGAGAAGGGCTTAAAATATGAAGTTCTTTGCCACTAGCCAGACCTGAAAAGTTACTCACCATAACATACCCACCAGGGCTGAATTTCTACTCACCAGGGCTAAATTTTCACTCGCCATTGGCTAGTGGGGAGTGGAAATTTTGAGCCCTGCCTTGGAGGCACCACTGGATATTGCTGTCTTTGACCTATGATTTGCACAATAGTGACATATAGCTAAAAAACTTTAAAAAGGAACCATCACCCCGCATAAAGTCCCCACCCCTAATAATTAGACATATAATGTTAAGCTTAGAAATAGTACTATTATGCAGCATAAATACAGCGTTCTTAAAAAATCCTACTTCATCTGAGACCGATGGGCAGGCTTCTTGCTTTATAGGCATCTGCGTGCCTGCAACGTCAGTCCTTTCCTTTTACATTAAGGTACAATGCAGCGCCTCCTAGAGGAGACCAGGACAAACAGCACAGGCAGGAGGACTAAGCCACAATGTCTGTTCTGATGCCTGGCAGTCAGTCTCAGAAGAAGTAGGATTTCTTAATAACACGGTACTTATGCTGGATAATAGTATTATTTCTAAGCTTATCACAATATGACTAATTATTGGGGGGGTACTTTATTTGGGGTGATAGTTCCGCTTTAATAAAATGATTCTCTATGATACCCACATTTTCTTAAAGAAAAAAGGCACTTCACAATATGGAGGCCAGAGTGCGTACCACAAGGGGGATAAAAAGTACCAGGCATCACAATTGTGACTTGGTTTGACCCAGCTGTAAAATCAGCTCTGCAAAGCAATGGAACCAGAGGTCAGCATGCACTCCTTCGTGGCTCCAACTTTCAACCTTCTCCTCCTGTAGATGCAACCGGACCTCCAGGAATTATAGCAATCTCATTCTACCCTACGCATTTTGTGACCATTGTCGCTTCATCAGGGCTGTCACAATGACACCTCCCTATACACATGGAGCCAAATGTCCAAAGATAAAGAGGCACAATTCTGGAGTAATCAAATTACACCATGGGGGACAAATTAAAATTCTCTTTGATGTAAATTGGGCGTTTAACACTCTGAATGCTACGGAGGACTCTAGCTTTCATAGAGATAGACATCCCATATAAATTAGTGGACAATTTTCTTTTTATCTGCAAATGTTTTGCTTCCAATTTGCTCTTCTTTCCTTTGTGTGTACTGCCCAGAATCCTTTTAACCTTTTGAGTGCCAGAGAGGTGTCCAACGCACTCTGACAGGCAAAAAGGTTCATAAAAAAATGCAAATACAGAACAATTTTGCTCAATCATTTTGCCTGTGAAAATCTCAATATTAACCACTTAAGGACCAGCCACGCGGGGACCCCTAAATTCCATGACGTACATGTATGTCATGGGTCCTTAACCCTTTGAATGCCATTGAGGTATGTAACGCATTGCTTTGCAATGTGTTGTGTACCCCTCTGGCACTCAAAGAGTTAACACACGTTTTCCCCATGTCATATAGATGTATATGCACGTCCTTGGTCCTTAAGGGGTTAAATACATCATATGAAAATCTAAAAAGGAAATATTTGATCGCCATAGTGAATTCTCATTGAGGCTGGCGTATAAAGAAAAGTGGAGTTTTTCCAGAGCATCTATTAAATTAAAGAGCGCAAAATACAGAGTGCCCTGGACAGACACTTAGATGCCCAGTGAAGATGGTTTAATTGAATGTGTCTTAGTCTGACTATACACTAAAATATACAATGTAGAGACCTCACCACTTAGATGCCCAGTGAAGATGGTTTAATTGAATGTGTCTTAGTCTGACTATACACTAAAATATACAATGTAGAGACCTCACCACTTAGATGCCCAGTGAAGATGGTTTAATTGAATGTGTCTTAGTCTGACTATACACTAAAATATACAATGTAGAGACCTCTCCACAGAATGCATTACGCGTTTCACCTTCTTTTCTTATTTCACTTTATTTTTTAGAATAAACCAACTGCGCCAGAGGAAGTAAAGTTCTCCAAATTCCCATTCCTTTTAATTGGGATTTTAACCCACTTAAATGCTAGACAGGTCTCAAACACATTGGAATACATTTGCACTTAACCCACTAGATACTTGAGAAGTTTCTATTACATCTATATAATGAACCGCTAGAGGAGTTTACAACCTGCTTATAAATAACCCCTTGTATGACAGAGAGGTCCTCTTTATATCACAGAGTTAAACCCCCATTTAAATTAAAGGGATAGTAATACTTCATTTTAACTTTATTTTATTTTGTAGGCATTAAAAAAACATGAAGAATGATATAAGTCTTATCTCTCAAACCTTTATGGTTTATGAGATATTCACAAGCAAAGTTTCCCCCTCCCGCCCCTTTTACCTAGTGTAAGCCATCTCTTCTCAGATGTGGAATGCAGTCCATAGACCAGACAGATAACAGAATGGGACAATCTTCTTCCCATGAAAACAATGAAAGCCCTGTCCCCCTTGACAAGTTTTTCAGGTTTTTCCCTTATCTTAATTGAAGATTGTACCTCTCTGCAGTCTACCTGGGCACCTCCCTTCTGCTCTGGCTGAGCAGTGTTACATCAGTAAAAGGGGTGGGAGGGGGACACTTTGTCATTGAATTACTCTGGAACTACAACTCTGACAGAATTGAAATAACACTCTCCAAAGTCCAAATACTATGATGATTAATTAGAGCTGCTTTTATTAGGAAACATTACTATCCCTTTAATAGGAATTTGTATTTATTCCCTAAAATACAACAGAATGACTCCACTTCACCTTAGTAAATTTGTTTTGATGGGGGGGGGGATGCACGAACACAATTCTGCTCAATCACATAAGCTGAAATCAATCTTCAATTCCAACGCTTGCTTTTTACCAAGCTACTTACATTAAACATTCTTCCATTAACCCTTTGTGTGTCAGAGAGGTGTGCAATGCATTTCACTTCAATGCGTGGCGTACCCCTCTGGCACTCTAAGGGTTAATACCATCTGTACCAACAGAAGGGCAGTGGTAGACTCTATGGGCTTTTGGGGGGGGTCCTGTCTTATAAGCCTTGATTAGTGCCATGTGTTAGACAAGGAGCTGGGATATTGGTGTATACATACCCCTTCACATGCTATGGGACAGGCATAATGGGTTGGTGCAATTCCAGTTTTAATAATGGTGAACTGTGTGCTCAGTATGCAGTAAAGTGATCATTGTCTCTAGTGCAGCTTTATTCCTTAAGTCACATTAACAGTGCAGGTTCTCAGTATATCCATGCTTGTTACCAGGTAGGGTTAATCAGGGATTTACAAAACACCTGACCTGTTGGAGGTGTGGCTCTAGGTTTTTGGGGGCCCTAAGCAAAGTATTCCCCTGGGACTCCCTTTTACTCATGCATAGTTATTACTAATAAGAAATTGCAGTCCGATGTAGTTTACTGTAAAAGTGCTTCGGGCCCCTTTGACCAAATGAGGGCTCTAAGCAGCAGCTTTTTCTGCTTATATTGTAGCGCCACCACTGCCAGTTCGTGTGCTCCGAGGACCTGAGCTGAGGATCACTACTTTGTAGAAGGGTCAGGCAACCTGAGACCCTTTAACTGCTGAGCATGGGCGTCTGGAGGGGGAGGCAAGGGGGGCACTTGCCCCCCCTACAATTACCCTCCTCCATATTAATAAAGGGGCTAGATGGGCTGGCCTAGGGGTCATATTATGGCTTTGCCGCCCCCTGGAAAAATGTCTACGGACACCACTGCTGCTGAGAACTACAATTTCTATCAGGCCCCCCCAACAATGCAGATTTTCCCGATCTCCTCGCAAGAACACATGTGAATCAGTCAGTGGTTCTATCATTCTCAAAGATTGGCCTGAGTTAACAACATTCACTTGTGCTTAATTGAGGAGATCCTGAAACAGAGGTCCAGGAAGCTCAGTGTCAGGGATATGAAACTGTAAGAAAATCGGTGGAGACAAAAAAAAAAAGAGAACTAATAAAAAGTATTGGTAATTTTACTTTATATTTTATGCACTCGTCAAAATAAAGGGTTACTAATCCTCTGGCACCCAAAGGGTTAAGAGGCGCTTCTTCACTGCTCCACTCAATGCAGTCTTGCGTCGCCTCACTCGGGCGATGCAGTCCTGCGCAGTAGAAACCACCCAAACGGGCAGTCTCTACTGTGCATGACTGCATTGTGACAAACATCCTAGTGAATTATTATATAGGAGGATTACAGCCAGAGTCAGATTTCCCAGTAGGCATCTGTCTAGAGCTCCAAGTTCTGAGGGGCGGTGCGTCAGCTGAATTGTGGGTGTGGCCAGATTAAGCTCAATGTCCCTGTGCTAGTTCATATACCCCTTTACTAGCTATTATTTAACCCCATGAATGCTCTCAGCAGTGCAGTGGAGCTCTCTCTATCAACCTAGGGCCTGAGGAAGCTTTTTCTTCTGTCCTTACTTGTTATAGGTCATGGTTATTTTCAGTTGCATAAAACAGAAATGTGAATGGGGGCGTGGTCATGTCAGGAGTAGGGGTGTGGCCATGGGAGGAGCTAAGTTCTTCGACAGAGCCTTGCCTAGAGGCTCCTGGAATGTAAATCCGGCCCTGATTACAGCGCCATTGTTTTTTAATTTTTGTTTATGCAGTTTTGACATTAATGATAAGATTGATAGTGGGTAATTGACTGAGATAATCACAGTCTTTTTTTTTATTCAAAAAGGCTCATCTTATCACTGACAGATCAGAATGATCTCAAACAATTACATGTATTTCCCTTGAGACACTCATTACAAGCTTGCAAAGAAACTCAGAATTTGACAGCACATTAGAACCTATTAGCTTATTTACTAGGCGTATTCTCCAATCTTCTTAACCCTGTGAGTGACAGAGTGATATCCAATGCATTGAAAAACAATGTGTTACATACCTCTCCTGCACTGGGAATTATATCTGTAGGAAAAAATAATTTATTAAAGGGGCATTAACATAAAAATGACACTGGGTTATATGATTTTAAATATCCTGTATGTCCTGCAAGCATCTATACAATCTATGGGTTTTTATGTTAAATCCTCAAAATCTAACCCTTAATGGGTATTTTTAATACTGGTATAGACTGTCCTATATATACAGATTTTGGATCCTTGTTTATGCAGAGATACTACTGTTAAAGGGATAGTAATGTTTCATAATAAAAGCAGCTCTAATTAATCATCATAGTATTTGGGCTTTGGAGAGTGTTATTTCAATTCTGTCAGAGTTGTAGTTCAAGAGTAATTCAATGACAAAGTATCCCCCTCTCACCCCTTTTACTGATGTAACACACTGCTCAGCCAGAGCAGAAGGGAGGTGCCCAGGTAGACTGCAGAGAGGGACAATCTTCAATTAAGATAAGGGAAAATGCTGAAAAACTTGTCAAGGGGGGCAGGGCTTTCATTGTTTTCATAGGAAGAAGATTGTCCCCTGCTGTTATCTGTCTGGTCTATGGACTGCATTCCACATCTGAGAAGAGGTGGCTTACACTAGGTAAAAGGGGCGGGAGGGGAAACTTTGCTTGTGAATATCTCTCAAACCATAAAGGTTTGAGCGATAAGACTTATATCGTTCTTCATGTTTTTTAATGCCTACAAAATAAAATAAAGCTAAAACGAAGTATTACTATCCCTTTAATGTTTTGAGATTAGGAGAACAGTGGGTACTAGTCGGAAAGGCTGGTACTTTATTTCAGCCCATTTAAAGACAATGCAGAGCTATCGATTCTTAGACACCCGATCAAGATTACTATAACAGTGGGGGTTGCCTATATATTATGATCTATATTTTAATTTGCGTTTAGTTCACACTCCCTCGCTACAGAAAATACTCAAGAGATTGAATGAGAAATTCTTTAAAGGGCAATTATATCACATCTTTCTGTCTTCTTCAATGGTAGCATACCTAGTTAAAATCAAACAAACCCAGTTCCATACCTTCCAACATTCAAATAGCCAAAGAGGGACACATTTGTTTTAGGGGGTGAGGCTGGGGGGGGGGTGGCTAGTGGGTGGTGCATTAAGCAGCGTTTTTTGGTTATTTCATGGCCTTCTGATATCTCTTTGCGTAACTGAATAAATGATTTAGTGCAAGATCAAATTATTTTACAAGCACATATACTGAAGTTTAAACATACGTGAGTTTTATTGTTGTGGAGCTGTATGATACACTTCTATATATATCACACAGTCAGATCTCCTAAACAGAGGGACACCAGGGTGGGAAAGAGGAACTGAGGGATTTGGGTCTCAAAGAGGAACTGTCCCTCCTAAAGAGGGACAGTTGGGAGGTGTGCAGCTCCTATCAGCTGTTTGGGGGGGGGGGGCAAAAACCGACACCCCCCTTAACTGGAAAGGAAACTGGAGATTTATGCCTCTCAACCACAAACTCTAGGTCTCCAAATTGAATCATTATGTCAGACTGTCTAGTTCGATTGTACAGGGCTATGGGGAACTGCATCACAGAGGACAGGAAGTTGTCTTGCATGGTGCAAGAAAGATATTCTGGGGGAACATCGGAGGGCTCCTTTCAGACTCTTGTTTTTCTCCTGTGTTGGCGTGTCGCAACTCACATTGAAGCCTTGGCTTAATCTGCATGTCTGCTCCCTGTGGTGCCGATCTGTTGACAGGGCAATTATCTTATGATAATTACATTTTAACGGAAAGCCTCACCCATGGTTCTTTTCAGTTTGTAAAATGCTACTGTACAGCTATAGATTACAACCCCATACCTGGGAACTTTCAAAATGAGCTGACCCTGAGATCTATGAAATATTAACCCACAAGAGTAAAAGCCCATGGCCAAGGGCTGGGTGATATTAACCCTTTGAGTGCCAGAGTGGTACGCAGCACATTGCTTTGCAATGCGTTGCGTACCCCTCTGGCACTCAAAGGGTTAAGAGATCAGTCCTGCCGCTGACGCAATCAGGCACTGCAGAGACTGCCCGAAAGCACAGAATGCTCCCAGCACAGAACTCCCAGCATTCCGTGCTCCCAGCATTCTGTGCGTTTGGGAAGTCTCTACTGAGCATGACGGCTTCTGACAAACATCCTTAGCAAATTATTATATAGGATAGTGCTCCCCTTAATGTAGATTACATGTACTATAGAGCTCAGAAAGCCTGGAATAACCTACACCCAAAAAATCGCATCTTCTCCCAGTCTAAAATCCCAAAAAACAACTACTTCTTTGCATCTAAAAACAATATGTAACTGTGTATAATTTTTTTGTATGTTTACGTGTATATATTGTTACTCTGTTGGTGAAAATATGTAACGTTTTACTGTAAAAGGTCTCCAGGACACATTTGACAAAGAGAGAAATAATTTTCTAAATAAATAAGTAAATAAATAGCTCTGTTTGCTGTGATTTACAGGTGCTCCAGTTAGTCTACAATTAATCTGTTGCATTTTATAATTCAGAGAGCTCACTGCTTGTACAAAAACAAGACTAGCAGGACTTCTCTATCTATCTTTCTGGTAGAAATGGATTGAATTTAGAAACTAAAAAGACAACAGAGCAGACATTTTTGCTCGGTCAGTCCCAGTCTCCTCTAGGCTGCATTGCATGGTACCTTTAGGTACCAGAAGGGATTGACTGTGCAGGCGCAGATTCTTCTGAAGTGCTGTTGCTTGGCTGTCAGTCTCAGCCAAAGGAGGATTTCTCAGTAACGCTGTAATTATGCTGGCTAATACTACTATTGTTAAGCTTATCACTAGATGGGTAATTGGTTGGGGGAGACTGGCACATCATGGAATTCTGGGATGGCCGCTCTGCTGCATGCCGCTCTGCCGTCAGGGTCAGATTTACAAAAAGGCAGAGTAGGCATCTGCCTACAGGTGCACCCCACAGAGGGGCGCCTGTAAATGGGATAGTTTTTTACATTTTATTTATTTATTTTAAATCAGCCTTGGCTCCTGCTCCATGTTGCCCTCACATTGCCTCCCCCCCCCCCCCCCCCCGTTGTCCATTTCCTACCTCCCTGGCAGGAGATTTGTCATCTGTGCCTCCTTGGCACAGTCCTGTAAGTGCTCAGCTCCCTCGTTGGCTCTTTAGGAACGCAGAGCGATGGGAGATGACATCATCTCCCAGCGCTCTGCATTCCTGAATAGGAGACTGCGCGGGAGCACCAGTAGCTACAGGACTGTGCCAAAGGAGGCACAGATGACTGATCTCCTGCCAGGGAGGTAGAAAACGGACAACGGGGGGAGGTAGGAAACGGACAATAGGGGGGAGGCAATGTGAGGGCAACATGGAGATGGTGGGGGCAAGTTGGAGCCGAAGGGGGGCAATGTGAGGGCAACATGGAGATGGTGGGGGCAAGTTGGAGCCGAAGGGGGGCAATGTGAGGGCAACATGGAGATGGTGGGGGCAATGTGGAGCTAATGGGGGGCAAGTTGGAGCCGATGGAGGGCAATATGGAGATGGTGAGGGCAATGTGGAGCTGATGGAGGGCAAGTTGGAGCTGATGCGGTGGGGGGCAATGTGAGGGCAATATGGAGATTGTGGGGGCAATATGGAGATGGTGGGGGCAATGTGGAGCTGATGGGGGCAATGTGAGGGCAATGTGGAACTGACGGGGGCAATGTGGAGCTAATGGTGGGCAAGTTGGAGCCGATGGAGGACAATATGGAGATGGTGGGGGTGATAGAGGGCAAGATGGAGCTGATGGGGGGCAATGTGAGGACAATATGGAGATAGTGGGGGAAATGTGGAGCTGATGGGGGGCAAGTTGGAGATGGTGGAGGCAATGTGAGGGCAATGTGGAGCTGATTGGGGGCAAGTTGGAGCTGATGGGGCAATGCGAGGGCAATATGGAGATGATGGGGGCAATGTGGAGATTAGAAGCATTGTGGAGGTGTCCAGTGGAGATGGCCGGGGGGGCTTCAGATTCTGTGCCTACAGGCTCCTGAGATGTAAATGCGACCCTGTCTGCCGTCCCAGAATGCATTGCACAAAAAGAAAAGTGATGTGTTCCTCTTGGGTTGGATTGGGCGGACGTTAAGGGGTTAAATACATCTGAAGTTGTTTGAAGATATTAGGGTTTGTATTTTACTACAGTTGATTTAGATGGGGCTTTTAACTCTTGAATACTAGACAGGTCTACGCATTGCTTAAAAATCATTCACCAGCACCGCTGGGTATATATGAATGCTTTAATATCTGCCAGCCTTAAAACTTTAATGTGATCAAGTCCAGACACCACACCAATAGCATGAACAGCAAGCCTGGCTTTACATCCCAGAGCCCCTAGAAAAGAAACCTTAGGAGCCCTTGGCTCCACCCATGGTCACACCCCCACTCCTCTGCCTCACCTGACCCTGCTTCCAGTGCTGTGGTCTTTTCCCTGGCAAAAAAAAAATACACTTAGCCTACAAAAACAAGCACAAAAATAGCTTTAACCACTTGATTGCTTCATAATGTGTTGGAGACCACTCTAACATCCAACAGGTAAAGGTGTATATAAACTGAATCACGAACACTGAGTGCAATGACAACACCCACACGGAATGTTGGAGCAGCTATCACAGCTGAAGCTCCTCCCCTCAAAACTTGTCACTCTCTGCGGTTGTCTGTGCTGCCTAATAGGAAATCTAGCCCTAATGAGCAGAGAAATAGAAGATTTTTATGCTGATTTTTTTCTGAGCCCTGTTGGTACATAGTGATAATCAAGATACAGCTACGGAAGAGCCTTGTGGCCAAGATTAAAAAAAAAAAGTCCAAATTTGAGGGTTTTATTTTTTTCTCTTGGCCCTAGGGCTTTTACATACCAAAATATCCTTATGCTCCTTTGCTGCTCTAAATGTCATAAGGAGGATCATTTTCAACAACAAATAGCTTACTACATAGGCGACAGGCAGCAGCACATGAAATTAGCACGTTCACCTATTTCAGTGCAGAATCTCATTAGATGAGAGTTGGTCCTGTGATAGCTGTAGAAATACAGGAGGCAAATATAGTCGAGTTGATACCTTTATTGTCTAACAAAGCAGATTTAGGATGCAAGCTTTCAAGATCTCTTAAGTCTCTTCCTTAGGCATGTTATACAGATGTGTATAACATACTGGAGAAAGAGACCTAAGAGGTCTTCAAAACTTGCATCCTAAATCTGCTTAGTTAGCCAATAAAGGTATCAGCTTGGCTATATTTGCCTCCTGAATCCCATTAGTGCATTGCAACAGAGCCAAGAGAAAGATCTGTAAGTCAGGGAGTGCTGGGGTAGAGTCCAGACGGTATAGTCTTTAGGACAGGTGTAAAGTCAAGGAAGTTGTCTGAGTGACTAGGAGAAAAGACAAAAGGGCAACAGGGATTCTGAATGATGGGCCGGGAGATGAATCAGTTTGGTTATGCAAGGAGGTGGTAACTACAGGGGGCGCAGTTGTGACAGAAAGTCTGAGTGACGGGCTGGGACCTGAATCAGTTCGGCTACTGCACAGAGGTGACAATAGGGGGTGCGGTTGTAAAGCTGCAGGCCCCAATAGTTTCTAGTAACATACCTGGGAGAATGTCTTTTTGAAAGTTCTCCCAAAAAATGTTTTTGCACGGGGGCCCTCCCAGCAACTAGTTATGCCACTGGATTAATGCATGTCTAACCATTTGAGTGCCAGAGTGGTTTACAATGCATTGTGCAGAAATGTGTTGTATATCTCTCTGGTATTGAAAGGGTTAACCAATAATGTTCCAGGGGGAAGGGTGTATAGATAGATTAGTAAATAAAGGAGCGGAGAAGACTAGAGGAAATTAGGGTCAAAGGTTCGGATTGTAGGGTTAGAAGACACCTGAACAGAGGAGGAGAGAGGGCCACAGGTTGGTGGTATTACATCAAGTTTCAAGAAGAAAAAGTGGATCAGTTGGGCGCGAACCAACTGCAACATAGGAGAGAAACAACATTTTTAAAGCATCCCATTATTTTAACCCCTTGAGTGCCAGAGGGGTGTCCATGCATTGCGGACCCCTCTGGCACTCAAACGGTTAACCTTTATTTATAGGTGACACAACCTGACACTTGATGCTAATTCATTTCTGTGCCACTGGAGGCGTATTTAATAATATGACAAGAAGTAAGTTCGGCCTTGTCCGGCAGTAATTAGCACATCGCACAGATAATTAGCATAAAGAGCCACACTGTGCCACCATAACCTAAAGGTTTATTTCTCAAAAATAATTTATTTTGCAGAGAAATAGCCCGTACAAAATATAGATAGATTTTAATTCTCCTTAAAACAAGCCAGACTTGTCTTAAGGTGACAAGTGCCACTTTAAACAGGGCTTTCAGTCCCTTGAATGCCAGCAGGGTCTTCACAATGTGTTTGAGACATTTCTAGCATTTAATTTAAAAAATGCTTAACTTTTCCCTATGGTGCTGTTGCTTTACTCCAAAATGACTGGTTCTTCTTAGTAGACCAATGTATGTATTTGCTAGTGCATGTGCTCAGTTATATAGACTGTGGAGTAGGTGGCAGGTCTGAGCTTGATTAACTAAGGGGAAAAGTAGCTCTGTCTCCCCAATAGTCACCCCAACTTTAATGACATGGAGATCAGCCCTTTCACTCTAAGCCTCACCCCCTCTATGGTGTCAGTGCATGGAGCGCAGCCATATCACCCCAGGCCTTACCCCCCACTTTGGTGTCAGTGCATGGGGCCCACAGTCCTATCACCCCAGCCCTCACCTACACTTTAATGTCAATGCATGAGGCGCACAGTCCTGTCACCCCAGCCCTCACCTACACTTTAATGTCTGTGCATGGGGCCCACAGTCCTATCACCCCAGCCCTCACCTACACTTTAATGTCAATGCATGAGGCGCACAGTCCTGTCACCCCAGCCCTCACCTACACTTTAATGTCATTGCATGAGGCGCACAGTCCTGTCACCCCAGCCCTCACCTACACTTTAATGTCTGTGCATGAGGCGCACAGTCCTATCACCCCAGCCCTCACCTACACTTTAATGTCAGTGCATGAGGCGCACAATCCTATCACCCAAGCCCTCACCTACCCTTTAATGTCAGTGCATGAGGCGCACAGTCCTATCACCCCAGCCCTCACCTACACTTTAATGTCAGTGCATGAGGCGCACAGTCCTATCACCGCAGCCCTCACCTGCACTTTAATGTCATTGCATGAGGCGCACAGTCCTATCACCCCAGCCCTCACCTACACTTTAATGTCAGTGCATGAGGTGCGCAGTCCTATCACCCCAGTCCTCACCTACACTTTGATGTCAGTGCATGAGGCGCACAGTCCGATCACCCCAGCCCTCACCTACACTTTAATGTCAGTGCATGAGGCGCACAGTCCTATCACCCCAGCCCTCACCTACACTTTAATGTCAGTGCATGAGGCGAGCAGTCCTATCACCCTAGCCCTCACCTACACTTTAATGTCAGTGCATGAGGCGAGCAGTCCTATCACCTCAGCCCTCACCTACTCACCTACGCTTTAATGTCAGTGCATGAGGAGCACAGTCCTATCACCCCAGCCCTCACCTACACATTAATGTCAGTGTATGAGGCACATAGTCCTATCACCCCAGCTCTCACCTACACTTTAATGTCAGTGTATGAGGAGCGCAGGCCTATCACCCCAGCCCTCACCTACACTTTAATGTCAGTGCATGAGGCACACAGTCCTATCACCCCAGCCCTCACCTACACTTTAATGTCAGTGCATGAGGCGCACAGTACGATCACCCCAGCCCTCACCTACACTTTAATGTCAGTGCATGAGGCGCGCAGTCCTATCACCCCAGCCCTCACCTACACTTTAATATCAGTGCATGAGGCGCACAGTCCTATCACTCCAGCCCTCACCTACACTTTAATGTCAGTGTATGAGGCGCACAGTCCTATCACCCCAGCCCTCACCTACACTTTAATGTCAGTGCACGAGGCGCACAGTCCTATCACCCCAGCCCTCACCTACACTTTAATGTCAGTGCATGAGGCGCGCAGTCCTATCACCCCAGCCCTCACCTACACTTTAATGTCAGTGCACGAGGCGCACAGTCCTATCACCCCAGCCCTCACCTACACTTTGATGTCAGTGCATGAGGCGCACAGTCCTATCACCCCAGCCCTCACCTACACTTTGATGTCAGTGCATTGAGTGCTGATTCTGTTGGCTGCAGTTTCTCTTTCTTTCTGTCTTTTTTTAGCTTTTTGTTAAGCTCCTTTCAGCTGAAATGGCAGTGCCTGGGTGTTCCGTGCTGGCAATAATTGCTGTAGTCTAGACAGTGTCTGGTATGAGGCACATGAAATCAGAGGCCCCTCTCTCTGTATACTTTTTCTCCTTCTCTCTTTACTTCTCTCTCTTTCCCTCTCCATCATTTTATACCTCTTCTCTTCTGTCCTATCTCCCTGTTTTTCTCTCCTGACATCCTTCCTGATTCTTCTGTTTTCTTTTTACTTCTCTCTCTCTCGTCTCTCTGTTTTGCACCTCATATCTCCTCTTGTGTCCTATCTCCCCGCAAATCCGAAACACTTTGTAGACCTTTCCAATGAAGTAATTCTTTTCTAATAATGGAATTTCAATGGATAGTAATGTTTCATAATAAAATCAGCTCTAATTAATCATCATAGTATTTGGACTTTGGAGAGTGTTATTTCAATTCTGTCAGAGTTGTAATTCAAGAGTAATTCAATGACAAAGTATCCCCCGCCCGCCCCTTTTACTGATGTAACACTGTTCAGCCAGAGCAGAAGGGAGGTGCCCAGATAGATTGCAGAGAGGGACAATCTTCAATTAAGATAAGGGAAAAACCTGAAAATCTTGTCAAGGGGGGCAGGGCTTTCATTGTTCTCATAGGAAGAAGATTGTCCCCTGCTGTTATCTGTCTGGTCTATGGACTGCATTCCACATCTGAGAAGAGATGGCTTACACTAGGTAAAAGGGGCGGGAGGGGAAACTTTGCTTGTGAATATCTCTCAAACCATAAAGGTTTGAGAGATGAGACTTCTATCGTTCTTCATGTGTTTTTAATGCCTACAAAATAAAATAAAGATGAAACGAAGTATTACTATCCCTTTCAACTCTGCTGCAGTGCCGCCGGCTGGTCCCAGGACGATATCTCCTGCTATCAGCTAGGCACTAACGTCAGGCGATAGGGGAGGGAGGGGGAACTTTGAATGAGAATACATCTCAAACCATAGCAGTTTGAGAGATGGGGTTTCTGGCATATAGTTTCTTTTTTTACCCTGTACAAATCTATAAACATTTTTTATGGAACATTACTGTCCCTTTAAAGGGTCAAAACTAAATGCTTATATGAAATCAATAGGTGCAGTGCAGTTAGTTTGCTCAAGAATTGCACCACTTTTACTCAGTACATCAGCCTCAGTAAGTCTGCGGTCCCTGTTTTCCAGTCTTTCAGCTCCAGAAGGGATGATGACTGACAAGAGCTATGGGAAAAGGAGATCTTCTTACTTCTATCTGGAATGCAAGTTGATGGTTGTCTTGACAGTGTAGGATCCCTCTGTGCTGTCAAAGGTCGTGCCTCTCCCTGGAGTGAAATGGAGACCAGTGAATCTAATCCCTTCCCGTCCATCAGATTCTTCCTGTAGCTCAAAGGCCCTGTATTTACTAAGCCTCAAACTGTTCTGGTGGGACTTAATTTATGGCAGTACACAACAGTGCAAAATTCTCTCATTTAATAGCCATCAGGTATAGCCAACCTTTGGCGTTACAGCTGTTGGAAACTACAATTATTATTATTATTATTATTATTATTCTTTATTTATATAGCGCCAACTAATTCCGCAGCGCTGTACAATTGGGGAATAGACATACAGAGGTATTAAATAGTACAATCAGATGTGTAGAACAGGAGGATCAATTCCCATGATCCCCAAAACGCTGTTGTAGGAGTCGATAGCTGGAGAGCCAACAGTTGTCTATCTCTGATTTAGGATATGGGGAGCCGGGTGTAGACAAAAATATCAAAAACTTTGGAGCTAGACAGAAGTTTTAGGAACCATTGGCACAAAAGGGTTAGAAGCCAAAGGTTCCAGGCTCTTGGGAATTTTAAATCCCTGTGTTGAGCAAAGAACTGAGAAAAATCTCTGCAACATATAGCGTACAGCTCCTGTGTAATCCACTTGTGTGTGTACATGGACGTGTCTGAAATTGCGCTCTTTCATTTTGCCTGTTGCCCACTGGAATTCTGGGAATGCAACAGAACCGTTGTTAGCTTTGGATTCTTTGCTGAAGACAGCTTATCTGGTCTGTTTTAGGGATGTAAATGTACACTTAGCTGTATGATACAGACATTCTACACTAGCGGTCAAAGGTTTGAGAACACCTCAATTTTTAGTTATTGCCATATGACTTGACAAAAACATTAGAAAAATATGTCAACATTGGGTATTTCTAAAATAAAAAAAAATAATAAAAAAAATGTGCATTTGTTTCATCCAGAAGGACCATGGCTGTTTTAACACTTCTGGACCATGGCTGTTTTAACACTTCTACGGTGTTTGTGTTTAGCTGTAATTCTCCTCTTACTCATTTACTGTACCCACATATATTATATACTGTTTTTCTTGCCTTAAGATAGGCTTTCTAAAGATACCATTATTTTCATCAAATTTCCTTTAAAACAATTTATAAAATATGATGAAACAAATGCACTTTTTTAACTTTGGAACTAAAAATCTTTTACACATCTACAAACGCTAAAAAGCTCCTGCTAAATAGATTATAATATTTGTCTTGATTTTAGAAATAACCAATGTTGACATGTTTTTCGAAAGTTTTTGTCAAGTTATATGGCAATAACTAAAAGTAGCAAAAATTGAGGTGTCCCAAAACTTTTGACCGCTAGTGTATAGCAATTGATAACATTATTGTTTTATATACACACTAAATGAACAGCCCGTGTACACGGGCCACAGTGCTAGACAGCAGCGGCCACAGTGCAGTCATGCACAGTAGAGACTGCCTGCGCTGCGGCTGCGGCACAGGAAGTCTGTACTGTGCTTGACTGCAGCGCGTGCAGCCTTCTGTACTGTGCGTAACAGCTTCTGACAAACATACATAGCGAATTATTATATAGGATTGGGGGTTATGCACTAAGGCATGATAAACAGCTGATAAAACAGAGCTAACTTCTCCGAGTCCTATGTTATTCTGTAGAGGCTATGCACAAAGCAACGCTTCGCAATCAGTGAGTTAAATATCACACTTAAAGTGAAAGAAGCGCCTTACAGATCATTTGAAAGAGCTCTCAGAAATCACCTCTATGCTGTTTCAGCTATTTTACTGTTTAACCTTTTGAGTGCCAGAGGGGTATGCAGCTCTTTGCAGAGCAATGGGTTGCGCACCCCCTGGCATTCAAAGGGTTAAAATATTAGTTTGAGATAGGTAGCTTTAGTTATGTGTCAGTTTTCTCAAGATGTGCTAAACACGATCTTTCTAAATTGCTCTCCCTCCCAACTGGCGCTCCATCATGCTCTGATACGTAAAGCTTTTTATTAGTCATGTTGTTTTTGACTGTTGAATGGTGTCTCATGAACACATTCAGTTACTAAAATTAGCAGGAGGGAGGAAGGAAGATCATGAGGGAGAGCAGTGTGAAATGTTAGTATCTGGATGGCAGGGAGTGGCAGGGAGAGCAGTATGGTATATTAATATCTGCAGGGAGTAGCAGATGTGAGGGAGAGCAGTATGGAATGTTAGTATCTGCAGGGAGTAGCAGATGTGAGGGAGAGCTGTATGGAATGTTAGTGTCTGCAAGGAGTAGCAGATATGAGGGAGAGAAGTGCAGAATGTTAGTATCTGCAGGGTAGCTAGTATGAAAGAGAGTAGTGTGGAATGTTAGTTTATGGCTGGGAGTAGCACATGTAAGGGAGAACAGTACAGAATGTTAGTATCTGCAGGGCGTAGCTGGTTTGAAGTAGAGCAGTGTGGAATGTTAGTATCTGCTTGGCAGGGAGTAGCACATGTTATTGAGAGCAGTGTAATATGTTGGCATCTGGCAGGGAGTAGCACATATGAGTGAGTGCAGTGTGGAATGTTAGTATCTGACAGGGAGTAGCAAATGTGAGTGAGTGCAGTGTGGAATGTTAGTATCTGGCTGGGAGCAGCACATGTGATTGAGAGCAGTGTAATATGTTAGTATCTGGCAGGGAGTAGCACATGTGATTGAGAGCAGTGCAATATGTTAGCATCTGGCAGGGAGTAGCACATGTGAGGGAGAGCAGTGTGGAATGTTTGTATCTGGCAGGGAGTAGCACGTGATTGAGAGCAGTGCAATATGTTAGCATCTGGCAGGGAGTATCACATGTGAGGGACAGCAGTGAGGAATGTTAGCATCTGGCAGAGAGTAGCATATGTGAGAGAGAGCAGCGTGGAATGTTAGTATCTAGCTGAGAGCAGCACATGTGATTGAGAGCAGTGCAATATGTTAGCATCTGGCAGGGAGTAGCACATGTGAGGGAGTGCAGTGTGGAATGTTAGTATCTGTCAGGGAGTAGCACGTGTTTGAGAGAAGTGTAATATGTTGGCATCTGGCAGGGAGTAGCACATGTGAGGGAGTGCAGTGTGGAATGTTAGTATCTGTCAGGGAGTAGCACCTGTGAGGGAGTGCAGTGTGGAATGTTAGTATCTGGCAAGGAGTAGCACGTGATTGAGAGCAGTGTAATATGTTGGCATCTGGCAGGGAGTAGCACATGAGAGGGAGTGCAGTGCAGAATGTTAGTATCTGTCAGGGAGTAGCACATGTGAGGGAGTGCAGTGTGGAATGTTAGTATCTGTCAGGGAGTAGCACGTGTTTGAGAGCAGTGTAATATGTTGGCATCTGGCAGGGAGTAGCACATGTGAGGGAGTGCAGTGTGGAATGTTAGTATCTGTCAGGGAGTAGCACCTGTGAGGGAGTGCAGTGTGGAATGTTAGTATCTGGCAAGGAGTAGCACGTGATTGAGAGCAGTGCAATATGTTGGCATCTGGCAGGGAGTAGCACATGTGAGGGAGTGCAGTGCGGAATGTTAGTATCTGTCAGGGAGTAGCACGTGTGAGGGAGTGCAGTGTGGAATGTTAGTATCTGTCAGGGAGTAGCACGTGTTTGAGAGCAGTGTAATATGTTGGCATCTGGCAGGGAGTAGCACATGTGAGGGAGTGCAGTGTGGAATGTTAGTATCTGTCAGGGAGTAGCACCTGTGAGGGAGTGCAGTGTGGAATGTTAGTATCTGTCATGGAGTAGCAAATGTGAGAGAGCACTGTAATATGTTAGTATCTGGCAGAGAGTAGCATATGTGAGAGAGAGCAGAGTAATATGTTGGCATCTAGCAGGGAGTAGCACATGTGAGGGAGTGCAGTGTGGAATGTTAGTATCTGTCAGGGAGTAGCACATGTGAGGGAGTGCAGTGTGGAATGTTAGTATCTGTCAGGGAGTAGCACCTGTGAGGGAGTGCAGTGTGGAATGTTAGTATCTGTCAGGGTGTAGCACATGTTTGAGAGCAGTGTAATATGTTGGCATCTGGCAGGGAGTAGCGCATGCGAGGGAGTGCAGTGGGGAATGTTAGTATCTGTCAGGGAGTAGCACCTGTGAGGGAGTGCAGTGTGGAATGTTAGTATCTGGCAAGGAGTAGCACGTGATTGAGAGCAGTGCAATATGTTGGCATCTGGCAGGGAGTAGCACATGTGAGGGAGTGCAGTGCGGAATGTTAGTATCTGTCAGGGAGTAGCACATGTGAGGGAGTGCAGTGTGGAATGTTAGTATCTGTCATGGAGTATCAAATGTGAGAGAGCACTGTAATATGTTAGTATCTGGCAGAGAGTAGCATATGTGAGAGAGAGCAGAGTAATATGTTGGCATCTAGCAGGGAGTAGCACATGTGAGGGAGTGCAGTGTGGAATGTTAGTATCTGTCAGGGAGTAGCACATGTGAGGGAGTGCAGTGTGGAATGTTAGTATCTATCAGGCAGTAGCACCTGTGAGGGAGTGCAGTGTGGAATGTTAGTATCTGTCAGGGAGTAGCACGTGTTTGAGAGCAGTGTAATATGTTGGCATCTGGCAGGGAGTAGCACATGTGAGGGAGTGCAGTGTGGAATGTTAGTATCTGTCAGGGAGTAGCACCTGTGAGGGAGTGCAGTGTGGAATGTTAGTATCTGGCAGGGAGTAGCACGTGATTGAGAGCAGTGCAATATGTTGGCATCTGGCAGGGAGTAGCACATGTGAGGGAGTGCAGTGCGGAATGTTAGTATCTGTCAGGGAGTAGCACCTGTGAGGGAGTGCAGTGTGGAATGTTAGTATCTGTCATGGAGTATCAAATGTGAGAGAGCACTGTAATATGTTAGTATCTGGCAGAGAGTAGCATATGTGAGAGAGAGCAGAGTAATATGTTGGCATCTAGCAGGGAGTAGCACATGTGAGGGAGTGCAGTGTGGAATGTTAGTATCTGTCAGGGAGTAGCACATGTGAGGGAGTGCAGTGTGGAATGTTAGTATCTATCAGGCAGTAGCACCTGTGAGGGAGTGCAGTGTGGAATGTTAGTATCTGTCAGGGAGTAGCACGTGTTTGAGAGCAGTGTAATATGTTGGCATCTGGCAGGGAGTAGCACATGTGAGGGAGTGCAGTGTGGAATGTTAGTATCTGTCAGGGAGTAGCACCTGTGAGGGAGTGCAGTGTGGAATGTTAGTATCTGGCAGGGAGTAGCACGTGACTGAGAGCAGTGTAATATGTTAATAGTATCTCAATCACGAGGGTGCCAGCCAGAACTGTCTCACTTGCTTAAACCAATTAATAAATAAAATCTAAATATCACATAAAATATTATTTTAAACAGCAAAATATACTAACATAACATTATAGGTAATTCAGAAAGCTGTTTGAAATGACTTCCATGTTAAATCAATGCAATTTTTTTTGTCTCCATAGAATTGCATCCCATTTGTAGAACTGTCTTTGTTTCTGCAGTGTTATTGTCACTCTTCTTCCTGCCTGGTGTGAAACCAATGAATGTTACAGATTACAAGAGTGTTTATTTTGTTGCCACATTTTGTAACTTTGTATCAAGTTGCAAACATTTGTGTCTCATAGAGGATAAAGAAAAGAATAACATAACACTTGTTAGTATAGAAAATAATAATATTGTCTTTAAATATAGTCTTAAATGTAAGTGCCACATGATCAGGAAGCCATAAGCGAGGGCCACATGATCAGGAAGCCATAAGTGTGAGGGCCACATGATCGGGAAGCCAAACATCTGTTCTTGAACTGTATGGTGCTTTCAAGCATTGAATTGGGTCTAGTTAATTATATTTTAACCCTTTCAGTGCTAGAGGGGTATGCAACGCATGCTGGGGTCAGGTGGGCCGCATGTTGGTCGCCCATGCAATATGCCAATATCTTCTCTGTGAACCCATCCTAACACAGTGAGGCTGATTTACTAAGAACTGCAGTTAAAGGGAAACTATCACCCTATACTAGTTTACCTTATTGTAATCCACCTCTAGCGATAACCTTTAATCATTGGTTATTTTTGTAATTAAAAAAAAAAAAAAAGAATGCTGTGGCAAAAGTTACTTTATTAAAAATAAGACTGCACCTTACTTCCGAACAGACCGTGGGTACGGCTCTGCACCACAGTCTGACAACCTTCTGTTCCCTCCCCATGTATTGTCGCGTTCCAACCAGCTTACATAGACAAATCCTCCGTCATTGGAGGAGGTTGGAATGCGACAAAATTTGGGGAGGGACCAGGCGAAGATTGACAGACTGCGGTTTAGAGCTGTGACCGCCGTCTGTCCAGAAGTAAGGCAGCAGCTCATTTTTAATAATGTAAATTTCACCATAGCATGAATTGTATAACAAAAAAAAACAACAATTAAAGGTTATCACTAGATGTGAATTAAATAAGGTAAACTTGCATAGGGGTGTTAGTTCCCCTTTAAAGGGATAGTAATGTTTCATAATAAAAGCAGCTGTAATTAACATAAGGGAAAAACCTGAAAAACTTGTCAAGGGGGGCAGGACCTTCATTGTTCTCATAGGAAGAAGATTGTCCTCTGCTGTTATCTGTCTGGTCTATGGACTGGATTCCACATCTGAGAAGAGATGGCTTACACTAGGTAAAAGGGGCCGGAGGGGAAACTTTGCTTGTGAATATCTCTCAAACCATAAAGGTTTGAGAGATAAGACTTATATTGTTCTTCATGTTTTTTTAATGCCTACAAAATAAAACAAAGATAAAACAAAGTATTACTATCTCTTTAATTTTGAAGAGAGGTCTAACTCCAGGGTTCAGCTGCACCAGAGACCAGCAACTAAAGAGGCCACCTCTGCCCCAGAGTCCAATAGGTTCTAATTATGCCTCTGTGCAAATTGTTTTTTTTTGCGTTTGGGGGCCCAAAACATGTTTGCACTGGAGTCCCTCCGAAGTCTGTTTACACCGATGATTCTGAGAATTACTCCATTTATACTTTGTACGCTTGCCTTGATAACCTAGAAACCTTATGTCAATACAAGTCCTAAAGGACCGAAATAAAATATAAAACTAGCAAGCCTGTGTATAATTCCCCTTCATGGAGCGTGTTACCCTACGGGGATCTTCACAACATGATGACTATATATAACATTTCTCCTGCCTGGAGAATTCTGTGCTTCCGTCAGGATGGAGGATAAACTTCATGTATATTTCGTCCTTCTCTTCATTTGTCAAGGTTTTTATTTGACACTGGATGGTTTTAATGTTAATCCTTTGAGTACCAGAGAGGTAGCCAGTCTCTGGCACTCAAAGGGTTAAAGCAATAGTAAACCTTTATTATGGCTTTGCATATTATGCAAGTATTTAATATACACAGTGCCTATACTTTTTCTTATTATTATTTTCTTTTACCTTTAACAAATTGTGTTACACGTTTATGTTCCTGACACCGATCTCCCTGGATCTCAGTTTCTGGAGAATTTTCTAGTCAGCAGGCTTCATGCAGAGCATTCAGTGCTGCCGGGAGAGTATAACATTGTATTACATCACACAGAGCATTCAGTGCTGCAGAGAGCCTGCACTATTGTGTGATGTAATACAATGTTACACTATCCCTGCAGTACTGAATGCTCTTTGTGATGTAATACAGTGTTACAGTCTCCCTGCAGCACTGACTGCTCTGTGTTATGTAATACAATGTTACACTCTCCCTGCAGCACTGAATGCTCTTTGTGATGTAATACAGTGTTACAGTCTCCCTGCAGCACTGACTGCTCTGTGTTATGTAATACAATGTTACACTCTCCCTGCAGCACTGAATGCTCTGTGTGATGTAATACAATGTTACAGTCTTCCTGCAGCACTGAATGCTCTGTGTGATGTAATACAATGTTACACTCTCCCTGCAGCATTGACTGCTCTGTGTGATGTAATACAATGTTTCACTCTCCCTGCGGCACTGAATGCTCTGTGTGATGTAAAACAATGTTACACTCTCCCTGCAGCACTGAATGCTCTGTGTGATGTAATACAATGTTACACTCTCCCTGTAGCACTGAATGCTCTGTGTGATGTAATACAATGTTACAGTCTTCCTGCAGCACTGACTGCTCTGTGTGATGTAATACAATGTTACACTCTCCCTGCAGCACTGAATGCTCTGTGTGATGTAATACAATGTTACACTCTCCCTGCAGCATTGACTGCTCTGTGTGATGTAATACAATGGTTCACTCTCCCTGCGGCACTGAATGCTCTGTGTGATGTAAAACAATGTTACACTCTCCCTGCAGCACTGAATGCTCTGTGTGATGTAATACAGTGTTACACTCTCCCTGCAGCACTGAATGCTCTGTGTGATGTAATACAATGTTACACTCTCCCTGCAGCACTGAATGCTCTGTGTGATGTAATACAATGTTACATTATCCCTGCAGGGACTGAATGCTGTGTGTGATGTAAGACATTGTTACACTCTCCCTGCAACACTTAATTCTCTGTGTGATGTAATACAGTGTTACAATATCCCTGCAACAGTGAATGATCTGTGTGATGTAATACATTGTTACACTCTCCCTGCAGCACCGAATGCTCTCTGTGATGTAATACAATGTTACTTTATCCCTGCAGCACTGAATACTGTGTGATGTAATACAGTGTTACACTATCCCTGCATCACTGAATGTTCTGTGTGCTATCTTGTGTGTGTGTATATAGATATATATATAATTTTTTTTTTATTTCTTTTTTACATTGTATCTGTCAGAAATCTGTCTGTCAACAGATCCAGTGATCTTATTATCAGGGACATACTAATGTAAAACATAGGTGAAGATAAAAAATATAATATAAAGTGCAGGTAATTTGACTGTACATATGATGTACTTTCAGAATATGTGAAGTCAAAACAAAGGGTTAATAGGTGTGCATAGATATATTAGCTGCTGTCTGGCCAAAGTGAGGCCGTACCAGATTCATTGTTTTGTACAATATGTTCCATATTCCTGAATATACCAACCGATTTTGGACTACGGTTCCATGTTATAGAACCTATAATTGTAGTTCAAAAACAGCTGAAGAGCCACTGTCTGTGGATGGTAACTTGGTAGGGAAACCAGTGTTTATGTTTTGTGTATTAGACAGATAACCGGAGAAGGTAGGAGGAGACAGACAGTGATTGTGGGGGCTGTGAGATTATTAAATGAAGGTGTAATTCTTTGATTTTGTGGCTGTGTTAATGAACTTGTGATTATCTAGAGAGAGATGTGGGAAAACTGCAGGGTGAGTAAGAAAATCTCTTTCCTAGACAGATGTATATATGTTTGCATTTCGTGTGGGCCCTTACTCTTTTCTTCCACTATCATGAGCCTGTCATACCCCAGATCTAAAATATATGTGCATCTGCTAACGTGTGTGTCTTTCAGAGAGCAAAAAAACTGTGATAATATTCCAGTGGATTTCTCTACATCTGTTTGAGTGCTGTTTGATGCTAGCTATTTATGTACCTATTTTGAATACACTGTACTCTGTAGTAACTCTTGGCATATCTACAGTATACATTTAAAATGAACATGCTGTACTTTATAATACTGCTGAACATTTTTTTCTTGTTTCTATTTTTTTCTAAATGCATACATTTGTATTAACACTTTTTAAGATACACTTGAAAAAGAGAGAAAACTCAGTGTATTCCACTGTGTCCAACATCTGGCCTAGCATCAGCCAGTGTTAATGGCTGGCACCCACCGGGGTCTGGCAACCTCTGATTGGGGCAGGGCTGGATCATCCATCATGGCAACCTAAGCTCTTGCCTAGGGCCTATGGCAATGTGAGCATACCTGGGAACTCTCCGGTTTTGCCCCGGAGACTCCGGATTTCACAGTGAATTGCCGGGTCTTTGGGGCAGTCTCTCCAACCTGCCCCAGTTCCTCCCACTCCCCTCCCTCTTACCTCCATTCAACATCTGTTTTGCCCTTTTTTTGTCCTGCCCCCGCACCTAAGCCCCACCCCTTTTATGAAGCAAATCTCGTCATTTCCCTCCCCAATCGGAGCTGGCAGGGCTGCCTGTCAAGTTCCCAGGTATGAATATGAGGGGCACTGGCTGCAAATGATGTGTCACAGAGACAGTCCCTGCTGTTGCTGCCACTAACACCTTGTGTCACATGCCTTTTCTGTTGGAAGAGACCAGCACTAGACGGTTGCTCCAACCTACATTAGAGCTGCAATGCCAGTACCTGCTAGCAGCTCTCTATGGCAGAAGAACTGGATCAAAGGATGTGGGACCCCAAATTGGTACCTTGCCTAGGGACCTGTGTAGCCTTAATCCATCTCCAGATTTGGGCATTGTAACCTGAAATAGTGCTTGTGTGAAACGTCTACCCATGGGTTCCACAGGCCTCTGTGAAGATCTTTACTGCATTCCTGTTTGAATATAATAAAGATACAGCATGCTGGAGGTGATAGTTGACCATGTGCAAAGTATCATAGCCTAGCATACCTGTCAACTGTCCCTGATCTCCTGGGACAGTCCCTGTTTTAGGCTGACTGTACCTGAATCTTGCTGTCCCTGTTCTTCTAATTGAATCTCAGTCCATTGCTCTATGTCAGTGGTTCTTAACCAGTCAGCACTGGCACTTGATGTGCCACGGACACTACAAGACTAGATTTATCGATTTGTACCCTATATTACATCCTGACAAATGACCTATAAAATTTTAGGGGTGCCCAGAAAATTCCAGAGTACATGTTCGGGTTATCTTGAGCAAAAAAAAAAAAAAAAAAAAGATTGAGACCCACTGTTCCACGTGCTTGTCAACAGAATGTTAAAGGTATAGTAATACTTCGTTTTATCTTTATTTTATTTTGTAGGCATTAAAAAAACATGAAGAACGATATAAGTCTTATCTCTCAAACCTTTATGGTTTAAGAGATATTCAAAAGCAAAGTTTCCCCTCCCGCCCCTTTTACCTAGTGTAAGCCATCTCTTCTCAGATGTGGAATGCAGTCTATAGACCAGACAGATAACGGCAGGGGACAATCTTCTTCCTATGAGAACAATGAAAGCCCTGCCCCCTTGACAAGTTTTTCAGGTTTTTCCCTTATCGTAATTGAAGATTGTCCCTCTCTGCAGTCTACCTGGGCACCTCCATTCTGATCTGTCTGAACAGTGTTACATCAGTAAAAGGGGAGGGGGATACTTTGTCATTCAATTACTCTTGAACTACAACTCTGACAGAATTGAAATAACACTCTCCAAAGTCCAAATACTATGATGATTACTTAGAGCTGCTTTTATTATGAAACATTACTATCCCTTTAAAAGGTTCTGAGCTACCACACATTTCTATTTCTTCTTGATACGATTCCATGTAGCATTAAGGGGTGGATGGTATCTGTTCTGCTGTAAAGAACGGTTCTAAGTCTGTTGTAGGAGAGTTTTTGTTGCTATCACACTGCAGCTTACCATGGATCGCTATTGACGCTCTGTCATATGACTGCCCAGAGGGAAAATGTTCCTGGGAAGGATTTTGAAATGTTGGCAAATATATAACAAGTAACATAATCAACACAGCACTGAAGTGTTGGTGTTGCGTGTTCTTCTGGAACTATATGTTACTATTTACTTACGCAGAGATGACGGTGTGAGGTGCCCAGACTACCCTTATGCTGATAGATAAGGAGTTTTATTGGGTCCAAAGGTTTCTTTCCAGAGGAAACTAAAGCAAACAGGAGACGCAGCGAAGATCGATTCTGGAGCAAACCGATTGCACCATAAGTATTAAACTTCACAAAATCTCCACTCATTTCAATGGGCTTTTTATCCAATGAATATTAGAGAGACGTCTGCGCCATCTTGCTTCCCAGTGCTTTGAAGACCTCTCTAGCATTCAAGGGATTTAAAGTTTTGTTTTTTTTAGTTTTGTTTCTTTGGGGGGTTTTTAGTGAAAATGTATATAGTATAGGACAGAGGTACTGCCACCACTGGGGGGGGTGTCATTCAAATGTTAATAAAGCTCAGACTTGAATTTTTTTGTTTATTTTCATCTTTTTATTGGGCTGTTCCCATCATTTACCGTGAACGTACATGTGATCTTTGTTAGCGACAGCCTTTAGAGTGACAAGTATGAATAGAAGTGCGTGTGTCCAAATGACGCAATTGTGGAATGGCAAACCTCCCAAGTGTACCTCTTTACGAGATATTAGGGGTCCCGGTCCCAAGTGTCCCTCTTTAGGAGATATTAGGGTTCTCAGTCCCAAGTGTCCCTCTTTAGGAGATATTAGGGGTTCTCAGTCCCAAATGTCCCTCTTTAGGAGATATTAGGGGTTCTCAGTCCCAAGTGTCCCTCTTTAGGAGATATTAGGGGTTCTGGTCCCAAGTGTCCCTCTTTAGAAGATATTAGGGGTTCTGGTCCCAAGTGTCCCTCTTTAGGAGATATTAGGGGTCTCGGTCCCAAGTGTCCCTCTTTACGAGATATTAGGGGTCTCGGTCCCAAGTGTTCCTCTTTAGGACATATTAGTGGTCCCGGTCCCAAATGTCCCTCTTTAGAAGATATTAGGGGTCTCGGTCCCAAGTGTTCCTCTTTAGGAGATATTAGGGGTTCTGGTCCCAAGTGTTCCTCTTAAGGAGATATTAGGGGTCTCGGTCCCAAGTGTCCCTCTTTATGAAATATTAGGGGTTCTGGTCCCAAGTGTCCCTCTTTAGGAGATCTTAGGGGTCTCGGTCCCAAGTGTCCCTCTTTAGGAGATATTAGGGGTTCTGGTCCCAAGTGTCCCTCTTTAGGAGATATTAGGTGTCCTAGTCCCAAGTGTCCCTCTTTAGGAGATATTAGGGGTTCTGGTCCCAAGTGTCCCTCTTTAGAAGATATTAGGGGTTCTGGTCCCAAGTGTCCCTCTTTAGGAGATATTAGGGGTCTCGGTCCCAAGTGTCCCTCTTTACGAGATATTAGGGTTCTCGGTCCCAAGTGTTCCTCTTTAGGACATATTAGTGGTCCCGGTCCCAAATGTCCCTCTTTAGAAGATATTAGGGGTCTCGGTCCCAAGTGTTCCTCTTTAGGAGATATTAGGGGTTCTGGTCCCAAGTGTCCCTCTTTAGGAGATATTAGGGGTCTCGGTCCCAAGTGTCCCTCTTTAGGAGATATTAGGGGTTCTGGTCCCAAGTGTCCCTCTTTAGGAGATATTAGGTGTCCTAGTCCCAAGTGTGCCTCTTTAGGAGATATTAGGGGTTCTGGTCCCAAGTGTCCCTCTTTAGGAGATATTAGGGGTCCCGGTCCCAAGTGTCCATCTTTAGAAGATATTAGGGGTTCTGGTCCCAAGTGTTCCTCTTAAGGAGATATTAGGGGTCCTGGTCCCAAGTGTCCCTCTTTAGAAGATATTAGGGGTTCTGGTCCCAAGTGTTCCTCTTAAGGAGATATTAGGGGTCCTGGTCCCAAGTGTCCCTCTTTACGAGATATTAGGGGTCCCAAGAACTGCACTGCTCCACTTTTAGGCGGAGACCAAATTATTATTGAGCTGAATTAGCACTGAGCTGAACTAGTACTGTACTTTTATTTTTTAATGAGAGGTGTTCCCTGTTATTTTAAAGGGACAGTAACACTTTCTAACAGAGGACTCTCTATTACTGTAAGATAAGTAGAAAAGCGTTCTGGACCTGGCCAAAGTTTTCTGGTGGGTTGCTTGCACCAGATGGAGCCCCTCCACTGGAACTCTGCTGCTACCGCCCAAAGCAGCAGCCATCTCCCTTGTTTGACGTGCTCTCTGGCTCCCTGTCCACAGGGCTGGCTTCTGCATGACTTATACTAAGATATGGATGGCTACCAGTCTCCCCATCCACACGTCTGGCTTCTGCATGACCTGTAAGCTGTGCATGTGCTTCTGGAACTAGCTGGATGTCTGGGAACATATCATTTTGTTTTTGTTTTTTTTCCATAAAAGGGAGAAGAGGCCTTTCCTATGTTCACCTCATCTCCTAGAGAAGCAAGGGCCATGTGGTTCTAGCACGGAGCTCCATCTTGACCAGAGAGCCCCACAGAAGACCTTTGATGCCTCCAGGATGTGGATGTACTTCTTTTAAAGTAATAGGGACACGTTTGCTAGCAGGTCTTAGTGTCCCCTTAACCCTCTGAGTGCTAGAGGGGTACAAAATGCATTGCAAAGCAATGCATTGCGTACCCCTCTGGCACTCAGAGGGTTAAAAGTTATGGAAGTCAAATACACATAAAGTAACCCTAGAAGTATTAACAGACAGGCCCCTGACCCTGACAGAAGGGGACTAGACAGTCCAAGGTTGTTATGTGGGCTTTGTTGAGAAGGTGGGGCAAGTTGGACACCAATCTAGCAAGTTGGACACAATGTGTTGGACATCAATCTAGCACTCAAAGGTTAAAGGGCAATTATGCTTTATTAAATCTGTTCAAATGGCACCATAAATTATAAGTAGCCTGGCACCACACGGAACATCCCCCAAAATGGCTGTTGTCATCTGTTCAGAAAACTGACCCCCAGGGCTGGTATCAGGCTGGAGCACAACTCAGGAGTCTGTGTCCCACAGCCACAAACCTGGTCGGCTCAATGCACAAACAAACAAATAGACAGAAGGGGCGTGAAGCACACCAGTATATTGGCTATTTAACGGTCACTTAATTGATGTGAAACACACAATGTACTCACAAGGATGCCGGTTGTGAGTACAACCGACAGAAATGCAACGGGGAAATCTAACCGCCCTGATATGGTCAATGGTATCTCCAGCTCAGAAGAAAATAACGTACTTGGATCTGAAATATCAGTAAAAAATTATTTAATCGTTAGCGCTATTTATTTGTTTGGCATTATTTTAATATTTCACCTTTTGCCGCGTTTCGAAGGACACACCTTCTTTCTCAAAAATATAGGCATCAATATAAAAACATATATATTATGGCAAAACATTTCAATGCACGGTCACTATAGTTCTCTAGTGTGACATTGCACTCTCCCTCTCAGCTGCTATTTCCTGCCTTTAAGTACTGTCTAATTTGCATAACCTGACAAATAAATAAAGCTATTTATCTTTTATGTAAATTATATTTTTAAATTTAAAAAATTGCTATCATAAAATACAAGATGATTTTGAAAGCCCTTTCAAAATCATCCGTGATATGATAAAATGTTAGTTCCATTTTAATTAATTATGATGTGTCCTCCTATAGTTTGCTTGGCGTGCCCCAGAATTTCTCCACTTTTCTCTTGTGCATAAGGCCCTAAAAGGTTAAATTTAATCACAGCATCCAAAGCAAGACTTTTTACTGTAAGTAAAAGCTTGTTTCTTACTTATCTCTGTAATATATTGAATAAAACACAGTGACTCCAGCCAATAAAGTTTTATAGCCAGTACAGCCGTTGTGTTACTGGTAGGGTCACTCGACTCCCTCCCACACATACTCAACGCACAGAATGTATTCAGATCCTAATTATATCGTTTGGAACTGAACCCTTATGATTTCTTTTGTATCAAAAACGAACACAAGCATTTATTAGGAGGTCAAAAACATATGCATGTTTCTACAGATTATTTCATTCCAAAACCAGCACGTCAAACAAAATACATTTGTTTTTCAGCAAACATATTTAAAGAACAACTAGCATCTCCCAATAATAACTTACTGCACACACACACGCATATTTACACCCTTACCTTACTGTGGCCAAAATACCTAATAGCTGCTATGAATTTTGACTTTGTTGAAGAGATAAGTGGTGATAAAGAGGTGATAAAGTGGAGATGTATTCTCCAGTCCTATCACTTCTCCGGTTCCTCTGTTATCCTATTTGAGCCTATGTACAAAGATTTCACAAGTGGGTAAAATCTTAGTGCATAGTATCCAGGGGCGGACTGACCATACGGGCATTCGGTCACGGACGAGGGCCCATGACCAAAGGGGGCCCGCCGCCGCTTCCAACGCTGCTCAGCTGCTCTCAAACCACAGCCGACGGCGCACCGTTCTACTAATACAGAGCGCTGGAAGATGACATCATCTCCCAGCCTCTGCATTACTAGAGGCGCGTGGGACTTTGCCACGCCGCTAGACCACCAGGGACTGGAGGTACCGGCAGTGTGGAGATGAGGGGGCATGGTGGTGGAAGGGGCGATGTGGAGATGGGGGCATTGTGCAAGGGGCATTGTGGAGATGAAGGGGGCAATGTGGAGATAGGGGCATTGTGGAGATGAAGGGGACAATGAGGAGATGGGGGCATTGTGGAGATGAAGGGGCAATGTGGAGATTTCTGCAGGGGGCCCAGACCTCTTTTTGGACAAGGGGCCCTGGGTCCTGTCAGTCCGCCCCTGATAGTATCCATAGACTAACATAGGAACTGGAGTAGTGATATCACTGGAGAAGTCATCCCCGCCTTATCACTTCTTTATCACTGCTTAGTAAAGAACCCCTTGATCTTCAGTCAGTCCTGGATAGTATGTCCATGGAGGGTGACAAGGCAATTGCTTCCAGGTTTTTATACTGAAGCAGGAAGACTACATAAGCCTATTTAAAGGGATAGTACTACTTAATATATAGTAACATTTTGACTGTAGGGTGTATCCTCCTGAGTACAACAAGGGTACTCCCACTGCCGAGAGGTGTTTTATTCAAAAGTGATTGCAGCTCAGACTTTATTTATATGCAGTATCTGAATGGCCTGAAAAGTTAGTGGCACTGTTGCCTCGTCATCCTATGGAAGTTTATGGTCAATTGACCAAAGCTTTGTAGCAAGAGCATCACTAACATTTGAGGCCGTTCAGATACTGCCCATAAATAATACAAGTTTGAGCTGTAATAACTTTTGACCAAAACACCTCTCAACAGTGGGGGTACCCTTGTTATACCCAACAATATATATGTTTTACATATTAAGTGTTACTATCCCTTTAACGTTTTGAGTGCCAGAGGGATGTCCAACGCATTGCAGTGCACTGTCCGTCAAAGAGTTAAGATTGTGTACAGAGGTCCTGTAGTCTTGCTAGCAACTATCATGTTTGCCCTAACCCTTTGCATACCAGAGAGGTATCCAACGCAATGCATAGGATACCTCTCTGGCACTCAAAGGGTTAAAGGGATAGTAATACTTAAAATGTAAAAAAAAAAAATATGTTGTAGGGTGTATCCCCCTGAGTAAAACAAGGGCACTCTCACTGCTGAAAGGTGTTTCATTCAAAAGTTATTAATTTTCTAAGTTGAATTTGTTAGGTGCAATATCACAGTGGCCTGAAATTGTACAGTGGCACTGTTGCTACACCATCCTATGGAGATTTATGGTCCCGGGACCAGAGCTGTCCATAGGATCGTGTAGCAACAGCGCCACTGTACAATTTCAGGCCACTGTGATATTGCACCTACAAAATTCAACTTTGATAATTAAAAACTTTTGAATGAAACACCTTTCAGCAGAGGGAGTACTCTTGTTTTACTCAGGGGGATAAACCCTACAACATATTTTTTTTTACATTTTAAGTATTACTATCCCTTTAATGGACATAATATGCAGGCCCGGTAATTAACACTAAAAGATGAGTATCCAGAGCAGATCCGGAGAGTTCCCCAGGTATGCCCATCATCCACAACAAAAGGGGTGACACTTCATGTTCCAGACAGGGGTGCTATCATGGCAGTGGCAGAAAAAGTGATAACCCTTAAAGTGTGAAAGGAGTGCGCAGTTGTGGGTGACATAAACCTGGGATAGGCATAAGGTTGTGGGTGTCCAGGGCCGGCGCTACCATTAAGGCAGGACAGGCATCTACCTTAGGGCGCCGCAACGGAGGGGCACCGAAAAGTGGGAAGCTGGGATTTTTTTAAATTAAATATATATATATCTGCCGCGAGGGAGCGCTGATTTACACTACCAAGCGATCCATTGCGGCATCTATGTAACACACCGCAGAGAGACCCATGCTCTGTAGTAATACAGAGTGCTGGGAGATGACATCATCTCCCAGCGCTCTGCATTACTGAGAGCAGCGCGCGGGAGCTTCAGCTCTGTGCCAAAGGAGGCACAGAGCTCTAAGTTATGGCATGCCGCTAGACTACCAGGGACTCAAGGTAGGAGATGAAGGGGAAATTGTGGAGATGAAGGGAGCATTGTGGAAGGGGCAATGTGGAGATGAAGGGAGCATTGTGGAAGGGGCATTGTAGAGATGAAGGGGCATTATGGAAGGGTCAATGTGGAGATGAAGGGGGCATTGTGGAGATAAGGGGGCATTGTGGAGATGAAGGGAGCATTGTGGAAGGGGCATTGTGGAGATAAGGGGGCATTGTGGAAGGGGTATGAAGGGGCATTGTGGAGATGAGGGTGCAATGTGGAAGGGGCATTGTGGAGATGAGGGGGCATTGTGGAGGTGGAAGGGGCACTGTGGAGGTGAAGGGAGCATTGTGGAAGGGGCAATGTGGAGGTGGGGAGAGTGTGGAGGTGAATATGTGGGCGGGGGCAGGGGATTGTGGCAAGGTCGGGGGGGGATTGTGTCCGGGGGGGCATCAAAATGCACCTTCGCCTGTGTATACAAAAATCCTTGCACAGGCCCTGTGGGTGGCATAAACCTGGGATAGGCATAAGGTTGTCCTGAACATAAGACAAGACCAAGGGCCACATAAGGTTTGAAGTTTTTACACTAGGAAAAATGGGCGACTAGATGGGCCGAATGATTCTTATTTGCTGTCAAAGTCTGTTTTCAATCCCTCAAGTGCCATGTTGCCAATGAAAGGGACAGCCCTTTAAATGCCATTGAGGTGTGCAGTCATGGCAGGCGTAAAAAAGAGGTGACCATTCCAGTACCCCAGTTAAAATACTAGAGGAATATGCAACCTTACCACTCTCCGCATGCACATCCACAGTGGGGGCATGAGGGGGATCTTGTCCCACACCCCTACACTTTCACCCCCCGGTATAAACATAGGGGTTGGGTGGGCTGGCCTAGGGGCATATTATGGCTTTACCCTCCCCTGGAAACCTTTCTGCAAATGCCCATGGCTCTCAGTAAAAGGGATAACCCTTCAGGTGCCAGAGGCAGTGAAACAAGAGACCTTTCAAGTTGCAGATGGGTGAATATAACCTTGTCAGTGGCACAAAATGGGTGACCCTTAAAGTGCCAGAGTTCTATGCAATGTTATCAGTGGCTTACCCTTTAAAAGGACATTATGCGGCCTTTACTTTGGCAGTAAAAGGGTTGACCCTTCAAGTGCCAGAGCAATGTGTGAATGGCAGCAAAAAAAGTCACCCTCTTTGTGCCACAGGCAACAAAACTGGTGACCCCTCATGTGCCAGAATGGTTTAAAGCATTTCCTGTGGCAGCAACAGGGTTCTCTTTCAAGTGCCCTTGCTTGGCAGCATAGGGTGACCCTTTATGTGCCAGAGAAACGTGAAGCGTTACGGGTGTCAGCAAAAAATAACCCTTCAAGTGATCACTCTCTTTTTTGTTTGTGTGTGTGTAAGCTTGGCAGTGGCAGCAAAAGGAATAAACATTTGTGTGCCAGAGGGATAAGCAACACTGTGTAGCTGCAAACATGGCTTAACCCTTCAACTGCCAGTGGAGTTTGCAGCATTTTCAGTAGCACTCAGGGGTATGACCCTGAAAGTGACAGAGCACTGTCACATTACAAATCAGCATACCTGGGAACTTTCAAAATGAGCTGACCCTGAGATTGTGTAAATATTAACCCTTAAATTTCCCACAATATAGCTTATCCGCGATATATCCCTGATTGCTGTTATCGAGTCTCGCTCCAGTCATCATTCACAGAGCCATTAATATGCAACAACTTACAGATATCACTTCATGAACACACACAGATCAAGCAGCACTTTTCCCTGTGCCTTTCTGGTACAAGTGGCACCAGTTTAGAGACTAAAGAAACATTTAACTGGAGCAGAATAAATAACAGGTGGCAATGAACTCTCTCACCCTGAGATTTTGGCTCTTCACCCTGAGACCCTGAGATCTGGGCCAGACCCTGAGAGTTCCCAGGTATGCAAATCAGGTCAGTGTGGAAGTGAATGCCTCAGGTATGGATTATGTATCCAGTCAGAGTTGATACCAGTTTGGTGAATGATCAGTCCTATGCCTTCACACTTTGAGTGCCAGATAAGTACCCAAATCCCAGTGATTTAAATTTGGATGTTTAACCCCATGAATACTAGAGAGGTCACTGCCACATTGTAATACAATGTGGGAGATTCGCTAAGCAGTGATAAAGAGGTGATAAGGTGGTGATGACTTCTCCAGTGATATCACTTCTCCAGTTCCTATGTTATTCTATAGAGACTACGCACTAATATCTCCACAGCTGAAGAAATCTTAGTTCACAGGCTCCATAGAATAACATAGGAACTGGAGAAGTGATAACATTGGGGAAGTCATCTCCTCTTTATCACCTCTTAGTGAATCTCTCCCAGTGAGTTGGAATTATCTCTAGCAATCGAGGTGTCAAAAAAGTACCATTTAACCCAGTCTTTCTTTGTTTTAATGTTCCTCTGTTGTGAAGTTGGTTTTAGGTAAAATTTCACCACTGTGCTTTTAACCCACACTTTTCCCCCCACAAATAATGCAATGATCACACTTCAGCCTGATACTCTTAAAGCAGAACGTTCACCTATTAATAAGTCACCATGCATTCATTAAGCATATGGCTACTAGCTTGATAATACGTGTCTTACCTATAAGAAGTGTCAGATTCTAAAGAAATCTCTACTATTTGGAGACTGACGGCCATGTCAGTGCAGTCTGCGCGTCTGCGCGGTCAGTCCCTTCCTGTTACTGTGTGGCACTCTGCAATGCTTTACAGGAGACCAGGACTGCCGGCGCAGGCACACAGACAAGATGTCTGCTCTCTTACCTGGAGTCCGGTCTCCAAAGGGTAAAGATTTCTTTAGGATCTGCCACTTTTTATACGTAAGACATATTATCAAGCTAGTCGCCATATGCTTAATGAATGCATGGTGACTTATTAATAGGTGAAAGTTCCACTTTAATATAGTCCTGTATTTTTGTATAATACGTACTATTACTATTTCTGTACAGCGCTATGTCATACCTCCCAAGAGTCCCTCTTTTAGACCCAAATCCCTCTGTCCCTCTTTCCCACACTGATGTCCCTCTTTTTAGGAGATCGGATTGCATGGTGTGTATATAAGTGTATCACATTGCTCTACAGCAATACAATTCACATTAGTGTTTGTTTAAATGTTAGTATATGTGTTTATACATTTGTCTGTGTAAATAAAATACTTAGATCTTGTTATAAGTCATTTATTTGGTTACACAAGGAGGTATCAATCGGTCATGAAATAGCCTAAAACTTCTCGGTAATGTCCCACCCACCAGCCACGCCCCCAGCAACACCCTCTAAAACAAAAGTGTCCCTCTCTGGCAATTTGAAATGTTGGGTGGTATGCTATGTACATGTATGGTACTGTATAAATAAGGATTCATATCCTATATAATAATTCACTAATGTATGTTTGTCAGAAGCTGTCATGCCCAGTACAGACGGCTGCACGTACTGCAGACCGTAATCTTCTCTGTGCACCGAAGTGTGCAGAGAAGACTATGGTCTGAATTTGGAGTGCCCCACTCTGTTATCAGCCATGCCGCGGGCAGTCCCTACTGCGCATGACTGCACCGCAGCCGTTGCTGCCTGGCACCGTGGCCCATGTACACGGGCTGTTCAACTAGTATATTTTTTATTATTTATTTATTTATGTTAGCCATCATTAACCCTAAGGTATTACACATCCGACCGGCACTCAAAGGGTTACAGAAAAGGCTGCACGATTCGCTCTGCCGTTCTTTTTTAATTCGTCCTCTCTCTTAACACCGATGGTTTAAAACAGAACAATTCGCTCAGATCAAACCCCCCCCCCTCCACTCCCTTTACTGCTTTCTATACAGAATAGTTAGGGGAGGATTTTTTTTCTCTCTCATGGAGAAGGCATTGTACTGAGTGAGTGTAACTTGATATTTTTCTGCACGTCCCCGGAGGGTTTTTTCCATTACACAGGCACTGCAGAATGGCTTGGCTTCCTCTCCTGCCTCCCCCCTCCCCTCCCCTCCCTCCTCTCGCTCCTCTCTTCCCCCCCTCCCCCTGGCATGCTTATCCAGAGGCACATTGTGCAAATGTAACCTTTCAGCAGGCCCCGCCCACGCCAGGAAGCCAGTGGGGAGGGGTGGAGGGAATTGGGTTTTTTTTCTCTCCTCTTTTTCTATATATTTTTTTTTCTGCCAGGAACGCAGCCGGCTGGGGAGAGCTGGAAGGCAGCCCGTTAATCAGAGCAGGCTGACAGTGAAGCACAGATCCTGGGCAACAGATTTTTGTTCAAACTCCCTCTTGAGCTGCCTCTGTCTCTCTCTCTCTCTCTCTCTCCCCTCTTTGTTTTTCATTTTCCTTTCTATCTCATTCTACCAAATCGCGGCTTTAAAAGAGGACAAGTATGAAAAATGCCTGCTGCAGGGCTCCAAGGGGTTAATTGTTTGGTTGCAATGGTTCCTATGTATTTTCTATCTTCTAGGTACACTTGCACAAATTCAGGGATTTTGTAGGCATATAGTCAGGTGTATGATTAAACAATTATACTAAACAGGTACTAATGATCACCAGTTTAATATGTCGGTTGAAACACAATCATTAACTGAAACAGAAACAGCTGAGCTGTGTAGGAGGAATAAAACCGGGTGAGGAACAGCCAGACTCGGCTAACAAGGTGAGGTTGCTGAAGACAGTTTAAAGGGATAGTAATGTTTCATAATAAAAGCAGCTGCAATTAATCATCATAGTATTTGGAGTTTGGAGAGTGTTATTTCAATTCTGTCAGAGTTGTAGTTCAAGAGTAATTCAATGACAAAGTATCCCCCTCCTGTCCCTTTTACTGATGTAACACTGCTCAGCCAGAGCAGAAGGGAGGTGCTCAGGTAGACTGCAGAGAGGGACAATCTTCAATTAAGATAAGGGAAAAACCTGAAAAACTTGTCATGGGAGGGCAGGGCTTTCATTGTTCTCATAGGAAGAAGATTGTCCCCTTCTGCTATCTGTCTGGTCTATGGACTGCATTCCACATCTGAGAAGAGATGGCTTACACTAGGTAAAAGGGGCGGGAGGGGAAACTTTGTGAATATCTCTCAAACCATAAAGGTTTGAGAGATAAGACTTATATCGTTCTTCATGTTTTTTTAATGCCTACAAAATAAAATAAAGATAAAACAAAGTATTACTATCCCTTTAATGTCAAAAGTCATACACCATGGCAAGACTGAGCACAACAGCAAGAGACAAGGTAGTTATATTGCATCAGCAAGGTGTGTCCCATGCAGAAATTTCAAGGCAGACAGTGGTTTCCATATGTTCTGTCCAAGCTTTCTTGAAGATGCACAAAGAAACAGGAAACGTTGAAGATCGTAGACGCAGTGGTCGGCCAAGGAAACGTAGTGCAGCAGATGAAACACACATCATGCTTACTTCCCTTTGCAATTGGAAGATGTCCAGCAATGACAACAGCTCAGAATCTATTGTTCAGAGAAGTCTGGTCAGAAGTGGTCACCATGGAAGACTTGTAGACAAAAAGCCATACCTCTGACATAGAATCAAGGCAAAGCGACTCAACTATGCACGAAAACTCAGGAACTGGGGTACAGAAAAATGGCAGCAGATGCTATGGACTGATGATTTAAAATTTGAAATATTTGGCTGTAGCAGAAGGCAGTGTGTTTGTCGAAGGGCTGAAGAGTGGTACAAGAATGAGTATCTGCAGGCCACAGTGAATCATGGTGGAGGTTCCTTGCAAGTTTGGGGCTGCATTTCTGTAAATGGAGTTGGGGATTTGGTCAGAATTAATGGTCTCATCAATGTTGTGAAGCACAGGCAGATACTTATCCATCATGTAATACCATCAAGGAGGCCCCAAATTTACTCTGCAGCATGACAGTGACCCCACACATACAGCCAAAGTCATTAAAGGGATAGTAATACTTCGTTTTAACTTTATTTTATTTTGTAGGCATTAAAAAAACATGAGGAATGATATGTCTTATCTCTCAAACCTTTATGGTTTATGAGATATTCACAAGCAAAGTTTCCCCCTCCCGCCCCTTTTACCTAGTGTAAACAATCTCTTCTCAGATGTGGAATGCAGTCCATAGACTGGACAGATAACAGAAGGGGACACTCTTATTCCTTTGAAAACAATGAAATCCCTGCCCCCCTTGACAAGCTTTTCAGGTTTTTCTGTTATCTTAATTGAAGATTGTTCCTCTCTGCAGTCTACCTGGGCAGCTCCCTTCTGCCCTGGCTGAAAAGTGTTACATCAGTAAAAGGGGCGGGAGGGGGACAGTTTGCTTGTGAATATCTCTTAAACCATAAAGGTTTGGGAGATAAGACTTATATCATTATTCATGTTTTTTTAATGCCTACAAAATAAAATAAAGTTAAAACGAAGTATTACTATCCCTTTAAGAACTATCTTCAGCATAAAGAAGAACAAGGAGTGATGGTATGGCCGCCACAGAGCCCTGATCTCAACATAATTGAGTCTGTCTGGGATTTCATGAAGAGAGAGAAGCAACTGAGATTGCCTAAATCCACAGAAGAACCGTGGGTAGTTCTCCAAGATGTTTGGAACAATCTACCTGCTGAGTTCTTTAACAAACCGTGTACAAGTGTATCTAGAAGAATTGATACTGCTTTGAAGGCAAAGGGTGGTCACATCAAATATTGATTTGATTATCGATCTATCTACCTATTTATCTATATATAGACATATATATGATGAGAGGTTTTATTCACAAGTTATTGCACCTGAAACATGTTTTTTTTTTTTTTGTGCAATATCTCAATGTCCTGAAATTGTACAGTGGCGCTGTTGATACACCAACCTATGTACAGCTCTGGTCAGTTGACAATAAACCTCCATAACATGATGTTTTAACCCTTTGAATGCCAGATGGGTACGGAATGCATAGTTTTGCATAGCATTCCGTACCCCTCTAGCACTCAAAGGGTTAACAGTGCCACTGCAACAACTCAGGCCATTGCGATATTGCACCTAAAGAATTTGAGTTTGGGCTGCAATAACTTTTCAATAAAACACCTCTCAGCGGTGAGATGACCCTTGTTTTACTCAGGAGAATAAGCCTTACAATAAAAAAATTGGAAAATAACCCTTTGAGCACCAGAGGGGTATTGCTTTGCAATGCATCGGATACCCCTCTGGCGCTCATTAAGTATTACTATCTTTTTAACCCTTTAAGTTCCAGAGAGTTATGCAACGTGATGCAAAGTAAGAGCTGACTTGTCAATCCTATCGCATCCACTTGTTTTCTGTTTCCATGCATGTTCGCTAGGGTTGTAATAGATCAGGTGTATCTAACCTGAGGCTCTCCAGCTGTTGTGGACTACAAGTCACAACACTTGGAGGGAGCCGCCATTTTTTTTTTTTTTTTTGGTGGGGGGGGGAAGCTTTTTTTTTTTAATTATTTGCAACATGGCCGTATTTAGTAATGGTCAAAATGTATTTGACCATATGCAGAAAGAAACCAAATAAAATAAATAAATAAATTAAAAATCATTGGTTTAACTCTTTGGGGTGTACAAAACATTGCAAAGCAAAGTGTTGCACACTGCTCTGGCACTCAGACTGTGAAATCTTTACTTCAGCCCCTTGAATGCGAAAGAGGTCGTCCTGGCAATGCGTTGCCTACCCCACATTGGCACTCAAAGGGTTAACAAACTTTCTAGCACTCAAGTTGTTAGGAATGAGCAGCTCTTTATTCATTTAACTCTTGTGGTCTTTAAAGGGTTAACACATTAGCTTACCTGGATAGATGCCCTTCATATAGCAGTCAGATGTACAGTATCTATATATTTTAGCCGTATATGGGCAGTTTACGGTATATAGTGATCTCTATTGAAAAAACAATAGCCTTCAGTGGACCTGAATGATTCGTACGAATACAAGTCATTATGAGATTTTTTTTTTTTTTGTAAATTTAAAGTTTATTGAATTTTCAATAAGCGGGGATACAGACTTAAGAAATAATGAAGGGGGTAACAAGTACAACTGATACAAACAGCATCAAGGGAGGGCGGACATATCAAAATGCTTGTTAGCCTCACCTGGTACCATGAAGTCCTAGCAAATATAGAAGAGAGGAGGAAAAAAAAGGGAAGAGGAAGGGGCAGGAGGGATCACACCCACGGGTGTCAAGCGGAGAAGCAAATTATGGTGAAAGTTGGGAGGGGACACTGAGTCCACCCATGGGGACCAGATCCGGAGATATGAGGAGGATGAGTTGCGTAAGTACGCAGTTAACTTCTCCTTTCGTATCAACCGTCATATGCGATTATCTAAATGTGCATAACCGGGAGGTATGGACTTCCAGTGGTAAGAGATATGGCACTGGACCATAGCACAGATGTGAAAAATAAGTTTGTTAGCAGGACGGGACGGGGGTGGGTGTGGAGACAATCTGCTAAGCAAGGCTGTCCAGGGATCCAGAGTCAAGGTGACTCCCAGGGCAACACTCAGGAGCCCGAATACATAAGACCAGAGACCAGTCACTGAGGGGCAGGACCATACTTGGGAACTCTCTGGATTTGCCCCGGAGACTCTGGTTTTGGCACTGCTTTACTGGGTCTCCGGTGCAGAGGCTGAGTCCTCCGGACGTGGGGAGTTTCCATTGAAACTCTACCCACTTCCACTTTTTTCCCCGGTGTAGCTTTTTCCCCCCAGCCTTCTTTTAAGCCCTCCCCCGGCACTCGCATTAAGACCTGCCTCTTTTTGACACGATATGCATCATTCTTCACACCACCCATGGCAGCAGATGGCTCCATTCCGGGGATTCAACAATAAAAAGTTCCGAGGTATGGGCAGGACAACCACATATGAAAGGAAGTGCCTGCGTGGCCACAGCCACAATAACATAACTGAGAGGCCGAGGGGTAAATTCAATGCAATTTAGACAGACATAAGTACCATCTGGCCATCACCTTATAGGCGTTCTCCCGCACTAGGGTACATGGCGTCAGGCTACCAGTATTAACCATAATTTCATTCCACTCCTCGTGGTCTAGAGTCTCACCCAAATCTGATTATCAATGAGCACAGTATGAGGGTGTCAGAGATGGGAATAAAGTGGAGCAGATATGTTCAAAAAGTGTCTTTATGGAGGGCAGGTTGTCCCCCAGCAGCTTTCCACCAATCAAACTGCTCCGGAACGAGGCTGGGAAGGAAGTCAGGATTACAGAACAGACATAACTGTGACCGGGGGAAAATGAGTCGGTCTCTAACCTTATGTTTAAGTCAAAGTGCAAGGGTATGAGAAAGAGTGTGGCTCCATGCCGCAGACATTATGAGATTTTTAAAGTTTGCAGTGGACTACAAGAGAAACCAGACAACTAGAGAAGGTATATATATATATATATATATATATATATATATATATATAATATAACAATAAGTATAGGAGAAAGCACTCACTCCCAATTCGATTGTTAGCCCAGGTGCACAATCCCCAGTTAGAAGACATATACAATTTAGAGGAAAGGGCAGCACCCATGGGTCTTTTTACTAAGATTTATTGAAACAATTTATGCACAGAAATTGGTCAACGTTTCGGTCCAGCAATTGGACCTTTCTCTAGGGGAAGATTCCTGTTCATTTCAATGAGAATTTATTATTTACTCATTTTTTTTGTACAATTCGCTTGTCCGAGAATTGTTACACTCTTAGTTTGTGCATATGTCCCATTAACCCTTTGAGTGCCCAAGGGGTAAAGAACCCTTACCACTTATAAGCACAGTCAATGCCTGAACCCCTGTGTCTCACTGTGCAGCTCTAAATAAAGTTAGTACAGACACTTTGGCTGACGCCAGTGCTGGTCGCTGCCAGTTGCTGTGAGCTTTGCCCAGGTTGTGTGAAAACCGGAGCCTGAACATTGCGATGACATCCTGATCAGGCTCCGGTTGTCACTTGAGCTGGGCAAAGCTCATAGCATCCGACAGGGAGCAGGGCTGGTTTCTGCCAAAGTGGGAATATTATCTTTATTTAGCACTGATCAGGCTGGCAAAGAGATTCGGGCTTGTGTAGTTGGGGAAGGGATCTCCATGTAATGCATATCTCCCAAATGTCCCTCTTTGAGAGCCAAATCCCTCTGTCCCTCTTTCCCACCCTGTTGTACCTGTGTTTACGAGATCAGTCTGTGTGGTGTGTATATAAGTGTATCACCCTGGTGTCCCTGTGTTCAGGAGATCAGTCTGAGTGGTGTGTATAGAAGTGTATCACCCTGGTGTCCCTGTGTTTAGGAGATCAGACTGTGTGGTGTGTATATAAGTATATCACCCTGGTGTCCCTGTGTTTAGGAGATCAGACTGTGTGATGTGTATATAAGTGTATCACCCCGGTGTCCCTGTGTTTAGGAGATCAGACTGTGTGGTGTATATATAAGTGTATCACTCTGGTGTCCCTGTGTTTAGGAGATCAGACTGTGTGATGTGTATATAAGTATATCACCCTGGTGTCCCTGTGTTTAGGAGATCAGACTGTGTGATGTGTATATAAGTATAATCAAATTGCTCCACAGCAATAAACTCATACTAATGATTGTGTAAACTTCAGTATATGTGTTTATAAATTAGTCTGTGTAAATAAAATACTTTGATCTTGGTCTAAATCATTTATTCAGTTACACAAAGAGGTGTCAGTAGGTGATGAAATAACCTAAAAATGATTGGCAATGCCTTGCCTACCAGCCACGCCCCCCAGCAACACCATATAACACACAATTGTCCGTCATGGGAGTACTGCTTCCTGTCTGCCAGAAGTACTCTGTTGTAGCGAGAACATCTACTGAAAGTTATTTGTGCTGGTTGTATTGAGAGATAAGAGCTAAAGTCAATTGATTGTGAATAATGCCCCCTGCTTATGTTTTCTAAAAGGCTGTTATTTTATCACAGCCTATTAAAATACAGTCCTGGTCACTCGGAGCCCTGGAAAAGGCAGAAATGTTTGCACTATCAGAGTGTATGTAAGACTAGATTTCCTGCCTCAGAAAATAAAGAAGTTTGAAGATGCTATCATGGAGTACAGGGTATTAACCCACTGGGTATGTCCGTCAAGTCCAGCCCATGCCAAATCACCCCTGTTGATCCAGAGGAAGAAAAAAAAAAATAAAGCACAAAACATTGAAGCCATTTCCATTTAAGCCCCAAGTCAGATATTTCCCTGGATCAACATCTTTCTGCTTTGAAGCCAACTGTCATAATTCTCAATATTGTTCTGTGCTAGATAGGTATCTATTTTTTTAAGGCAGTTACAGTATCTGCAAGCGCAGCATCCCGAAGCAAAGAATCCCATAGCTTTACTGCCCTTACTGTAAAGAAATTTGTGGCTTTGTTTTAGTCAAAAGCGCCCTTCCTCTAGCCCTAATGGATGACCTCTTGCTCTTATCTCAGCTCTTTGAGTAAATAATTCATCTCAGAGTTCTTTGTATTGACCTTGAATATATTTGTAAAGGGTAATCAAATCACCCCTTAGACATCGCTTTTCTAATGTAAACAACCCCAGTTGGGCTAGTCTCTCTTTACAACTCAGATCCTCCAATCCCTTTATCAGTTTTGTTATTCAGTACTTGCAGCACTTCAACATGTAGTAGTTATATTTTATGTAACTTGACAACATATGCATGTTACTGAACGCTGATGCTTGGTATATCAAGGTATTATAGAAAGATGTCAACATCAGTTTGTTATCTGTTTCAGTGCCAAAGAGGTATCCATCGTGCTGGGTTCCATTGCAATGCGTTGGATACCTCTCTGAATTCATTGGGTTAAAGTGGAATTAAAGGGATAGTAATGTTTCATAATAAAAACAGCTCTAATTAATCATCATAGTATTTGGACTTTGGAGAGTGTTATTTCAATTCTGTCAGAGTTGTAGTTCAAGAGTAATTCAATGATAAAGTATCCCCCTCCCGCCCCTTTTTACTGATGTAACACTGTTCACCTCAGATCAGAAGGGAGGTGTCCAGGTAGATTGCAGATAGGGATAATCTTCAGTTAAGATAACGGAAAAAGCTGGACAACCTGTCGAGGGGGGCAGGGTTTTCATTGTTCTCATAGGAAGAAGATTGTCCCCTGCTGTTATCTGTCTGGTCTATGGACTGGATTCCACATCTGACGTCAGCAGTGTTACACTAGGTAAAAGGGGCGGGAGGGGGAAACTTTATCATTCAATTACTCTTGAACTACAATACTCACAGTACTGAAATAACACTCTCTATGGCTCAAATTCTATCAAGACTAATTGGAGCTGCTGTTTTTGTGAAACATTACTATAACTTTAAATTCGGGACTGCCACCCAATATAAAGTCGCCCCCTGATAATTAGGTATATGGCGACATGCTTCTTAATAGTGTTGTTATCTGTTGCAGGTACCATGATCTGAAGTAATCCTGTTTCTGCAGAGACCAATGGCCAGACTTGCATGCAGACATCTTGGCTTAGAGATGTCTGTGCGCCTGCGCTGTCCGTCCCGGTCTCCTCCTAGGAGGCGTTGCATGGAGCCGAAAGGCACCAGAAGGGAATGACAGCGCAGGCAGCTCTGTAGCAAGAAGCATGGTCGTCAGTTTCTGAAGAAACAGGACAAATGTTACTTGTGTAAGATAATATCACTATTAAGAAGCTAGTCTCCATATGCCTAAATTTTGGGGGGCGACTTTATATTGGGTGGTAGTTCCGCATTAACACTGTATGAGGACTTGGGTGTTTTTTGTTTTTGTTTTTTTAAGCATCTTCAAAATCATCATTCTTTGATTACAATGATAGTTGACAAGCTATTTAACTTTATTTATTTGTCAGTTTATGTAGATTAGTCAGTACATCCTGGTAAGAAGTGGCAGTTGGGATGAAGAGTGCAATGTTGTGCCAGGCCTGCTGCTTAATTTGCATAAACTGTCAAATGAAACTAAAAAAAATCTATTATCTCTTTGAGTGCCATTGAGGTATCCAGCGCTTTGCGTTTCAATGCGTTGGATACCTCTCTGTCTCGCAAAGGGTTTTAAATGTATAGTATTAACCCTTTGAGTGCCAGAGGGGTATGCAACGCAATGCGTTGAGTACCCCGCTGGCACTCAAAGGGTTAAATGAAGAATATCGTTAACAAAGCTCTTTCAGTATGTGCGTTGGAGACTTCTCCAGCATTCAAGGGGTTACAAATCCCCGTTTAAAACAGGGGCCATTTTTATTTGCTCCCTACGGTGCAACTGGATTGTTCCAGAATTGCACAGCGTTTTGTGATTACATTCATCGGGGATCTGGGGACTTTTTATTTACTCCTTTCTGTGCGGTTGCTTTGCTCCAGAATCGCTCCAGTTTATCAGTGGCACCTGTCCCCTTCGTGCCTTTTTATAGATGGTTTGAAAACGTCACTCACTCAGGAGACTGGGCCCTGAAACGAGCAGGGGGTATCTATTGACCCACCACCGCCTTTATCACTGTAATGTAGGAGAGAGTGCCCTATATGGCTGGGTTCCCAGGATTATGCACACAATGCATGCTCTGCCTGTTATTCACGCTCCTCAGTTTGACTGCCCTGGAACATGCTCAGCTACAGAGATGTGCGTTTTACAACTACACATGGATATGTGGCAAGTCAGCAGTTTCCTTTGTAGGTAAAAGCTTAGCCTGGGCTGCTGATCTAAAGAGTGTCTGGGTACTCCCCTGATTGTGTAGGCATTATAGGTTTGTTGATTAACCCGATAACGTCCACTGCTGTGCCAGGACTGTCACAGCTGTCCAGCACTTAACCCCTTCGCGTCCTGTGACGTACCCAGACCGTCACGCTGGTCCGGCACTTAAGGACCAGCGACGGTCCTGGTACTTCACGTACTTTTACTCACCGCGATACCTGGGAACTTTTGAAACAGGGCTACCCAGAGGGTAACCCTGTCAGTGCCCAGGGGGAGGAAAATGACGTGAATCGCTTCATAAAAGGGGCGGGGCTTAGTCACGGGAGGCAGGACAAAAAAAAAACACAAAACCCCCTGCAAAATGGATGTAAAAGGGCAGGGAGTGGGAGGAACCGGGCAGGATGGAGCACAAGTGGGCAGAGTTTCTACTTAAACTCTGCCCACCCGTTGATTCATACATTGCCCCGGAGACCCGGTAATTCACTTTGAAATCCAGAGTCTCCGGGGCAAAACTGGAGACTGGAGCGATCTCTTTCAGTCCTTCGTTTGACGTGCCGGAACACGTGATCAGTCACTTGGGACAGCACGTCGGGGTTAAGGACCAGTGACAGTCCTGGCACGTCATGGAATTCAGGGCTCCCTGCATGGCTGCATGCCACACAGGGAGCCCTGAATTGGTTCGCAAAAAAAAAAATAAAATGCCCCATGGTCCTCAAGTGCCGGCCGTGCGTGCCGCGCCGGTCGTCATTGGAGGGCGAACTTTATTCTAAGTGAAAGCAGAACTTTCACTTAGTGTAAAGTCGCCCTCCAATAATTAAAGCGGAACTCCTATGGTCTTACAACTATAGCTTGTATGTTAAATACCCCACCAGGTAACAAGAAAACGTTAGGCAATCATCTCAAAAGTATTTCGTTATGTTTTAATCTGACCCGTTACCTGTGTAGTAAGCTCGATCAGGCCGCCGCCATCTTGCTGAAAAATGACCACTGCGCATGCTTCATGGGGCGGGGCGCCTGTCACTCAAGAAGGATGTCCCAGCCCACAGCCGTATTCTTCTTTATATAGTGAGAGCGCTTCACAGGAACGCGCTCGCATATGCTGAGAAGACCTGAACGCTCATCCAGCAAGGAGCGCGCCGGGTCATGTGGTAGAGCTGTGTGACGCACGATGGATGGTTCACACAGTGGGAGGAACAAGGGAGCCGTTCGGCTCCATTAGAAACATGCCCAGTAAGGATTCCATTGGGACAGAAGCTACCAGGTACTAAAGTAATTTACAGTTTATTCTTTTATAAAGCATTTTTTTAAAAAAACAACTACACAATGCTTCTAAGAAAGGGAAAATACATTACTAAAAACATAATTATGTCAGGGTGGTAGTTCCCCTTTAAGCATATGGGAAGTAGCTTCATAATCCTTCTGTTACCTTTCAGAAGTGGCAGATTCTATAGAAATCTTTAATCTTAGGAGCCTGATGGTCAGGTTAGTGCAGTCTGCGCACCTGCACCGTCAGTCCCTTTGAGTGCCGCATGGCCTCTTCGAGGAGACCGGGACTGACAGCGCAAGCGCGCAGATGTCTCTAAGGCAATGTGTCTGTGCTGATTCCTGGTTTCCGGTCTCCAAAGATTAAAGGGATAGTAATGTTTCATAATAAAAGCAGCTCTAATTAATCATCATAGTATTTGGACTTTGGAGAGTGTTATTTCAATTCTGTCAGAGTTGTAGTTGAAGAGTAATTCAATCACAAAGTATCCCCCTCCTGTCCCTTTTACTGATGTAACACTGCTCAGCCAGATCAGAAGGGAGGTGCCCAGGTAGATTGCAGAGAGGGACAATCTTCAATTAAGATCAGGGAAAAACTTGAAAAACTTGTCAAGGTGGGGGCAGGGCTTTCATTGTTCTCATAGGAATAAGATTGTCCCCTGCTGTTATCTGTCTGGTCTATGGACTGGATTCCACATCTGAGAAGAGATGGGTTACACTAGGTAAAAGGGGCGGGAGGGGAAACTTTGCTTGTGAATATCTCATAAACCACAAAGGTTTGAGAGATAAGACTTATATCATTCTTCATGTTTTTTTAATGCCTACAAAATAAAATAAAGATAAAACGAAGTATTACTATCCCTTTAAGGATTTCTTTAGAATCTGGCTCTTCTGAGAGGTAATAGAAGTATTAGAAAGCTAGTCGCCATATGCTTACTTATTGGAGGGCGACTTTATACTAAGTGAAAGTTCCGCTTTAAGGGCAATTATCATGTTTTACTAAGCCTGTTCCTATAGGAGCAGACTTTGTAGGAATAACAGGGCAACCCCAAGATGTCTTCTATCAGCTTTTTGGGGGGGTATTTAAGATAACAATGTGCTGTGAGCAGAGTTTGAGGTCCTCTGGTCATGTCTGCCACCCTGAATATGGAATCCGGGATTGATTGACGTTGCTATGTCTTGAACGGTGGCACAAGGGTAAAAATGACAGGGGCCATTAAGATTTTCTGGCCATAGCCAAGTAATTGGGTGCAGGGTTATCATCAGGTGGTATAAGTTCTTATTTAAAGGGATAGTAATACTTAAAATGTAAAAAAAAAATATGTTGTAGGGTTTATCCCACTGAGTAAAACAAGAGTACGCCCACTGCTGAAAGGTGTTTCATTCAAAAGTTATTAATTTTCAAAGTTGAATTTTTAGGTGCAATATCACAGTGGCCTGAAATTGTACAGTGGCGCTGTTGCTACACCATCCTATGGAGATTTATGGTCCCGGGACCAGAGCTGTCCATAGGATCATGTAGCAACAGCGCCACTGTACAATTTCAGGCCACTGTGATATTGCACCTAAAAAATTCAACTTTGAAAATTAATAACTTTTGAATGAAACACCTTTCAGCAGTGGGCGTACTCTTGTTTTACTCAGGGGGATAAACTCTAAAACATATATTTTTTTTACATTTTAAGTATTACTATCCCTTTAAGAAAATGTCCACTTTTGTTTGTGTGTCATTCACTTTAGTGGATTTTAAATCTAATTTTTCACCTCGTGTGCTTTCTTTCCAGTGTTACTGGCCATACACAAGCCATTGTGCAGGGTCTTCTGGAAATGAAAAAAACGATAGGACTGTGGGGGTGACTCACAGAAAAATTACTGAAATAGTCATTTAATTGTAAACCGATACAAAATATTAAAACATGCTTAGCACAACGGGAAAAATAATTTTTCAGTGAAGAGATTAAAGCGGAACTACCACCATAGTTAAAGTCGCCATGCAATAATTAGGCAGGTGGTGACTAGCTTAAAGGGATAGTAATATTTCATTTTTACTATCCATCATGTTGTAGCCCTTAAAAATCGGAATTAAACGAGACCAGCGGCATCTCTCAAACCTTTATGGTTTGAGAGATATCCGCATTCAAAGTTCCCTCCCCTTCTCTCTCCCCTGACATCAGCGTTCTAGCTGACAGCAGGGGAATCCGGTCCATGAGCAAGCGGCGGCTGTGCAGCAATGCTGAGATTGTGTTATAGAAACAGAAATCCCTCACTGAAATGGTCTTCTACGTGTGCTTGGTTTGCTCTTGGTTTGCAAGCACACGTGGAAGACCATTTCAGTGAAGGATTTCTGTTTCTATAATGAGATCTCAGCACTGCTGCTGAGCCACCACGGTCCCGGGACCGGATTCCCCTGCTGTCAGCTCAAACGCTGACATCAGGGGAGAGAGAGAAGAAGAGGGAACTATGAATGCGGATATCTCTCAAACCATGAAGTTTTGAGAGATGCCGCTGGTCTCTTTTAATTCCAATTTTTAAGGGCTACAACATGAGGGATAGTAAAAATGAAATATTAATATCCCTTTAATAATAGTTCTTTTACCTCTCAGAACAACACAATTCTAAAGAAATCTTTTATCTTCAGAGGCCGGAAGCCAGGCATCAGTGCTGACATCTTGTCTGTGCACCTGCTCTGTCAGTCCTGGTCTCCATTAAGAAGCATTGCAGTATGCCACAAGGAAACCGGAAGGGACTGACGACACAGGCGCGCAGTCTGCACTAACCTGCCCGTCAGTCTTCGAAGATTAAGGATTTCTTTAGAATCGTCTAGTTCTGAGAGGTAATATAACTATTATTAATCTAGTTGCCAACTGCCTAATTATTGCAGGGTGACTTTAACCCTTTCAGTGCCTCTGCAACTGAAAGGTTTATCTATGGTGAAAGTTGTGCTTTAATCCTTTGAGTGCCAGAACAGTGTAATGTGTTTAACACTCCTCTGGCACACAAAGGGTTTAACAAGTTTAAAGCCACTTATTCCCAAAGGTCTCCCTTTAAAGAACTGTACATTTTTTTTAATTAAATCATATACATGTTATAAAACAAATACTCCCTCTGTTGGGAGATTTATCATTCAACAGTTATTTCAAATCAAACTTATTGTTTTTAAATCAAACTGTCCAAAAGTGATTTTTTTTTTCAAATGCGCTCTGTGGGCAATCTTGTGTCATTGGCTATGGTGGCCCATAGTAAATGAGAGGACCAATTGATGTCCATAATAGTAAATTGTAGTTTAACTCAATAAAAACAAGTTTTAGCTGTAATAACGTTCAAATGAAAAGTGAGAGTACCCTTATTTAACTCAGTATAATAATTATGTTTTATATCTATATCTATAGACAGTTCTTAATCTTTGTTTTGTGGATCCAGGGGGTCCCTTGAAGAACCAGGGGTCCATGTGTGGTTCTGTGACTACCAGTGGGACAGTGGAACAAGTCTAGCAAGGCAGACAGTGTATGTGTTTGTTCTGTAACTAGTAGTGAAACAAGGCTGGGGTGTCACAGTGTGTGTGCTGATCTATGACTACCAGCGGACAGTGGAACAAGGCTAGGGTGTCATACTGTGTATGTGCAATGTGTTGGGGACTTCTGTAGCATTTAAGGGTTTGAAAGTACCATTTAGAACAATGGAAATTCTCTCAGTCTATCTTCCTTTGTGTCTTTCTCTCTGTCTCAATCTCTCTCCCCCCTCTCTCTCTCTTCCTTTGTCTCTCATTCCCTTTTTCTCTCTCTCTCTCTCCTCCTGTCTCTCCCTGTCTCTCTCTTCCTTTGTCTCCTTCCCCCCTCTTTCCCTTTTTCTCTCTTGCTGTCTCCTCTCCCTTTGTGTGTGTCTCTCTCTCCCTCTCTCACTGTCTGTCCCACCCTCTCTCCTCGTCTACCTTTGCCCCCTGCCTCTCTCCCTTTTTCCCTCTCTTACTCTCTCCCTTTGTCCCCTGCCTCTCTCCGTCTCTCTTCCTTTGTCCCCTGTCTCTCTCCATCTCTCTCATTTTATCCCCAGCCTATATCCCTTTCCTTTTGTCTCTCTCTCACTCTCTCTCCCTTTGTCTCCCCTCCCTTTGTCCCTTTCTATCTCCCTTTGTCCCTCTCGCTCTGTCCCTCTCTCCCATACTCTCTCCCTCTCTCCTCCACTCTCTCCTTCTCTCCCCCACTCTTTCCCTCTCTGTCTGACCCTCTTACTCCCTTTGTCCCCCTCTCTCTCTGTCTCTCTCTCCCTTTGCCTCCCTCTCTCCCTTTGTCCCTCTCTCTCTGTCCCTCTGTCTCTCTTTGCCTCTCTCTCTCTCTGTCCCTCTGTCTCCCTTTGCCTCTCTCTCACCCCCCCTCTCCCCCTCTCTCTGTCCCTCTTACTCCCTTTGCCCCTTCTCTCTCTCTGTCTCTCTCTCCCTTTGCCCCTCTCTCTCCCCTTGCCCCCCCTCTCTCTCTCTCTCTCTGTCCCTCTGTCTCCCTTTGCCTCTCTCTCACCCCCCCTCTCCCCCTCTCTCTGTCCCTCTTACTCCCTTTTCCCCCTCTCTCTCTCTCTCTCCCTTTGCCTCCTCTTTCTCTCTGTCTCTCTCTCCCTTAGCCCCTCTCTCTCCCCTTGCCCCCTCTCTCTCTCTCTCTCTTTCTCTGTCCCTGTCTCTTCCTCTCTCTTCCTCTCCCTCTGTCCCTCTCTCTCCCTTTGCCCCCTCTCTCTCTTTCCCTGTCCGTCTCTCCTCCTCTCCCTCTGTCCCCCTCTCTCTCTGTGCTCTCACTCCCTTTGTCCCCCTCTCTCTGTCCCTCTCTCTCTCTTTATCCCCCTCTCCCTCTCTCACACTTTGTCTTTCTCTTTCTCTCCCTTTGTCCCTCTCACTTTCTCTCCCTTTGCCCCTCTCTTTCCCTATGTCCCTCTCTCTCCCCTCTCCCTTTATCCCCCTCTCCATCCATCTTTGTCCCTTTCTCTCCCTCTCTCCCTCCCTTTGTCTCTTTCTCTCTCCCATTGCCCCCTCTCTTTCTCTCTCTCTCTCTCTCTCTCCCTTTGCCCGTCTCTCTCCTTTTGTCTGTCCCTCTCTCTCTCTCTCTCTCCCCCTATGAAGGAAGTCTGTTTTTCGGTGGCTTTCTCCCCCCCCAGTCACTCTGTGCAGATCCTGCCTCTACCTCTGCAGGCTCCTTTCTCACCATATGCCTCTCTCCTATTCCTCACACCACATCTCGTTAGCACTGTAAACGCTTCCTATGCCAGTCTCTTCCTCATCATCTCACCTTCCCCTTTGTTCTCTTTCACTCCTCTCCTGTCTTGTTTTCTAACCATTCTTTATTGCTGTTTCGTTCCTCATATAGTTTCCATTCAGGGTTTGACAACCTGAGGTTCTCCAGCTGTTGAGGACTACAACTCTCATCATTCAATGTATGGGAATTGTAGTAGTCAGCAGCCAGAGGTTGGTGGGGAATGATGAGAATCGTAGTCCTAAATAGCTGAAGTGTGGCAGGGGATTGATGGGAATTGTAGTCCTCAGCAGCTGGAGGCTGGGGGCGTATGATGGAAATTGTAGCAGCTGCTGAAAGTCAGGAATGATGGGAACTGTAGTCCTCAACAGCTGAAGGCTGGTGGAGAATGATGTGAATTGTAGTCCGCACACCGTTTGTCATAGAAAAATATGAATTCTTGTTGATTTTTAACCGCTTGATTGCTACAAATGACTCCAATATATTTTTACATTTTGACTTGATTTAAAAATTTGTTACAGATGAGACATATTTTTTAACGAAACTGTTAGCAACTGCGCCAGTTTGTTTTATACTACATTCTATGGGAGAACTTGGGTCATTGACTGCAGATTTCCATACTAAGTGATAGGAGCAGTGCTGCCTGGTGGCCAAAATAGAAGATTGCACTTTCATGAAAATATATATAAAATTTGAGCTGTTAAAACTTAAAAAAAAAAAAAAAAAAAAAAGTTCCATTAGTAGTAGGCTGACCATACGTAGCATTTTAAACGGGACAGTACCGTTTTTTTTTCATATTTCTAGACTGTTCCGTCTTTCAGCTATAAATGTCAATTTTGTCCCATTTTTAATATAACATATATATAGTTTTTCATTTTTAGTAAAAAAAACTGAATGTGGCTTGTTTATTTCTCATAAGATAAAGTAAATTGGAACTTCCTTTCATCACACTAGTGGTTTTAATGTGGTTTTACTGTATGCATTGATTACCATAGAGTCTTATGACTCCAGTGACTCATAACTGTCTAAGACTCTCGAGTCTATGGTAAATTACCATAGAGTCTCTTAGACAGTGATATGATGAAGAGTCATAAGACTCTATGGTAATCAATGCATACAGTAAACACAGTAAAACCACTAGTGTGAGTGACGAAGAGAGGAAGTTCCGATTTACTTCAGGGGCAGGTTTTTTGGCCAGAGAGAGATACAACACAACTAGTAAGAGACGGAGCAAACGCGTTCTCGCTGCTTGCAGCTTACTGTGATCGGACTCGGAGTGACGGAGTCCCACTGTCCATCTGTCCCACACCCCTTCCCGTTTTTGTCTCAAGGAAATATGGTCAGCCTAAGCAGTAGGATTACCTTGTTTTTTTGAAAATAATCAGAATATATAGAAAAAAAAGCTTCCTTCTCCTTTAACCCTTTGAGTGCCAGATGCGAATCCACACATTGCTTTGCAAAGCGTTGGATACCCCTCTGGCATTCAAATGGTTAATATGTATGGTTATTGATTGGGTAATAATAACATCTATTATTTCAGCTGCCAATTTGGTTAATTCCGAGAGCGTGCGCTGAAAGCGCTTTGAGTCCCACTGGGAGAAAGGCTCTATATAAATACTAGTTATTATTATTATTATTATTATTATTATTATGAAAGTTACGCACTTCAGACAACTTTTAGCCTGTCCAGCTGTTACTGAACTACAGTTTCCATCTTAGTCTGTTCTCCAGCTGTTGTTGAACTACAAGTCCCATCATCCTCAGCCAGCTTCAGTGAAAAAAAATATACATTGTAAAACTTTTCATCCTGAAACGTGTGTTTCATTTCTTGTCTTTTATTATTTCTCTGATGGAGAAAAATTCTATTAAAGGGACCACTAGGTGATGCTGTTTCATTAGTCCCTATGGATGATTTCTGTCAATCGACTATAAAGCTTTCCAAACACAGATATAGAAAGGCATTAAAGAATATCCTAACAGTGGAAGTCAGTGAATAACATGCAAGCATTGTTTGGGCCCATTTATACAAAACTAATTTGGCAGATGCAAAACTAGAAGCTGTTGGGCCCAGGGGTAGATGGGCACCTTTTGAACCCCCTGTAGTTTTGCCTCTGGTGGAAATACCCTTATTTTTGTGAACAGGAAAAGACATACAATTGGGGTTTATGCACTAAGGATTGATGAAGCGGAGATGACTTCTCCAGTGATATCACTTCTCCATTTCCTATGTTATTCTATGGAGCCTATGCACTAAAATATCTCCCACTTAAGAAATCTCATTGCATTGGCTCCATAAAATAACATAGGAACTGGAGAAATTATATCTCTTCCACTTAATCATCTCTTTATCACACCTTACTGCATCTGTCCCATTGCATGCTTTGTTTTTTTTTTGTTTTTTTTTTTCATAAAAATTACTCTTCGTTAAAGGCATGTGATGGGAACCTTAATGCACAATTGCAGCTGAATACTACATCAAAAACTTGTGTTTGCTAACAGCCACGTCTTGATCAAAGCTGCTGACAGCCACGCTGGACACATCATATGACTAAAGAAATAACTACATGAATAAGCGGTTTCAAACCTCTTACGGACAGATATTCAACTTCTAAAGTGTATTTATCTTGAGATATTAATATATATATATATATATATATATATATATTTACAAATTGCCCTTTCTGGGAATTGACGGTTGCTGCTGAAGATGCTGCGAGTACTGGAACAGACGTGAGATTAAAAACACCATTATTATAAATAGGGATTTTTGATTAGGGTGTACAGAATGTGTTTTTTCTGCTTTTCTAACCTTCAGGTCCATGTTGTATAATGCTGGTGTTTGTTATCAGAGCATCTCATTTTTTCGAATACTGTTGTTAGAATTCAGAAGCCTTTGGATACTTTGATCAACAATGTTTAGATGCAAATGGATGTTTCCCTTTCCTGGATACAAAGTGGGTCATGTGATTCTGTCATTGTTCCTATAGAATTACTAATGCTGATGAACAAAGTCGAATTTGAGTAATTTTGGGGTAAACCAACTGCACCATATATTTTTTTATTTTTTATTATTTATTTATTTTTTTTAAATTGTCCATTATGGAGCAGCTGGTTTGTTTCAGAAAGAATCCATTGCTTCGTAATACACCAGTCTCATTAAAGTGGACCTGTCACCTGAATGTAGAACTGTCACTTTATAACGACTAGGTGATTCACAAGCCAACTATATTAATGTAAAGATTTTTTTCATTTAAAACAATAGTTTATCTAATATTTAGCTTTATTTGTCAGACATTCCACAGTAGCTCTGTATTGCCAACTATTTTTTCCTACCAGGAAGTACTATCTCAGCTGCATAAGTTGAAACATAAATAAAGTGAAATCTCAGAAACTATTGTTTGAAATGAAAAATGACTACCCTAAATATGGATAATTTTGGACACTTAAAATGTATCTGCCTGTTACAAACTGACAGTTCTACTTTAAAGAGATAGTAGTAGATCCAAATAAATGGCTCTACCACGGCTCAAAATTTCCACTCGCCATTGGCTAGCCAATGGCGAGTGAAAATTTAGCCCTGGCGAGTAGAAATTCAGCCCTGGTGGGTATGTTATGGCTTGCAGTGGCAAGTAACTTTTCAGGTCTGGCTAGTAGCAAAGGATTTAAAATTATAAACCCTGGCTCTACAGTTAATCTCAATAGTTTGTAGTCCATGTTGAGCTGTGTACTAATATTGGTCGACTTATAGTTAATGAGTAATTTAATTATAAAGTATCCCTCTCTAGGGTGACCACATTTCAGTTCTGCCATTCAGGGACACTGTGGAGAGAAGAGTGCACCCCAGAGTTCTAAACACTGGAGGGAGTACTGCCCAGTGACTGCTGGGACAGAAAGCGACGCCTGTGGTGGGTGACAAAATAGCGTACAGCCCAAATTCTTAAAGTAGCACTACACTACAACAAAATTGTACTGCAACTCCTGATTGATGTCAGGATCAAGACTTAGGTCTCTCTCTCTCTCTAGTGTTTACAGTTCTGTCTGGAAGCCATTTTCTTGTAGCACAGCAGAGGCATCACTTCCTGTCACAGTAAGCAGTGGACACTTCTCGTTCTAGAGTATAGAACTCTGTGCTCTGGAGTCTTCATCCTAGGACTTTGTATTGTCCCAGAAGGAGGTTGCCAGGGACAAGGGACACACATTTAAAATCAGGGACTGTCCCTGGCAATCCGGGACCTGTGGTCACCCTATCCCTCTCCCACCCCTTTTACTTTTTTTTTTTTTTTTTTTAGCCACCTCCCCTCAGATGTGGAATCCGGTCATCGAACCAGATGGATCGCACGAGGTATAATCTTCATGCAGTGAGTGTAATGAAAATCCTTCCCTCCGTCATCAAGGGGGCTTACTGAAGATTGTCCCTCGCTGCAATCCATCCAGACCAGACTGAGAGGCAGCATGATGCAGGTGAAAGGGGTGGGAGGGGGGATACTTTATAACCAAATTACTCATGAATTACAAATTTTCTTGTATTGATACACAGCTCTACATGGACTACAAAGTATGCAGATTAATCGAAGTGCAGTTTGTTTGGCTCCATTACTATCTCTTTAAGACAAGTTTAGTTTATTTTACAAAGAACTGCCTATTTGTTGCACTAGCCCTTGATCTGTAAAATAAATAGTTTTTGATAAATTAACTTTTATGTGTTGGTGGCACAGGGTGGAACTTTTAGCTAAATTCCTGCAAAGTATGCCAGTTTAGTTAAGTCAAACGTAATGCCCCCACTGTATGGGTTCTGCCTAGATTTATACATAGCACTGGGTATGGGAATATTGGCCCGGCACATAAACTAATTAACATAAAATGCCACACTGTGCTGTCCACAAATAAAGGTTAATTTCTCAAAAACTTATTTATATATATATAAATGGATAATACAAAATATAAGCAGTTTTTCATTTTTTTTAAATGAACTAAGTGTATCTTAATGTGGAGGACCCTCTTAAATTTGTATTTGTTGAAAGCAGTCAGGCACTTTATGCTAATGAGTTCCTGTGCTTGGCGAATATAGCCCACATTGTTCTAGAAATTAATCTAGACAGAGTTCATGTACTGGAGCTATTTCCAATAGCACAGTGAATAGTAAGTCTGTCCTTGAACATAGCTAATTAGCATACTGTGGCGGAATTAGTATTAAGTACCAAATTCTGCCACCAAAATATAAAGGTTAATTTCTGAGAATCTATTGTTTATAGAAAAATGGCTAGTACCAAAGAAGGACAGGTTTTAATTCTGTTTAAAACAAATTAAATTGTCACATGCACTGGCATAGTTTGGTGTAGCAATGTATTAATGGAGCCTGCCCTGGGCTTAATAGACAGGTAACTCTGCATTTCACAGTACAATGCAGAACAATACCTAGAAAATCACTCTTTTGTTACCTTATTGTAATGTTCTGCAGAACAAGCTGGTGCGTTGGAAAGAAATGTTAATTATAGCCAATAATTTACATGATTGTTACAATTAGTCAAAATGAACAGTTGGTACTTTCAGTATGTTAAAATACTATTTTAAATCTTTTTTTTTATGTTTGTTTTTTTTACCTTGTGTAAAAGGAAATGTACATTTTAACTCTTTTTGTACTTAATTATAAAACCTTTCAGTGCCTATGGAGAGTGCGACGCATTTCATTGTAAACCTGTCTGGTGCTCAAAGGGTTAATGCGTCCATTACAAAGGCAAGGTTAAGTGCACAAAGGTCTCCAAAAGGGTCTGTAAACTGGTATAATAGATCACCATAAACCAGGAGCTAGGGTGACCACATTTCCCTTCTGCCATTCTGGGACGTGGTCACCCTAGTTGCCCCGTCATACCTTAAGTCCCTGGTGGTCTAGCGGCGTGGAAAGTGCTCTGTGCCTCCTCCGGCACAGAGCTGAAGCTCCCGCGCGCTGTGCTCAGTAATGCAGAGCGCTGGGAGATGATGTCATCTCCCAGCGCTCTGTATTACTAGAGCGCTTGCCTCCAGGTAAGCTGCATTGCCGCCCTGGATGTCAGCCTGCAAGCGGTGTGTCATATCATGGACGCCGCGAGCGGCGTCCATGATGTGACACACCACTTGCAGGCTGACATCCAGGGCGGCTTGGCTTCATTCCGGGACACCTCATTGTCCCGGTTGAAGGGGACCCGGGACGCGGGACATAGCCCTGAAATAAGGGACAGTCCCGGACGTTCCGGGACCCGTGGTCACCCTACCAGGAGCTTTCTGGACACACCTACAACTCAGAATGTGGGTGTGGCCAGCATAGTTGAGGAGACCCTCAGAACTTTGCCACATGGGAAATCGGGTCTGATTTTGATCCTTAAAGGAGCAGTAAGCTTTTTTTTTTAATTAAAAAAAATATTTTGTAGGGCTTTCCTGTTGAGTACAATAAGGCTACTATCACTGCTAACCAATGCATATTTCCAGCAGTATTACAGTTTAAACCCATGTTTTGTTTTGTTTTTGCTTTAGCAATGCCCTCTAGTGGTTAAATTCCAATTATTTATCCTGTTACATTCAAATGGAGAGGAAAGTCAGTGACTTACAGTTCATAGAAAGTGATAGAAACTGCTGAGTCACTTCCTGTCAGAATTTCCAGGAAGTAAACACACATTAAATTCACTTCCTGGTTATTTGAACCATTATAAATGTTGAGTAAAACAAGTGACAGCAGTTAGAGTGCCCTATAACATAAATGTTTTCATAAAAAAAAAGTTTACTGCTCCTTTAAAGGGTTACCCAGCTGAGCCACCTTTCTGTTGTTCGGTGCATTAACACCCCCAGAATTTCTCCTTGTTTTTTTTTTTGCTTATTGCCCCCAAAGCCTTCCTGATCAATTTTGTTATTTTCCCAAATCAATCTGCTAGGTAAGGGTATGGCCTTTTTTTTGATTGCCAGAGTGGCTTGAAAAGGCCAAGCGATACCTGTGAAGGCAGGGGAACAGATAACAGGATCAATGTGTCACTGACTACACAGACCAGCCTTCAAGTCTCTGTCTCTACATGCTGTGAACTCCACTCCCCCTGTTTGTTTTTCCTCCCATCACTGGCCAGGAGGATGCCAAGATTGCGAGATCCTGGGTAGGAGGAATTCAGAATGAAGCAGGTCTGTCCATTGGAGTAAACAAGCTCTAAATGAAAGACCAATAGGGGGTGTCTGTGAAAAGTCCAAGCTTGTAACGTGAGCTCTGAGATAAGCTTTTTTTCTTCTAGCCCAGGACCTCCCAGGGTATCTGTGTTGTATTCACATAGATATATGGCTTGGGAAGACAGTGCAAAGGGCTGAGAAAGGTGGAAAAATGCTTTGAAATGCAGTTTCCTCCCTATCTCACCCCCTCCCAGCATTTTAAACAAATGGCAGTTTCCTATCTACCATCTAATGTGTTTTAGGACTCATCTCCTTCAGCCTAACATTGTTGGGTGAAGATTTTTTTGTTTCGTGCAAGTCAATGGGGTTTTGTTTTATAATAAACCGTCTTTCACTCTGCTTCTAGAACAGGAGTTCTTATTTTTTTTTTTTTTTTGCTCAAGACACCCCTCATATGCAGCCTTGAATTTCATTGATCGCTTGTCAAGGATGTAATTAAAGGACAAATACATAAAATATTGTTATTTTTAAGTCTCACAAACAGAATGAAAAAAGACAAACCTATTGAGTTTAAGAATATCCATAAATATACTTTTTTGCATCAATATTCAACATTTTTCTAAAAGTCTTCATGGAAAGAAGGGGGCACCCTAAGCTTCTGCCTAGAGACCCCCCCCCCCAAAGCACCCTGGTTGAGAACCAACTTCCTATAGGAATTCAGATAAATAAGGGGGTGATATGAGTACCATGTACAGATATATTCGAAAAAAACTCTCCAAGGAACTATTTACTAAGCAAAAAAAACAAGGACGTTATCCATTAAGACTGGAGGAAAGGCCATTTGACTAAAGCAAAGGCAGGGGTGTGGTTTTTTTTACAGTAAGGACAGTAAAATTGTGGCATTCTTTGCTTTATCATTTATTAATTTATTTATTGAACAAGTCAATGATAACTTATATTGTACTGGCAGTAGGTTAGACCTCACTGGCCCACTAGTTAATGTGTGCTACTAATTAGGTTTTTGCTAAAAATTTCAGAAGACCCGCATCCTGGATTCAGATAGTCTGCATTTGGCCCACCAGCCGCACTTAGACTCCCATGATTTAAATGGAGATTTTAATTTTTTAACTCCTTGAATGCTAGAGAGGCCTCTCAACACATTTCTTTGCGTTGAGAGACCTCCAGAGCACAGAGTTTTAAACAATAGAAGGAGAACTGGTCATTGCCTACTGTGGCAAAAAGTTAATTTTCCAGGAATATATTTAAATGAGCTGAGATAAGAAGAGCAGCGTCCATTAATTTATAACCAGTTAAGAGAGCTTAGATCCTGTCTTCCAATAGAAACAGCACAGACAACAATTAATCAAAGCTCTCATAACAGGACAATTTACACATGCTTAAAAGAGCAAGTTTAGGATAATATTTTGGTAATGTACCATATGAATAATTAATTTTCCATAGACTACCTGTAAGTACATGATATTTAAAATTAAGTCAATCTATTTCATTCTTTTGTGTCAGTGTTCCTTTAAGGAGCAGAATGTTTGGGATCCTAACTGCAGTTGAAAGCGGACTTTACACATTCTTCTTATTGTTGTCCAGTTTCAATTGAAGGAGAGCAGTTAACACCTTTGATTGTGGAAATCTGCAATGAAATGTCTGTTGGGGAAGGTGATAAGGCTTTTTCACACTGGTGACATCATTACCACAGCAATAACAGAATGCAGAAAAACTTGAAACGAACAAGAGTTAGGCATCATTGCAATGCATTGGGTACCTCTCTGGCTCTCAAAGGGTTAAAAAAACATATATTTTTTTTTTTCTGAAAAGTAAAACAAGGTATGGAAATTCCGCTGCTGAGATTTTGCATTCAGAAATTATCACATTTTTCTTTATGTTAAACCACTGTGTGGGGCTGTTCCTAACACATACTATGGAGTTTATGACTTATGTTCTCATAACATACCTCCCAAGCGTCCCTTTTTGAGACCCAAATCCCTCAGTTCCTCTTTCCTAGTGTGATCAGACCTCACCTTTAACCAGCAATACATGAAAAATGCATACTGCAGGGCTGCACTGATTTCAGCGCAGTCCAGAAATATACATATTTCCTATGTGTCCCCGGTTAAAGGTGAGGTCCATACCTGGGAACTCTCCGGTTTTGCCCCGGAGACTCCGGATTTCAGACTGAATTACCGGGTCTCCGGGGCAATGTGTGGATCACCGGGTGGGCAGAGTTTAAATAGAAACTCTGCCCACTTGTGCTCCGTCCGGCCTGGTTCCTCCCACTCCCCCCCTCTTAGATACATTTTGCAGGTTTTTTTTTGTCCCACCCCCCTCCGCTACTAAGCCCCGCCCCTTTTATGACGCAAATCGCGCCATTTTCCTCCCAGTTCGGCACTGACAGGGTTACCCTCCTGGTAGTCCTGTTTCAAAAGTTCCCAGGTATGGTGAGTTCTGGTCAGCCTACCCTTTCCTGCCCTTGTGTCTTTCTTTTTATATAAGTGGATCTATCACATTGCTCCACAATAAACTCACATTAATGTTTTTTAACCTTCAGTATATGTGTTTATGAATTAGTCTGTGTAAATATAATCATACCTGGGAACTTTTGAAACAGGGCTACCCGGGTAGGAAAATGACGTGATTCGCTTCATAAAAGGGGTGGAGCTTAGTCACGGAGAGGGGGCGGGACAAAAAAAAACAAAAAAAATGTATCTAAGAGGGAGGGGAGTGGGAGGAACCAGGCGGGACGGAGCACAAGTGGGCAGAGTTTCTATTTAAACTCTGCCCACCTGGTGATCCACACTTTGCCCTTGAGACCCGGTAATTCAGTTTGAAATCCGGAGTCTCTGGGGCAAAACCGGAGAGTTCCCAGGTATGAATATAATACCTTGGTCTTGTTCTAAATCGTTTATGCAATTCCACAAAGATCTGTCAGTCGGAATACCTGGGAACTTCCAGTTGAGGGCTACCCGGAGGGGAGTCCTCTGTTCAGCAGGGGTGACAAAAATGACGCTAATCATGTCAAAAAGGGGCGGGGCTTGACACGAGTGGGGGGGCAGGGCTTAAAGGTGTCACACAGAAGGCTGGGGATGGAGGAACAGAGGGAGAAAAAGCTGATGTGGCAGAGTTTCAGTAGAAACTCCCCACATCCGGAGGAATCAGCCTCTGCCCGGAGACCCGGTAAAGCTCTGTCAGAACCGGAGTCTCCGGGGCAAATCCGGAGAGTTCCCAGGTATGCATATTTCCTATGTGTCCCCTGTTAAAGGTGAGGTCTGGTCAGCCTACCCTTTCCTACCCTTGTGTCTTTCTTTTTATATAAGTGGATCTATGACATTGCTCCACAATAATAAAGCTCACATTAATGTTTTTTAACCTTCAGTATATGTGTTTATGATTTAGTCTGTGTAAATATAATACCTTGGTCTTGTTCTAAATCGTTTATGCAATTCCACCTGTCAATCGGTCATGGAGTAACCTACAAATTTTCAGCAATGTCCCACCCCCTTATGAATAGTGGACTTGATCCAAGATGCAATAGGCACTTTGGATGCAGGTCTCCTTGCCCTGGGGCCCTCAGGAATGACAACAGCGCGTCAGACTGTCTAATGGACTCGCACAACGCACCACATCTAACAAGTGGAGATCCCTGTCCTTGTCAGAGGTAGGGTCAGGGCAGAAAGAAGGCAACACAATCTCCTGATTAATGAGGAACTCCAAAACCACCTTTGGGAGAAACTCCTGCGAAGTGCGAAGCACTGCCTTGTCTTTGTGAAACACCAAAAAGGGTGGTCTACAAGACAGAGCATGTAACTCCGCGACACGGCGAACAGACACAATCGTCAGGAGAAAGGCCATTTTCCACGTCACCAGGTATAGAGGAATAGTAACCAAGAACTCAAAGGAAGGGCGCTGAAGGACGGCCAAAACCAATTTAAGATCCCACTGAGGAGCGGGAGTCTTGAACATAAGCCGAATATGAGCAACGCCCTGGAAGAAAACCTTGACATCAAGAAGAATAGCAATGCGCCTCTGAAAGAAAACAGAGAGAGTAGAAGTCTGAACCCTAAGGGAACTCAAACTGAGTCCTTTATCCATGCCATCCTGCAAGAAGTCCAGGACCGTAGGCAGATCAAAATCCTGAGAAAGGTCCTTATCAGCACACCAAGATAGAAAGGTCGACCAGACACAAAGGTAGGCCTTAGAAGAAACAGGTTTGCGGGCACTAAGCATAGTAGCCACCATACCAGAAGAAAAACCTTTCTTCTTCGGTATTGAAGATTCAATTTCCAAGCCATCAAGGCTAAACAATAAACATCCTCCTTCCACAGGTAACCCTGTAGAAGAAGATCCGGATGGCAAGAGAGCCGGAATAGCTCCGCCACGGACAGATCCAGAAGCTCCGGAAACCAAGCCTGTCGAGGCCAGTACAGAGCAATCAGAATGACTGGACAGTGCTCCAGTCTCAATTTCCGTGACGCCCTGTGCAACATGGGGAGGGGAGGAAAGATGTAAGCTAGAGGAAATAACCAAGGAATGGACATGGCATCCACCTCTAGAGCTAGAGGATCCCTCCAGCGAGAGCAGAACCTCGGAACCCTCCTGTTGTGTCTTGTCCTCGTCAGGTCGATGCAAGGAAGACCCCAATTCTGAACAATGAGGGAGAACACCTCTGGGTGCAGTTCCCACTCTCCGCTGTCCACCATGTGTCGACTGAGGAAGTCTGCCGTGATGTTGCCTACTCCAGGAATGTGCACTGCGAATATGGCAGGAACATGTTCTTCTGCCCAGGACAAAATAACCTTGACCTCTAACCAAGCGGCGAGATGTATGACTGGACCCGGACTGGGTATGCTTCCAGCTGGGGTGTCCAATGGCAAAGGGCATGAAATATTGCCCGAAGCTCCAACACGTGGATGGGAAGGAGAGATTCCTCCGGAGACCACTGTCCCTGAGCACTCAGGTGACCCAGGACCGCTCCCCAGCCGGAAAGGCTGACGTCCATTGTCACCGTGGTCTAGAAGGATACCAGGAAGGACTTTTCCTTCAGCAGATTGGAGAGGTTGAGCCACCACGACAAACTCAGTTCCACATGAAGAGGGAGGAATACGGAGGTCTTCAGAAGGTCTGGCTGACCCCTGCACACCTGGATCACAAACCTCTGGAGTTCCCTGGTGTGAGCCATGACAAATGGGACCGCTTCTATGGTGGAGATGAATTTCCCCACTAGAGAGGACAGCTTCTTGGCTGGAACCGGATCATGAGCCAGAACAGCAGAAACCCTGTGGGGAGCCATCTCGTCCATGAGAAACACGATGCACTGCTGAGTGTCAAAGAGAAAGTCCAGGAAGACCAGATGCTGGGATGGAACAAGATCTGACTTGTCCATGTTGATGATCCACCCGTGATGGGTGAGAGCATGAATGCAGTCCTGAACCTGCTGATGAAGAAGTTCCGCAGAAGGGGCTTTCAGAAGCAGGTCGTCCATGTATGGAGTAACTCTGATGCCATCCCGATAGAGGACGGATACTAAAGTTCCCAAGACATGGTTGAAGACTTGAGGAGCTGTAGTCAGACCAAAGGGAAGAGCAGAAAACTGAAAGTGCCCTTGGTCGCAGGCAAATCTGAGATACTGCCAGCTCTCTGGATGAATGGCGATGTATAGATATGCGTCCTGAAGATCCAGAGAGGCAAGGAATTCCTCGTCCGGGGACCGAAAAGCAGCTCTTCAGCAGAGCCGTAATATCACAATTTAAAAATAAATACTTCTTTGGAACGGTCTACAAACTGTGCCTAGTTTGGAAGCACACTTTTTAGACTGTTCCAAAGAAGTGTTTTTTTTAAATTGCGCTATTGCGGCTCTGCTGAAGAGCCTCCTCTTGTCGGCCGACACGGATCTCCTTCTGTCAGCTTTACAGCTGACATCTGGAGAAGAGGAACTGTAGTGGAGGAGATCTCTCAAACCATAGCGGTTTGAGAGATTAGGATGCGTGGCATATCGTTTACCTTTTTAACCACTACAAAACTCTAAGCATTTTTTATGGGACATTACTGTCCCTTTAAATATAAGGCCCAATAGGATGTTCATGTGCAGTCTGATACAAGAGGGGAGAGAGCTTACAATCTAGGCAAGATTTGGCCCTCAGTTGGATACTACAACTCCCATCTTCCACAACCAGATAAAGGTTGCATAACTGATTTATACATACCTTTCAGCGGTTCATTTTAACCCTCTGAGTGCCAAAGTGGTACTCAACACATTGTTAAGCAATGCGTTGCGTACCCCTTTGGCAATCAAAAGGTTAATGCATTACTATGTCGCAAACTACATCGCAAAAGCATTGTGATCATGTATCCTTTTTTTAATTAAAGTTTCAAGGGGCTGCATGCTGGCACTTGTAGTCCTGCTTAGCAAGCACTTATTTGTCTCCTTCCAAGGCTATAGCTCTTAAAGGGATAGTAATACTTTGTTTTATCTTTGTTTTATTTTGTAGGCATTAACCCCTTAGGGACCCTTGACGTACCAGGACCGTCACGGTCCTTGAACTACTCAAGGACCGATGACGGTCATGGTACGTCACGTACTTTTTACTTACAGCGCTCTACCGGGAGCGCTGTAAGTAAAAATAGGGCATGAAATAGACCGCTCCAAGATCGGAGCGATCTCTTTCAAGCCCCATAGTGACGCGCCGATACACGTGACAGGTCACGTGTACCGGCGCGTCAAAGTGCCCCTATGCGGTCATTATGGGACGGAAATGTCCTGCGACCGCTGGTCATTACGGGGTTAAAAAAACATGAATAACAATGCAAGTCTTATCTTTCAAACCTTTATGGTTTGAGAGATATTCACAAGCAAAGTTCCCCCTCCCGCCCCTTTTACCTAGTGTAAGCCATCTCTTCTCAGATGTGGAATCCAGTCCATAGACCAGACAGATAACAGAAGGGGACAATCTTCTTCCTATGAGAACAATGAAAGCCTTGTCCCCCTTGACAAGTTTTTCAGGGTTTTCCCTAATCTTAATTGAAGATTGTCCCTCTCTGCAGTCTACCTGGGCACCTCCCTTCTGATCTGGCTGAACAGTGTTACATCAGTAAAAGGGGTGGGAGGGGGATACATTGTCATTCAATTACTCTTGTACTATAACTCTGACAGAATTGAAATAACACTCTCCAAAGTCCAAATACTATGGTGATTAATTAGAGCTGCTTTTATTATGAAATATTACTATCCCTTTAAACACTACAACTCCCAAACTTCTAGATGTGTGCTACTTCATGTGCCTGTCCTTTGATAGATCATTATTCACAGAAAAGGTGTGTTATACTAGTTTAACATGCCATACTTGTCATTGTCCTAGATTTCCAGGGACAATCCCTGGTATTGGCTCCCTGTCCCTGCAACCTGTTGTTGCAGTTTTTGCCCCTGGTTATAAAACTTAATGTTCACTGGCATGTTCTATGTGCTTGTCATTAATATGTTAATAGGTTCTGAAATTCACCACTTGGTAATAACTGCTGCCTTATATTATTTCATGTGATATTTAGGTGTGTCTAATGTCTGTTCTATTGTAGAAGTGCAACTCTGAGTCTGCTGAATGAAGATTTCTGTTAGTGTTCTGCTAGTGACAGTCTGTGCTGTGTGAAAGTGTCCCTGAAAAAGATTTTGAAATGTCGGTAAGTATGATTTAGTATGGATATGTACTTGTGATATGTGTATTTATATGTTTAGAACATTATCTAAATTGCTTTCCAGGAAAATGCAATCAGCAATGGGTATAGCTTGGGGTGATCACATGTCCCTGGCATACCTCCCAACATTTCAAATTGCCAAAGAGGGACACTTGTGTTTTAGGGGGTGTTACTGGGGGCGTGGCTGGTGGGTGGGACGTTACAGAGAATTTTTAGGCTGTTTCATGACCTATTGATACCTCCTTATGTAACCAGATAAATTACTTATAACAAGATATATGTTTTTTATTTACACAGAATAATTTATAAACACATATACTAACATTAAAGCAAACAATAATGTGAATGTTATTGCTGTAGAGCTATATGATACACTTATATACACAGCATGCAATCCGATCTCCTAAAAAGAGGGACATCAGGGTGGGAAAGAGGGACAGAGGGATTTAGGTCCAAAAGAGGGACACTTGGGAGGTATGCCCTGGCAGCCCCCTCCTAGGACAATACAAAGTCCCGGAATTAAGACTCCAGAGTACAGAGTTCTAAGCACTACAAGCAGAACTGCACATTGACTACTGTGACAAAAAGTGATGTCTCTGCTGAACTACAAGAAAATGGCTTCCAGACAGCTCTAAACGCTAGAGAGAACTGAGCCTTGATTCTGACATCAGTTGGGAGCTGCAGTGCACTTATCACAATGAATTACCAGGTCTCTGTGTGTCACCCCATTAAAACTCCTCCCACATCATAACCCAAATAGCTTTAGTTGGACACTCCCTGTGTCTTTCCCCGGGGGCCCTGGATGAGAAGGTTCCCAGATAAGACAATAAGAGAGTACTGTACATGTGGGGTACAGAGTACAAAGTTATTTACAATCAGGTTTCAAGACACACTAACACCTAAAATGAACTGGGATTATATACACTTAAATAAACTATACATAATGTTACCATCTGTAAAAATGCCGTTTTTGTTTTTTTTTTGAGGCCTAAAATCTAGTTTTATGTATGCTCTTGAACTACAACTCTGACATTCAGTATTGAAATAACGCTCTCCATGACCCAAATGCTATGAAGATTAATTGGCACTGCTTTTATTGTGAAACATTACTATCCCTTTAATTAAAATGTTCAAACTTTTTTAACGTGCACATTTCTAATGGGGCCACTAGGTGGTGCTGTTCCTGTCACTCACTGTGAAAGCCTTAGTCTATGACTCTACTGGACAGTGCATTGTTAAGAAATAACTTTTCAGACACCATTTGCCTCTGTTGCTAAAAGCTTGATTAATCCTTTAAGAACCAGAATTTGAGCTGTAATAATTTTGAATGAAAAATCTCCCAGCGTTGGGTGAACCTATGTTTTATAGGGGAAAGCCCTGTAACATATATAGCATATAGGACATTTTGTGTTGCTCTTTAAAATTAGTTAATAGCTACGTTTACTAGGTTGCTAAACCAGAGAAGATGAACTTTAATTAAAATATTGAAACAGCATGACGCCCTGGTTTAATGGGAATGTGTATTACTTATCTGCCTATTTGAGAATCTCGGTACATTTCCAGCACTTCTGGGCTCCACATCTTGTGTCATATTTATGATGCTGATATCTCGCTGCCTGTGCAGTAACATTTTGTATGATGTGTTTGTACCGCTTTAGCCCTTTATTTCCAGAAGGGATGTGTGAAATGCTTTGAGAAGCAACACATTCTACACTTCCTCTGACATACAAAAAGCAGTATGCACAAAGTAAAGGAGGATCAATTCAGGAGATAATCCCCCAGAGAGGACTCACGGGCTGGGAATGGGCATGTGTAAATGACCTAAAACACAAAAAGAGAGGGGAGTGACTCATTAGAGATCTTGACCATCAACAGAAATAGACAGATCAAAAATGTACTAACATTTAAATATTGTCATGGGTTTTAAAGTGGATGTATCGCCTTATAAAAAGGTGTTAATTAAAGTTAAAGTTTGTTAATTAAAGTTATTCTGGAAAGGCTGTTTTTTTAAAAAAAATCTAACTACTTATAAAGATATCCCATCCCCTCTTCTGTGCTGCGCACTCCCACATTATGTGCACAGGCCAGCTCTACAGCACGTTGTATTTCTCCTCCCAGTTGCCCCAAGGAGCGCGTTCATGCTTCCCTTCTGTGTGCTGTGAACGGCTCCTAGTGTCACAGCAAGCTGCGATTAGCATTATACTGAGGTTGCATCATCAGTATAATGCTAATGATAGCTTGCTGTAACTCTAGGAGTCGTTCACAGCACACCAAAGGGAAGCGGGAACGTGCTCCTTGGGGCAGCTGGGAGGGGGGTGTGAGGAGAAATAGGACGTGCAGATGAGCTTTGCCGGTCAGCATAATGGGACACGCTGTTCTGCACTTGAAGAGGGAATATCTTGATAAGCAGTTTGATTTTTTTGTGAAAAACACAGCTTTCCTAAAATAACTTTTATTAACAAAGCGGATGGTAACACCTTTTTATAAGGCGATACATCCCCTTTAATCACAATGACAAAAATAACTTGTGGAGGATATTGTACTGCAACCACACAGATATTATTCTTTATTTATATAGCACCAACAATTCCGCAGCGCTGTACAATAGGGAATGGACATACAGAGGTATTAAACAGTACAATTAAATGTGGAGAACAGAAGGATCAGAGGGCCCCCTGCTCGTGAGAGCTTACAGTCTACAGGAAGGTATATCCGGATCCTTCTCGCTCAGTCCTTTTTGGGACCACCACCTCCCGGCTGGGCTTGGAAAAAATACAAAAAACAAAATACTAGGAGAGCTACGCTGTTTCTCTTTAACAGTACATAGATCAGGACACAACAGAGAGCTGATACTTACATGTGATATTTAACCGGCTACAAACCAAAGCAACCAATTTTTTTTTAATCCAACGGGGATTTCTGATGCCGGTTCTCCCCGCAACCAAACCACAGAAACTTGCATCACATCTTGCTTCTCAATGCAGGAAACTCAACGCAGCCAGAGAATCAGCCTCTGTTCCCCGAGACCCGGTAATTAACTCTAAAACCTGAAGTCTCCAGTGCTGATTTTTTTTTTATTTTTGTTTTAGGGGTACCCCAAAAAAATGTTTGCACCAGAGCCCTGTAATGACCAGTTACACCACTGTTGGCAAGTATGTTGGAGATGTCCCTATGAGTTAAACAGTAAATTCATTGGGGGGGATTTTTTTGCCATACGCACCAAAATGGCGGCATAGGGTATGCTTACATAATAATGTTGGCTGGTGAGATAGCTCAGTGGTAGAGCATACCTCCCAACATTTCAAATGGCCAAAGAGGGGCACTTGTGTTTTAGGTGGTGTTTCTAGGGGCGTGGCTGGTGGGCGGGGAATTTTTAGGCTACTTTTTCACCTATTGACACCTCTTTGTGTAAATGAATAAATGATTTAGAGAAAGACCAAAGTATTTTTATTTACACAAATTCAATTACAAACAAACATATACTGAAAATTAACTAAACATTTATGTGAATTTCATTGCTGTGGAGCAATGTGATAGACTAATATATACACCACTCACCCTGATGTCCTAAAAAGAGGCACAACAGGGTAGAAAAGAGGGGATTTGGGTCTCAAAGAGGGACTCCTCTAAAGAGGGATGCTTGGGAGGTATGGGTAAATTCCCTGACTATGGAGCCTGTTCAAACCACAAGGTTGCAGGTTTGAATCCCAGCAGGGTCAACTCAGAGCTTCATCTTTCCGAGGTTGATAAATGAGTACCATTGATTGGGTAATAATAACATCTATTATTTCAGCTGCCGATTTGGTTAATTCTGAAAGAGCTTTGAGTCCCACTGGAAGAAAAGAGATATATAAATACGAGTTATTATTATTATCATTATAATGTTATGTGAATAAAAAAGTGCGTACTGGTGGTAGGTAAATTAATTAGGGAACAGGCAGTAATGCCACAATAAGAGCATAGATGTACCATCCGCGCATATTATTGCCTTTCAAGCCAGGCATTTAATAAATGATTTTCCATGAACTGTAATGAGATTATGCACCTCGCTGAAAGTTCTTCTCACTAGAAGCATAATCCTCTTAGAAACATACATTTTGACAGCAGATAAGAACCATTTGGCCTGTCCAATCTGACCATGTTCTTACGGGGAACTATACTTTATGAATACATTTTGCCTAGCCTCTTGAGGAGCAGGGGGTGCGGAATGCACTGCGGAGCAATGCGTCACCCCCCTACACACAAACACACTGGTCCTCAATGGGTTAACACACTTCCCTATGTATGTATCCCCCAGACCTCGGCAGGATATATTTATATGCTTTATTTTTCTACATTTTGCAAAGTGAAAAAGACCAGTGACCCTTATGTACCATTTCGGATTCTTAAAATCTGTTGGTTGCTGTGATGAGGTCTGAGCTAGAGGCAGACCACTATATACAGACAACTGCTTTCAAAGGTTAAAGGGATAATAATACTTCGTTTTATCTTTATTTTATTTTGTAGGCATTAAAAAAACATGAAGAACGATATAAGTCTTATCTCTCAAACCTTTATGGTTTAAGAGATATTCACAAGCAAAATTTCCCCTCCCACCCCTTTTACCTAATGTAAGTCATCTCTTCTCAGATGTGGAATGCAGTCCATAGACCAGACAGATAACAGCAGGGGACACTCTTATTCCTATAAGAACAATGAAAGCCCTGCCCCCCTTGACAAGCTTTTCAGGTTTTTCCCTTATCTTAATTGAAGGTTGTCCCTCTCTGCAGTCTACCTGGGCACCTCCCTTCTGATCTGGCTGAGCAGTGTTACATCAGTAAAAGGGGCGGGAGGGGGATACTTTATCATTGAATTACTCTTGTACCACAAGTCTGACAGAACTGAAATAACACTCTCCAAAGTCCAAATACCATGATGATTAATTAGAGCTGATTTTATTATGAAACATTACTATCCCTATAAAAGGCCCCATTTAAATCAGTGTGAATTTTTATTTGGCTGATACGGTATATTTGGTTTGCTCTACAATTGCTCGTCTTTACTGAGTGCATACTGCCCTTTTTTTCTTGCTAGATTTTCACCTATGAAGCAGATGCTACTGGTTTGAATAATAAATCTTTAAAGGGTTAGTAATGCCCGAAAAACAGTTTATTCTGTATGGCAGATTTTAGAAAAATAAAGTATTTGGAGAAAGTCCTATCTCTTAAAGCTTTACGGTTTGAGAGATAATCGCAGTGAAAATTCCCCCCTCCCTCCCCTTCTCCTGACATTAGTGCTCTGCTGACAGCAGGAGAATCCCGGTCCTGGGACCAGCCGGCGGCTCTTCAGCAGAGCCGCAATAGCAATATTGGAAAAGGATTACTTCATTGGAAATGTCTACAAAATGTGCCTGGTTTGCAAGCACACTTTGTAGACTGTTCCAATTAATTAATTATTTTCCAGTATCGCTATTGCGGCTCTGCTGAAGATCCTCCTTGTGTCGGCCGACACGGATCTCCAGCTGTCAGCTTAACAGCTGACATCAGGAGAAGGAGAACTTTAGCGGCGGATATTTCTAAAACCATAAAGGTTTAACAAAATAGGACTTTCTCCAAATACTTTATTTTTGTAAAATCTACCACATAGAATAATCTTTTTTCGGGCATTCCTAACCCTTTAATACACATATACACACATCATACACCTTTAGTGACACATGACTGCCAGGACCGTCATGCTGCTTCCGGCACTTAAAAACTGGCACGTCGTGGAATTCTGAGATGGCAGAGTGGCTACACACCGCATTGCTATCCCAGATTTAATTGAGAAAAAAAAAAAGTTCTGTAGTCCTTAATGGCTCCACCCATGGCCACACCCTCATTCCTCACATGACCCCTCCCCCTGTCCCATACACTGTTTCCTGGCACATAAAATACCCTTGGCAAGCAAGGACAAAAAAAGGTAATAACCCCTTGGTTTCTAGAGAAATCACTAATGCATTGCTCTGCAATGTATTGGAGATCTCTCTTATCATCCAAGGGGTTAAACGATAGCCTGTAAAGGGGTATATAAAACTGGTGCAGGGACATTGCGATCTGGCCACACCCACAGTTCAGAATGCGGGTGTGGCCAGCACAGCAGCAGCACCTCCCCTCATAATATGGCACTCAAGACGATTGCCTCCTGTGCCCTGGCCCTGTCAGAACTCAACGCTATTCCACCTCTGTTGTTTCGCCCCTGGTTCGTTTGCTGTAAACCTAAAGATGAGCAATTCTGGAGCAAATCAGATACACCGTATGGCGAGCGGGAGATAAAATAAAAATGCCCCAAATCGGTATTGATTTAACCGTTTGAGTGCCAGGGGAGTGTGCAGTGCATTGCGTTGTTCACCGCTCTGGCACTCAAAGGGTTAAATTGTGTTGTTGTTTTTTTCAACTCATTGGATTCTAGCCCCGTCTCCAACACATTGCGAAGCCTTTCTAGTATTCAAGGGGTGAAAAGCCTCTTTAAAATCAATATGAATTTTTATGTACCTCCCGTGGTGCAGTTTGCCTAATAATCGCTTTGCTTTTGAGCGCAAGTCCTTAACCCTTTGAGTGCCAGAGGGGTATGCAACGCATTGCTGAGCAATGCATTGTGTACCTCTCTGGCACTCAAAGGGTTATATTTTTGAGTCTGGAGAAGAATACACATGGTTGGGTTTCAGGATGGGGTGTGTGGCTGTCGTCAGGAGGACCAGGAAGATAATGGGACAGTCAGTAGAAAAAAGAGAGGGATGTAAATGTGCTCCTTTGCCAAAGGCTGTTGTGAATTACCAGCTGTCCGCAGCCTGTCTCTTAGCAGCTCACGGTATTTACATTTCAGGCTGGGAGGGGGGTGCGGGGGTAGGAACAAAGACACTTCTAGCAGATGCCCTGCAGCCTCATTCGTTCAAGGGACGGGTTTCAGCCTCTGTGTTAGAGATTCCATGGAGTGTTCATCAGATGCCTCTCGGAGTAAATATAATGGAGCAGGTTGCTGTGTTGAAGGAAAGCTAACGCCTCCTATTCATAATCGCCCACACTTACCTTACTGTTACCAGGAAATCCCAATGGCCCTTATAAATGTTTCCCTTCTTCCTTAATTCAAGAGATAAATTCTTCAATCAGTTTTGGACTTATTGTCCATGGAGAAAGGAGAACATGACCGTTGCTAGCAGGACTTCAGACTCTGTCCTCTGTGGGGGCAAGAGGGGAACATGATAGTTGCATAAGGCTACTTCACTCTTTAACCGCGTCACCACTTTTTTTCCCTTATCACTTACATTTTACTTACAGAGCTCCTGCGGGAGAGCTGTAAATACAAACCGGTCTCTCAGACCCCCGCTCGACACGCCGGTACAGGTCACAGGTCACGTTTGCCAGCACATAGGCATTCATCAAAGTGATCCTTAAGGGAATGTAACTTCCCAGGACCTCTAGTCCTTCAGGGGTTCAGCATCAGAGGGTGCATCGCATTGTCATACCTGGGAACTCTCCAGTTTTGCCCCAGGGACTGAGGGTTTGACAATGAATTACCGGGTCTCCAGGGCAGAGTCCGATTCTCTGGATGTGGGGAAACCCTGCCCACTTGTGCTCAATCCCACCCTGTTCCTCCCACTCCACACCCTCTTCTACCCCTTCCCCAGTGTATTCTATTTTTTGTGTTTCGAAGTTCCAGTCCACCTCACAATTAAGCCCCGCCCCTTTTATGACACGGTTCGCGTAATTTCTCTACCCTCTTCAGCACCAGAGGGCTCTCCTCTGGGCAGCCCCAACCAAGAAGTTCTCAGGTATGTGCATCACTTGCAGGTTAAGTCTGTTTCAATGGTGAGATGGTGAGTTAGCAATATTGCCCATACAGTTAGAGTGACCACATATTCTGAAATGCCCGTACAGTCCTGCGTTTTAAACGGGCATTCGGCGTGTGTGCCAACATATCAAAAAATTCAGGAACACTTTCCCCCTGACCAGTTATGCAACAAAGCATCACCTGTGGTCCATGGTACAGTGAGACGCAACAGACGGGAGGGCAGCAACATTTGGCCTGTGGGGCAAGTACAATGAAGTGTCCTATTTCTACTATCGCTCCACCCCAGCATCCCATCCCCTTTTGTTAATGTTATAGCTACCGTTAATATTATGAAGTAAGGCAAGTGATACCACAGAGCTTATAATTGAACTGGCTGTACACTAGTGACATCACAGAGATTACAACTGAAGTTATACTACTAGTGTAGCTCAGTACATTCTGTTTACTCTCTTTATAGCAGCAAGTGGGAAATTGAGTGAGGAAGTGGTCCACTGGGCCAGACTTATGACGGGCCCACTGGGCAATTCCCCCCTGCCCCCCAGGCCAGCCCACCCCTGGCCACAGAAAACTCCTTGCAGCAATCTGAGGGTTGCACATGTACATCAGAACAGACATGACCCACCCCTCAATACTACAAGAGATCATATGACTTAAGAAATATTACTACATGTTGGGAAGGTCACAGCCTATTAAGATTTTGATAACAAGCATCTATTTGACGTAGAATATTGTGTTAAAATTCAGGGGCTTTTTAAAGACTTTGAGGGCCCTGGAAAAAATGTGAATGGAGGCCTCAAATACTGTATAAGAAAACATCAGAATCACTTTGCATCTCTTGACTGCCTTCCTTGGGGACATTATCGGTGGGAAAAGCAGTCACATTAGTGTGTTGTGCACCCAGGATGGCCTCTGTTTCTAGTCGTTGGATTAGATTTGTTCCTTGCTGAAAATCTAGGACGATTACATGATATCATGACCCTGCTTCACAGATGGACTAGTTTGGAGAAGGGGTAATCTGATGCTGTGAGTGGTTACAGTACACTTTGACCTGTAATACTTCTTATTCAGGCAACTGTTGCATACCATGAATGCATGAAGCTCCAGCATCATTACTACACATGCAGGAACACAGTAAAGTTGTAGCATGGCTGATCATCACAGTGGCCTGTAGGGCTTCTGAAATATCATTCGCACAAACTACAATGCAGGTTGCAACGCTCATTATAATCTCCAATGAATGGCCAACCCATTTGGAAGTCAGGCAGTCGTGTATTGCTGATGCCCAAGTTGGATATCCATCAGCCACACAACCACCAATGATGGGATTGCCAAAATACAGTCAATGGAAATTTACCTGGGATGCGGGTACACTTCTGTTATCCATGTGGAAGAGCTCTCTAAATGGATTGCATTACTATACATAGTTCTGGGTATTGTCTTTCTGATCAACTGGCCCACAACTGGAAAAACTTGGAAGCCCCTGATATACAGGAAACTGTATATATATCAGTGATACCCAAACTGTCGGACCTGTCCCACTAGTAGTCACAGAACCACACAAACAGTGTCTGACACTCCGGCCTTATTCCATTGTCCACTAGTATTTACAGAAACAGACATACACTGTCTAACCCCAGCCTTGTTCTACTATTCCCTGGTAGTCAATGACCCACCCATACACTGTCCTACCCCAGCTTTGTTCCACTATTCCCTGGTAGTCATTGACCCACCCATGTCCTGTCTGACCACAGCCTTGTTCCACTGTTTCTTGGTAGTCACTGACCCACCCATACTTTGTATGACCGCAGCCTTGTTCTAATATTCCTTGGTAGTCACTGACCCACCCATACCTTGTCTGACCCCAGCCTTGTTCCACTATTCCCTGGTAGTTACTGACCCACCCATACACTGTCTGACCCCAGCTTTGTTCCACTATTCACTTGTAGTCATTGACCCACCCATACCCTGTCTGACAGCAGCCTTGTCCACTGTTCCTTGGTAATCACTGACCCACCCATACCTTGTCTGACTCCAGCCTTGTTCCACTATTCCCTGGTAGTTACTGACCCCCCCATACACTGTCTGACCCCAGCTTTGTTCCACTATTCACTTGTAGTCATTGACCTACCCATACCCTGTCTGACAGCAGCCTTGTCCACTGTTCCTTGGTAATCACTGACCCACCCATACCTTGTCTGACTCCAGCCTTGTTCCACTATTCCCTGGTAGTCACTGACCCACCCATACACTGTCTGACCCCAGCTTTGTTCACCTATTCCCTTGTAGTCAATGACCTACCCATACCCTGTCTGACAGCAGCGTTGTCCACTGTTCCTTGGTAGTCACTGACCCACCCATACCTTGTCTGACCCCAGCCTTGTTCCATTGTCCACTAGTAGTCACATAATAACCCATGCACTGTCTGATCCCAGCTATGTTTGCTTTTACAAACATTCGCTCCTAGTATTCCCTTGTACTTGTGCAGGGAACTCTGGAGTACAGTTTGGGAACCAGTGTATAATGGGTACCCTTTAAAGCAATCATGGTGGCAAGGACAAATAAAATGGTATAGAGGCTTCAGTGAGGCAAGAGAAGAAAAACATTCATGAAAAATAACAGACAGCTCTACAGATGTAAACTTGAATTTAGCTTGCTGGGTTCAATGCAAATTCCATGCCGTTAAATCGAACTAACACCTCCTAATAATACAAACACGTCACTTACCTTACTATTGTTACAAAATGATTAATTTTACCCATGTTTGTTTGTTCATGAGATAGCATCTTAAATCAGTCCTAGATGTCTGGTCCATGGAAGCAGACATGACAGTTTTTAGCAGGACCACAGTACCACACACTCTGCTCACTACACATGGTAATCTTAAAGGGATAATAATCCCACTATTAAAGTTGATTTCCGACTCTTCTTTATTATTTTTGTAAAACATACTGCCATATTTCATTACTTACATGTTTGTAGTTCAAGCACTATTCAAACTGAAAGGATTGCCCTCCCGCCCCTTCTGGCCACTTCCATTAGATCTGCAATCTGGTCATGGGACCGGACGGATGCAGCAAAAGACAATCTTCACTCAATAAGTAATAAGTAATTGACGAAAGGAGGGCAGGATTTTCCTTTTGCTTACTGAAGATTGCCCCTCACCACGCTCCATCCTCACCAGACAGGCAGCGTGATGCAGGGAAAAGGGTGGGAGGGAGATCCTTTCGTCTTGAATAGCTCTTGAACTACAAACATGTAAGTAATGAAATATAGCACTATGTGTTACACAAACACAAACAATAAGGAAGACTCAGACCTCAGCATTAATAGAGATATAACTATCCCTTTAACGCTTTACAGGCAAGAAGTGTGTGTGCAATCCATTGCACGCCCCTCTGGTCCTTAAAGGTTTAGGAAGGCCCATTCACCCTGCCTGTTTCAGTTTAAAAACAAAAAAATTATCAGCAACTGTCATGTCCGCTTCCATGAACATGGCATCCATGAGGGATTGAATATGTTATCTCTTGAACCAAAGCAGAAGATTAAAATTCATAGGGGCCATTAGGATTTTCTGGTAAATGTGTCCTTATTTGGAGGCGTTCGTTCTCCTTTAAGGGGGTTGTGAAGAAGGAGTCAAGGCTGTCAGGAGATGTGAAAGAGAGTCGAGATAGCTGTTTGTACAGCAGGCAGGAACTGAAAGCCTGGCTCATCACCCAGACAAGGGATCAATAACTAATTTCACTGCAGCAGCACGAGTGCTTTTCCAATAATTGTAAGCCAGCAACGGGGAATGAGGCGCACACCGGCTCCACACTAACCTGCATGCAATCAATCCGCCCACCCCTCTTGGGGCAGGAGCAAAACTAGGTTTTCCTATTCTCTGTGCTTTGTGTTTGAAGGCCTTTTTTATCACCGTCAGCCTGCTTAATGTATATATTTTCTTTCCTAATAATACCCCTTCCCCTTGCCTTACTATGACCAGTAAATCATAATAGCCCTTATGATTTTTTTTTCCTTCCGCTTATGTTCGAGATAAAAACATTTAATCAGACCTAGATGTCGTCATGTTTATGGCCGTTGTTAACCATAACACAGGACCTCAAACACAGCTCGATACACATGGTAACCTTAACTCTTTTCGTTGCACACCCCTTTGGTCCTTAAAATGCATTCCGTACCACTCTGGCACTCAAAGGGTTAAGTAGTCCTATGCCCTCTGCCTGCTTCTGGAAAAAACAATTGCCAGCAACTGTCATATCTGCCTCCATGGACATGAGATCCAGGGCTGATTGAAGATGTTATCTCTTGAATAAAGGCACAAAAGCAGAATTCATAAGGGCCATTAGAATTGTCTGGCCATAGTCAGATAAGTTGGTGATAATTATTAGGAGATGTTAGTTGTCCTTTAACCAGGCTGGTATATGCCTTTTAAATCTGGAAGAACGATTGTGATTGGGGAGGGCAGATTTATTACATCTGCAGAGTGACTTGATCTAATGATAATCTGTTATATAGTAGGGCGACCAGATGTCCCAGTTTTCAGGGGACAGTTTACTGATTAGGATTTTGGTCCCAGGAGATAATTTGTCCCTGGAAATGTCCCCTGTAAGTCTGACCGGCGGAGAACTGCCTGCTCAATGAGCTGTCAGGAGCATAAAAGTGTAAAACAATACAAATAAATAAATAAATGTTATAGACAATTTGACTTTATGTATGATGCACTTGCAGAATATGTAAAGTTGCAATAAAAAAATGACCCTTCCTTTAAGGTCTAAGTCAAGTTTGACACTACTTGATGTCCTTATTAAATAAGATTTCATTGTGTTATTATTTTATGCACCCTAGCAAACAATATGTTGCTTTCTTATGTCTCCATATGTAAATATGTATTTGTGTTTATGTATGTGTATATATATATATATATATATATATATATATATATATATATATCTCAGAATTCCTCCCATTTTCTTTAATATTCACATTCTGTGTGTTTCTATGCATTTTACTGCCGGGAATTAATTCACTTGTTTTCCCAGCAGTAAGAAGGGATGCCAGCTGTCACTGACAGCCAGTTTCCCTCTCAAAACACAGGGGCATGTTCCAGAGCACTCTGTCATATCTGCCAGTGCAGTCCATGCACTTCTCATTGTGATCCCTTGGCTCTCAAAGCTTACATTCTTAAAGGGATAGTAATGTTTCATAATAAAAGCAGCTCTAATTAATCATCATAGTATTTGGACTTTGGAGAGTGTTATTTCAATTCTGTCAGAGTTGTAGTACAAGAGTAATGGAATGATAAAGTATCCCCCTCCCGCCCCTTTTACTGATGTAACACTGTTCAGCCACATCAGAAGGGAGGTGCCCAGGCATATTGCAGAGAGGGACAATGTTCAATTAAGATAAGGGAAAAACATGAAAAACTTGTCAAGGTGGGCAGGGCTTTCATTGTTCTCATAGGAAGAAGATTGTTCCCTGCTGTTATCTGTCTGGTCTATGGACTGGATTCCACATCTGAGAAGAGGTGGCTTACACTAGGTAAAAGGGGCAGGAGGGGAAACTTTGCTTGTGAATATCTCTCAAAACATAAAGGTTTGAGAGATAAGACTTATATCAGTCTTCATGTTTTTTTAATGCCTACAAAATAAAATAAAGATAAAACAAAGTATTACTATCCCTTTAAAAGAAACAACAGGGAGCTCGGAGCCAATCTGACCATCTTCCTGTGGTAACAGAAAACATGTACCAATAGATCGGTGTCATCGCTGACTGTTTAAAGGGCCACACTTAAGCTGAAAGTGCCTCACCGTTAAAGGGCCATGCTGCTTATTAATGTAACCGGGGGGTAAGGCCAGGCTGCTTATTAATGGCATTCAAGTGGAAGGCTAAAAAAAGACGTCATGTATAAATGGAGCAATGACTCTTGCAACAGATCCATCAGGAGCAGAAAGTATGAATTGCATTTAACCCTTTGCATGCCGAAAAGGTGTCCAGTGCTGAAATGCACTAGATACCTCTCTGGCACTCAAAGGGTTAATGCAAGGATTGCCAACTTGTGGCCCTCCAGCTGTTTTTTTACTACAGTTTCAGATATCCTCAGCTGGCCAGAGGGATGAAAAGAGTTGCAATCCAACAACTGCTGTAGAACCACATATTACCACAATGGTAATTGTAGTTCAACAACAGCTGTGAAGCCACGTGTTTCCTCTGACGAATATTGTAGCCAATGATTGATTCCCGATCGTAGACATTGTATGCCACCAGAAGCTAGAGAGCCAAAAGGCTCCTGATTCATAGGGATTGTACATCACCAGCAGCTGGAGAGTCACATGTTGATTACAACTGCTGTGCACACAAAGGCAATTCCTATATTCACAGATCACATTGGCACCTGTAGAAAGGTAACCCAGGGTAAATTCATCTAGGCAGTGATTCTCAGCCAGCATGCCGTGGCACTTGTTTTTTTTTTTTATATAAAGAATTTTGAGATTTAAAGGGATAGTAATGCCTCTTTAAAATACTTTAGCCGAGTCTTCTGTATATTGTGCTCTGTCTAATGGTTTACTTATTTGTAGTTCAAAAGTTATTCAGCGCTAAAGATCCCCCACCCGCCCCTTTATTACCGCCTCCCTCTGGTTCACAGATCTGGTCACGAGGCTCGACGGCTGCAGCGAGGGACAAACTTAAGTAAGCAAATATGAGATAAATCCTGCCTCCTTTGAGGAAGGAAGACAGGATTTCCCTTTGCTTACTCAAGTTTGTCCCTCGTGGCAGCCGTCCTCACCAGCCTGCAGCTTCTTTGTGACGTGGAAAGAAGAGGCGTGGGGGATCTTTAGCACTGAATAACTTTTGAACTACAAACAACTAAGGTCTTTGACGTAGTGCATTGTGGTACTATTAACCCTTTGAGTGCCAGAGAGGTATCCAATACATTGCGTTGCAATGCGTTGTATACCTCTCCTGCACTCAAAGGGTTAATATACAGAAGATCAGGTGAAAGTATTTTAAAGAGGCATGCGGCCGGCACTTAAGGACCACGGACCTTTTTTTTTTTTTTTTTTTTTGCTCAGGACTCAGGGCTCCCCGAATGGCGTGCAGCCTCGAGGGGAGCCCTGAATTCCATTATGTACATTTACATCCTTGGCCCTTTAGGGACCTACACCCCGTGACGTACATGTACGTCATGGGTCGTTAAGGTGTTAATATACACATACATATGTATGTCATGGGTCGTTAAGGGGTTAAATGCATATTATGTTTGTTTTTGTTATTCTCATTGTGAGACTTATTTGTACCCTTCATAACGGCTTTGACAATTGACATAACATATTAGGGTTGCCCCGAAGAATCTAAATTGCATATATATGGGGTGGTCTGAACTAAAAATGGTCGAGAAACACTAATCTAGGCTCTGCTGTGTTTACAGTGCCACAAACCTGCCCTGCTGGATCAAGTGAAAACGTGCCCAAGAAAAGATAAAATAAATATGTATATATATATTTTTTGTTTAAAGATGTGATTTCCTGTGTGTGAAGTGTATCCTTCACTCTCAGATTGTGGGCTGTGGTGTACATTAAAGCAGATGTGGGCAATGTGAGGTCCTACAGACGCTGCCAGACTACAACTCCCATCATCCCAACGGCTGGCAGGGGATGATAGAAGATATAGCCTGGCAGTGGCTGAAAAACCTCATGTTGTCCAACCCTACAACTACAATTCACATCACCCCCCAATCAGCCATTAGAGTTGTAGTGCCGCACAGATAGAGAGCCACAGGTTACTTATTTTTCGCTCTAATGTAGCCGCTAGTGTAGTGTTGAAAGCTAAAACAGTTTTGTCTTTAAGAGGATATAGGTCAGCTGGTGCCTTGTACTGGTAAGTGACTTTTACAGCAGTTTAACATGTAATATCATTGGCAATAAGCATCTCCCAGCAGTATTTTACTCAGCAGGAAAAGGGCTAAAATATAGGGTGGGACTCATGATTTAAACTGTAATAACATTGGAACTAACTATTATTATTATTATTATTTTTTATTTATATAGCACCAACTAATTCTGCAGCGCTGTACAATTGGGAATAGACATACAGAGATTTTAAATAGTACAATCAAATGTGGAGAACAGAAGGATCAGAGGGCCCTGCTCGTGAGAGCTTACAGGAAGGTAGGTTTGGCACAGAGGGAGTAAGTGCTTTTGAATTTAAGTGCCTCCTGCCACATGAACTGCCGGTCAGTCGGTGGGAGTAAGACGTGCTGTTGAGTGCAGTGGTCCAGGCAAGGGGTGACTCTTGGTGATAATATTTATGGAGGTAGTTGACAGTCTTCCCTGAAGAGCTGAGTCTTCAGGGAGCGTCTGAAGATTTGAAGGCTGGGGGAGTCTAATGGGGGGGGGATTCCAGAGTTGAGGTGCAGCACGGGAGAAGTCCTGTAGGCAGGAGTGGGAGGATGTGATAAGAGCTGTGGAGAGGAGAAGGTCATGTGCAGAGTGAAGATGGCGAGTGGGAGTGTATTTGGAAATGAGAGATGAAATATAGGGGGGTGCGGTGTTAGAGAGGGCTCTATAAGTTAGCACCAGAATTTTGCATTTAATTCTATGTGCTAATGGGAGCAGTGTAGGGACTGACAGAGGGGAGTGGTGTTAGAGAAGCGATGAGTGAGGTAGATTAGTCGTTCATTATGGACTGTAGTGGGGTTAGTCGGGTGAGAGGCCAATTAGTAATGAGTTCCAGAAGTCAAGACGGGACATGATGAGTGTTTGGATTATAATTTTATAGTGTCTTGGGTGAGAAAGGGTCGGATTCTAGAGATGTTGCGGAGGTGTAGGCGGCATGATTTGGAGATTGACTGGATGTGAGGAATGAAGGATAGGGCAGAGTCAAATGTGACCCCCAGGCAGCATGCTGTAGGGGTTGGTGTGATGATAGTGTTGTTTATGGTGAGGGTAATATGTGGGGTAAGGCTGGTTGTAGATGGAGGGAAGATAATTAGTTCAGTTTTGCCAAGGTTAAGTTTGAGTTGACAGGAGGACATCCAGAAATACACAGCAGACAGACAGTCAGATACTCGGGACAGGAGGGAAGGGGAGAGGTCTGGGGAGGAAAGATATATTTGAGTGTCATCAGCTTAAAGATGCTGGTGAAACCCAAAGGAGTTTATTAGTTTTCCCAGGGACTCAGTGAAGATTGAGAAGAGCAAGGGACCCAGGACTGATTCTTGAGGCACTCCAACAGACAGTGGGACAGGTGGGGAAGTGGAGCCAGAGTAACAAACACTGGAGGAGCAGTTGCAGAGATAAGATGAAAACCAGGAGAGGGCAGTGTCACAGAGACCTAGGGAGTGGAGGGCTTGGAGGAGGAGTGCATGATCTCCTGTGTCAAAGGCGGCTGACAGGTCCAAGAGAATGAGTAGGGAGTAGTGGCCTTTTGCCTTGGCGGAGAGCCAATTGAGGGCAGTCTCAATGGAGTGATGAGGGCGGAATCCAGATTGCAAGGGATCTAGCAGGGAATGGGAGCATAGGAATCTAGTGAGCTGATTATATGCAAGATGCTCAAGGAGCTTGGAGGCAAATGGGAGTAGAGAAATTGTCTGGTAATTTGACAGCAGTTTGGGTCCAGGGAGGGTTTCTTTAGGATGGGAGTGATTAGTGCATGTTTGAAAGAGGATGGGAAGGTGCTGGTTAACAAAGAGAGGTTGAATAAGTGAGTAAGGATTGGAGTTAGTAGAGGGGAAAGTTCTTGAGTGAGCTGAGACGGGATTGGGTCGAGAGGACATGTGGTTAGGTTTGAGCGAGTGAGGAGAAGGGAGACTTCATCCTCGGTGATGGGTGGGAAGGAGCTTAGTGTGTATGTGGGAGAGGTGACAGGGCTAAGCTGGCTGGGTGGGGGTGGGAGTGATGAAATGTCATGTTTGATAGATTCGATCTTGTCCTTGAAGTGGGTGGCGAGATCTTGGGCAGAGAAGTCAGTGGAAGGTGTTTGTGTTGGTGGGTGTAGATGAGATTTGAAGGCTGAGAAAAGGCGTTTTGGGTTAGAGGAAAGATTAGAGATCAGAGAGGAGAAGTATGACTGTTTGGCCAGGGAGGGGGCAGAGCTATATGAATGGAGAATGAATTTGTAGTGTATGAAGTCAGCTGTGGAGCGCGATTTCCTCCAGTGCCTTTCGGCAGTGTGTGAGCACCTTTGGAGGTATCTGGTTTGTCTTGTGTGCCAGGGTTGTAGTGGGTGGCGTGGACTTGCAGGTGCAGCTGTGTCAAGGGCTGAAGTGAGAGTGCTGTTGTAGAGAGCAGTAGTTTTGTCTGGGCAAGTTAATGTGAGGATGGAGTTGAGAAGAGGTTGCAGAGATGTGGAAAATTGTTGCAGATCAAGAGTTTGCAGATTTCTCCGCATGCTCTTGATTGTGGCTGGGAGGACGGGTTTGCGTGGTATGATGAGGTTACTCTTGGCAGTGAAAGTATCCTTGTTTCAGTCATCAGGATAATGCTTACAATGTGCGTGAGTGTACGTGTAATAACTATATAAAACAAAGTGGTTTTTGGTTTGCTGTCTGCCCCAACCAGGAGCAGTAGGGGGGGGTGGAGATTGACTGAATGCAGAGAATCAGGGGGCAGAGGTTTTCACAGGAGTTGTCCCCCTTTCCCACTCCTGTTAAAATCTCTGCAGCGAAACTCACCGCTTTAGTGGTCCAACAGGATCCCGACATGCACGGGGCACCCAATCAAATGGGCAACATTGTGCACCATTCGCTAGTGTGTGTGTGTGTGTATGTGTGTATATATATATAACATTTCATAATAAAGGTTTACTTCTCATTTAATCCTCTGAGTCTCAGAGAGGTGTGCAATGCATGGCAGAGGGTTAAGGACCAGAACGGCTTTCAAAGTATTTGTCCACAATGAGTTGAACACTCTTCTGGTACTTAAACTGTTAATGCTCATCCTATATACAGACTCTTGTAAGAGAGAGAAACCATAAAGGCGTTTACGAGGCTATGCATCAGCGTACTGCTGGTGCCTCACAGCGGGAAGCGCAGGTGACAACCAGCCACAGCCATACCGCAGCTCGGCATTTTCTGAACTTCTCCGGGAGGTCACCCAGATGGAAAATACATTGTAATAAATCCTGGGTCACCTCCTCATCACGGCCGCTTCTATTGACACAGCTGTATATCTTGCGTATCCGTAACACCTGAATAAAAAATTAGACTGCTGCCCCTATCCTTACCATCCCTTTTCACGGCCGACTCATTATTGCTCAGAGCTCTGAGCTGGCTGGAATGGAAATCAATGCGGGGAAGAGACGTTTGTCGAGATTATGGATCAAGGCTAGAATGAGAAGCACCCTGTATGTTCTATGGAAGGTTTAGGGCAGCCAGAGAGGCATCAGTCCTCCCCTAACAATAAATAGGAGTCTTGTCAGCACAGTGTCAGACCACAGAATCAGCACAATTTTATCAAGCTTGCCCTGGCCTGCTGAAAAAAGGCAGTTTGCTTTCCCTGCTTAGTGCTATGAAATAGCACTGCCTTGGGAGCATTAAAGCATGCTTAATAAGCCTGTCTATCCAAGGGGAATCATGCTCTTGCAATTTGTTTTGCAGCCCCTTCTGCAAGACATTGCAAAGCCATGAATATCTAGTACGCAGGAAAAGACTGGATTTATGGCAACTGCAGACAGAAACCTGTAGTTCATTATCAGATTGAAAAACAAAGACAGGGAACCCTATAGAGACAGGGAACCCTATAGAGACAGTGGACTCTATAGAGGCAGGGGAACCTATAGAGACAGGGCATCCTATTTGTAGAAGAAATACAGGGGGAGAATGGGAGATATCCTGCTTGTCTTGTGTGTGTTTAGGCAGAGAGGTCTCTAAGCTGTAACATGTTAAAGGTTCCTTGTGGACTGACTAGAGCACCTCTGTGTTAGAGAAGCAGGTACATATTGCATAAAATCTACATTATGGGAAGCTTTAAAGGGATAGTAATACTTTGTTTTATCTTTATTTTATTTTGTAGGCATGAAAAAAACATGAAGAACGATATAAGTCTTATCTCTCAAACCTTTATGGTTTAAGAGATATTCACAAACAAAGTATCCCCCCCCTGTTCAGCCAGAGCAGAAGCGAGGTGCCCAGGTAGACTGCAGAGAGGGACAATCTTCAATTAAGATAAGGGAAAAACCTGAAAAGCTTGTCAAGGGGGGAAGGGCTTTCATTGTTCTCATAGGAAGAAGATTGTCCCCTTCTGTTATCTGTCTGGTCTATGGACTGCATTCCACATCTGAGAAGAGATGACTTACACTAGGTAAAAGGGGCGGGAGGGGAAACTTTGCTTGTGAATATCTCTTAAACCATAAAGGTTTGAGAGATAAGACTTATATCATTCTTCATGTTTTTTTCATGCCTAAAAAATAAAATAAAGATAAAATGAAGTATTACTATCCCTTTAAGGGTTAATATTTCAAATATCTCAGTCGGTTAATCTTGCAAGTTCCCAGTTTGCCTATAGAGGCAGGGGACCCTATAGAGACAAGAAAACCAATAGAGACAGGGGAGAGGCAGGGGAGCCTATAGAGACATGGGATCCTATAGGGGCAGGGTACCCTGGGTCCTTTAAACTCTTCAATGATTTGCAATGTGTTGGAGACATCTCATAACATTTAAGGGGTTAAAAGTCCCATTTATATCAATGGGAATTTTACAATTTTTATTTGTTCCCTGTGGTGCAGCTGATTTGCTCCAGAATTGCACTTCTTTAGCTTATGAATAAGGCCATACCTGGGAACCTTCTTGCCCCAAGAAACACTGAAGTGCTTAGTATGGGAGGGTCCAAATGATGTGTTTTGTGTCATATTGTGGGTGGGGCTTAATCAGGCAGACGGTTGAAAGGAGGAGTTGACATGAAATGGATAGAAACATGGGTGGAATGGGGTGGGAGTGGGCTGGACACATTGGAAAGTGGGTGGAGTTAAAGCTGAGTGGGTGGGGTTAAAGCACAGACCTGGTAATTCAGTCTAAAAATTGGAGTCTCCAGGGCAAATCCGGAGAGATCCCAGGTATAGATACAACCCTAAGGGCCTATGTACTAAAGAAAACAGGAGTAATTCTGGTTCTAACCACCTGCAGCATATTGCCGAGGTAGGAAATGTGAGGATTGTTGGAGGAGCTGTTGTTGGACTACGGCTCCCATCATCCCATCCAGCAGCTGGCGGGGGATGATGGGAAGTTGTAGTCCAGTAAGAGCTGGACAATCTCATGTTGCCCACTCCTGCCATAGAGGGTCAAACTAAAATTCTCCTTAATTTAACTAGGGCATTCAACAACTTTAATTATTTAAAGGGATAGTAATACTTCGTTTTATCTTTATTTTATTTTGTAGGCATTAAAAAAACATGAAGAACGATATAAGTCTTATCTCTCAAACCTTTATGGTTTGAGAGATATTCACAAGCAAAGCTTCCCCTCCCGCCCCTTTTACCTAGTGTAAGCCATCTCTTCTCAGATGTGGAATGCAGTCCATAGACCAGACAGATAACAGAAGGGGACAATCTTCTTCCTATGAGAACAATGAAAGCCCTGCCCCCCTTGACAAGTTTTTCATGTTTTTCCTTATCTTAATTGAAGATTGTCCCTCTCTGCAGTCTGCCTGGGTACCTCCCTTCTGATCTGGCTGAGCAGTGTTACATCAGTAAAAGGGGCGGGAGGGGGATACTTTGTCATTGAATTACTTTTGAACTATAACTCTAACAGAATTGAAATAACACTCTCCAAGGTACAAATACTATGATGATTAATTAGAGCTGCTTTTTTTATGAAACATTACTATCCCTTTAAAGATCTCTATACAATTCAATGGGCTGAAATCCCCACTTACATTTAACATAACATTTTATTTGTCTCCTTACTGTGTGGTTGCTTCACAGTACAATTACTTCACTTTTAGATATTAATCTAGTTTCCCTGACTGAAATCTGTAATCTAAACTAGAGATTAACATCTCCTTTCCTCGGAACATACCAACAGGTCAAGTTTATCCCTACTTAACGGAGCAGTAAACTTTTTTTTTTTTTTAATGAAAACCTATATATTTTAGAGCTTTTTCTACTGAGTAAAACAAGGGCACTCACAACATTGTCAGCTGTTTTATTCAGAATTTATAACCGTTCAAATAATCAGGAAGTGAATTACAGCATGCTTACTTCCGGAAAGTTCTGACAGGAAGTGACTCAGCAGTTTCTATGGAGAACTGTTTGTCAGAGACTTACCTCTCTAATAGAATGCAACATAATAATTGGTACTTGACCACTAGAGGGCACTGCCAATGTACAAAAAAAACCCAGAAAGATTTACAACTGTAATAACTTTGGAAATATGCATTTTGCAGCAGTGGATGTACCCTTATTTTACTCAACAAGAGTAAATATAAATACAGTATATTCTTTCATAACAAAAGTTTACTGCTCATTTAAGTACAGGTGAATTAATCCCAGTCACTGAGCTATTAATTACCCACTTGTGATGAAGCATGTATATCTTCTAAATGTGCGCTGGTGTGTCCCAGGGACCAACATTAAAAAACACGTCTCTAAGCTCATTGCTTTGTCTTTGCAGAGTGCTTAGGATGCAGCTACCATCAATACTAATTTCTGCTGCCCATTATAACACTGTTTGCCACTAGAGGGAGAGTTTTTTTTTCTTTACTGACCTTGCAGATAGTAGGTGTTGTTATTCTAAAAAGACTAAGTTTCAAACTAAAAAAAACACTGAATACCTAAAAACTAAATTGGATCATTCATAATAAAGCACCTATAAAAATTAATACATTTATTAGACCCTTAAAATATAATCCTAATGTATCTGTGCATTATCCTATGTAGACACTATTTGGTTAACTCTTTAAGGATAAGAGAGTTGTATACATTCCAAAGCAATCTGTTGCATACGTCTGATCCGTAACCCCTTCAGTGACAGAGCGGTCTCTCATACCTTACAAAAGCAAGGCGTTGGAGACCTTGAAGGGGTTAACCCTTTGAGTGCCAGAGGTTGTACGGAACGACCCCTCTAGCACTCAAAGGGTTAAGGATTGGAGGGGTGCACAACACGTTGAGAAACGATGCATTTCTCACCCCAGTAGTCTTGAAAAAGGCTAAAGGATTAATTTTATTTGTGCACTTTGTAATCAGAGACAAGAGCTAAGGCAGTTCATTTATGGGGATTAGTACCCAAAATTCTTGGATTCACAAAGGCTGTGATCATATTTCGGCCTGCTTACAGACAATACAGCACTATCACTTCTGAAACACTTGTCAGGTTTGCTGTGGTAATGGTAACTGTAAAGTCCTGCAAATGGCTGCTTCCAAAAAGGATTTGTAAGGCTAGATTTTTATGTGAATACGCTGGTATGAAGCATTTATGCTCATATAACCCCAAATCAGTGCTTTTCTATATTTGTATATATATATATATATATATATATATATATATATTTTTTTTTTTTTTTTTTTTTTTTTTTTTTATTTTAAAGAAATAGTAAACCTAAGATTATGCTATTCCAGTAATGCAGTGGTTAATACCTACCAAGTTGCTTACACCGAATCCACTCAGACTTCTGCATGGTTGGGTTAACCCTTTTGAATGCCATAGGGGTATCAATTGCATTGCTTTGAAATGCGCTAGATACTTCTTTATCACTCAAAAGGGTTAAAAAAAAACCCTTCTCTGTCGCGTGATTAGAGACTTGCAATATGGGTTCTGAGCAGGGACAGAGGGCGGAATAAAAAACGTGCGCACATTCGCTATTTACAGTGTACGTTTGATGACAAAATGATTACTGAATTGCAAAGGTTTTTTCAGCCTTATTTGTGAATGCTTTTTAATGCAAAGGGTTAAAAAGTGTGCGTGGCTAAAATGTCTGCCGTTTTGTGAGAGGATTAACAATTGCGCCTAATTCAACAAAGCAATCAGCACACCTTTTCATACGTCTGGCCAACTTTGCCGTTGTTTTAGGCATATACGTAGAATTTGATTTAGGATCATTAGCTAACTTTATCATTTGTTATCAGCATGTGCTATCTGGCATCAAGGCATTAGTATGTTTCTTGCATCAAAAAGTGAGCAATCTCAAATAGCGCATAAATTGATGGCTTTCAAAAAATGGTGAATTCTCCACTTTCTTGAATTCTTCCCAAAGTTCTTGATTTCTCAAGCCTAATATTACTACTACTGCATGTGCAAAAAGCTGAACTCTGTGTTTCAGTGGCTGTTGGAGTTTTTACTTACAATGGAGATTATCACTAGCGTAACAATAGGGATCACCCCCTGCAACCCCCTCGCCTGACACCTGCAGCAAATAGGTCTGTGCTTTCTTCAGCACAGACCTCTAACCACTGATCTCCCTCTCCGGCACTCTAGTAATACAGAGCGCTGGGTGATGACATCATCTCCCAGCGCTCTGCATCACTGAGAACAGTGTGGGAGCTCCCAGCTTTATAGAGGTCTCTGCTGAAGGAGGCACAGACCTCTCATGCTACGCCGCTAGACCACCAGGGAGGTTGGAGATGGACACGGGGTGGGGGGGGTCAGTAGGGGCAAGGTGGAGATATGGTGGCAATGTGGAGATTGGGGGGAATGTGGAGATTGGGGGGCAATGTGGTGGCAATATAAATATGGGGGGCAATGTTGGAAATTGGAGGGCAATGTGGAGATGGGGCAGTAGGGGGAAATGTGTAGAATGGGGGCAAATTGGTCTGGGTGGGGGCCCATGGCAATTTCTGCACCAGGGCCCGGTGGCTTCTAGTTACACCTCTAGAGATAATGTACAAATTTGACAGTTTGGCTCCAATAAAATCCGCCTCTAATGTCAGTGGCTGCACTCCAGGGCAGGCACAATAATGCATGAGAGCTATAGCACATACTGGTGGACAATTGTTAAAACATTAATACCGGCAAGCTCCATGCTCCAGCCTTAAAACCATACCTGGGAACTCTCCAGATCTGCCATGGAGACTATGGTTTTTACTAGACATGCACCGATACAAATTTTTTAAGACCGAGTACGAGTACCGATACTTTTTTTAAGTACTCACCGATACCAATTACCGATACTTTTTTTGCGGTCATTTGCTAGTTTTCCAAGTACCTAAAGCCTTTTGATCCCCCTTTGTCCTCCTCCTTGACTCTTGATCCCACCCTTTTGCCTCTCTCTCCCTCCTGATCCCCCCTCCTTTTGTCTCCTGATCCTTCCTACTTTTGCTTCTTTTTTTCTCCCTTAGTCCCTTTTGCCTCTTTTTCTCCCTCTTGACCCCCCTCTCTGCCTCTTTCACAACCGCTCTTCATGCCCTATCTTCCTCTGTTGATCCCCCTTTTCCTGCCTTACCCTCCTCTGCCAGGTGCTCGCTGTTCTCTCGCGAGCCCTGGCAGAGGTCAGCGTCGGAGCGTTTCCATGGTAACCCGCGGCAATGCTCTGACACTGCAGGAGGGAGAGAGGTGACCGGGGAGCAGCTCCCTGGGCTCTCTCTCTGCAGCACCGACCCTGACATAGGGTATCGGTGCTGGTATCGGCCGCATTTGCGGGAGTACAAGTACTCGTGCAAATGCTGGTATCGGCACCAATACCAGTATCTGTATCGGTGCAACCCTAGTTTTTACAGTGAATTACCTGATCCACTTCTCCTCCTTCCCACCCTGTTCCTCCCACTATTCCGATCACTTGTCCTCATTCCCATCCAATTCCTCCCAGTTCCTGTCCACTTTGTGACAGGTAGTTAAGCCCCGCCCCTGACATGAATCACATCATTTATATCTCCCCAAATGCATCAGGTGAGCCCTCTCAGAGGCTCAAAATACAAAAGTTCCCAGGTATGCTCATAACTTCTGCAGAGACAAGAGATTGAGAAAAATAACAGCCTGAAACGCCGACAGCCTGCCTTCTCCTCCCCTTGGTAGCCTAGTAAATGGATGATTGGCAGGTGTAGGGTCTTAGAATCAATAACAGCGTCTGATTCCAAATGGAATCACTGTTGTACATTCACTCCACTATGTTCAGACGAACTGCCCTGTAAGGTGTTACGTCCTCACCTTATTCCAAGCCCCTCATTGTCTTTTTGTAAGAGGTGGGCTTATTTATAAATGGAAACCATCTGAACCATGGGGGATTAAAACATTTCTCCAAATCCCAATGATTTAAATGAGGCTTTTAACGCCTTGAATGCTAGAGCGATCTAAGTTGGAGACCTCACTGGCATTCAAGAGATTAAACGCCCCATATAGATGTAAATGTTTATTTGTTTATGCAAGATGGCGATCAGAGATGCTCAACTAGCAACAATCCTGTTTATTTGTTGCCTACAGTTAGTTCCCCCAAAAATGCTCCGTTTCTCCTGTGTACGTAAAACCCTGTGTTTTTAATCAGATCGGAATAAAAGTGAAGTTTTAGGATGACTAGAGAAGTGCTCTAGACCGCTGTGTTCCTCCTCTCAGCCGCTGTTATTGATTTACTGCACATGGTCATTGTGACAGAGCTCCCTGTGGTTCTCTCTGGGTTCTTTGGATAAGAAGAGACTTCCAAGCCTTTGCTGGAATAATCAGCTTTATTTCTGGACTAGTGTATGAGCTAGACAGATGATGGGAGGAAAGGGCTTGATATGACATTTGGGAGGAGGAAGAATGCCTTGGAAAGCTAATCTCCATGGCAGAGCATCTGCATTCACTCCCCAGCCTGTTACTGATGAATGTGAATGTGGATAAGCGAGTGCATAGTGTTCTTTTGCTTACACTCCCAAGCCCAGAGTAGGCGAACATGCAGCGTATGTATCAATGTGTTGCTAAAAGTTCACTAATTTGTTTCTTGAAAGGTTTTTATTAGAGAACGTGGCATATCTATAAAGGGGAATTTTTCAAGTCTGTCCCTGAAACTCAAGTTTTCAGACTTAAAGGGATAGTAATACTTCAGTTTATCTTTATTTTATTTTGTAGGCATTAAAAGAACATGAAGAACGATATAAGTCTTATCTCTGAAACCTTTATGGTTTAAGAGATATTCACAAGCAAAGTTTCCCCTCCCGCCCCTTTTACCTAGTGTAAGCCATCTCTTCTCAGATGTGGAATGCAGTCCATAGACCAGACAGATAACAGAAGGGGACAATCTTCTTCCTATGAGAACAATGAAATCCCTGCCCCCCTTGACAAGTTTTTCAGCTTTTTCCCTTATCTTAACTGAAGATTGTCCCTCTCTGCAGTCTACCTGGGCACCTCCCTTCTGATCTGGCTGAGCAGTGTTACATCAGTAAAAGAGGCGGGTGGGGGATACTTTGTCATTGAATTACTCTTGTACTACAACTCTGACAGAATAGAAATAACACTCTCCATGGCCCAAATACTATGATGATTAATTAGAGCTGCTTTTATTATGAAACATTACTATCCCTTTAAATACCGGGTGTCTGGGGTCAGAGGTTGATTCTCAGGGTTGGTGAGTTACCCAGTAATCCTCGTGCAGCTTACTTTACTAGTAATGCTTGTCCTGAGGAAGGCACATTGTTCTATGCAGAAACGTTGATCTATAATAAATGTATCACCTTGCCCAGAAATCTGTCCTTGTGGTAGAATTTGTTATTAAATTACCCAGTAACTTTGCCTGCTTGTTCCGCCTACTCATCGCCCTGTTTTGCACATTTTCAGGACAAACCCCTTCTTCCATTCCCCCAGTCCTGGCCACTCCAATTAAAGGGATACTAATGTGTTTGTATTAAGGCAACGCCGATTCAATATACTTTTTTATAACGAAACGTACCTTTTCTAATTGTTCATAACGTCATAGTCTTTGTAATATTTTATATTGAATTGTCCCCCTCCTGCCTCTTTTCCATGTGTAACCCTGCCTCCTCTCTGAGCATCAAGCCGGTCTGAGTGGATCGCCATGAGCGACAGTCTTCTGTCAGTGTAAGGAAAACCCGCCATCCTTCATCAAGGGGGAAGCAGGGTTTTCCTTATACCAATAGAGTGAAGATTGTCCCTCGTTGCTATCCTTTTAAGGGGATAGTAATGTTTCAAAATAAATGCAGCTCCTATTATTCTTTACTAATAGTAAAACCCATGTACACAGACCACAGTGACGGGCGGTCACAGTGCAGTCGTTCCCAATACAGACTGCCCGCGCCGCGGCTGATACAGAGCTGGACGCTCCGAAGTCAGACCTCCGGTTTGACTTCAGAGCGCCCAGCTCTGGATCAGCCGTGTCACTACTACTCGTCTCTACTGCGCATGACTGCGTCGTTACAAATGTTTTAGCAAATTGCTATATAGGATAGTTTTTGGGCCGTGTAGAGCATTATTATCATTCTCTACGAGTTCTAGTTCCAGAGTAATTGAATGATAAAGTATCCCCCTCCCTTCCCTTTTACTGATGTAACACTGCTCACCTCAGAGCAGCAAGACTGTCCGGATGGATCGCAGAGATTGACAATCTTCAGTGATCATAAGAGAAAACCTGAAAAACTTGTCAAGGGGGACAAGTTTTTCCTTATGCTCACATCAAGAAGATTGTCCCTTGCTGTGATCTGTCCAGTCAAGGGACCAGATTCCACATTTCAGGGGGAGGCGGTTTACACTAGGTAAAAGGGGTGGGAGGGGGATACTTTATCATTCAATTACTCTTGAACTACACATCATAGAGAATGATAATAACACTCTACATGGCCCAAAAATTATAAAGAACAATTGGAGCTGCATTTATTTTGAAACACTACTATCCCTTTAAGCTCCGCACACATTATGAAGCAAATCGCAACAATTGGACACACTCACCCCAGCCCTTCCTGATATTGGGAGGTTTGGTGCTGTGCTACAAAAAAATTACCTAACGACCGACTAGAAGGAGGGCAGAGAGATGACTGTACAAGGCTACAAGAAAATGGCCTCCACACACAATTCTAAACACAAAAGGGAAGCCAGAGGCACAGCTGTGCAAGGCAACAAGAAAATGGGGAGACATTAAAAATGCCCATTAATATAAATGAGGATTTTAACCCCATGGATGCTAGAGGTCTTTGACATATAGCTTATTAATGTGTTGGAAGCCTCACTAGCATTCCTCTGGTTAAATCCCCATTTAAATCAGTGGAAGTTGGGAAATGGTTTCTGTGTTCACCATGGCGCAGCGGGTTAACTCCTAGTTTATTCTTATTGTTCTTTAGCATATCAGCCTTTCTGATTAACCCTTTGAGTGCTAGAGAGATATCAAGTCTGTGTCTTTAGAAGCAATAATACACACGCAGCTTAATCCAAAGATCAACCTTTACTGTACTGGCGATATTCTCAAATAAAAGTAGAGCAATTCAGTGGTAAACCAGCTTCAGCAAAGGCTACCAATAAGAATTCTCAGAATTCCCCCACTGAATTAACCCTTTGAGTGCCAGAGGGGTATGCAACGCATTGCAAAGCAATGCGTTGCATACCCCTCTGACACACAAAGTGTTTAATGATATTTTTAACAATATTTGAAGTTCTCCAACACAATGTATCAGAGGCCTCTCTAGAACTGAAGGTGTTAAAAGCCCAGTTTAATTCAGAGGGGGGGTTATATATCTCATACTGTGCAATTGGTTTGCTCTGTAATTGCTCCACATTTCCTCTTTGCAGTGGCCTTACAATGGAGACGCACTGAGCATTCAACGACTTACAAACCCCACTGAAAACAAAAAGGGATTTTTATGTGTCCTCTACGGTCCAGTCGTTTTGTCCGAAAATAACTTCATTTTCTTTGTGCCTATGGCCCTATAACTTTTCCTGTTTCCCCTGTGGTTGCCTTTTTCTTTGTATTCAGAACTTGGTCTGTCATCGTGAAGCCTACAGCACTTCAAATCACACATGAGTTGCCTGCAGCTTAGCAAACAATAGAAGCAGAGAATAAGCCTATGCTTCTGACCTAGAAAAATCTAGGCTGGTTCTCCGTCTGACAGAGGGAGGGGCTAAAAGCGAAACGCTTTGTGGAGCTGCTGTGTGTGATGTGAGAAAACAGCTGAATTCCCTCCTGCTTCCAGCACAAGGTCCAACACATGAAATTTCACTCCTCGCCCCCTCATTATTCTAGATGTATCAAGGGATAGCAAAATAAAATACTGGACTATTTTTGGGGGCAGAATGTTCAACTGTGCACAGCAGAAGCAGTCGAACAACATGAAAAATAAATATGCAACAGCTGACTCTCCTTTTATCTTAAGGTCTTTAACGCCTTAAGGACTGCGTAGTCCGGGGATGGGGCACTCTAGAGGACCACAACACTTTTTTTTTTCGCTGGGGTCTCTTGTGATCACAGCATGGAGTGCAGCCGCTCTATGATCCCATGTGACGTGCCAGGATCGCCCCGGTCCTTAACGTCTAGACAGGCATGACGGTCCTGGCATCTCACTGGTCGTTAAGGGGTTAAGTAGAGTTTTATTAACCCCTTAAAGACCAAAGCAATGAGTTGTGTACCCCTCTGGTCCTTAACCTCTTAGCATCACATGACGTGCCAGGACTTGGAGAAGTCAGTTTTAGACTCCCGGCGTGATCACGGCGCGCTTTGATCGTAAAACTCATGGTGTTCCAGGACCGTCACTGGTCCTTAACCCCTTAAGGACCATTGCCGTGCCAGGACCGTCACGGCGGTCTGGCACTTAAGGACCAATGATGTTCCTGGCACGGCATGGAGTTCAGGGCTCCCGGCGTGGTTGCACGCCGCTCCAGAAGCCCTGAACCGGAAGCTATAATAAAAAAAAATGCCCCGTGGTCCGCAAGTGCCGGTCGCACGGGATCGCACTGGTCCTTAAGGGGTTAAGGAACCAAAAGTTGTGACAGTCCTGTTCATATTTCTTATGCTGATTATGAGATCTAAAAATATCTATATATGATACTTAGTTGTGACACTCATAATGGCTTGACAAATGACAATCCTTCTGAGTAAAAAAAAAAAAAAAAAAAGCTACTTCTGCTGCCGAGAGAAGCTTTGTTCAAAAGTAATTACTGCTCAAACATATTAAAAACAAAAATGCAATGTTCTGTTAGTGGCACCAAGTGGCACTGTTGCTGTTATTTGCTGTGGAGGGCAGTAGTCTGTCTGATGCTGTCTCATCATTTATTTAATGAAAAAATAATTACCTATCTATCTATATGTCCAGCTACAAGAAAACAAATATATATTTTCGTTGGGACTCATTTGTGGATGTCCGTTCCCGCTGGGGTGACCCAGATGTAGCAGAGCTCCACTGGGATGAGAACCATTTAACCTCCCTTAAATCTATGCACCTGGTTTTGGATATCTAGGACGCTTGTTTTAAAATGTTGGCATTAGGCTCAGATGCCAGGCTAATTTGGTTCCATAGAATCTCTGGAAAAGCCTGGTAAAGATCTATCATTGGCATCAATTGGGAAGTGCCAGAAGAAGGTAAAATTGGCCACATGGATAAATTCATGTTCTTAGGTTGGTGGGGGCTCCATCGTGTACAGTGAGATCAGTTTTAAGAGCTATACCAAAGCTGGTATAGGTGCATACCGCCCAACATTTCAGATGGCGAAAGAGGGACACTTCTATTTTAGGTGGCACTTCTGGGGGCGTGGCTGGTAGGCGGGGCATTTCCAAGAATTTTTAAGTTATTTCTTGACCCATCTGCAACTCTTTGTGTAACTGATAAATGATTTAGAGCAAGACCAAAGTATTTTAATAGCCCATATTAATGTACAAACACATATACTAACAATTAACAACACATTTATGTATGTTTTATTGCTGTGGAGCAATGTAATACACACCACTCATTCTGATGTCCTAAAAAGAGGGACAAAAGGGTAGAAAAGAGGGACACTTGGGAGGTATGTAGGTGTGACGGGGTGTACTTGTTAGATTAGGGGCTTGATGGGTTCTGAAGCACTGTAGCAGTAGTGTTTGTGTCATACTTGGTGGACCTAAAGGTGTGCCTCCTTTAATGTAGCACTCCGGGACACTGTGCGGGTGTGGTATGCCAAGTTTCTATGGTAGAACACAGGGTAGTGATAGACTATGTGTTGGCACACTGTCTGGCGCACAAAGGGCTAATACAGAGACAGAAGGCAAAAAAGGGATGGGTGAGGCAAATGCAGGCATCTTAAATATAAGTAATGGTTGGTTAGAATAAAATGAATTACCCCTACTGCTCATGTAAGAAATCTAGGTTCAACCTCCTGAGAACTGGAAGGACGAGCATTCACACTTAACAGGGCTGGTGCAAGGATTTTTGCCATCATAGGCAAAACCTAATTTTGCCGCCCATTTGGCTCCGCCCCTTGTGTCCCACCCCTTTATACCCCACCTACTTATACCCCACCTCTTTTCATGATTGTCCTCTTCTCTGCCCCTGGTCTGGAGATGCCTGTAAGAGATGCCCCCCACCAGCTCCCCTTTGCCCCCCACAATGCCCTATCAGCTCCACTTTGCCCCCATCAGCTCCACTTTGCCCCTATCAGCTCCAGCTTGCCCCCTATCAGCTCCACTATGCCCCACCAGCTCCACTTTGCCCCCCATCAGCTCCAACTTGCCCCCACCAGCTCCTCTTTGCCCCCCATCAGCTCCAACTTTCCCCCATCAGCTTCACTTTGCCCCCCATCCGCTCCAATTTGCCCCCACCATCTCCACTATGCCCCTATCAGCTCCACTGTGCCCTTATCAGCTCCACTGTGCCCTTATCAGCTCCACTGTGCCCTTATCAGCTCCACTTTGCCCCTATCAGCTCCAGCTTGCCCCCTATCAGCTCCACTTTGCCCCACCAGCTCCACTTTGCCCCCCATCAGCTCCAGTTTTCCCCCACCAGCTCCTCTTTGCCCCCCCATCAGCTCCAACTTGCCTCCATCAGCTCCACTTTACCCCTATTAGCTCCAACTTGCCCCCACAAGCTCCTCTTTGCCCCACATCAGCTCCAACTTGCCCCCATCAGCCCCAACTTTGCCACCCAACAGCTCCAGCTTGCACTCCATCACATACCTGGAGCTCTGCGCAGTCTTCTTTTCAGTAATGTAGATCACGGAGATCATGACTCCCAGCACGCTCTGCATTACTTAAGAGTTGACGGCGATGAGGGAGCGCAGTAGCGACACAGATCTAACTGTGTTGCTTTCCCAGTGTGGTGCGTGCGGGCAGCGGGCGCAGCTCTTCTCCGCTGTATGCCCGCGCCCCAGTACATGTGCGCCCTAGGCCGGCGCCTACCTCACCTATAGGTGGCGCCGGCCCTGACACTTAACAAGGCGTTGCTTACCCTCAGTCACTCAAAAGTATTAAATCCCGTCTGGAGAACAGATCCCCAAAAAACATCAGATCTTCTCCCGGTTTAACCGTCTGTGTGCCAGAGGGGTGCGCAAATCATTGCATACCCTTCTGGCACTCAAAGAGTTCATTAAAATGACTAAAAGTAACTGATTCTTTGCCTTTAGGAACAACATGTAATTGTATATAAACATTAATGTGTTATTTGTTTTTATTGTCATTATTCTTTTATTTTGTTTCTATTTGTGCAAAAGTGTAACTTTGTATTGAAAATCTCTCCAGGACATATTTGAAAACAAGAGAAGTCTTAATGTATTCTTCTTGGTTAAACACTTCCTAACTAAAATAAAGAAACGTATTTATTTTCAATAACAAGTTGTTACAATGTATCTCCGCAGATCGACAAACAATACTATTCACACTTCAACCCAAACGCCACCCACAGGCTAGGTGTTGCGGATATTATTACTTTCGCACAGTTCAATCAGTCAGAACTCCTGAGCCACTTGTTCTTAAAAATAAAAAAAAATCCTCCTAATGATAACCCCCACACACTTACGTTACTGGGGCCAGGAAATACAAATGGCCTTTACGAATCATACCCTTGTGCTTTGTTCTAGTGATAACATATTCAATCAGTTCTGGATTTCATGTCTTTGGAGGCAGACATGACAGTTGCTGGACATTTTTTTCAAACTGGAACAGGCAGCATACATAAATCTTTAACCCTCTGAGTGCCAGAGGGATATCTGATGGGAGTTTCTTGATTCAAAAGTTATCACACACACAACTTGTGGAGCTGTTGCTAAAACACGCCGCTACTGGCTCATCTATCCCACAAAATGCAACAGAATTACTGTCTGGACCCCAGGGAAAAGTCCTACAATAGGATTCGAAATAGAAAAAAGTACTGTTCCTTTAAAGGAGACATAAAATCTCCTAATAATAGCCCCATTTGCCTTACTATGGCCAGAAAATCATAATGGCCCCTTTTTGTACTTAAAGGGATAGTTATGTTTCACAATAAAAGCAGCTCCATTTAATCTTCATAGTATTTGGGCCACTGAGAGTGTTATTTCAATACTGTCACAGTTGTAGTACAGGAGTAATTGAATGATAAAGTATCCCCCTCCTTCCCCTTTTACTGATGTAACACTGTTCACCTCAGAGCAGCAAGACTGTCCGGATGAATCGCAGAGAGGGACAATCTTCAGTCATCATAAGGGAAAAACCTTTCAAGGGGGGCAGGGTTTTCCTTATGATCACAGTAAGAAGATTGTCCCTTGCTGTGATCTGTCCGGTCAAGAGACCAGATTCCACACTAGGTAAAAGGGATGGGAGGGGGATACTTTATCATTCAATTACTCTTGAACTACAACTCTGACAGTACTGAAATAACACTCTCCATGGCCCAAATACTATGAAGATTTATTGGAGCTGCTTTTATTTTGAAACATTACTAACACTTTAAAGGTTTGCTATTTTTCCCCACCACAAAGTGTACTGTTCTGTTAATGGGAAACTGCAGGAAACCCCACTAGTTCTTTTGGTGACCTAGAAACTTTATCTCTCTCATATATATATATATATATATATATATATATATATATATATATATATATATATATATTTATGTATACACACACACAGACAAAATACATAAATACATACTAGTGAATGGTGCACAGCATTACCCGTACAGGCACACCGTACACGTCAGAAACCTGGTGAACCCCTGCGGCGGCGAGTCTCGCTGCATCAAGGCACATGGAGTCACACTTCTGTGAAAATCGCCTCCCTGATTTTTGCATGCAGCTGATCTCGATATGTTGAACACCTCTTTTGCATCTATGGGGTTAAACATAACTTTGCTCTCATATTTGTCTCAGATGCAAAGTCACCATACAAAGGAAAAGGGAAAGGAAAACCAATTCTAGAGCAATCTAACTGCCAAATAATACTTTTAACCCCTTGAATGCTAGAGGGATCTTTGCAATGCATTGCAGAACTCTCTAGAATTCAAAGAGCTTAAAAATCCCATTAAATCAATTTTTATTTGTCCCCTATGGTATAGTGCAGATGGCCTTCCCCAGAATTCCTTCAATTCGCCTTAGAACGAGAGCCACTGTGTGGCGGTGCGTTTATAAATAATAAATAATTCTAATCCTCCTGTACGTGTACTTGAATGCTGCCCTCTAACACGCGCTGCTAGATATTCCCAAAATCGCTGAATTGTCACTTACAGCTTCTGAGAATAAAACGAGTGGTTCTTGCGTTTATGTTCACAAACCTCCCCACACAAATACCTTATTAACTAAACAGTTTACTTAGGGCTGAGCATGTCGACAATTGCACAATGAATTTCTGGTTTGAAAGCTCGCCCCAACTTTCAGTTATTTAATTTATTTGTACTATGAATTATACATGGAGAAGTAAATATTTTGCTTCTGGGAAGGGACGAACGTCGCATGCACAAGAACCAAACAGCAACCGTTTAACCCTGAGTGCCAGAGAGGTATCCGACGCATTGCAATGCATCAGATACCTCTCTGGCACTCAAGGGTTAAAACGGGGTCGTCCAAGTTATTATTTTTTTTAAATCGAGGGGCCACATGATCAGAAAACCGTACGTGCGAGGGCCTGCATTATTCTTTCCATTGATATGTATGGTGAATTATAACCTGTCAGCTATTCAACAATATGGATTGATTGATTTATCAATCAAGTCAATGAAATTACTGATATTTAACAGACCTCTATTCTTGAACTGTACGGTACTAGAATGCAGGGGCTTATTTCTTACTGGACTACTAGTTCTTGTCCAGTAGTTATAGGTATAAAAATATATTTTTTAAAAATCTCAGGTGGGCCACAACCTGGGATCAGGCTGACCGCTTCTGGCCCGCGGTCCGCGCTTTGAACGCCCATGGTGTGACCCCTTACGATCTGGCAGGGGGCAGCTGTTATAGACCAAACCACATTTTATTTATTTTGTTGAGATGAATTCTGGGACCGCAGAGCGGAGTGTAGCTGTGCTGCCATTCTAGAATTCTATGATGTGTCAGGACCTTAACGTTCCTTAACCCCTTAAGGACCATTGACGTGCCAGGACTGTCAAGGCGGTCCGGCACTTAAGGACCAGTGACAGTCATGGAGGTCAGGGCTCCCGGCGCGGCTGCACATGACTCCGGAAGCCCTGAACCGGAACTTAAAAATACAAAAAAAAAAAAAAAGCCCCGTGGTCCTCAAGTGCCGACCACGCGTGTGCGCGCCGGTCCTTACAGGGTTAATGTCTGTACCGGCATGACGGTCCTGGCACGACATATGTTGCTAAAATTGTTTATGAAAAAAATATACTGAGGTCGATGTACCTACCAGTGCATATTAGAACGCAGCATTCAAGTGCACATGTAAAGGTTTATGAATTATTTATAAGGCTCCACCATGCACAGCCTCATGTATTAAGTGGAGCAACTCTGGAGCAGAGCAACTGCACTATAGGGGACAAATAAAATTTACCCAAATTCAGCATCTGTAACCCCTGAAAACGTCAGAGGTCTCCAACGCATTCCTCTCTAGCATGCAAGGAGTTAAAAGCTCCATGTAAATTTTAATTTGCCATAATTGTTCTAATTCTTCTTAGTACATTAACCCTTTGAATGCCTGATGAGTACACAAGATAAATAGAGTCTTATTATTGGAGGGTGTTTGTTTTCTGATACAGGTCTTCAGTGAAGCTTATAGCAATTTCCCAGAAGCACTCGGTGAACCAGTGATGTCACCCAGCTGTGCAGATTATGGACGTTTGCAGGAGGGACTTGGTGAGTATTGATAAAATGTATTCCCATAGCTGTCTATAACCAATCTATACCTCTAAACATTCCAGATGGCAGATGAGGTACCCTTGTTTTAAGTGGTATGGGGGTTGCAAGTGGTAGGCAGCGCATTACTGAACATTTTTAGATTTATTGACAACTGTTTATGTAGCTGAATAACTGATTTAGAACAAGACCAAATTATTTTATTTACACAGGCTAATTTATAAACACATCTGCTGAAGATTAAACAAACATTAACCCCTGAAGGATCCATGACGTGCCAGGACCATCATGGGTAAACTTGCCATAAGGACCCATGATGGTCCTGGCCAGGGCCGGATTTACATCTCAGGAGCCTGTAGGCACAGAAATCTGAAGCGCCCCTCCATAGGCCATCTCCACTGGACACCTCCACAATGCTCCTAATCTCCACATTGCCCCCCATCAGCTCCAACTTGCCCCCACCAGCTCCACATTGCCCCCACCAGCTCCACATTACATTACCCCCCATCATCTCCACATTGCCCCTATCATCTCCACATTGCCCCCATCAGCTCTACATTGCCCCCCATCAGCTCTACATTGCCCCCAACAGCTCCACATTGCCCCCCATCAGCTTCAACTTGCCCCCATCATCTCCATATTACCCCCATCATCTCCATATGCCATATTGCCCTCACATTGCCCCCCATCATCTCCATATTGCCCCATCATCTCCATATTGCCCTCACATTGCCCCCCATCAGCTCCATATTGCCCTCACATTGCCCCCATCATCTCCATATTACCCTCACATTGCCCCAGTGTCCGTTTCCTTCCTCTTCCCTGGTGGTCCAGCGCCAGGAGAGGTCTGTGCCTCCTCCTTCTGCACAGACCTGTAGCTGCTGGAGCTCCCATGCGGTCTTCTCTTCAGTAATGCAGTAAAGACATAATGTCATCTCCCAGCATCTGTATTACTAAAGAGCCGACGAAGGAGCTCAGCAGCTACAGGTCTGTGCAGAAGAAGGCACAGCCCTGTCTTCACGGCGCCAGGCGGGGGAGGCTACTCAGGTGAATTAAAAAAAAAAATACACACAACATGATCCCAGTGACAGGAGCCCCTCTGCTGGGTGTGCCTGTAGGCAGATGCCTACTCTGCCTAATTATAAATCCAGCCCTGGTCCTGGCACATCATGGAATTCAGGGCTTCCCACATGGCTACACACCGTTTGGGGAGCCCTGAACCAGATGCACAAAAAAAGTGCTCCGGGATGCTTTGAGCAAGGTACAACGCAATGCTCTGGCACTAAAACAGTTAAAAGTGGGACACCGTGGTAGGAAAAAGAGGGACAGAGGGATTTGAGCTTGGGAGGGATGCCAATTTTATGTTAAAAAATCCTCTCCCCGACCCATTGCTGCCTCTTTAACCTCTTGAGGACCAGAGGGGTATAAAATGCGTTGCTTTGCAATTTGTTCTCCATCCCTTGGCCTTCAAGGGTTTAATCCTTTGAATGCCAGAGGGGTGAGGAAAGCATTGCTCTGCAGTGCGTTGCTCCCCCCTTTGGCACTCAAAGCTTGTTTTCCATCACTGAGTTTTTGTGACCCATTCTTAAAGGGATAGTAATGTTTCAAAATAAAAGCAGCTATAATTAATCTTCATGGTATTTGGACTTTGGAGAGTGTTATTTCAATTCTGTCAGAGTTGTAGTTCAAGAGTAAATCAATGATAAAGTATCCCGCTTCCGCCCCTTTTACTGATGTAACACTGCTCAGCCAGATCAGAAGGGAGGTGCCCAGGTAGACTGCAGAGAGGGACAATCTTCAATTAAGATAAGGGAAAAACCTGAAAAACTTGTCAAGGGGGGCAGAGTTTTCAGTGTTCTCACAGTAAGAAGATTGTCCCCTGCTGTTACCTGTCTGGTCTAGCAACCAGATTCCACATCTGAGAAGAGATGGGTTACACTAGGTAAAAGGGGCGGGAGGGGAAACTTTATTATTCAATTACTCTTGAACCACAACTCTGACAGTATTGAAATAACACTCTCCATGGCCCAAATACTATGAACATTAATTGGAGCTGCTGTTTTTGTGAAACATTAATATCCCTTTAAACCAAAGTGGTCCTGGTATATCTTTCTTTTTAGAAAATAAAGAAATATATTATAGGCCTTTACAAGAGTTATTTTTAGATGGGCCATGGGATGAGACTATTTTGAAATTTCCAAAGAATTGTAATGTTGGTTTCATTCCAAGCAGCAATCTTTAGTTTGCTCTCTTGACCACTAGATGTTACCCAGGATCAGAATTTTAGACATCATATTTGCTATAATTTTCATTTGTAGGATACAGTGACAGGCTACTGTTCCCCCTATGGACTGCAGTATGTGGTCCTCAGATCCACCAGAGGGACTATCAATATGTTTGAAACCTTTAAATAGGACTTGAAAAAGCAGATTAACCTATTTGATGCTTTTTGAGTCTCTCAAGAACCCCTCTGGCACTGAGAGAGTCACATGAACACTAACACCATAAACAGTCTCTCTGTATGCTGCTTCTCACCTTCTTCTTGTGATTTCCCTGTGTTCTTTCCTCTCTCTCTCTCTCCTTCTTTTGGTCTCTCTCAGTACTTTTCCCCGGTGTTAATTTCTCTCTCTTTATGCTGTCTCTCTCCTCTTCTTGTAGTCTCTCTCTCTTCCCGTGGTTTCTCTCTCTCTTTGTCTTTCTCTCTGCCTGCCTGTCTCTTTCTGTATGCTATCTCTCTCCTCTTTTTGTGGTCTCTCTCAGTACTTTTTCCCGTGTTCCTTTCTCTCCTCCTCTCTCTCTCTCTGTATGTGCTGTCTCTCTCCTCTTCCTCTCTCTCTGTATGTGCTGTCTCTCTCCTCTTCCTCTCTCTCTCTGTATATGCTGTCTCTCTCTTCTTTCTCTCTCTCTATGTGCTGTCTCTCTCCTCTTCCTCTCTGTGTATGTGCTATCTCTCTCTATGTATGTGCTATCTCTCTCTATGTATGTGCTATCTCTCTATGTATGTGCTATCGCTCTCCTCTTCCTCTCTCTCTGTATGTGCTGTCTCTCTCCTCTACCTCTCTCTCTGTATGTGCTGTCTCTCTCTGTATGTGCTATCTCTCTCTCTCTCTCTGTGCTATCTCTCTCTCTCTCTCTCTCTCTCTATGTATGTGCTATTGCTCTCTGTATGTGCTATCTCTCTCTCTATGTATGTGCTCTCTCTCTCTGTATGTGCTATCTCTCTCTCTCTGTATGTGCTATCTCTCTCTCTCTCTCTCTGTATGTGCTATCTCTCTCTCTCTGTATGTGCTATCTCTCTCTATGTGCTATCTCTCTATGTATGTGCTATCTCTCTCTATGTATGTGCTATCTCTCTCTCTATGTATGTGCTATCTCTCTCTCTGTATGTGCTATCTCTCTCTGTGTATGTGCTATCTCTCTGTGTATGTGCTATCTCTCTGTGTACATGCTATCTCTCTCTGTATGTGCTAACTCTCTCTCTGTATGTGCTAACTCTCTCTCTGTATGTGCTACCTCTCTCTATGTTTGTGCTATCTCTCTCTCTGTTTGTGCTATCTCTCTCTCTGTATGTGCTATCTCTCTCTCTCTCTGTGTATGTGCTATCTCTCTCTGTATGTGCTACCTCTCTCTATGTATGTGCTATCTCTCTATGTATGTGCTATCTCTCTCTATGTATGTGCTATCTCTCTCTCTGTGTATGTGCTATCTCTCTCTGTATGTGCTATCTCTCTCTGTATGTGCTAACTCTCTCTATGTATGTGCTATCTCTCTATGTATGTGCTCTTTCTCTCTGTATGTGCTCTCTCTCTCTGTGCTCTCTCTCTCTCTCTCTGTTTCTGCTATCTCTCTCTCTCTCTCTGTATGTGCTATCTCTCTCTCTGTATGTGCTCTCTCTCTCTCTGTATGTGCTCTCTCTCTGTATGTGCTATCTCTCTCTGTATGTGCTATCTCTCTCTGTATGTGCTCTCTTTCTCTCTGTATGTGCTCTCTCTCTCTGTATGTGCTATCTCTCTCTCTGTATGTGCTCTCTCTCTGTATGTGCTATCTCTCTCTCTGTATGTGCTATCTCTCTCTATGTATGTGCTATCTCTCTCTATGTATGTGCTATCTCTCTCTGTATGTGCTATCTCTCTCTATGTATGTGCTATCTCTCTCTCTATGTATGTGCTATCTCTCTCTGTGTATGTGCTATCTCTCTCTGTATGTGCTATCTCTCTCTGTATGTGCTAACTCTCTCTATGTATGTGCTATCTCTCTATGTATGTGCTATCTCTCTCTATGTATGTGCTATCTCTCTCTCTATGTATGTGCTATCTCTCTCTCTGTGTATGTGCTATCTCTCTCTGTATGTGCTATCTCTCTCTGTATGTGCTAACTCTCTCTATGTATGTGCTATCTCTCTATGTATGTGCTCTCTCTGTGCTATCTCTTTCTCTCTCTCTCTGTTGGTGCTATCTCTCTCTCTCTGTATGTGCTATCTCTCTCTCTGTATGTGCTATCTCTCTCTGTATGTGCTACCTCTCTCTATGTATGTGCTCTCTCTCTCTGTATGTGCTATCTCTCTCTCTCTCTGTGCTATCTCTCTCTCTCTGTATGTGCTATCTCTCTCTCTCTCTCTCTCTATGTATGTGCTATCTCTTCTCTATGTATGTGCTATCGCTCTATGTATGTGCTCTCTCTCTCTGTATGTGCTATCTCTCTCTCTCTCTCTGTGCTATCTCTCTCTGTATGTGCTATCTCTCTCTCTGTATGTGCTATCTCTCTCTGTATGTGCTATCTCTCTCTCTCTATGTGCTATCTCCCTCTTTGTATATGCTATCTCTCTGTGTATGTGCTATCTCTCTCTGTATGTGCTACCTCTCTCTCTGTATATGCTCTCTCTCTCTCTCTATGTGCTATCTCTCTCTGTATGTGCTATCTCTCTCTGTATGTGCTATGTCTCTCTGTATGTGCTCTCTCTCTCTCTGTATGTGCTCTCTCTCTCTCTGTATGTGCTATCTCTCTCTTTCTGTATGTGATATCTCTCTCTCTCTCTATGTATGTGCTAACTCTCTGTCTATGTATGTGCTATCTCTCTCTATGTATGTGCTATCTCATTCTCTATGTATGTGCTATCTCTCTCTATGTATGTGCTACCTCTCTGTATGTGCTATCTCTCTATGTATGTGCTCTCTCTCTCTGTATGTGCTATCTCTCTCTATGTATGTGCTATCTCTCTCTGTGTATGTGCTATCTCTCTCTGTATGTGCTATCTCTCTCTGTATGTGCTATCTCTCTCTCTGTATGTGCTATCTCTCTCTCTGTATGTGCTATCTCTCTCTCTGTATGTGCTCTCTCTCTCTCTGTATGTGCTCTCTCTCTCTGTATGTGCTATCTCTCTCTTTCTGTATGTGATATCTCTCTCTCTCTCTCTCTCTCTCTCTATGTATGTGCTAACTCTCTGTCTATGTATGTGCTATCTCTCTCTATGTATGTGCTATCTCATTCTCTATGTATGTGCTATCTCTCTCTATGTATGTGCTACCTATCTGTATGTGCTATCTCTCTATGTATGTGCTCTCTCTCTCTGTGTATGTGCTATCTCTCTCTGTATGTGCTATCTCTCTCTATGTATGTGCTCTCTCTCTCTGTATGTGCTATCTCTCTCTATGTATGTGCTATCTCTCTCTGTGTATGTGCTATCTCTCTCTGTATGTGCTATCTCTCTCTATGTATGTGCTCTCTCTCTCTGTATGTGCTATCTCTCTCTATGTATGTGCTATCTCTCTCTGTGTATGTGCTATCTCTCTCTGTATGTGCTATCTCTCTCTATGTATGTGCTATCTCTCTATGTATGTGCTCTTTCTCTCTATGTATGTGCTATCTCTCTCTGTGTATGTGCTATCTCTCTCTGTATGTGCTATCTCTCTCTATGTATGTGCTATCTCTCTATGTATGTGCTCTTTCTCTCTGTATGTGCTATCTCTCTCTCTGTTTGTGCTATCTCTCTCTCTCTCTGTTTGTGCTATCTCTCTCTCTCTCTGTATGTGCTATCTCTCTCTATGTATGTGCTATCTCTCTCTGTGTGTCCTATCTCTCTCTATGTATGTGCTATCTCTCTCTGTGTGTCCTATCTCTCTCTCTGTATATGCTATCTCCCTCTTTGTATGTGCTATCTCTCTATGTATGTGCTCTCTCTCTCTGTATGTGCTATCTCTCTCTATGTATGTGCTATCTCTCTCTGTGTATGTGCTATCTCTCTCTGTATGTGCTATCTCTCTCTATGTATGTGCTACCTCTCTGTATGTGCTATCTCTCTATGTATGTGCTCTCTCTCTCTGTATGTGCTATCTCTCTCTATGTATGTGCTATCTCTCTGTGTATGTGCTATCTCTCTCTGTATGTGCTATCTCTCTCTATGTATGTGCTCTCTCTCTCTGTATGTGCTATCTCTCTCTCTGTATGTGCTATCTCTCTCTCTGTATGTGCTCTCTCTCTCTCTGTATGTGCTCTCTCTCTGTATGTGCTATCTCTCTCTTTCTGTATGTGATATCTCTCTCTCTCTCTCTATGTATGTGCTAACTCTCTGTCTATGTATGTGCTATCTCTCTCTATGTATGTGCTATCTCATTCTCTATGTATGTGCTATCTCTCTCTATGTATGTGCTACCTCTCTGTATGTGCTATCTCTCTATGTATGTGCTCTCTCTCTCTGTGTATGTGCTATCTCTCTCTGTATGTGCTATCTCTCTCTATGTATGTGCTCTCTCTCTCTGTATGTGCTATCTCTCTCTATGTATGTGCTATCTCTCTCTGTGTATGTGCTATCTCTCTCTGTATGTGCTATCGCTCTCTATGTATGTGCTATCTCTCTATGTATGTGCTCTTTCTCTCTATGTATGTGCTATCTCTCTCTGTGTATGTGCTATCTCTCTCTGTATGTGCTATCTCTCTCTATGTATGTGCTATCTCTCTATGTATGTGCTCTTTCTCTCTGTATGTGCTATCTCTCTCTCTGTTTGTGCTATCTCTCTCTCTCTCTGTTTGTGCTATCTCTCTCTCTCTCTCTGTATGTGCTATCTCTCTCTATGTATGTGCTATCTCTCTCTGTGTGTCCTATCTCTCTCTATGTATGTGCTATCTCTCTCTGTGTGTCCTCTCTCTCTCTCTGTATATGCTATCTCCCTCTTTGTATGTGCTATCTCTCTCTGTATGTGCTATCTCCCTCTTTGTATGTGCTATCTCTCTCTGTATGTGCAATCTCTCTCTCTGTATGTGCTATCTCTCTCTCTATGTATGTGCTATCTCTCTCTCTATGTATGTGCTATCTCTCTGTGTATGTGCTATCTCTCTGTGTATGTGCTATCTCTCTCTCTGTATGTGCTACCTCTCTCTATGTATGTGCTATCTCTCTATGTATGTGCTCTCTCTCTCTCTGTATGTGCTATCTCTTTCTCTCTCTGTTGGTGCTATCTCTCTCTCTCGCTCTATGTATGTGCTATCTCTCTCTCTATGTATGTGCTATCTCTCTCTGTATGTGCTATCTCTCTCTGTATGTACTATCTCTCTCTCTGTATGTGCTACCTCTCTCTATGTATGTGCTATCTCTCTATGTATGTGCTCTCTCTCTCTGTATGTGCTATCTCTCTCTCTCTCTCTGTGCTATCTCTCTCTCTCTGTATGTGCTATCTCTCTCTCTCTCTCTCTCTCTATGTATGTGCTATCTCTTCTCTATGTATGTGCTATCGCTCTATGTATGTGCTCTCTCTCTCTCTGTATGTGCTATCTCTCTCTCTCTGTATGTGCTATCTCTCTCTCTCTCTCTCTCTATGTATGTGCTATCGCTCTCTGTATGTGCTATCTCTCTCTCTATGTATGTGCTCTCTCTCTATGTATGTGCTATCTCTCTCTGTATGTGCTATCTCTCTCTCTCTCTCTCTGTATGTGCTATCTCTCTCTCTCTCTGTATGTGCTATCTCTCTCTCTGTATGTGCTATCTCTCTCTCTGTATGTGCTATCTCTCTCTATGTGCTATCTCTCTATGTATGTTCTATCTCTCTCTATGTATGTGCTATCTCTCTCTCTATGTATGTGCTATCTCTCTCTGTGTATGTGCTATCTCTCTGTGTATGTGCTATCTCTCTGTGTACATGCTATCTCTCTCTGTATGTGCTAACTCTCTCTCTGTATGTGCTACCTCTCTCTATGTATGTGCTATCTCTCTATGTATGTGCTCTCTCTCTCTGTTTGTGCTATCTCTTTCTATCTCTCTCTGTTGGTGCTATCTCTCTCTCTCTCTCTGTATGTGCTATCTCTCTCTCTCTCTGTATGTTCTATCTCTCTCTATGTATGTGCTATCTCTCTCTCTATATATGTGCTATCTCTCTCTGTGTATGTGCTATCTCTCTGTGTACATGCTATCTCTCTGTATGTGCTAACTCTCTCTCTGTATGTGCTACCTCTCTCTATGTATGTGCTATCTCTCTATGTATGTGCTCTCTCTCTCTGTTTGTGCTATCTCTTTCTCTCTCTCTCTGTTGGTGCTATCTCTCTCTCTCTCTCTGTATGTGCTATCTCTCTCTCTCTCTGTATGTGCTATCTCTCTCTATGTATGTGCTACCTCTCTCTGTATGTGCTACCTCTCTATGTATGTGCTATCTCTCTCTGTTGGTGCTATCTCTCTCTCTCTCTCTCTCTGTATGTGCTATCTCTCTCTCTGTATGTGCTACCTCTCTCTATGTATGTGCTATCTCTCTATGTATGTGCTCTCTCTCTCTGTATGTGCTATCTCTCTCTCTCTCTGTGCTATCTCTCTCTCTCTGTATGTGCTATCTCTCTCTCTCTCTCTCTCTCTCTCTCTCTATGTATGTGCTATCGCTGTATGTATGTGCTCTCTCTCTCTCTGTATGTGCTATCTCTCTCTCTCTCTCTGTGCTATCTCTCTCTCTGTATGTGCTATCTCTCTCGCTCTCTCTCTCTCTCTATATATATGTGCTATCGCTCTCTGTATGTGCTATCTCTCTCTCTATGTATGTGCTCTCTCTCTATGTATGTGCTATCTCTCTCTGTATGTGCTATCTCTCTCTCTCTGTATGTGCTATCTCTCTCTCTCTCTCTCTGTATGTGCTATCTCTCTCTCTGTATGTGCTATCTCTCTCTATGTGCTATCTCTCTATGTATGTGCTATCTCTCTCAATGTATGTGCTATCTCTCTCTCTATGTATGTGCTATCTCTCTCTGTGTATGTGCTAGCTCTCTGTGTATGTGCTATCTCTCTGTGTACATGCTATCTCTCTCTGTATGTGCTAACTCTCTCTCTGTATGTGCTACCTCTCTCTATGTATGTGCTCTCTCTCTCTGTTTGTGCTATCTCTCTCTCTGTGCTATCTCTCTCTCTGTATGTGCTATCTCTCTCTCTCTGTATGTGCTCTCTCTCTCTGTGTATGTGCTATCTCTCTCTGTATGTGCTATCTCTCTCTGTATGTACTACCTCTCTCTATGTATGTGCTATCTCTCTCTATGTATGTGCTATCTCTCTCTGTATGTGCTATCTCTCTCTGTATGTGCTAACTCTCTCTATGTATGTGCTATCTCTCTATGTATGTGCTCTTTCTCTCTGTATGTGCTCTCTCTCTCTGTTTCTGCTCTCTCTCTCTCTCTCTCTCTCTCTCTCTCTGTGCTATCTCTCTCTCTCTCTCTGTATGTGCTATCTCTCTCTCTGTATGTGCTCTCTCTCTCTCTCTGTATGTGCTCTCTCTCTCTGTATGTGCTATCTCTCTCTGTATGTGCTATCTCTCTCTGTATGTGCTCTCTTTCTCTCTGTATGTGCTCTCTCTCTCTGTATGTGCTATCTCTCTCTGTATGTGCTCTCTCTCTGTATGTGCTATCTCTCTCTCTGTTTGTGCTATCTCTCTCTATGTATGTGCTATCTCTCTCTATGTA